>CM051004.1:12102504-12112504 GCA_027704905.1 Muraenolepis orangiensis | reverse complement strand
CTCTCGTTCTCCCTACCTCTGTCTCAAACTTCTGCACCTCCCCCCCCCCCCCCCCCCCTCTTCCCCCCCTCATCCTCTTCAAGGGGCGTCTGTGAAGAATTTCGCAGAGCTCGGCATCTTGTATTGTTGTTCTTCTTTCGACACAAACTGAAGAGGAGAAGAGCAGGGCAGATGAAGAGGACAGTAGGGGTAGGGGGGGTGGGAGGGGGGGTACCCAGCAGTCCCTGGCCCATCCCCAGGAGCGACCTGCGCAACTCCCAGGCTGGGTCTAAACCAAGGGGGGTGGGGGGGTGGAGGCAGGTTTGGAAGGCATTCATTGTGCACCTCCTCCTCACACCGGCCGCCCGCCGGCCTTTTTAATAGGGCCGTGTCGGACGGAGCCCCAGTTAGCAGCAGAAGCAGAAGAAGCAGCAGACGCCGGGGCCGGGGCCTCTGGCGTGGCGTGGGTCTCAGCAGGGTCCCCAACACAGCCGGCGCCTGGCCTTTCCTCCGGGGCCGTACGCACACGCTAGGCGTCACCCTGCGGTGCTGCTGCTGCCGCTGCTTGTGCTGGTGCTGGTGCTTTCACGGAGAGCCGCATGGGGACACTGAAGATGGGGCTCCTGCCCTCGGCCCTTTTGTCCCACTGGATGGTGCCGCGGCTCGGATTAAAACGGAGCACAAAGGAGCCTGCCACCACCACCACCTCCTCCACCACCTCCTCCACCACCACCAACTCCACTCCCAAGAAATATGTTCCACTGCTCCACCCTGGAGTTTCCCCCGGTGTCAGGGAGAATGTGATAGGTGGGGACCAGGGAGGTGGGGGGAAGGTGTGTGTGTGAGTGTGCGTGTGTGTGTGTGTGTGTGTGTGTGTGTGTGTGTGTGTGTGTGTGTGTGTGCGCGTGTGCGCGTGCGTGTGCGTGCGTGTGTGAGTGTGAGTGTGCGTGTGTGTGTGTGCGTGTGTGTGTGTGTGTGTAAGTAGTTTGTGTGTGTGTGTGAGTGAGCAAGAGGAAACCCCACATACCACTTGTTGTGTGGAGTCTCAGTGCACGGCAAGGCTGTGGTTGCATACGGACAATTGTGTCTCTCAGAGGGATGGGCCTGCAGCACTGTGTGTATTTAGAAACGTGTGCAAGTGTGTTTGCACGCGCACAAGTGACGTGCGGTCAGGGGAGGCAGACCCCTGCCATCATGAAATGTAAAAAAAAAATAATAATGATTAAAAACAAAGAAATAAATATTTGTCCACTGATCTGTGATCGAAATGGAATTTTTGTATGATTCCAATCATTCCAATAATTTGTATAGTCAATATCGCTGAATTTGTGTATTTTCCTGTTCAAATACGGGGGAAAGACGCAAAGGGAGGCAGCGACGAGCTGAGCCTCCTCTCGGATTGCGCAATCCCTCACAAACTGGGCTGATCGCATTGATCTCTCTGTATGTCACCAATGGAATGGCTGTACACACTTTTATTATACAGTATGTCCTCACATTCCATAGTCTAGGGCATCTATTTCACGTATGTGTATAACATATAAGTCTTGCTGATCTGACATAACGCCACATTGAAAAAGCAAGAAGGGAGGCAGCCAGTACCTCTGCCTCCCTGAAGGGGGCGTGTGTGAGCACACGGGCTTGTTCTGCTGTTGCTCTTCTCCACGTGTTACAGACAGAGGGCATTGTGGGTAATATGCTAGCTAAGAAAGTCAAGTGGAGAAAGTCAAGTGCACCGCATCAGTCCGTTCATTTTTATTTTTTGCCCTGACTGGAAAAATGGAAGATTATATATATAAGTTAAAACATTTCTCAAAACTTGACTTTCAATCAAACTGGAAGTGATAAATAATGGAAGACCGATGCCGGTCTTCCATTATTCGGGCTATTATCCGGACTACATTTGTCTTTTTGTTTCGGACTGTATATACTTTGATTTGTTTTGAATGAGTATGAATTGTGATGGCAAATTAAGAACACACGGAGGGTGCAGAGCAAATGCGCTCTCTCTGAGCCGCTATAAATGTAACGTTCTTCTTTGGCCAAATATGTACCTTACCTGTGTGTGTGTGTGTGTAAAGAATGCTGATATGGGATATGAAACATAACCAGTAGTCAATGTGCAAGCAGCCAGTTGAATGGTGAATTTATGCTCCTCTGCACCTTGAATTCATATATTTGTAAATCTGACTAAGAAAGAGTCAGTGCCTCCCCAGCCACGAGCCTCACCGCACGTCACTGAGTCGTGCACAGACATACACTGACATGCGAGTTGGACTGTGAATGCACAATCGATGATGTGTGAATCTATCGGCTGGTTGAATCAAAACTGCAAGCAGTGGTGAAAGGTGTTCACGGGCCACACACACACTCACACACACACACCGCTGAACCTAAGAAAATGCCATTTTCCAGCGATTCACGGGGTCACGTCACCCGGGGACCGTGAGATAAGTCTCCCCAAGCGATTGGGAGTGAGTCTGAGTCATGTTTGAGAGTAAATGGCGTTTGTGTGTGAGTTAGCACCCCCTGTTGGCGAAGTGGTGCCTAGCGCTTAGCATTTTTCTTTAATTGGCACCGTGATTTTATTTTTATGCTATCAACACTAAACTTGGCACACTTCCTAAGGGGGGTTTCCTCTATGTGCCTACCTAGTTTCAAGGTGCTGGGACCCTCTGAAGCTGAGTTGTGATTGATAGAAAACTGTGGCTAATTACAATATTTAGATTTCTGCAGAACTGCCTCTTTAATTTTTTATATTTGGATTCCATGAATTACTTTTAATCAGCTACGCCCATACAGCACATGTTCCAAATGTGGTATTTTGGACTTTTTTTAAGTAAAAAAAAAAAAACATTCACTGTCCAAAAACTGTCCAGCATGTTAGTAAGGCCTTGTAGCAGACAAAGCCGCCACATGCTATTCAAATGGGTTTGTTTCAGGGCTCCTCCTGAGGACAAGGACACAGGGGGAAGAGGAGCAGACCGGTTTATCGCAGAGTTTAGTGGTTGATAGCAAACAGCAGATGGTACATACTAGCGCTACCCTCGAGTGTGTGTGGTGGTGGCTGGTTTAACCTGTTGATAACCAAGGCAGCCTCACCAGCCCCAGACTCTAATCAGTCTGACTGGGGTCAGGTGAGGCTGCTTCAACCAGACTCTAAATCAGTCTGACTTAGGCCAAGATGAGGCTGCTTGAACCAGCCACAGTCCACAGATTCAGACATTTTCCGTCCATCGGGACCGCAAATTATCGCAAAAATGTTTGACCATTCACAGGATGAGGTATGGCTGCTCAAAATAAAAATGAATGATAAGAATTCCTACAGTAACAATATAACAAATACCTAATGAATCGTATTGCTACAGCTGTTTGGAGAAGGACTGATTATGTACGACATAAAATCGAGTACAATGGTGTTTGCGTTTCACCACCAAATATATGAAGACCAAACGGTATGTCATAATGTTAGTGGAAATGAACGTCCCCTGACGTCACCCAGGGATTGTGTAGTATATAGTTCATGGGATATATAATATGGGAATATGGGGTAATATACTGTATATGTGGTATTTTGCGGTAACAAAATGATACACTTTAGACAGCTTTGGCAATCAATTGTACACACACAGACGCAACAGAAATCACTTGTGTGTGTGTAAGCACCTCAGGGCCGACGCTAACCTTGACACCGTAGCAGTACCTCATAAATGTATTCCATGTGACACAAGACGGCATTTTTTACAACAATGAAAAAAAGACAAACCTACTCTATTTCTTTCTGTTTCAGTTTTTTTGTTCTTCCAAAAGGGCCCTTCTCCACAAACATCTGTGTGTTTGATCGTAGTGATGACCCCCAAAGACCAGGGCAACATTCCTTTACCCGGCACCTACCCCCCGACATACACACACACACACACACACACACACACACACCAATGAACGTCCCGCTCTCACGCGCTCTCTCTAATGGGTCTCCCCCACCACCTCCTCCCTCCTCCTCACCCCCTGCCGTCATGTAATAAATGTCCAGGGCAGTAATCAATTTGCAATGCTTGGAGAGCATCTCCCCCGTGATAGGAGAGAGAGAGAGAGAGAGAGAGAGAGAGAGAGAGAGAGAGAGAGAGAGAGAGAGAGAGAGAGAGAGAGAGAGAGGAGAGAGAGAGAGAGAGAGAGAGAGAGAGCAGAGAGAGAGAGAGAGAGAGAGAGAGAGAGAGAGAGAGAGAGTTGGGGAGATGGATGGATGGAGGCTGTGCGTGTTGAATGCGGTGGTGATGGGAGGACGGGAGCAGAGAAAAGGCTTCCTGTGGCGTCAGTGGTATTCATGGCTGACAGACAGAGTGGTCATGGAGGATAGACGAGGCTCTTCTCCTCCGGGGGGGACCAATGGAGCTCTTTTCTGGCTGACTCCAATGCGCAGAGGGGATCCATTGTGGCCGAACAGCAGGTAGCGCCGGAGTGACAGATCAACTCTGGAGAGCCCGAAACACCCCGGGAAACAAGCATGCACACACGCACGCACGCACACACGCACACACACACACACACGCACGCACGCACGCACGCACGCACGCACGCACGCACGCCACGCACGCACGCACGCACGCACGCACGCACGCACGCACACACACACACACACACACATATGCACACACAAACAGGCATGCATGCACACAGAATGCACAAACAGACATGTGCCCACATGCGTACAGACCCAAATATGTGCTTGTGCAAACAGGCATGCACACACACGCACACACACCCATGCACAAACAAAGAGGCACACACACACACACACACACATACACACACGCACACACACACAAATAGGCATAGTCACGCACAAATGTACACAAGTCAAGTGTCTTTGACCCCTCAGACCTCTGTGCGTTTGTGTGAGTCTGTCAGGTGTGTGTGTATTTTATGTTATATAAGACTATCTCATCCCAAGTTGTACCAGTATAAAGTCACACATCAACCATATCATACAAACTGGCAGTCTTCTATCCCTATACGTCTCTCTATAGCAGACCCTACCGTGATTATTATAGTAAGTGCCCTGGCCTCTTGGATGCTTCCAAGTCTGTTCTCTTTCTCTTCCCATGGTAACTGGAGCTGTTTTCCCAGTGGGAGGTTAGCCGGGCCGCAGAATGAGGCTGCCCACTTAGCAACGTGGGCTAATCGAATAACTTCCCCAGCGTGGTGCCCAGCGTGAGAGTGGTACCCCCAGAGGGGAGCTTGACCCGGGGGGCTGCAGGTACCTTTCAGGGCCTCCTAGCCGGCCCTCCGCTGGGCCTCAGCGTCCTGCTGATAGAAATTTGTCGTCCCCCTGTGAGTGTCTTTCTGTTGGTGTCAGGCGCAGGGCCCCTGATGAGAGATTTGTTGATATGATAACTTGATTAGGCCCCTGGATGGATGACATGGTGGCGGAGGGCCAGTCAGCTGCGCCCAGGGAGGCCCCTTAACCTCTCCTCAGGAGAACAAAGCGATGCACCTGCCTGTGGTGTAACATCCACGCTCCCTGCCCCCGGGCTAAGAGCTGACGGCAAGCTGATATTGGGGCTCTGCTAAGTGGTGAAAGACGGTGCAATCGGCCTTTGGCTTTCGCTTCATAACTCGATCTGCACACGTTGTAGTAGAACCAGAGCAATGGCAATCCAAACACCTTCATTACTGTCATATCAAAATACTTCCTGGCTTTCATCTTCTGTAAACCCCAAGTACTATCATTCAGCTTGTCTGAGCGCAGGTTGTTTAGGTAAAGGTCAGGTCTGAAATCCTCTAGGGTTCGATTAGCTGGGGACCCGAGGGGCCCTCGACCTCTCCTCGCCGGTTTTCAGCGCAGGCCAGGGAAGCCGTGGAACACTTTGGTCGCACAATGATGGCCCTGTTCCTGTGCTCAGGTTATTTGCGGGTGCAGTGGACTGGGGCCACGCAAGTCAATTAAGTTCACATCTCCGCTTTGGCCAACAAGGGATTGTGATGATATGAGGAGTGCCACAGACCAAACAGGAGCCTCCCCTTCCCAGCAAAGGCTTTGAGGAGCTGCAAAAAGGACACCAAACAAAGGCCGGCCCCTCTGTGTCTCAATGACTTGTCTCTTTGTTGCCTCCTCAGGCCTCATAAAGGAAGAGGGACGCTCTTGTTTGCCCTGGAGGTGGTTTAATGGCCCCTGGGGGAACAATGGCGCCACATTCAAGACGGCCATAGGGGCTCATTATGAGGGGCCGATCCAAAGCGCGGGGTCCCTGGACGTTCCCACTGAAGCCCCCGGTGAATGGCGACGGTGGGCGGGGCGGGCCACGGAGGGCACCCAGTGAGGAGAAGGAGGGGAGAAAGGAGACCATTGAGGTGACAAGCAGGTTCCATCTGCCCCCAGTGCCTCCTCACCTTGCATCTCGACAGCTAGGGGCCTCTCCGCACACAAAAGGCAAATTTAGTGTGTCGGGTTGGCTTAAAGCGCTCACTTTAGAGCGGACCATTGAGGAAAATATCAACACCGCCGGACCAAGGAACATTCAGCCTCTCCTGCCCCCTTCCTATTGACCGGCCTGCTTTTCCCCTTTAGGCCCTTTCTCTTCTGCCCTCTATTCAAAGCCCACTTCTCTCATCTCCCAAACTCCCCATTCCGGCCTATTTTTCCCATACCTTGCAAAGGGGCGTATGACAAGAATTAAGTTAGTTCTGGCCCGGCCCAGTGTTATTGTCCCCTGTGAGCCATGGCAGGTATCTGAGGCTACGATGAGATGGATCATCCATCACCGGCCAAGCCTCTCTGGTGCTCTGACATGGGCATTAAGGACCGGAGGGTGGGTCCGGGCCGGCGTCTGTCTCGGCTTGTATCCGTTGGCAGTATTAGCATAGTTTTTTTGTTTTTTTATTATCACAAAAACATTGTTTTTAGATGATGAATGAAGCTTGATTTTCAATTTGTGCTTTTTATTTTGATTCAGAATTAAGCTTATATTTAAAATCAAGCTGTTCACATTCTCAAATTGCCATTTGAGAATACTGAGAAAAGTTGACTTTTGTCGTAGTTTGTATTGGGGGAGGTCAAATCAGTGCTTGTTGTAGAGAGAAAAAAAAGACATTTGTATCATCTGTGCATGTCAGTCATTCCGCATTCAATCAGAAGCATTACATATAAATAAATAAATATTAAAATCATTTATCCTTTCAACCCTTGAATTCAGTTTCAATGATGTATTATCCCTGGTTCCAGGGTCAGAGTTAGAAAGACTCTCTCCTCTACATTAGGATGTAAAACCTATCCAGGATTAGCCACTTCAAATCCTGCATGTTATAGTCTCCTTACTGTCTTTATATTTAGATTTACGTTCCCTTCTCTTTATGTCTCTCCTCATTGCATTAGAGCAGCCATTGTTTGAGGCTCAAGCCAGGAATAAATATTGAAAGTCATGTTGCTGATTAAGGTGAATTGCTGGTTCCAGCCATCTTTTCTAGGGCCGTAGCCGCAGGTCCTGTCTGAGTTACGTTTGCGGAAATATTTGCCTGCACATTAGTGTGTAGGTGTGTCCCCTGGTACTTAAGTTGAGGCAGGCCTGAGGCAGGCCTTCTATTGACTCTCTCTCTGCCTGATAGTCTGATCATCACTGGAGACAGACGGGTAAAGAAGATGTATTCTGGTGATCAAGGATCTTATCGCTGCAGTGGCAGATATGAACGTTATGTTCACTCACACATATCTGAAAACTGTCTAGTTGATTCCCGCCGACGGATGACGTATCGCTGTCCAACAGCGGCAGACACACATTGTATTGGACAAGCACATGTTTATTTCATTGGAAACACAACAAAAATGTCATGGATGCTCAGCGCCAAATGATAACGCCGATGGCGAAGAGGAGAGGCGCTCGACCGAACTTCGTCCCCGACGGGGGCTAACAAAAGCGCTCAGTCTCTAGACCCGGCGGGACGGTGCTCTGGGCAAGGCCTCGGTGGTCCCCACGCCGCCTGCCGCCTCATGGTCCCCCGGAGTGTCTTCCAGACACCCCCCTGCGGGGAACGGGCATCGGGCACCGACCCCCTGTAAAGGCCGTGTTGCGCCAGGCTTTGTGTCTGTGTAACTGTGTCTGTGTGTGTGTCCCAATTCCTCGATGTGTGTCCTTTAAAGTCCTTTAAACTTGATCTAGGTACACACAAGTGCTTCTGTGTTTTTTCAATTTTTACCGACCCATGCGGACACATATCTTCATCTGTGCATCTATTGGATGCATGGATGTTAGATGTGACGGCGGTCCACGTGTGAGGGCTCAAGCGTAGTAGTAGTTTCTATGGGAGCGTGTGGGAGGAAGGTATTTCCAACCAGATGTCTTTGCTCCCAGAAACCCCGCTGAGGTAGGCACGCACACACACACGCGCGCGCGCACACACACACGCACACACGTGCGCACGCACGCACGCACGCACGCACACACACACACACACACACACACACACACACACACACACACACACACACACACACACACACACACACACACACACACACACACACACACACACACACACACACACACACACACACACACACCCCAGGGGGGGGGGGGGTCGCTTCATAAAACCTTAATGACGGAAGCCATTCGTTTTCCTGTGACTCTGGACTGACGTGACCAGGCTAAAGTGGTCTGTCCACGGTGGCACATCCGAGCGGTGAGGGACAGCCGGACCCTAGGAGTGCTTTATGTGTCTCGGCGGGACGCTGTGTTCACTCTCAGCGGTGGGCAACGTTAGAATTACAGCGGAGCGATGAAAGAAGGGTTCGCCCGACCCCAGCGACGTGGAGAAAGTATCCCGTCCTGCATTTTGCGTCACAGTTTGATCTTGCGATGGTCCCCAATTCATTGTTCTATGTTATTGTTTGGAGTGTAAACATTTGATTTTTCTGAATTGCATTGACTGGTTTGATGCAAGAGGCAAATGACGATCAAAAGAAGGAAATAAATCATATTGTGTGCAGATTTCCTTTATGGGCAATTTTACTTAAATGGTTACATTTTTTTGGATCATTTTCTTATTAAGGAGAAAGTGCAAAGAGCTTAAAGGGGTTTCATAACTTCACAACAACAAAAAATATAGAAAACGTTTAGAGATTTGAATGCCCCTGGTGTTTATTTATTCTGCGATACTTCTCCAAGCGGGCGGGTAGAGAGAGCGGGCTCCGTCCGAGTGGCAGGTGTCCTTTGAAATCTCCTCTGAAGGCAGAAGCGTACAGCTTCTACGAGGCTGTTTTTGGAAAGCGCACATTTCACTGGTGATACCAGCGAGGCTCGGCTTCCTTCCCAGAGACGAGAGAGGAAGGTAGCAAAGGTCACTGTTTTCTGCCTCCACAGCCCCCCTCTCGCTCTCGCTCGCTCTCTCTCTCTCTCTCCCCCCCCCTCTCGCTCTCTGCGCTTTCAACAGCTCCATCACTTGAAGCGGTCCTTCAGTAAAGGATTATATCATCACTCCACAAACACATTTTTCCCGAGGAGAAAATCAAACAGATGAAGAGGGGAACACAGAGAGAGAGAGAGAGAGAGATGGAGAGAGAGAGAGAGAGAGAGAGAGAGAGAGAGAGAGAGAGAGAGAGAGAGAGAGAGAGAGAGGAGAGAGAGAGAGAGAGAGAGAGAGAGAGAGAGAGAAATGAAAGACAGAGAGAAAATCCGATGCATGGACTCGCATGACTCCAGGGGTTGCTTTAAGAGACTGACGCTTCACTTCTGTCTCTTCTTGTGCTTCATTTCTCCATCTCTCTCTCTCTCTCTCTCTCTCTCTCTCTCTCTCTCTCTCTCTCTCTCTCTCTCTCTCTCTCTCTCTCTCTCTCTCTCTCTCTCTCTCTCTCCATCTCATATACTCCGGTTGCTGGTCTGTGGAGAGTGTGAGTGTGCGGTGGATCTGCCCGCCTGCCTGCGAGCCTTGCAGCACCAGCCTGCCAAGCGATGAAAGCGTCGGCTGCCCAGGGACGCTCAGAGCCAGAGAAAACGCTTGCTTTTAAAACAGCCCAAGCTTTTGTTTTCCT
>CM051004.1:12090004-12097504 GCA_027704905.1 Muraenolepis orangiensis | reverse complement strand
CGCACAAGGCGGAAACACATCCATTTACATTTACATTTAGGGCATTTGGCAGACGCTTTTATCCAAAGCGACTTACAAGGTGTACATTTGTTGAAGCAGACAATAGCATAACGCTGAGGTACGCCAACATAAATCCACAAATCCACACATCCACACATCCACAAATCGGAAACACACCCACAAGTCGGAAACACGCGCACAAGTTAAAAAAAAACACTTCCCAAGTCAGAAACCAGAGCGACATTAACTTCAAGCCGGAAAGGGTAGGTCTCCATCATGTCGACAAAGATTGGTCGCATTTTTCTTTTTGTTTATAGTATATAGAATAGTATATAGTGGTTAGTATATCGTTTTGTTTATTGTATATAGTATAGTTTACTGTAGATACTAGGTAGTATATAGTGTTGTGTATAGCATAGTATGGTATTGCATAGTTTAGTATAGAATAGTATAGTATTGTAGTATTGAGTAAGCGTTCCATTGTACTAGTTGCACATGGCAAATAAAAACATCTTGAATCTTGAATCTTGAATCCTGAACTACGATTACTCTGGTAACATTAGATTCGATTGTCTCCACATGTATCTGAGAAGAGATGTGTATAGCAGCAATGCAAAAACACACACACACACACACACACACACACACACACACACACACACACACACACACACACACACACACACACACACACACACACACATATGCAAGGGTTGGGAGGTTACCTGGCTTGGTGTGTCCAAGATACCACTCGAAGTAGTAGTAACTCTCAGTAATATAAAGGTAAAACATGGCATTCTTCTTCTCTTCTTCTTCTTCTTCTTCTTCTTCTTCTTCTTCTCTTCTTCTTCTTCTTCTTCTTCTTCTCTTCTTCTTCTTCTTCTTCTTCTTCTCTTCTTCTTCTTCTCTTCTTCTTCTTCTTCTTCTTCTTCTTCTTCTTCTTCTTCTTCCTTCATGCACACAACTCTATCTTTGAGGCGATTTATGGGCCTGTGTCTACATGTCTGACCAAAACATGTATGTATGTATGTATGTATGTATGTGTGTGCGTGCGTGCGTGTGCGTGCGTGCGTGCGTGCGTGCGTGCGTGCGTGCGTGCGTGCGTGCGTGCGTGCGTGCGTGCGTGCGTGCGTGCGTGCGTGCGTGTGTGTGTGTGTGTGTGTGCGCGCGCGTGTGTGTGACGGCTCAATTCTCTCTCGCATAGAGATCGGTAGAATGCGAGAGTAGTCGTTCGAGGTTTCAAGGGTTGGGATTTTAGACGATGGACAGAATCAGCTCCAGACAGGGAGCACCGCCTGCCACGCAGCCACACAACTTTATTCATATTACTCCTATATTTTGTTGGCCAGTGACTTTAAAGAACTCTTAATCTGAAGAAGATGCTTTCCCATGCTGCCCCCCCCCCACGTCCCCCCACCTCCACCCGCCTCCTTCAGTCAGATATAAAATAAATACAGGCACACCGTCCTCTACTCCCCTCTCTCCTCTGTGCCGGGGTCCTGTGCAGAGGATGTGGGTAACAGCCGTCTGCGTGTGTTTACGAGCGGCCCCCGTGGCTGAATATGATCTCACACCAGACTCTCGTGGATCCCCACCCCCCCCCCCTTCCTTTCAGAAGCCTTTTATGTAGCCTGACATCGACTCTGGAACCCGGTCTCAACTGACCCCCACTCCCCCCCCCCCCCCCCCCCCTTCCCTCCCCTCAGTCACTCAGAGAGAGGTCCCTCAAGGCCCACTGTGTTCGCTAATCTGTGGGCCCTGAATAACCGAGTCAGGTGTCGCATTCTGTCTGCATTCCTCCACTGTCCACTACTTGCCGCTGTGGACACACGCGGGTTTCTGCTCCCTGGTGGTCTGAATGTTTCTGCAGGTGAGCTGAGGGTCAAGGGAGCAGGGAGGGGGCCGTGCAGCGTGTGGCTGTAGTACAGGCTTGAAGGTGTGGGGTGTGTGGGCAACTGGGGCGGTGGGTAGTGATGGACAGAGTGTGTATGTGCGTGTGTTTTATGCAGTTGGTTTGCGTGCGTTTGCCTGTCTATATATATATATAGTCTATATATGCGTGTTTGCTTAACATCAACAGCCCTGTTGTCAGGCCCCCCCCCCCCCCCCCCAAGTGCTCAGGCTCCAGTCTCCTTTCTCTCTCTCTCTCTCTCTCTCTCTCTCTCTCTCTCTCTCTCTCTCTCTCTCCACACAGTCACACGACTCTTGCTGACCGTGGGATCCTCCTGCCAGAGACTCCTGTGGCCAGCAGGGCCCCTGCAGCAGGCCGTTCCCAGGGGCCTGGTTTAGCCGCTGCCGCCACCGCCGCCGCCGTAGCTCCAGCGCTCAGCGTTTATGTGCTGTGTAATTGCAGATCTCAAGAGAGCAAACCTGGCGTCTGTCAGAACAGCCACGGAATCACATTAAGGACCACAGAAGGCCCCACGTCACCTCCCCTCAACCTCCGCCTGCCTGGGGTCCGCCTAGAGGGGTCCCCCTGGAGGAGTCCGCCTGAAAGTTTTAAGCCCAACGTGAGGTTCGCTGCCAGACCCACTGGAAACAGAAGCGATAGCTGCATGGCCGAGGGGCCTGCCTGGAGGGGCCAGCCTGGACGGGTCTGCCTGGAGGGGTCAGCCTGGAGGGGCCAGACTGGAGGTGCCTGCCTGGAGGGGCCAGACTGGAGGTGCCAGTCTGGAAGGGCTAACCTGGAGGGGCCAGCCTGGACGGGTCCGCCTGGAGGGCCCACCTAGAGGGGCCAGCCTGGAGGGGCAGCCTAGAGGGGCTAGCCTAGAGGGGCCAGCCTGGACGGGTCCGCCTGGAGGGGCCCGTCTGGAGGAGCCCGTCTGGAGGGGCCCGTCTGGAGGGGCCCGTCTGGAGGGGCCAGCCTGGAGGGGCCAGACTGGAGGGGCCCGTCTAGAGGGGCCAGCCTGGAGGGACTAGACTGGAGGGGCCCGTCTAGAGGGGCAAAACTGGAGGATGCTGATGTATGGAGGGGAAAAAGACATTTGGAATTTGTAGCATGATTTGTCAGGTCTGCCAGTCTGCCAGTCAGGTCTGGAGTAACCACAGTGGTTTGATAAGTCAGAGCACACCCAGTCTGACAAGTGTGTACACACAGACATGCGTGTATGTCTGAGTGTGTGTGTGTGTGTGTGTGTGTGTGTGTGTGTGTGTGTGTGTGTGTGTGTGTGCGCGTGTGTGTTATACATAAATACAGGGGCAGGGAAAGTACCTTGGCAATGTCTAGCTCTCTAGCCCTCTATCAACATAACTATCAAACACACACACACACACACACACACACACACACACACACACACACACACACACACACACACTGTATGTACAAGTATTTATACATGCATTCTCATACATACTCACATATAGAGACACATACACACAGACACACAAACATACACACGCACTCACACACCCACATACACACACACTCACATACTCACACACACACACACACACACACACACACACACACACACACACACACACACACACACACACACACACACACACACACACACACACACACACACACACACACACACACACACACACACACACACACACACACACACACACACACACACTAGCAGAGCCCACATACTTTCCCCTACCACCTTCCCACCAATCACACAACCACACATTATCCCTGTTGCCTGGAAATGTCAAAGCACACGCACACACACACACACACACACACACACACACACACACACACACACACACACACACACACACACACACACACACACACACACACACACACACACACACACACACACACACACACACACACACACACACACATACACACACCAGACACACACACAGTACCCCTCTACCATGGCCCCTGACCAGCTCTGGAGCCTGTGCTAGGCATCACACCTCCACACGGCCCCTAATGGGGCCCGATGTGAGGTTTGCTGCCAGACCCGCTGGAAACAGCAGCGATAGCAGCATGGCGCTCGCTAGCCCCGGTAATGCTAGCTAGCCCCGTGGTCTCCAGGGAGCATGTGGTGGGCTGAAAGACAGACCTTAGCTCCTACCGCTACTGCGCTAAAATGGGAAGGTGTGAGCTTGGACGAGGCTAAGGAAACGTGAATCTCACGGCCTCAGTGGAGGAAACCGAGAAGAGTCGGTCGTGTGCTTGAGCCTGAGATCCTACCGGATTGGCAGTGGTAGATGGATGGTGCTGAACAGTCAGTCTAAAGGTCCAACACCATTGGGAAGGGGCGAATCATAGAGCAATCAAAAAGTAGGGGGGGGGTTGAGGGGTGTGTGTGTGTGTGGTATCTGGCGTATTCTGTGTGGTGGAGTTGAGGTGCGGAGGAGGGAGAGGGGGCCTCGTAGTATTTGCGTCCACCCCGGTGAACAAGGGAAATCAGACCCAAATGGCTCGGCCCGCCCAAAACCCAACCGGTGCGTCGCCTCACAAATTGCTGGATACCGACTCATTCAGACGTTTTACGAGCGTGGTAGCCTGGTGAAGGGAGAGCAAAGCGCGGCCCTCGCGCTGCGTGCGGGCGACAGGCCGTTGGAACAGACGCGCTGACTAATTCATCACGGACCCCCTCTCTATGACAAGCTGTATTTAGCGGTCAGAAGGGCTGCTGCTCACTGCTTGGTGTGGAGAATATGGGAAAATACCCACATTCCAATGGGAGGAGATGGATTGCTGACTGTGTCGCCACTGGATGGACCCCTGCTGGGTGCTGGGAAGCCCCACCCAAGATGTTGTTTTATAGAGGTGTATGACAAATTGCAAGGGTTTTAGCTAAGATTGATAGATTGTTAAGGTGAGATGGTTAGATGTGGTGGTTATGTGTGGTTTCAAATGGATTAGCGTAGGTTTGGGCATTAGGCTAGAGACCTCGGCCATGGCTTTCAGGTGAAGCAGATCCAAAGAGCTAGTCCCAGATACAAGGTCTTTCAACGGCCTTCGACAACAACCCACACTCTCTCCATTCCTCTTGTATGGCGTACGGCTCACCCTGACGGCTCATGTACAACCCAGACAAGCTATATCGTCCGTCTGAGAACGGTCACGTGTTATGATAATCTCGGGCCGATGGCGCGTTAAGCCCCCAGACAGCTCCGCTTGCTGCAGCAGCAGCCTGACGGGCCGTCCCCGGGACCCTGCGCCTGGCCCCGGCTCGGGTTGCGCCGTGGCTCGTAAAGGTCTAGTTTCAATGCAGGTGTTCCATCAAAGCGCTGGCGTGGTCTGGTCTAGCTCCCGGGCTCAGACCCCTGTTAAACGCCTCACTGGCTGCAGAGATTCCCGGTGGACGGACGGGAGGTGTGGCGGTGAGCTGTGCGCGGCTCGGGGCGTTGATGTGGAGGTGCTACTACCCAGAAGCCCCCCCCCCCCGCTCTCTCTCTCTCTCTCTCTCTCTCTCTCTCTCTCTCTCTCTCTCTCTCTCTCTCTCTCTCTCTCTCTCTCTCTCTCTCTCTCGATCGACATAAGGTCTGGACACTTTGTCTTTGTCGTTATCTGGTGAAACTTGTCAACTTGTGATCTGAAACGTTGCTGCTGCTGTTGTTGTTGTTGTTGTTTTTAAGTGTACACTTGGTAGCTTGGTATTTGGCCACTTAGAAGTCGACGCTTAGAAGTTCTCTAAATTACGAACACGTTAACACGTTTAAACAAATGTCAGTTTGCTATTCAGTTTGTTCCGGGATGTGTGACGTTACTGTTGGGCCTGATGGAAAAGTTGTGGGGATAATGCAATCAAACAGTGTGCAGCCTTTTAGAGTGCCTTAATGAGGGAGATTCTGAGGCTTTCTCCTCTCTTCTTTCACACACGCTTTGAAAATAGAGCCCCATCCATGACCAGGTTCACTGTAGGGGCTGATTGTTTCTTGCAGATAAATGAGCTTTGAAATCTGAATTTATATTATATGAATTGATTATATTATATGAATTTGCATGGCATTCGACCCCAAAATGTATACACTTACCGGCTAAAGTTGACCGGTCTGTGATAGCACAAACATCTACCTTTAGGTAACGAACGGTCTTCACATTGCGTCATATTGTGCTCACGCTGATGCTCTTAATCGTTTTTACGAAGGTAGCGGTACAGAAGGGACCCGACATACCCACACATTGCTGCTCATTCTCCAGCCTCTCTTCTCTACCTCGTCTTCTCTCTCTTTGACACAACCTGCTCCTGAACGGGTGAAATAACATTCACAGGCAGGGCTTCCTCGAGGGGACACAGACACCACAGTAGCCTTTGTTTCTGGTTTATTTAATGCAGGGGGAAAGAGAGACGGGGCGGAGGGTGGCAATGGGAACACGGGGAAATGTGGTCCTTTTGTGTGGAGCTTTTTTTTTGGAAGCAGGCATATGTCTCAGGAGTGCATGAGTGTGCCTAAAAAACATATATGAAAGGATGTGTGCCACCCTCCCACCCACTCCCCTTGGCTGTGGATGGATGGTTATCACCAGTGTTCACCGTAACCACCTGCAAGACACCCGGGGCCAAGGCAACGTCGCCGTGCCTGGAATCTGCCCAACCGGTTCTTTTAGCGGTGACGCAGCTGGGTGCATGTAGTCTGACGGCACAGTAAAGCGGCTACAGTGATGCCAACCCCCCTGACCTTTGGTGCCAGGCTTAAGCGGGCGACGGCAAGACAATAAACGTTGCTTTTGAGGGAAGATAGACCTGGAGTCGGACTGGTTTGCCTCTGGCGATGGAGCTGCAGACCTCGCTATGACGAATCCCGGTACCGCAGACGCTTGGCAGATTAAAGCGGGCTGCTTTAGAGGGCCTTCTGCACATGAGGAGCCAGATAGAGAGGGAGAGAGAGAGAGAGAGAGAGAGAGAGAGAGAGAGAGAGAGAGAGAGAGAGAGAGAGAGAGAGAGAGAGAGAGAGAGAGAGAGAGAGAGAAAAGGAGAGCAAGAGACCTTAGAAGCACAATGTAATGCAGGTTTTTTATGCTCATTTCGGGCCTCTGATAGCTGCGGTGCCGTGGATTTGTATCCCAGCTACCCTGAAAGGCGCCGAGCTGAATTGGATGGAGCTTTAAAGTGGAGCAAGAAAGCTCTGGAAAATCAGCCCTCAAAGGCACATTTCAACTGGAAAGCGTTTCTTTTAAGCTGTCACTCCTTGGTGGCTGACAATCCTATTATGGCACCAACTTATTGTAATTAAGATGGAGAGGAGATGCACACCCCCCGCCCCCCCCCCCCCCCCCCCCCCCGAGGAATATGCTCATTAGGGCCGTCGGAGACAGAGAGAACTTTGTTGTGGCCTTTTTATATGTCGTTGTTTGAGAGCAAACACACATGAGCAGAGGGGCCACATGCAGAAGGTCTGCTCACGGCTCCACAAAAAGAGTGATGTCAACTGAATCCATTGGGAAATACCTCTCTCTCTCTCTCTCTCTCTCTCTCTCTCTCTCTGTCTCTCTCTCTCTCTGTCTCTCGCCTCTTTCATCTCTCTCTCTCTTTCTTTCTTTCTTTCTTTCTTTCTTTCTTTCTCTCTCTCTCTCTCTCT
>CM051004.1:12070004-12085004 GCA_027704905.1 Muraenolepis orangiensis | reverse complement strand
GGTTGGGTCTAGTGTCCAGTTCCTCCCAATGCGTCCCAGAGAACCGCAGCATAACGATGAGCACCTGGGTTCCCACCAGCTTCCAGTTAGGGCCAATTGTCAGTAACCGATAAATTAGAGCGAGTCCCAGATGAATGTCCCCTTTCACGTGGGGATGCCCGGAGAGTACCGGGAACACATGAAGAGGGCCTTTATGTCGGCTGTGTGTTCACATGAGCCCCGACCACACGCTCCCAGGCGCAAAGGGAGAGAGACACTCGCAGACAGGCCGAGGGGGAGAGAGACAGAGAGAGTGAGAGAGAGAGAGAGAGAGAGAGAGAGAGAGAGAGAGAGAGAAAGGAACAGTGTCTTTTTCCCAGACACGCACCCCATGAGAATCCACTCGACTCCCACGCGCCACGGCTTGCGTGTGGCCTCCGCACACGCTACACACACTACTACACACGCTACACACCATGTGTCCGTACCACCACCCCCCCCCCCCCCCCCCACCCCCATCCTCCCTCCCCCTAACCACCACCCTTGATGCTTTTTACTCAATCCAGGGGACACACTCCATGCCGACTTTGATGCATTTTTGTTTTCTCTCTCTCTCTCTCTTCTTGTCCCGATTTGTCGGACAATAATCTGGGGGGGGGGTGGGGGGGGGGGGCATGGGAAGAAAGGATCCGGCGCTTCCTTCCTGCCTCGCTTCATCCCCGGGCCCCTCCGGCGAGACAAAGTGCCCAGACCTCCGCGGGCCGTGGTGTGGTTCAACCGCCGCCGCCGGAAAAAAAAAAAAAAAGCGAGAACCAAATCCCCTCTTGTACGCAACAAAACAACACTGTAGCCTTTTCAACCGGGCTGCCCCGGCTAGAAGGAAGCAGCCCCTTGTCTCTCCTTGTCGGGCCCAGCCTCTGTCTATCCATCCATCGGCCGCCCCCCCACAGCGTCTGTCTATCCATCTATCAGCCACCCCCCCCCCACCCCCCCACACGTGATGACACTGTTTGTTGCGGGTTAAGATGCCCTCTAAAAGACCATTGTTCCCCTTGTATGTGTCTTATTGGGTTTTTCCTCTATTTCTCAGCGAGGGCCTGGGAGAGAGAGAGAGAGAGAGAGAGAGAGAGAGAGGAGAGAGAGAGAGAGAGAGAGAGAGAGAGAGGAGAGAGAGAGAGAGAGAGAGAGAGAGAGAGAGAGAGAGAGAGAGAGAGGAGAGAGAGAGAGAGAGTAAGAGAAAGAAGTGAAAGACCCCATAGATTGCAGCTGGAGCTCCAGGGGGTCTTTCTGCCCAGCGAGACCCAGCCAAAGGGTCTCATTGAAGGGAGCAGCAGGCAGCCGCCAAGGGCTCTGGCCCTGGTAGAATTATGCCCCGTGATGGGCCCCGGGTCCTTCTCCAGAACGGGGAGGGTTCAGAGGTCAGCCCCCCTCTGGGTTGCTCCATACCTGCCCTGGCCCGGCCTACCCCTGTGCCCCCCCCCCCCCCCCCCCCCCCCTGGCCCCTCTGCAGTGCTCCGATCACAAGGGCCAAGGGAGCGGCGGGAACAATAGCAAACAGTCAACACTCTATTCAGTGGGCTCTTAGCTTAGAGAGCTAGCGGAGCGGAGAGGCTAATTCCACGCACTCTCCACTTTTCAATGAATAGGTAATTTGATTATTGGGCCAGTGAGGATGAGAGAGAGAGAGAGAGAGAGAGCGAGAGAGCGAGAGAGAGAGCGAGAGAGAGAGAGAGAGAGAGAGAGAGAGCGAGAGAGAGAGAGAGAGAGAGAGAGAGAGAGAGAGAGAGCGAGAGCGGCCAGGTCAGGCACGGCGTCTCTGTGAAGTTTACAAGGCTGTGGCTCAGCACTTGAGCACACGATCAAAATCGTATCGGCCAAACCCGTAGCAGAGGCGTTATCAGCAGCTTATCAGCACTGTTGATGTGGGTGTAACTCTGCATGCCTGTGTGTGACTGTGTGGTTTTCATGTGTGAGCGTGTGCGAATGTCTCGCACCTGCATGCCTCCGTGTGTGTGTGTGTGTGTGTGGTGTGCGTGTGTGTGTGTGTGTGTGTGTGTGTGTGTGTCTGTGTGCAAGAGAGTATTCTCGGAGACAGAAGATCATGTCACATATCTTCAATGTGCTCTATAACCAGATATGTGTTTTCTGCGCTTGCTCTCTCTCTCTCTCTCTCTCTCTCTCTCTCTCTCTCTCTCTCTCTCTCTCTCTCTCTCTCTCTCTCTCTCTCTCTCTCTCTATCTCTCTATCTCTCTCTTATCTCTCTCTCTCTCTCTCTTATCTCCACACCTCCATGGAACGCTGCATGTCATGCATCCATCCTCCATGCACTGTCAGCAAGTAAGCAAATCAAAACAAACAAACTTGCTCCCCGATTTACAAAGTATGAAAAACATGACGTCATATACTTAATAAAAAAATAATAAACAATCACCATTTTATGTTATTTATTATTTATATTAGTCTTTTATTGTCAGCATTTTTTCCATATTGGCTTCTATAAATGGGTTTGTATATCTGTCTTAAAATGTTGACTTGATCAAAAAATGTCTACTAGCTTATTATTGTAAACCTGAACATTTGTAAAATAGTTACTATTTTCTCTTAATCATACCTTGTAGTGTGATTGCTGCAGTACAGTCCTTATTTTTGAACACTTTTGCCTTTCTAATCCTTTGCCAAACATTTCCATCTGATGAATTTAACATTGTGTGTTAATGGTGTTAATATACCTCTTAAAACGGGTCAGGGGTGTGGAACACAAGAGCAAGCGGATCTCCACTAGACTAGATTAGCCAGTTAACCGGGACATGAAAGAGCGTTGTTTATGACAGATGATCGGCTGCCCGTACACATAGCTGATTGGTGCTGTCAGCGGTGATGTATGAGCACACAGGGGGCATCTCTGACCCCCAGACTACAGAGTACATTAACCCTCTCACCAGGCAGGGCCGGCACGTCTAAACCCTGACCCCCCGCTCCCCTCTTACAGCCACAGGGAGTCCCCAGCATCCACTCTCCTCTCCTGCTCACACTTGGACCGCGCATTGTGTGCTCCCTCCGGAGCTATTGTGCACAGCGCTAAATAATGTCCCTCTTCTCTGCTTCCCCCCGGCTCCCTCGCTTTGTTCCCGCAGTTTTCCAGAGCTGAGATCAGAGGAGGAGGAAGGAGGTGGGGTGTCCGGCGTGAGCGTGGTACCCCCGGAGGGGGAGCTTGACCCGGGGGGCTGCAGGTACCTTTCAGGGCCTCCTAGCCGGCCCTCCGCTGGGCCTCAGCGTCCTGCTGCTAGAAATTTGTCGTCCCCCTGTGAGTGTCTTTCTGGTGGTGTCAGGCGCAGGGCCCCTGATGAGAGATTTGTTGATATGATAACTTGATTAGGCCCCTGGATGGATGACATGGTGGCGGAGGGCCAGTCAGCTGCGCCCAGGGAGGCCCCCCCGGCTCCTCTCCTTAACCTCTCCTCAGGAGGCAATAATTAGTGCTAGTAATTGGTGAATTAGCGGTGTTGCTACACATCCCCTCTGGCTCCCTCTCTCTCACTCACTCTCACTCTCCACGGGCTGCAGAACATTGATGATTACGAAAAGGACTGCATCACTTCTGATTTAAGATTCTTGAATCTTGAATCTTGAATCACCTGCTGGTGGAGCTGCTGCCCTCTGGTAGACGCCTCAGGTCAAACCCTGTGATCGAATCACAGACTTAAACACTTTAGAACCCCAGTTTCTACCCCAGTGCCATTTATTTGGCCACAGAAATATGTATATATTCAATGTTTGTATGCCCATTTTCTTCAGGATCTTCAGGATTGCCCGACATTTTTATTCGTTTTGATAAAAAAAACATAAAGGCATCAATAAAGGCATTCTGATTCTGATTCTGATTCTAATTCTGATTCCTCCGTGGTCCCTTTCACATGGGTGTAGCGTTCAGTCATTAGCCATTCGTTAGTTTAGAGATCTAGGAACTAGCATTCAGCTCTACTGGGGCTTGTCAGCTCCGCTGACCTCTGACCTGTGCCCACTGTGGGTTTTAGTCGGACGTATTCAAAGTGTTGCGTTCTCTTCACTCTCTCCTCCGACCTTAAATTGACTGTCTTCCTATAGACCTTCTCCCCAGGCAGTCTTCTGTGTGCTGGAAGACAAACTTGCTGACTCTGTGCTATTTGTTTGGCTTCTCAACCCTGAAAACACAGTGAGGAACAACAGCCAGGGTCTTATATGACAATTGTGTTGAGTTTGTTTGGTTTTTGTTGTTATATTCATTGGATGTTTTTGTACCCGTGAGTTAACTAATAACCTTGTGACCTCTGAGAAAGAAAGAGAGAAAGTGTGTGTGCATGTGTGTGTGCATGTGTGTGCATGTGTGTGTGTGTGTGTGTGTGTGTGTGTGTGTTCGTGTGTGTGTGCGTGTGTTTGTGTGTGTGTGAGAAAGAGAGATTCAGTGTTTTTAAAGTGTGAAAAATAAAACTAATATATATATATATATACTCTATACTGAGTATGGCTTCATAATTGGCTTGATATAAACGTTGCTCAATTATACAAAAGTTGTATACAAAGTTTAATATAAAAAGTATAACATACATTTGTGGTCAAGATAAGGTGCAAATCTCAATATTATCGTGTCAATGTCAATCCCTTTTGTATTTCCAACTATGTGCACGTTACTGTGACGCTCACTTCAACTTCCTGTTGAAGCATGAGTGAGATTGGCTGTTGGTGTGGTTAAAATGCGGATGGAGGATGGAGTGGATTACCATCAAGCCCAGGTTTGTCATATGGGCAACCGGGGCTACTGCTGGAGATCACCATGCTGCTGGTGGAGGAGATCACCATGCTGCTGGTGGTGGAGATCACCATGCTGCTGGTGGTGGAGATCACCATGCTGCTGGAGGAGATCGCCATGCTGCTGGTGGTGGAGATCACCATGCTGCTGGTGGAGATCACCATGCTGCTGGTGGTGGAGATCACCATGCTGCTGGAGGAGATCGCCATGCTGCTGGTGGTGGAGATCACCATGCTGCTGGTGGTGGAGATCACCATGCTGCTGGTGGTGGAGATCACCATGCTGCTGGTGGTGGAGATCACCATGCTGCTGGTGGTGGAGATCACCATGCTGCTGGTGGAGATCACCATGCTGCTGGTGGTGGAGATCACCATGCTGCTGGAGGAGATCGCCATGCTGCTGGTGGAGATCACCATGCTGCTGGTGGAGATCGCCATGCTGCTGGTGGAGATCACCATGCTGCTGGCGGAGATCACCATGCTGCTGGTGGTGAAAGGCCAATGCCCCCTGTCATTGAAAATGTAGAAGTGGAATTGTCAAAGCCCCACTGTTATGGCAACACAAAAAATATATATATGAGCTATCATTTATTTCTCTAGGAAAAAATGTAAATACAGCAACAATCTTCTATATAATATTTGTCCATATAGGATAACAAACTTAATTAAGCTACAATCAAAGCAAGTCTTCAGGATTGCCCGACATTTTTGTTCATTTTGATTAAAAAAAACATCAATAATGGCATTCTGATTCTGATTCTGATTCTAATTCTGATTCCTCCGTGGTTCCTTTCAAATGGGTGTAGCATTCAGTCATTAGCCATTCGTTAGTTTAGAGATCTAGGAACTAGCATTCAGCTCTACTGGGGCTTGTCAGCTCCGCTGACCTCTGACCTGTGCCCACTGTGGGTTTTAGTCGGACGTCTTCAAAGTGTTGCGTTCTCTTCACTTTCTCCTCCGACCTTAAATTGACTGTCTTCCTATAGAATGTAAATACAGCAACAATCTGCAATTCTTCTATATAATATTTGTCCATATAGGATAACAAACTTAATTAAGCAACAATCAAAGCAATTTATAAATGTTCTTCCTATTCATGTATTATTATTATGTATTAATAGGTATTCATATAGAAGAAGGAAAAAATCAACAATCTGCAATCATTTTTCATATTATTCATTATACTTACAACTTGAAGTATTCATCTAGAAAACATACAATTTATGTATTTGAGAATATTTGATTGGTTTCTCTATTTTTGTGCTTTGTCCTTCCAGTGGTGGCTAATTAATTAGTGACGTTATGTTTTCAAATTGAATCTTAACTCGGCGCGTTGTTAAAGTAATGTTTAAGGTTTACATTTGATATTTTGTTATATTTAATTTAATCCAAAGTTACATACAAGTGAGGCTGAAAACAAAGCATTCACACAATGTTGGAGCAAATGTATACACACATACACGCAAAACACCGTGGCTGTTTTGGCCTATTTAAGGATTCCCAAACAATAGGGCTATTTGAACAGCTTGTTCCACCTACAGTTCACACACACGGGAGCGTCTTGGCCATGAAGGCCCATTGTGCTCCTCAGCCCGGGGCCCGGGGCTAAACAACACACAACAAACAACAAACACAACAAGAATACAACATCATACCATGAAACAATAGCAGGAGACAAAGTGGTTGTACATTCCATGTGATATTTCTCCATTTCTCCGTGTGCTTAACCTTGCTGTATTTCTATTTCACCGATTCATTATTTTCACTTGGGATTAAATAAACAATGGATTAACATGTGGCTACGGGGTCACTGCATTGCAGACTAAACAAGGTACGCACAGCAGTAACAACAGGCATGCCCTGCCATCTAGTGGGATAAACCTGCTAGAGGTTAAGATCATTTAGATGAACTGTGGCACTGTGAGACGCTATATAGGGAATTTAGAATGACACATTTATTTTTGATATTGCCAAAGCCTTTTCTCAGGACTTTCGCAAAATAACACACAGTTCTAAATTAAAAATGTAAAAAATGTATGCATGTAAATGTAATTGATTTTATTTTGACTAAAGTAAAGGGGAGCGGCTGAGAGGAAACAGCAGAGGGTGGCAGAGGGCATGTGGATGGGAAGCACAAGGGCCCAAGCACAGAAAACCAGCAGCTAGAAACACAACACATACTGGATGTGGGTGTGCCACCTGTGGGTTGACATGTCTGACAAACTTGTCTGTTCACCACCAG
The DNA here is from genome assembly GCA_027704905.1 of Muraenolepis orangiensis. Taxonomy (NCBI): domain Eukaryota; kingdom Metazoa; phylum Chordata; class Actinopteri; order Gadiformes; family Muraenolepididae; genus Muraenolepis; species Muraenolepis orangiensis. The sequence continues at coordinate 12,077,998 of CM051004.1, read as the reverse complement.
TCAGGACGTGTTAAGATCTCACTGGCACCCAATCAAGAATGTGGGGCATTTCATTTCGAAAAAGTCCCCAAACACATCCAATCTGTCCATCTCAAAGCACTCATCGTTTCCTCTGAAATGTATTATTGTATCTACCTACCAAATGATTTTAATAATGTAAAGTGTCTTTTAGTTTCTTGTTAAGCGCTCTATACAATACATATATTACATACAATACATATATACATACATATTATAATTATTATTATTATTAGTAGTAGTAGTAGTAGTAGTAGTAGTAGTAGTAGTAGTAGTAGTAGTAGTAGTAGTAGTAGTTGGTTCTATTAATACATTGCAGTTCCAATCTGTTCAGGTTCGTCTTTGAGTGTTTTAGTAACGTGTCACATTGCAGGGTAACCGGTCTTTCTGAAGACTGACGCACCCAATGCAGACTTCCTTGAAACACTTCAATTGTCCAGCCTAAACCACTTCTTCAGCTAACAAAGACGCAGAGATGTTGTTTGTTAACTTGCTCATCTCAATTTGCTTGCTGGTGGGCTCAAATGTTCAAGGTCAGTTATGTTTTTGTATGATTTATTAATTGATGACTTTACTAATGTGGGTTTCCATTGATTTAACTTTCTGACGGAAATATTAACGAACTTTTCGGTTGAATGGAACACTTTAAACATTGAAACAGTGAAACAATCCACCACGTAATTTATCTCTGAAATTCGTCTGTGAGGTTGATTGTTTTTGACATGACTTAATTGACGGAAGATGTGGCCTGTTTCTTTCTGCTTCTGTAAACATAACTTCATGCTTTGCATGCTGTAAGTACTGTAGCTGAAACACTGATTCTGGGTCTTTGTGGATGATAGTGTCGTTTTGCCAACCAACCAGCCCAATATGTGTGTTTGAAATGACACATGACATTGATGACATTAAAGACCATAAACTCAATTTGATTTGATTAGGGTGATTGATTCTAGCTGCCAGTCAACGTTTAAAAACATTCCATTGCTTGTTATTCATAAGCAGGAAATGAAATCTGAGAACCTGAGAACCTCATAATCATAATCATAATCAGCATGCCTTGCATGCCAGCAAAAGTGTTTAACAATCCTCATGGTAAACTAACTAACACTAACACAAATATAACATATATATATAACAAATATATATATATATACCTACAAAGGTGCGGTGGGATGTAAACATGTAACTAATTATTGTAGTATTGATGTAATACAGTATTTAGTAGTAACATTGTTTGACAGTGTTCAGTACAGTATTGTAGTTACACAGAACACTCAGGGTTGATGTTTGGTCTCTTCCACGGGAGGCGACCAGGAAGCATCCTTACTAGATGCCCGAATCACCTCAACTGGCTCCTTTCTACACGAAGGAGCAGCGGCTCTCCTCCGAGTCTCATACAGTATACAGTATTCTAGTTACACAAAACAGTCAGTGTCAGTGTTTGGCAGGGTTCAATACAGTATTGTTGTTACACAGAACAGTCAGTGTCAGTGATTGACAGTGTTCAACTCTCTTATGGTTCTAGGGTAGAAACTGTTACAAAGTCTGTTTGTCATGCTTTTTTGTTGCTTCTATTTCAGCCCAAACCACTGTGCCATTGAGCACAACTGTGCCATTGAGCACAGCTGCGACCAATGTGCCCACAGTGGTTGTCCCACTGCCCACCACCGTCGCCAACGTACTCACCACGACCATATCGACCATGATGGCCCCAACCACCACACCTCCATCCTCGACAGATGTGGTGACTCGCGATCCAACTACTGCGTCATCCACAGCGAACATATTTAGATTGATGTTCACGCTGCAAAGTGCTTTCAATGACGCTTTGTACAACAGGTCCTCTGAGGGTTTCCGGACTCTTGAGAATAATGTGACATCTCATGTAAGTAAAGCGTGCTAGGCAAGCCAACATATCCTACAGATACAGGTACTGTACATGACATGTGTGAGCTTTCATAATAACAAAAAACAGTTTGTTTCTTTTTAAAATGTCATATTTTTCCCTTATAACTTGACAACCTGTCTACGAAAGACTTCAAACACAATCCCTTAAATGGTGATATCTGATCCATTTCACCTGGATGCCTTTCTCTCTACAGCTCAATGTCCTCTTCTCAAGCTCATTTGATTCATTCAACATTTCTACGATCAACCGCTTCAGGTTAGCCACACAACTGTTCTTTCTCATTGAAGTCATACTTCAGTACTGTAACTAAACCAAATATTTGAATATGTTTTTAAATGTGATTACAAGATGTGTTTCTGCAGGGCGCAGGGTTCCGCCTACTGAAAGCCGACTCAACTGATTTACTTTTTCTATTGTGATTTTGTTGGTAGCAACATCAGTGGTTGGACCGGGGTGGATGCTAAGCTGGAGTTCACTGCAAAGTTACACAGTTCCAACATCACTGAGGCACTGATACGTGCTGCAACAGGATCATCCTTCCCGTACCCGAGTATCTCTTCTATCGTTGTAACTGAGGAACCATGTAAGCCTGTCTTTCAATTCTGTTAACACATTTTTATGTGTGCGCATACACAGATGCACCATTCAGTGTGTGTGTGTGTGTGTGTGTGTGTGTGTGTGTGTGTGTGTGTGTGTGTGTGTGTGTGTGTGTGTGTGTGTGTGTGTGTGTGTGTGTGTGTGTGTGTGTGTGTGTGTGTATGTGTGTGTGTGTGTGTGTTTAAAACCTTCCAACTAAATATCTTACTCTTTCTTCTCAGCTGTGACAATAACTGCTTATGCTGACGTGAGAGTTGTCACCCATCTGAATGCGAGTGCGTTAGGCCCTTACTTGCAAGAGGTATACTCACTCTCTTGCTTTCTCATGTTTGTATATATATACAGTATATATATATATATATATATATATATATATATATATATATATATTTATATATTTATATATCTTTTTATCTCTCCTATCAGTTTGTGAGGAGGTTCACTGGTTATCAGGTGACGGTGAGAGTGAAGGAAATCGTCAGGTGTGCTGGAGACCAGTGCCATTGAGCTGCTGCTGAGCCTACAACAATATCTTTGAACTTTTAAAAAGCTGCACTTGAATTGCACTCAAATTGTTTCAATGAATTATAAAACACATTATAAAAACAAGACTTACTATATCTTTTACTATACTATACATGAAATGACAAATATTTTTTTTTTATAGTTAAAGTGAAGTATTGAAGGGACACCAGGGATAACATTCATTTTACAGTTTAAATGATCTGTGTAGGATACACTGGCACAGTGCTACATTCGTAAGCGATAAGTATATCATTTAAATCAAGTCAATTAAAAGATTGTTAGCCCTTAATCACAGGTACAGTCTCAAAGGGCTTCAAGGGAAATAAGGCTGCTCTAAAGTGCTTTATCGAATGACGAAAGCAACAACTAGGAAATTGTGTTGATTATGCAATTCTCTGCAACAAAAAATAAATAAAAAGTTTTAAAAACCCAACCACACCTGACTGAAAGGGCTCAGGGCTTCAGTGAGAGTGAAAGGCTTCAGTGAGGCTTCAGTGAGATGCTGTGGATGACCACTAGCAAGGGCAGGGTACTGGTCTGAGAACAAAACCCTAATGAGGAACTCTGGGGAAAAGGGTCCCTCATTATCTTTTATTCTTTCGCCATGTCTGTAAAGTGTTAGCACCCTCCTGGTGGAATGGAAGTCTAGGGAAGAGACGGGCCTCACATGGTACACAGCGGGAGGAGTGGGGAAGTGCGTGGTGCGTGGTCCACAATGGACCAAACAACTAATTGAAAGTGATAACAAATGTATTATATAATCCACACACCACACAACAGGGAAAAACAAGGGAAGAAATACAATAATTAAAATAAAATAAACTGCCTAACCCATGTATTAACATAATGTATGCAGTGGCGGCTGGCCCATAGGGGGCGATGGGGCGCCGCCCCCCCTAAACCACACGCACAAACAAAATATAAAAAAATAATGATAATAAAAAAAATAATATATATATATATAAATTGTCAATATGTGTGTGTTTAAAATATGGAATGCACCCAGAAATATGTGTAAAATATGATTTTAAAATAATTTGCGCAACGTAATATGCTTTTCCTAGTACACATATGCCTAGTACACTGCAGCCTTAACGATGCTGGGGGGGCTGTAGAGAAATAGCCCCACGGAGGCGGGTCTCTGTAGCAGTTTAGCCGCTGATTCAGCCAATTCAGCCAATCAGCGTCCTCAAAACGTCTTCGGGGGGGCTGTTTTCAAACAGCCCTCCCGGAAAACTTTGGAGCATCGAGCATCGTCATTTGTGTGCGTCACAGTGTACTACTAGGAAAAGCATATTATGCTCTGTCTCTGCGGGCACACACACACACACACACACACACACACACACACACACACACACACACACACACACACAGACGCACACTCACACACAGACACACACACGCACGCACACACGCACAAACACATACGCAAAAACACACACACACACTTACAAATATATGTCAGTGTTTTTTGTCAGTGTGTGCCGATATATATATATTTTTGTTGAGTGATTGATATAGTTTTCGTGAGTGATTTAAACAAGCAGGTATATATATATATATATATAAATATATATATATATATATACACCTGCTTGTTTAAATCACTCACCAAACTCACCTGTTCAGAGCTGCTTTGAATGTGTTTTGGTGTTTGGCTCGTTGTTTCCTCTTAAATGTGTTTATGTATCCATGTACCAAATAAAGTCTAAAATAATAGACTGTGTGAAGTTCTGTGGTGCCTTTGAGCTGGCCTTGCGTGGCCATGATGAAAGTGATGGACAGAAGGGCGACATTTCAATACAAAAAGTAATTGTATATAATGTAATTAACAATATGTAATTGTAAATGAAAAAAAATGGTATAGCCCCCCCTGGTGACAAATGCACCAGCCGCCACTGAATGTATGTTAATCCATGGAGCTCCTAACCTAATGTAAGTATAGCTGTGTGATGTAAACTCATGGGCTGGTTACCTGTCCCTGGCTCCTGTGTGAATAACCAAAACAAAGATACTGCACCACGTACAGCCTTTAACACAAAAGCAGACAAACAACCATTACTTAAGTAATGGTTGTATACCAAAGTAAGTATACCAAACAAAAAACAACAATACTATACAAGATATAACAACATTGGTTGACCAACAGTGGTTCAAAACAAAAATTCATGATTCAAGATGTTCTTATTTGCCTTGTGCAACAAGTAGGAATGCTTAGAGGAATGCTTACTCTCCATTCACTCCCGCATTCAGAATTGTAACAACAATTATATACTATGCTATGCTAACCTATGCAATACTATACTATAAACAACACAATTTACTACCTAATATATACTCTACACAATAAACAACACTATACTATAACAAAACTATACACAATAAAGTGACTGATGGATGATACAGTATATATATATATATATATATATATATATATATATATATATATATATACTGTATCATCCATCAGTCACTTTATTGTGTATAGTTTTATATATGTATATATATATATATCTTATATATCTTATATATCTTATATATCTATATATATTTAAATATATATATATATACAGCCATATACATGCGAATGGTGCATAAAGCATTTTAAAGTGACAGTAGTACAGCAGCATCATGAATACAGTGCAGTACACTGATGATTTCCACTGATTTCCAGTAAGCCTTTGTCTACTGCACAACAAAGAGAAAACATAATGCCGTGTCGTCCTCTGATTGGACGACAGGGCAGGTAGATAGATGATTAACAACAGGTGATGACGATTGACAGGACACACGCACATACAATTGACGAACACCTGGGGGAGACAAACAGGCACAGAATAGAGTACACAGACACAAGACACCCCATTATCAAGTGTGGAGTCGTAACACAAGTTCATCCAATCTTCGTCGTTACTTGCGATCGAGCTTCGGCACGATTGAACTGCGGCAAAATAAAAAAACAGGACGTTTATATTTCAACTGTTTATATTTTATTTTCCCTATTTCTGTCATGTTTCTCTTATATCTTCTTCTAAACATGCAACCACACCTGTGGCACACTTCAACAGAGAGAGTGGAAGTTTAGAGATGAAAATAAACTTTGGGGCAAAAAAGAACAGAAAACACAAAGAATCTTCAGATTTGTGTCCAATGTCCAATCTACTACAAACGTGTGACCCAGCTTTGGCCCACTTGAATTAGGACTGAGTGGGCGTTTGCTGAAGATTGGAGAAAAACATTTAGTGTAAGGCCCAACTGTGGCCCAACATACTGGCTACTGGCTACCCATCCCTGGCACACTTGAACTAAGACGTTTAGAGGACGTTTGGAGAAGAGAAAACCAATTTTGCTACAAAAAAGAGGGTGTATCTTTCTTTTGCCATTTATGTTGTCATGTATCATGTCATGTATGTTTTGGATAGTGGCTATCTAAGGGGCTCTTTTAGTCAGTCTTAGTATGAACTACAATGGGAAGAATCTGATAACTTGCTTCATGCCTTTCTGTCTGTATCCAAAGTGGATACATCTGAAAATGCCAGCCTCACTTTGTGTGGACGTAAAAAACGTATACAGTATTTCTGAAAACGTTGATTCATGGCGGTATAACTGTGACATTAACCAGACAACATCAGGTTGGCTGGAGTGGTCTGCCTTCTGTATATAGCTTACATAACCAGCACCAATGTGGACACAAATCACACATTGTTCTAATGTGAATTTTACAATCAAAAATGGTACTTGCCAAACACAGATGGACAAGGAATCTCCCCTGCGGCCACGCTCCTCTGCCTCCACTTCGCGCCTACCTGGGCTAGCTACATTCAGGAGGACACGCCGTCACAGAAGACCATGACCACGCTTCAGCCCCACCTGTTCCGTATCATAATCAGCACCCCATCATTTACCTCCTTACATATACCTGTTTACTCGTTGCCAGAACATTCCAGTTTACTACAACCAGAGACTCTCTAGACCAGGGGTCCCCAAACTTTTTCCTGTGAGGGCCACATAACTTTGCCCTTCTCTGATGGGGGCCGGGGGCAGTTTGTAACAGAAAAAGTGTGACGATCGCAGGGGTGCCTAAACGTAAACATTTATTGTTAACCAAATATTAATAACCCTTTCTGGGATCTTCACAGAAAAAAAAGTCAGGAAATAAATAATAACACTATTAATGAAATAAATAACACTATTTATGAAATAAATAATAACCAAATAACCCTCTCTGGGTTCTTCACAGAAAAAATTCAGGAAATAAATAACACTATTTGTGAAATAAATAATAACCAAATAACCCTCTCTGGGTTCTTCACAGAAAAAATAAAGTCGGGAAATATATAATAACACTATTTATGAAATAAATAATAACCAAATAACCCTCTCTGGGTTCTTCACAGAAAAAAAGTCCACTGAACATTAACTTTCTGTTGTGCCGTGCACAATCTTAACAGGTAAAAAGTTTAGCTTAGTTGTCAGAGCAGAATCTCTTACTCAAATTACTCATATGAGCAGTCTCTCAAAGTTCTTGTGTTCCTTCCTTATAATCCTTTTGTAGGTTCCAGTAGGCTTGTAGACACCGCTGTTTGCAGCTCTCTCTCATCAACTTCCCTGTGAAAACCACAAAGCAAGCAGGCTGAGAAACCGAACTAAGTGACACACAGCACAATACATTTCACTACCAGTATGGTTGTGGAGATGGATTTTATCCCAGTAGATTTTATTATGATTAAATTTGTTTATACTCAGAAAAGTCAGAAAAGTGATCTTACCTATGTATGTTCATCAGTGTGAACTGATGAATATAAAAAAAAAAAAAAAAATAATAAAAAATAAAAATAAAAAAATCATAATGCGTCTCTGGTATTGTTCAGGGGGCCGGGCCAAATGTGGAGGCGGGCCGTATCCGGCCCGCGGGCCTTAGTTTGGGGACCACTGCTCTAGA
>CM051004.1:12043615-12069004 GCA_027704905.1 Muraenolepis orangiensis | reverse complement strand
GAGTAACTGAGCAAATATTGACACAATGACAGCATTTCAAATGGCGCCGCTATTCTGAAACTATTTCACCAAAAACCTGTTGCCTTGTGTGCATCAAGTTAACGTACGTTGGACCTATGATTAAATATACTTACAACAAACATTTAATGTTTTAAATATTTTATTTAATATGACACAAACATCAACCTAAAAACAATTGCTCTTACATTTAAATGAAGCTCAACTGGCTCGAAGTATTCTTCGTTTTAAGCAGCAAATGTCGCAGCTTTAAATTGTACCAGTCCAAGTCCTGAACACATTATTTGCCAATTCAGCCAATCAGCGTCCTCAAAACGTCTTCGGGGGGGCTGTTTTCAAACAGCCCTCCCGGAAAACTTTGGAGCATCGAGCATCGTCATTTGTGTGCGTCACAGTGTACTACGAGGAAAAGCATATTATGCTCTGTCTCTGCGGGCACACACACACACACACACACACACACACACACACACACACACACACCACACACACACACACACACACACACACACATAACTGTGACATTAACCAGACAACATCAGGTTGGCTGGAGTGGTCTGCCTTCTGTATATAGCTTACATAACCAGCACCAATGTGGACACAAATCACACATTGTTCTAATGTCAATTTTACAATCAAAAATGGTACTTGCCAAACACAGATGGACAAGGAATCTCCCCTGCGGCCACGCTCCTCTGCCTCCACTTCGCGCCTACCTGGGCTAGCTACATTCAGGAGGACACGCCGTCACAGAAGACCATGACCACGCTTCAGCCCCACCTGTTCCGTATCATAATCAGCACCCCATCATTTACCTCCTTACATATACCTGTTTACTCGTTGCCAGAACATTCCAGTTTACTACAACCAGAGACTCTCTAGCCGATTCCTCCAAGCATTCCCGTGAAGAACCTTTTGGCAATCTCTGCAAACTCTTTATTTTTTTCTCCATTGGACTTTTGTTGGATTTTCGATTTAGTTTTTGCCCTGGATGTTTAAAAGTTTGTTTTGGACTTCAGCCTTTTCCCCGCAGCACATTCTACAATACCCCCTTATTGGATTAACATTTCACACACGAAAGTCGCTTTACACATAGTATTATTACTTCCGTAATTTCCACACACATAGTTGTTAATGACATCTCATATCAGATTATTCCCTGGTGCGCCATAAATGCTGTTTCTGCTACAATCCGTGTGTGGCACAACAAAAGGAATGTTTGCGCAGGTGTTCACAATCATTCAGACAATTAGAAATGGAAAGCATATATAAATACATACAATATAAATCAAATGTATTATTACAAACAAAATAACAGCCATGTAGCGCTAACAGTCTTGGGGATGTTAACACTGTCTGGACTGGCTAGAGGCCAGGGGCATGCTACTAGTCCATTGATTGCCAAAGTAAGATAGACTTAAGACAACAAATGATGTTAATGTTGTGTTTATTTCCCATAACGTGCATTTCATAGCACCATGAGCCAACGTAGTTCCTGCAGATACATAAGGCTCTTTTTTCAAGGACGGTGTGGTGTCATAGGCGGCAGTAGGGCGGCAGTATAGCTCAGGAGGTAGAGTGGTCGCCTCACAACCGAAAGGTCGCTGGTTCGATCCCCTGGCTCCGAATGTCAAGGTGTCCTTGAGCAAGACGTGCTGGCTGTCTCCTTGCATGGCTGACTCCGCCGTCGGTGTATGAATGGGCGATGGGATTGAGGCATGACTTGTAAAGCGCTTTGGATAAAAGCTTTATAAGCATTATTATTATAAGTATTTAACTGATTTCCCAGAGGAAGACAATGGTCAAAAAGCTTGACATGATGAAGATCACATAGATGATGAAAAGCAGCCTATCAATCACCATCCCAATCATGTGCCACTCCCCTGTGGTCTGTGTTTCCCTAAAGTGTCCGTCCACATGGAGGCGGATGGACCACAGGTCCTTGCTCAGCTTCCTCAGTTCCTCCATCACAGGATCATGGGCTGATTTAAGTGGCTGTTGATCAGTTGAGATGAGCCGAGGCTGTGTGTTTGAGTTGTGGATCTTAATTTGATTCTCCACACAGGTCACTAGTTGGATTGCTGAGAAAAAGGTTCTGGTTAGGATCAGTCAAGTGAATAGTGGCAATATTGACCACAAGCTGGTATTATCCTAAATAACAAATTTATAACCTAATTATTTTCACACAGAGATTAATCTTACGCTTTGGGTTGAGGTTGACTGTGACTCGGTTGATTTGTTGTTGGCGGGGGAAGCAGAGGACTGGGGCGAGGTACTGGAGCACGAGGACCCTAACCCAGCGGGGTACATTATGGTAGTGACTGGAGCTCTGGATATTGGTGATGACTATCGTCTCTAAAAGACTGACCACCATCAGAGCTAGACTGATGGAGAAGAAAACACCTGCAGAGAAAAAGGAATAAAGGTTGATTACGTTCATGTCCATCCCTGTTGGCATAGTTGCGAAGAAAACGCCTTTATGGCAGCTTGCAAGATTGATATGTTGATCCATTGCGATCCATCGATCCAATTTTATGGTTGGATTAAGTGTGCCTGAAACTGAACCAAACTTAAATTAAACATATATTAGTTGCCATGTAAATGATGTTGATCAGCATGTGAATACCTTATTTGGAGTATAACCTTATATTTGGTTAACCAAAGTAAGCTGTGCAAACGTACTGCTTGTTAACCGGAAAAACTGCATATTATTTGCGCTATTTACACATGTGGGGCAGTGTAAATATTGTGATCATAAGAAAGTTGAAATGTTGAAACCCTTACTGATAAGGGGTGTGGTGCTCCCAGTGACCGGCAGCAAGTCGTTCATAAGCAACAAGAAGACGGTGTAGCCTAAGATGAGGGTCATCTTAAAGGCAGAGCGGTCCACACTCTGTGGGGGTAACATGAAGCTGAAGAGGTCCACTGTGATCAGGAAACAGCTGGGGAGGATTAGGTTGACCACATAGAGAACTGGTCTACGCTTTAACACAATCTAACAGATTGAGAAGAAGAGAAAAATAAAATAGTGCCCAGTAAAAAAGTATTATTTTAGAGTGTAACATAAAATGTGCCATTGACATTCAAAATGGTTTATGGAGATGAATACCAAATCTGACCACCATGAAAGCAGTTATCTAGTGAATGAATATACTTATTTTTGAATAATACAATATGACAGCATTATGTACATTTACATTTACATTTACATTTACATTTACATTATGTATATAAACTTCTTAAATAAAATGCACATACATTGAAAGTTATGTCGCTGTAAGATCCACCAGGTAAATACATCATAGTTTCAGCAGCTGTCATGCCTACAAGGTCCCATTCTCCTTCAGTCATTAAGACTTTTCTGGACTGTTCCAGAATCACCTCAACCTTTTGGCCAAGAACCATGTGCACATCTGAAGCTGAACACACAAAATATAAAATCCAAACATGTGATATCTTACGTTGCTGTTGTTTGTTTGTTCATGTGTTAGTTTGTTCATTCAACTACTCACCAAAGTGTAAGTAGGATCCAAAAGTCAGGGTGCAGTTTTGCACGTCAAAGGGGAAATTGTAAATCCCTAAATTGCAGGAGCTCACCACTCTGACTGGTTTATCATTATATACATGACCCTTGTTGTCTAAATAAACATAGGGAGTAGAGGGAGACTGGTCCTCGTCCATACTGAAACACAGAAAAAAAAACTAAACACATATTCTTTGTTTTGAATGTCTGAAATAGGTCTTTAATGTTCTGGTCTACTCATTATTTAGACTTACAACTCTAAACAAAAGATGTCTGGGCTCCATAGGTTTTCACGTTTAACAGAAATTCTCCTTGTACCACATTCCTTCTCATCCCAGCTCAAATCCTCAATGTCCCACTCCTACGTTGAAAGATAGCAGTTTGAAAACATTGCTTAAATTAATTATTTGTCATGGTATCATTCAACCACTTCCATTGAATTGATATCGTTCTAAAAATGATATGCATTTGATAACATTTTAAGATTAATTTCATAAGTGGGATCACTTACAAGGATGAGCCATATGAACGTAGTTAATAACTGGGCCTTTTCATCCTAGAAGAGACAAGATTTTGTGATTAGGCCCATAATGATACCGCATTGATTTAAGCCTGCACTATGTAATATGTTCATTTGGCACCCTCTAGTGGTTTGAGTCGTAGCTACAGTTATAGCTATATCAAGTTACTGTTCTCTGAGAAGTATAGAGAACAATTCCCTGGGTGGATTGACATGTGTAGGGGCACGTTTTATTCTTCAAAAACGTTCTAGTTCACATATGTTTTAATGGAGCATATAGCTGTAGTAGAAAGGTTACATAGTGCAGGTATATAGTTTAAATGAACTATTTACTTTGTTGATAAAAATGAAAATGTGTTTATGTAGAAAAAAGTCTGTACTTACCACTCCCAAAATCCCAGCAATGGTGAAAGAGACAGTGATATTTGTTGTTGTTGCTAGGTCTTTGACAGGGCGTAGCTGATTTTTTGTAAATAACGATTCCTGGAGTGAATCAAACAGTGACTCTTGAGTTGAGCTGGTGCAATTGAATGCTCCTACATTTGCTGTGTAGTTGAGGAGAGTTAATATAATGGTTATTATATATCCTGTGTATATATCAAATTGTGGTTTCATAAACATTGGTGTAAAATGGTGTCACCAAAAACAACCTGTCACTAATCTCACACAAAAAGCACACAAAACAAAGCTTATTAATATTTGTAATATTTATACTGGTATGAATGAACAATTTGATAGCCTTTCTCATTTTTGCTGAGCAAGAGTTTTGTGCGAAAGGAAGTACAGGCCAGGTTAGTACAGTGATTGAAGCAATTAAAAGCCGGGGGTGTTCAGTGAAGTTTTACGGCAAATCCAGTATTCTAAACTACCGGTATATACAATTTTGAAATATCAACTACATTTCACTGAAAATTGAGAAACATTCCACCCTACCCTGGAACAGCATCAAGCTGAGTATGATGAGCTCAATGGTTTCTTTCTGATCCATCTTCATCCAGGGTCCAGTATGTTCATCACAGGTGATCTAGACTCCAACGGATCAGGGCCTTTACACTTTAGTCGTTATTAACAGACTCTTCTGTAGTTCCTCACAATGTGTTCATGTCCAAAGACTGCACAGACTTAGAACATCCATCAATATTTATCAAAGCGGGACCAGTTGTGTGAGTCAGAGCAACATCCCTGGGGCAGAACGTCAGTTGGTCAAGAAAGGATTGCTTTGATACTGAATGAATTTACAGACATGTTGATACACATTCTGTCAATAGACATCTCTCATAGTAGTTTAGCAGTTATTTTATTTGTGTTTCAAGGCAAACAACATTCATTTACATTTCCAGACCAAACAACCTATAATTACATACATGAGTTAAGTACTACCAGGCCCATAGCCAGAAACATATTTTGGGTCAGGCAGCACTGCCGAAAGCTACCGTTAAATACAATTTCCAGACTGTAAACAATATATATATATATACTATAGCATAATACACAACCAAGGTATTAATGACCCATGGATAATCATCTAAATCTGGAAAATCTGGAACGTTGGTGACCGGATCAGTTGTTCCAGAAGAAGACGACGAGAAGGTGACAAAGCTTGACATGATGAAGATCACATCGATGATGAAAAGCAGCCTATCAATCACCATCCCAATCATGTGCCACTCCTCTGTGGTCTGCGTTTTTCTGACGTGTCCGTCCACATGGAGGCGGATGGACCGCAGGTCCTGGCTCAGCCCCCTCAGTTCCGCCATCACAGGATCATGGGTTGATTTAAGTGGCTGTTGATCAGTTGAGATGAGCCGAGGCTGTGTGTTTGGGTTGTGGAGGTCACTAGTTGGATTGCTGAGAAAAAGGTTTTGGTTAGGATCAGTCAAGTGAATAGTGGCAATATTGACCACAAGCTGGTATTATCCTAAATAACAAATTATCAGTTTATTATCAGTCAGATAGATTGTTTTAACAGGGTGAGGGAATTTCCACATTCTCATTTTATTTTCACACAGAGATTAATCTTACGCTTTGGGTTGAGGTTGACTGTGACTCGGTTGATTTGTTGTTGGCGGGGGAAGCAGAGGACTGGGGCGAGGTACTGGAGCACGAGGACCCTAACCCAGCGGGGTACATGATGGTAGTGACTGAGCTCTGGATATTGGTGATGACTATCGTCTCTAAAAGACTGACCACCATCAGAGCTAGACTGATGGAGAAGAAAGCACCTGCAGAGAAAAAGGAATAAAGGTTGATTACGTTCATGTCCATCCCTGTTGGCGTAGTTGCATAGAAAAGGCTTTTATGGCAGCTTGCAAGTTTGATATGTTGATCCATTGCACATCGATCCAATTTTATGGTTGGATTAAGTGTGCCTGAAACTGAACCAAACTGATGCCATGTAAATGATGTTGATCAGCATGTGAATACCTTATTCGGAGTATAACCATATATTTGGTTAACCAAAGTAAGCTGTGCAAACGTACTGCTTGTTAACCGGGAAAACTGCATATTATTTGCGCTATTTACACATGTGGGGCAGTGTACGCCCCTACGCAACCCCTACCATCTCGTCCGGATCCGGGAGGGGGACGAGTGGAAAACGCGTTCAACACAGCTCTGGGGCACTTCGAGTATCGGGTCATGCCTTTCGGCCTCACTAACGCTCCGGCGGTATTTCAAGCGCTAGCATTGTGACACTAAACAGCGCATTGTCGCACCCAAAGCAGTTTCATTTAAGAAACATGACGATAAAGACACATAAACTATTCACTGAAAATAAAAGAAAACAAACAAATAATTTGCATTTGTTCATGAGGATATATATATATATATATAGGGGTTGGACTCTTTCCTTCTCTGGATTTGCTCAGGTTGTGAGGCGCCGGGTGGGTGTGGGGATACTCACAAGTCCACGGCTGAGTGCCGCTTTTTTGGAGTTTATCCCGGTGGACGAGAGGGTCGCCTCCCTACGCCTTAGGGTCATGGGAGGGAAAACTCTGACTGTTGTTTGTGCCTATGCACCAAACAACAGTTCGGAATATCCCGCCTTCTAGCACACCCTGGGTGGAGTCCTGCATGGGGCTCCTGAAGGGGACTCCATAGTCCTCCTGGAAGACTTCAACGCACACGTGGGTAACGATGGGGAAACTTGGAGGGGCGTGTTGGGGATGAACGGCCTACCTGATCTGAACCGGAGTGGGGTTTTGTTATTGGATTTCTGTGCTAGTCATGGATTGGCCATAACAAACACCATGTTCAAACAAAAGGATGCTCATAAGTGTACATGGTACCAGAGTACCTTAGGCCGATGGTCAATGATCAATTTTGTTATCGTGTCATCTAACCTGAGGCCGCATGTTTTGGACACTCGGTGAAGAGAGGGACAGAGTTGTCAACCGATCAAAAAGGGTAAGATGGCGGGGGAAGCCTCTGGATAGACCTGGTAAGCCCAAACGTGTAGTGCGGGTGAACTGGGAACGTCTGGTGGATGCCCCTGTCCGGGAGACTTTCAACTCCCACCTCCGGCAGAATTTTTCGGGCCTCTCTGTGGCGGCTGGAGGCATTGAGCCAGAGTGGTCATTGTTCAAAGCTTCTATTGCCGAAGCTGCGGTTGAGAGCTGTGGCCTCAAGGTCATTGGTGCTTCGTGGTGGACACAGGTGGTCAGGGAAGCCGTCCGGCTGAAGAAGGAGGCCTTCCGGGCTATGTTAGCCTGTGAGACTCCGGACTCAGTTGCGAGGTATCGACAGGCCAAGAGGACGGCAGCCTTGGCTGTAGCGGAGGCAAAGCAGCGAGTGTGGGAGGAATTCGGAGATGCCATGGAGAAGGACTTTCAGTTGGCACCAAAGCGTTTCTGGCAAACAATCCAGCGCCTCAGGAGGGGGAAGCGTGGATCCATCCAAGCTGTGTACAGTAAGGGTGGGACATTGCTGACCTCAACTGAGGAGGTGATTGGGCAGTGGGAAGAATACGTTGAGGAACTTCTTAACCCAACTACACCCTCAATGGTAGAGACAGAGCTGGAGGATGAAGGACGGCAAACATCAATCTCTATGGAGGAAGTCACTGCGGTAGTCAAACATCTCCGCAGTGGCAAAGCCCCAGGGGTTGATGAGATCCGTCCAGAAATGCTAAAGGCTCTGGGTGTTGAGGGGCTGTCATGGATGACACGTCTTTTCAACATTGCGTGGAAGTCTGGGACAGTGCCTGAGGAGTGGCAAACGGGGGTGGTGGTACCCCTGTTCAAAAAGGGGGACCAGAGGGTGTGTGCCAATTACAGGGGTATCACATTACTCAGCCTCCCTGGGAAAGTCTATTCCAAGGGGCTGGAAATGAGTGTTTGGCCGATAGTCGAGCCCTGGAAGGGGCTTGGGAGTATGCCCATCCGGTCTACATGTGTTTTGTGGATTTGGAGAAGGCATATGATCGGGTCCCTCGGGAAATACTGTGGCGGGTGCTGCGGGTGTATGGGGTGCGGGGGTCACTATTGAGGGCCATCCAATCTCTATAATCTCAAAGCAAGAGCTGTGTCCGGATTCTCGGTAGTAAATCGGGCCTGTTCTCAGTGGGTGTTGGCCTCTGCCAAGGCTGCGCTCGGTCACCCATCCTGTTTGTGATTTTCATGGACAGGATTTCAAGGCGTAGTCATGGAAGGGAAGGGTTTGTCTCAGGATTAAATCGCTGCTGTTTGCGTCATCAGTATGTGACCTTCAGCACTCACTGGATCGGTTTGCAGCAGAGTGTGAAGCGGCTGGGATGAGGATCAGCACCTCCAAATCTGAGGCCATGGTTCTTAGCAGGAAACCGGTGGATTGTCTACTCCAAGTAGGGAGGGAGTCCTTATCCCAAGTGAAGGAGTTCAAGTATCTCGGGGTCTTGTTCTCGAGTGAGCGTGAGATTGACTGGAGAATAGGTGCAGCGGGAGCGGTATTGGGTGCACTTTGGCGCACCGTTGTAACCAAAAGAGAGCTGTTCCAGAAAGCAAAGCTCTCGGTCTACCGATCAGTCTTCGTTCCTACCCTCACCTATGGTCATGAACAATGGGTAATGACCGAAAGGATGAGATTCGTGAATACAAGTGGCTGAAATGAGTTTCCTCAGGAGGGTGGCTGGTATCTTCCTGAGGGATAGGGTGAGAAGCTCAGTCACTCGTGAGAGACTCAGAGTAGAGCCGCTGCTCCTTCGCGTAGAAAGGCAGTTGAGGTGGTTCGGGCATCTAGTAAGGATGGTCGCCTGGTCGCCTCCCAAGGGAGATTTTCCAGGCACATCCAACTGGGAAGAGACCACGGGGCAGAACAAGGTACAGGTGGGGTGATTACATCTCCAAGTAGGCCTGGGCACGCCTCGGGATCCCCCAGTCAGAGCTAGTCGATGTTGCCAGAGAGAGGGATGTTTGAAGTCCCCTGCTGAAGCTGCTACCTCCACGACCCGATAACGGATAAGCGGGAGAAGATGGATGGATGGCATGAGGATATATTTGCGACAGTGGTGAAAGTGTATTCCTAGCCTTGAATATCCACTTTGATAAAGGTTAAACCAAAACAATTCCCTTGAGTACTTTTACTGCACAGCTGATCCAGTGTGCCACACATATCTCTACATCTCTTGCAGAAGCACACAAATTAACTCGTTCAGTTCAGTTTGCTAGCTCTGCATAGCTCTGCATAGCTCTGCCTCTCAATAGCGCGTATCCAATCAAAAGACATGCACGTGCTGACGTTATCGTACGCCTGCTAGCTGGCGCCGGTGTCGCCAACTATCTGATTGGTTAACGCCACAGTTTTG
The DNA here is from genome assembly GCA_027704905.1 of Muraenolepis orangiensis. Taxonomy (NCBI): domain Eukaryota; kingdom Metazoa; phylum Chordata; class Actinopteri; order Gadiformes; family Muraenolepididae; genus Muraenolepis; species Muraenolepis orangiensis. Next base: position 12,059,164 of record CM051004.1, on the reverse strand, counting down.
TTTCCATTCACTTTAAGCCCCAGGCACCCACACTGTTGATTCTGAAGGCCTAAGGGCAGATTTCTTGGACCCTGGCAACACATTATGGCTGAAATATGATTGGAATAATAAAAGCTCCACCATAAAGGCCAGTCCTCTAAATCTCGATCTGAGGCTGGAAGCAGCGCAACCAAGAGGAAAGCTTTGAAATGAAGATAATAGACTATGGGGAATAATTTAATACATATTTGTGGAAATATATATATATATAAAAAATTAAATTTATATTCTGATGATGTTTAGGCCAGCAGAGAAGGCCTTGCTGGCCCTGGCGGCCCACCACTGTCCTCAGATAGCTCTGTGACTGCATTACTTGCTGGTTGAGATCTAACGTTTCTGTTTTCACTGGTGTGCACATAATGCACTTCATGTCGACCTCTAGCACCCCCTTGTGGCCATGTCGGACGACAGCATTTTGCAAAGTTTCGGCGTTGCTTCACTGTGAGGAAAAGTACCAGGGGTGCGTTTCCCAAAGCCTTCTTAACGCTACGTTGTTCGTAAATTCTACCTTAAGCTGTACCTTAACGTTTCGCGGGTGTGTCCCGAAACGTTGTTAGCTAAGTATACCTTCCGTAAGTGACACTTTCGTAAGGCAGGCCTGCATGAACTAACTAACCCTAACCCTTTTATTTGTTAGCTGCCGACCTAACAAACACAGCTGCAGGCATGTTTCAGGTTTTGGGGAATTTGATACTGTTGAGGTGACTTCTGACCATCCATGTGGCACATTCTGGTAAGATAACAAATGTGTTTGAAGCTGCTTTGTATTTACCAACCTAGTAAAAGTAGCACCCTGCATAAACCACAAACCACGTACAAGTGGGTTTTTCAAGTCACGCTTTCCATAATCGCATTTCATAATCCTATATATATCGTTGTTACAAGTGCAATATGTAAAACGGCAAGAGCATCTCAACCAGCAGGTATTTTATCTTAAGTTTTGTTGATTTTGTAGATTGATGCAAAATTTTTGCACAGAAAATGGCCAACCACAATGTGTATGTTCTAATGTTAAAAGTTGTAATATAAATGCTGCCCTTGTTTTTATAATACATACAATATGTTTTCTTTGGAACCAAATCACAGACAAAACTGGTTCACAGGTTGAACTGAACACAGAGCTTGGAATTGCAAGATCATGGCTGTCAAACGTTTCGAATTCAAGGTTCACAGTGTAGATCACGATGAGTGAGTTATGGTAGTTCAATTATGTAATATTGACTTGTTGGTGGCTATATGCAATTCTATATTTCACTTGTTAACACTACTTCTTCAATCTTCAGCTATCGGCCAGGCTTTTTCAGACTGGTTTTAATCATCTTCTCTGTCACACAAGGTTAGTATACCGAAAATAGTTGTTTTTTATATATATATTTTTTAGATTAAACTTGTCTACTCATCTATTGTGATGGAGATCTGTCAAAACGTCTTGTCCAGTTTGTCAGCAAGCCTGCAAGGTGTACTGAGAGATAACATATATATCATTTATTGTTATATTGTATTTCTTGGATTAATTTAAGTCTGTTACATTGGCCAAATACGTGGGCGTCTACATTTTGTGGAGTAAACATTTGCCCTTGTTTAGTTATTATTATTATTATTATTATTATTATTATTATTATTATTATTATAATAATTATTATTATTATATTATTTTTTTTATTTTTTTTCCAGCTCAGTGCTTGGCTCCTCTGCTGAACTGTTCTGAACCCACTCCTTCTGCCGTCCTGGAAGCACTGTCCCCGGTCTTTGATTTAGGATTCATACGACCTGTCCGCAACCTAACGAGATACACAGATGTCTATATATCCTTTACCCTGTCCGGAATTCTGGGAGTGGTATGTTCAGTTTTAAATAATAATAATAATAATAATAATAATAATAATAATAATAATAATAATAAAACAACAACAATTATTACAAACATTTTAGGATGATATTAGAAAGAATGTTTTGTGTAATATTTAGAACAATTTATATGCAAAAAATATATATAATTTTTCTGCACCATTGTGTAGATTTGCTATGGCCAGATATACATATTTTTACTCTTTTATTTTATTTATTTTTTCTCTTTCTGTTCAGGATGAAAAAGCTCAAGTCTTGAAAACCTATATATGGCTAGCCTTTGTAAGTATATATATATCAAGGAAGCTAAATGTAATTAGATTTTCTGAATACCGTATTGACCCGAATATAAGACGACCCCGATTATAAAACGACCCCTCTTTTTCAAGACTCATTTTTGGAAAAAAATAAAATAATCTTCTTTTTTAGAAAGAAAATAATTTTATTTGAAAATAGTGATAACACACATCACACATTGTGTTCAAATTTGCCTAACTTGGCAAACAAAAACAAAAACTGCCTCTTTAGGTACAGTCACTGCCTCTTGTGTTTTAAAACCATGTACGGGGGACGTGTTGTCCCATCTGCGAGGCGTGTTAACATGACCGTTACTGGCTCTTCTCGTTTCCAGTCACTGATTTCACAATCGACTTCACAATCACTGATTTGCCGCCTTTCCTATGCCCAGTGACAGATGTTGGCATGTCAAAATACACAGGTGTTTGATCAGCATTGCCCATCTGATCCAGGGGGCTTCTTCCTTAACTTGATCACATCGCTGATAAGACAGTAGCTTCTCTCTGAAGTCTGAGGGCAGGCGCTGGGCTTGTCCTGCGTCGCAATGACAGGTGTTTGATGTCTCTGCTTCGTTTATCACCATTATCTTAAAATTGGCATTGTAACTTCGTCTCTCCTGTTTATTAACTTGCCCTACTTTTGGGCCACTTTTTTTCAAGTTGGTCGCTGTGTCTCTCCATTTCTATCTCTCCAGGTAACTGTTTTTATGTACTGTTACTTTAAGACTTTGAGTTACTTTAAGTGTCGTGCTGTGTCTCGGAACACTCGTTTGGCGCGATCTGTTGTTGTGCAATTACATGTGCAATTACGGTACATCGAAAAGTCTAAACCCCGATTATAAGACGACCCCTCTTTTTCAGATTTTTTTCTAGGAAAAAAAACCCGTCTTATATTCGGGTCAATACGGTAATTGCAAATTGCATAATGTATTCAAATCTATAATTTAGGAATGGAAGAATGAGTTTATCAGCTGGGATCCAGAGCAGTGCGGCACAAATGAGATTTCGCTACCTAGAAAGCGGTTTTGGGTACCAGATTTGGTCATCAATGAATTGTAAGATCCACGTACAACTGCAATCATTAAGTGAAAACACACACAAAACAGATGGCTGAAATCATCTCACTGTTTAATGTTCTTTGAACCTTAAGGTAAGATACCTCCCATTTAGAACAGACCAACCACTGGACACGTCTGAGGCATCACTGGGTGGTAAGCCCCATTGTGGATTTTGTGTCCTATTATTTTATAGCAGGGGGTCTTTCTATAATAAGTGTATTTCTACAGTGACCAGTCTGCCCATTGTTCATTTGAAACCTTTACAGACACATTTTTACAGTTTACTACCACTGGCTGAGTTTGCATTCGCCAATCACGCGCTTACAGATCCCTGCATCTAGCAACATGATTGGTCGAAACAAATATGAAGCGAAAGAAACTGAAGCATCCCAGATTTCCACTCGTCTGTCAGACTTTAGATATTTATCTGAAAGTCTGACTTGTATGATTATTGTCACCTTAACTCTATGATTCATGTGAGCATTGTGAGGTGATAAAACAATATATTTAATCGCCCTCGACTACTTCTCTGACCAATATAAGCTATCTAAATAAAAGTAGGTATTTGTGCCAAGTGGTGACAGAGATGGGTGATTTTCATGCAAAAACATGTTGCTGTTATCTCCAATCCTTCTAAATACTATGGATTTTTTTGCAACGTCATATACACCCCTAAAGCAATTATATTGAAAGTAAGTTAACGTAACATTTCTCTAACACAGTGGCAATATGTTGTTGTTGCTGTCTTACAGTATGGAAGAAAACACAGCCCCATTTGTGCCTTATGTTCTTGTCCATTCTGATGGCACGATCCAAGACTTCAGTCCTGTCCGAGTGGTCAGCTCCTGCAACCTGAACATCTACACCTTCCCCTTTGACATTCAGAACTGCATGTTTACCTTCAACTCATACGTCCACACAAGTAAGACAAAACAAACAAACACTGGATTCATACCAGTTCCACAAAATGTCTCAAGTCATTTAGAAGTCAAAGTCTAAAGTATTAGACTTTGACAAAATGTAAAGTACCAAACCAATAAACTAATAACTAAATTAAACCAAAAATACAACTGCTGGACCAAAAACATTGCACATGTGGTATTAACATCTCATGTATTGTTTTATTGTGTAGATACGTCGGTTGTTATTTTCTTTATTCAGTAATGTAGTTGTAAATAGGCTCACATGCTGTACCAAAACGGTCTAGCACCTCTCCTATACCGCCTGGACCGGCGGGCTGGTAGGACATGCTTTACATCTGTTACTTGATGACGTCACCATGTAACACATACGCCTAAGCCCTCCTTAGTGGTGTTTTTAGCTTCCCAGGACTCAAGGGGTGTGACAATTCTGACATCCTCTCAGCAAGTCAACTAATCTCAACAGAGTGGGCCAGCTGACCAATCACAGCAGACTGGGCTTTTATGGAAGGAGGGCCTTAAAGAGACAGGGGCTATAATTAAGTGTTTCAGACAGTGTGAAAGAGGTGCTGCAGCAATGTACCATATGATAACATTAAATTGCTTTTTGAACATTAAAGCCTGTTAACCTTAGTGTAACCCCCAAATGGAAGACTGAACCACAGCATTAGCATAATATGACCTCCTCAAGCAAGCAGAGCAGGTCGTACATGCTGACATATCTGCACTCCTCCTGAGTGTGTGTGTTGATGGCTGGTTTTACCTTGTTCCTTGATTACCTTTATGATTATTAAGGACCCACAGGTGGGCAACCTTACCAGCCCCAGACTCTGATCAGTCTGACTGGGACCAGGTGAGGCTGCTTTAACCAGCCACCAACCAGTATTTGGTATTATGGTTGAAATTTGGTAGCATTATGGGAAGAAGATTATGGGATGTATTTTGGGTGTTTTGTTACAGTACAGTTGATTTATGACTTTATTTCTGTATTTGTAACATCCTTTGCTCTACTTTCTTTGTCTTTCAATGCCAGACAAGGACGTAAGGATGAGGCTAAACATCCCGGCTAACGCAATGCTGAAGAATTCACTGAGGGCGATGCGCACTGTGGGAGAGTGGCAGCTCATGAATATCACTGCTGATGAACAATCGCATATTGTAGATAGAATTGATGAACTCACATTTCACGTATGTTTACGAACATTTATAATTAAAGGAATAATTTAATATTATTGTAACATTATTTTTTTCAAGTTGATGTTTTTTTAAGTGTACAAACAAGAGTACCATCGAGTTAATAGTTGCATAACGATGAATATGATAGAAAATCAATACATTTTAAGCATTCCCCCAAAATTTTGAATAAAAATTGTTTACTTTCTTTACACTACATAGATCCAACTGAGGCGTTCACCAGTTCTCTATGTGGTCAACCTGCTGATCCCCAGCTGTTTCCTGATCACAGTGGACCTCTTCAGCTTCATGTTACCCCCACAGAGTGTGGACCGCTCTGCCTTTAAGATGACCCTCATCTTAGGCTACACCGTCTTCTTGTTGCTTATGAACGACATTCTGCCAGTCACTGGGAATACCACACCACTCATAAGTCAGTGGTACTCGTTTGTTCAGAGGGAGTTTAACATGAAGTACTATTGAACACAAAAGTAATCAGAATGCTTACACTCTTCTATTTTTACCCAGATGTTTTCTTCTCCATCTGTCTGGCGCTGATGGTGGCCAGCTTGCTGGAGACAATCTTCATTACCAATCTCCACTCTGGTTCCAGCCACTTTGCTCCTGTCCCCCACTGGGTGAAAGTAGTGGTGCTTCACACCCTGGGACGTCTTGTTGGTCTGCCTCCAAAGCCATCAAAACACAATTCAACAGGTAGGGGGCATATTGGGCTAGGATATGATTCTAACAGATGAAGAACAGGTTATATCAATAGACACAATGACAAACTACATTATGCTTGACATCTCTCCAATATAGATGTGGATCTCAATGCTATAAAGGAGGAGAGTAAAGTTGGTAGGAATCCTCCAGGGGCCGTAGATCTGGAAAACCCAAACCTAGACGAGCTGAGAAAGTTGGGCAGAGACCTCCGGGCCATCCGGCTGCAGGTGGACCAGCAGCTGACAGGGAACCAGAACTCTGAAGAGTGGATCCAGGTGGCATTCATCATTGATCGCTTTCTGTTTTTTCTCTACACCTTATTCATATCAGTCAGCTGTATAACAATGATCTCTCTCTGGGTTCGTTCATACAATCAATAGAACCATTGTTTAAGAAAGGCTTTCACCTAGTGAACATAATAAGTGTTGTTTTTCTTTGTAGGCTTCTCTCATATTTAAAGATCATTTGACTTGTATTTATTTGAGGAAGCAGATGTAACTGACATAAGTCAGTGACATTCATCACCTAACTTTCTTTGAATCTACAGATTATTTGACTTGTATCTATTTAAAGGGCCCCTATTATACCAGCAGAGTGAATGTGAGTATCTATTACAAGCCGTTTCAAAATTGTCATTTTTTTTTTTAATGTCACTAAATAGTCATTGACAAAGTCACAGAGTGGGAGGGTCCACCCAGATGTTTGGATAGATACCTTAACACTTAATCACACTCACACCTGGTATAATAGGGGTCCTTTAAGTAAGTCAATTGAGTCTGTGCGGTTACTATTGAGTAGAAGTTAAGGCTTGGATTTATGTTGCATAACTGCGTTAGCTGTCATAAAATAAAAAGACAATAAGAAGAAAACAACACGTTTGAATCTACTTATTTTGAAACAGTACTTTTCATGTCAATACCAGGTGCTGAGTTGTATTGTTTGTTGTGACCTGTGTATGACCCTTTCATTTCAACTTCTATACTTTCTTGGGTGTCTTTGAGTATGATATGAATTAGCTTATATCAGCTGTGCAAAATGTGTAGAAAAATACAAAGCTTGACCGTATGTATGGCTTAACTAGATGATTAGGAAAAACACACAGGTATCGTTAACTCAAATAGATTAGATTGAATGAAATATCAATACGATTAAATTAACAAGGAAAATAGAACATGGAAAAAACACTATGTTTACCAAATAAATGGGCTCGTAAAAAACTAAAAATATTACCGTCCTCAAGAGGGTTTCATTATGATGTTAACAATGCTATACCAACTCTGTGGCAACACCGCAGCAGCAGGTTAAAGGAATACTTTGCCAGTTTTCAAACAGATACAATGTGGGCAGTATTATATGTAAATGAACAATGATCAATTTCCCTCCAGTTTACCAACATTCAGTTGTCAGCCGTACTGTACACTAATTGTAAAAGACACCTCAATATAATGAATATATCATTGATATAACGAATAAAATAAACCATACAGGCTAGTCTGACTTAAAAAACAACCCAATATAATAATAAACAAATAATAATATTAATCAATAATTAATCAAACATGGTCATGGTTAAAGCAACAAAAATAACAAAATACAACAAAATATGTCATCTAATAACTTAAAAAGAAAAAACATCTTTAATTTTCCTCTCACACTAATTTAGAGGAAAATCCACAGGTACATACACTACCTTTACTGGAAGCTGATAACTCACTCCAGCACATGGTTTCCTCATTGTTTAGTTGCAACCGGGAACAATTTAGGTCGACGCCACTGCAAATAAAATGGTTTTGTGAAGAAAATGACACTGTCCAGAACATTGTCCCACTCCAGCGAGCCGGGAAATTGTATTCTCCACCTAAAACATCCACCCACCGGAAGGTGTGGTCGAGCCTGTCCAACAGGAGCGGCCTGGGAGTGGCCTTGGAAGGCAACCAGTGCCCAATGCATTCTGGGTGCTGTAGGTTTTCTACCTTTTGAGGTTCCTACCCTTTCTCTGTTTCCTCAGATCATGTAGCACCAATGTCAAATAAAGTTTATGCCACGTCTTATGAAAAGCCCTAGTTTCCAGCGGAAATATACTTCTTTAAGGCCAATTCACATTACAATCGCAGAGCATGCAGAAGAAAACTAAATACAGGAGGGTAATTGTATTAGCTATGTATCTGTTATCTCTACAAAACATCTCCAGGCACTCAATTCCTGTCCATTTTAAACTTGCTTTGAAAGCAATGCTACACTTTATCCCCATCAGAATGTGAATGGTGCATGCGTGTTATGTGCATGCGCGTTATGGCTCCGCATTTGAATAGTTATGGCTGAATTGTGTTTTTTTTTATAGTACACTGGATTAACAGTTCACCTTTTCCGTGTGTATAGTTGTAGCGTGTCTGTGAGGCTGTGTTGACTGTGGGAAAAGGTGTCATCAACCACACTAGCAGTGGGTAGGCACTGTCACGTCATGTTATGCAACCTGGTCTCTGGTGGTTGGAACGTTGACAATTGTCTGCTCTCTCTTTAGAGGCGTGGATCACGGACTGACCTAAGCCATTTCACAACAGGGTTGATGATGGCAAGGTTGAACACTTATGCTCTTTTCCCCCCTTTCCTGTTGATTAGTGATGGGTGAAAATTAACAAACTAATCTTTTTGATTGTTTTTAGTGTCCGGTATGTACCGGATCATTCTGTTGATTTTTTATCTTGAAGGATTTAATCAGAAACATGTGGTTAGGGGTTGTGGTATTACATGGCTAACATGTCAGTGAGAAACAGTTATGCTAAGAACTAGAGAGGGGCCTAATTTCACAATAAGACCAATTCACTTAATTTCACTTCTGAAGAGTGTATGTTCACATTATAGCTCCATAGTAAGGAATTGTCCCAGGGTTAGGGTAAGGTCAACAGCCAGCTCAACAGTGAAGATAGGTGGCGAAAACCACCAACGTGAATGCCACATGGTCTGCTTAGAAGAGGACAGAAGCAAGAGACAGCAGGCAACCAGAGACCACCGTCAATCCAAAAACCCACAGATGGGAGACAAGCACTATAAATGTGAAGGACACTGATGTGGCTATAGACACACGCATTGGACACAGAATGTTCCACAGGGAGGTGGGTCCCGGCTGAAGGGTGAGCGTGTGCCTGTTGAAACAGGCAGCTTTCAAGAAGTCAAGCCATACTAATCCTGACCCCAGTGGATCTAGAAGCTGGCCCCTCAGCTACCAGCACACTCACACAGCCACCTCCAATGAAGAGGTTCAAGCGGGCCAGGTGTCGTGTTCAGATCTTCGCTCTATTCTTCCGATCCTCGGATACACATATTAACTGTGCTCCAACCGGGGAAACAGAGAAGACCTGTGCGTAACAAACTAATCAAAAGAGAATTTAGAATCATAAAAGATTTAATAAAGACTGCTGAGATACGATACAATTCAATACAATATTCCATGGAACAGAGAGCCCAAGATTCCCACCCGACAGACCAGGTAACCAGTTAACTGCCTGTCAGTAGTCCACCCAAAAGTCTGCCCCCTCTCACACAAACACATATTTATGCAGTTCACAACTCTGCCTGGTCTTCTTCGTCGTCATCTTGTCCGATACATTCTCACTGGGGCTGGAGTCTCCATGTTCAAGGGTGAGGGGGAGACTGTTTCCGTTGGTCCCGCAATTGGCTGTTATCTGTCTCTCAAGGTCCATGTGAATGGGAGACTCTTGGGCCGAAACCACCTGCCATCTTGTTCTTTCTTGGCACCGTCCGGCCTCCTGATGTATCCTGTCCCTCCCGTTACACTGCCTAGGCACAGCACATTCTGACACAATCTTCAACCTCGGAACACACACTTCTTTATGCTGCTGAGTAGATACATTAAAGCTTCACACACTGTTCATCTAAAGGGTGGGGTACATGGGAAACATTCTTAACACTTCTTGATTATATGTTTAATACTTTTGGTGATTAACTGTTCATTGCATATATCGATTATGCATGCATTTTCTTGATTTATACCACACAGGTCGGTGTCACGCTTTCAATTGTACTCCTACCACTGTTACTACCCTCCCCCTCTCTGAATGTGCAGCTCCATTCTCCATAGGAAAGAAATGGATTGGGGTGGGTACAAACTTGTCTCCAAACTTGTCCCAAGTGAACACAACTGTAATCATCAACTCTTATGTATTCCGTTGTGTACATGGACAATGGAAGAGCGTGCAAAAAAGCTGGTGTCTACAAATGTGTGAAGTGGACTTACTTGTTGGTGTCGACACATTTGTGATGCCAACCCAAACACTAACACAGCTGCAGGCATGTTTCAGGATTTAGTGAATTTGATACCTTTGTGGTTACCTTTCACCGCCTGGTAGGTAGGTACAATCTGGTCTCCTGAAGCTACCAAATCCCTAAAGCCCTACTTTGTATTTACCAACCTATAGGAAAAGTAGCACACTGCAGGACAAACCACTTGATTTGTGCAAGTGGGTTTTTCAAGTCACGCTTAGCTCAGAATAATACTATATATATATCTTTGTTGTGAATGCCATTTTGAAAACTGCAAGAGCAGTTGAACTGGACAGGTATTTTATCCAAGTTTTGTTGATTTTGTACATTTTTGCTACATTGTGTACAATCAATTGACAACTTAAATGTAAACATTCTGTTATGATATTCTTATGATTTGTCTTTTGATAATATATTTTCATTAGAACCAAGACAGACGAAGAGCTGAGAATTGCAAGATCATGGCTGCCAAACAATTACTACCAACAAAGTATTTTGAGACTATGGTTTTCATCATATTCTCTGTCACACAAGGTTAGTGCATGGAAACAATTGCTTTTATTTTCTATTTTTCTATTTTTCTATTTTTCTTTTTTTCCAGTATATTCAGATTAAAACAATTGAACTAAAATGTGTACCAAGGGAAATCTAGACTTCTAGATGTTATCTCAGCAACAATACATGTTTGTTTTGCTAAATATGCATGTTTTGCTAAATATGATCAATAATATAAATGTAAGTGTTATATGTAGGCGTAATCTATATACAAATATTATTGAAATACAATACATTCAATTGTCAGTCTACTTGGGGTATTCATTCAGTATCATTTTTCTGTATCATTTTGTTCCCAGCTCAGTGCTTGGCTCCTATGCTGAACTGTTCTGAACCCACTCCTCCTGCCTTACTGGAAGCACTGTCCCCGGTCTTTAGATTACAGAACATACGACCTGTCCGCAATCTAACAAGTTACACAGATGTCTATATATCCTTTACCCTGTTCGGAATTCTGGGAGTGGTATGTTCTGTTTCAAAACTATTTTAAATAGGTGTGTGACATGGACATGAAACAACATTTATGAATGAAGAACAAATTAATGAACAATCTACCTGGGTTGGTATAATGACTTTGTGAACTTGCTAGAAATCAATACATGTTCAAGGACAATTTGACTGTGTATGAAACTGATATTTTGTGTTGAAGCAACATTGATAGAAACCCCTGTATATGTATCTATTCAAAATATTGTTATCCCTGCACCTTTGTGTAGACGTTTTATGGCTATTGATATATTACATTAATATACATACATCAATACAGTTGGATGTATGTATATCTGCAATAACTTTTTTTTCAGGATGAAAAAGCTCAACTGTTGACAACTTATATTTGGCAACAGATCGTAAGTATAAAAACCAAAGAAACTTAATAGCCAGCAATTATCTGAATATTTTCATGAACGTAAAACCAACATTATATATTATGTTGAAATCCATTTTTTAACACATATTTGCTTCTGGTAGCCAATAGGCTGAATGCATAAATAGTTTGTTGTTGTAGGCATGGAAGAATGAGTACATCAACTGGGATCCAGAGCAGTGTGGCTCAGACGAGATTTCGATACCTAGAAGCCAGTTTTGGGTACCAGATATGGTCATCAATGAATTGTAAGATCCATGTACAAGTGCAATCATAAAGTATGTGAAACAAAGAGACAAACAGATGGCTCAAATCCTCTCACTCTCTGATGTTGTTTGAACATTAAGGTTAGGCACATTCCATTTAGAACGGATAAAACACCCAAAAATCCCACATTACTTAAGTTAGCTCCATCACTGGGTGGTAAGCTCCAATGATCACAATGTGGAATTTACGATTCCATTGCTGTCATCCCGACTAATGTATTCATGCAAACATTGGTTGAACATTTCTGTCCACTCAAATCTCAACATAAAAGTGGGGACATGGTAATCCCCTTCCGTGCAACACAAGGCCTTTGATATACACATTTGTAATCTGATTATTTTCTTGTAAGTAAAGATGTAAACATTTCTACAACACTCTGTGGAAATATGTTCTTGTTTCTGTCTTACAGTGTGGCTAAGAACTCAGCCCCATTCGTGCCTTATGTGCACGTTCATTCTGATGGCATGATCGAAAACTACAGTCCTGTCCGAGTGGTCAGCTCCTGCAACCTGAACATCTACACCTTCCCCTTTGACATTCAGAACTGCACTTTCACCTTCAACTCATACATCCACTCAAGTAAGACACCACCAGATAAACAGTTTGTTCTGCACATTTTAGTTAGAAAAGAGTAACCCATGTCTCATGTCAATAGTTTGCCTGATCAGTGCGAGACAAGCCAATTGGTTGCAGTCATTCAGGCGCTTCCTTGTAATTTAGCTATGGTCAGTCAAGGACTACTCAAAAGTTTCAGACACATAAGGTTTGTTGAGTGTTTGTTGTTGGTAGCTGGTTTAAGCAGCCTCCCGTGGCCTGAGTCACCACACACACGCCACAATGTTGTTTTCCACGTATCCATATTCAAAAAGGATGCACTGTACCATATCTTTCTCAATCAGCCCATCTCTTGATTCAACCAAGTTAGCCTTTGACTAAATGAATCAATGGAAGCATTTGAGATATTTTGAGCTCTTTGTGAACAGTGACTCTAAAAACAAAAAGTCAACCGCATGATGCTGCATTTATTATTTTAAATTTTTTCCAATTTCCTCAAACTATGCTCTGGTGAAAAACTGACAAAAGATAAAAAGACTCAAAGCATTAAAGCACCTACAAATAAAGGCATTTCTTGAGATAATTTGTTATCTTTGCAATCTGGTTGTATGGTTATTCTTCCAGATTGAGTTGAATTGTTGGTGTCCAGTTGCATTAGTGGTGTATTTTGGGTGAAGTGACACATTCGTTACATCCTCTGCTCCCTTTCCCATTTCATCAGCCAAGGACATCAGGGTTCACCTGAAATACCCGATAGAAAACATTCTGAGAAAGTCCAAGAGGGTGATGAGCACTGTAGGAGAGTGGCAGCTCATCGATATCACTGCTACAAAAGACTTGTATAGCGGTGAACATCAGTTGGATTTGATGAGCTCATATTTCACGTATGTTTACCAACTTTGAAAATAATACATGTATTTATTTGTGATTACAAAAGGTAGCATTACATTTTTCTTCCTAGTGGACAGGTTACAATAGTTATGTGTAAATAGCCCTATTTAGAATTGTCTTATTTTACACCACATAGATTGCCCTGAGGCGTAAATCCACTCTTTATGTGGTCAACCTAATCCTCCCCAGCTGCTTCCTGATCGCAGTGGACCTCTTCAGCTTCATGTTACCCCCACAGAGTGTGGACCGCTCTGCCTTTAAGATGACCCTCATCTTAGGCTACACCGTCTTCTTGTTGCTTATGAACGACATTCTGCCAGTCACTGGGAATACCATACCACTCATAAGTCAGTGGTGCTCGTTTGTTCAGAGGAAGTTTAACATGAACTACTATTTGTAACTAAATGTAACAGGCATACACTCTTCTATTTATCCCCAGATGTTTTCTTCTCCATCTGTCTGGCGCTGATGGTGGCCAGCTTGCTGGAGACAATCGTCATTACCAATTTCCACTCTGGTTCCAGCCACTTTGCTCCTGTCCCCCACTGGGTGAAAGTAGTGGTCCTTCAGACCCTGGGATGTCTTGTTGGTCTGCCTCCAAAGCCATCAAACCACAATTCAACAGGTATGGGGCGTATTGGGCTAGGATATGATTATATCAACAGATGAAGATCAGATTATATTAATAGACAAAATGACAAACTACATTATGACATCTCTCCAATACAGATGTGGATCTCAATGCTATAAAGGAGGAGAGTAAAGTTGGTAGGAATCCTCCAGGGGCCGTAGATCTGGAAGACCCAACCCTAGACGAGCTGAGAAAGTTGGGCAGAGACCTCCGGGCCATCCGGCTGCAGGTGGACCAGCAGCTGACAGGGAACCAGAACTCTGAAGAGTGGATCCAGGTGGCATTCATCATTGATCGCTTTCTGTTTTGGATCTACACCATATTCATATCAGTCAGCAGTATAACCATGATCTGTATCTGGGTTAATTCAATTCAATAGAACTGTTTTTCAGAAGGCTTTCACCTTCGTCATTTCATGAACATCATTTTTATAGCCTTTCTTTGTAGGCTTTTCTCATATTTAAGATCATAATCAAGTGATCAAGTAATGATTTGAAATAAAGACCGGTCAGTCTATATTTCAAGTCAAATTAGCCAGTGTGATTCTTAATAATAATAATAATAATAATCATTTCTTCTTGAGTACAGCTCCATTGGGACATTAAGGGCTTGGATTTATGCTGATCAATTGTCAAATGGGGGGAATACCAAATCAAAATAAAATATATAATTATATATAATTATAAATATAATAATAATTATAATATAAGATTAGCATAAGATGCGATGACTTAACATTCACAAACAACAATCTACCATTAATGAGATCATTTAAATAATACTAGTGGTATCATATTACAAACGGTTACAAGCACTACAGTGCTTTTTGTGGAGGGCCGATGTGTGGGGCTGGTGTCTGACGGAATCAGCCTCCCCTGGCCCCAGTCACAGTTGAAGCAGCCTCACCTGGCCCCAGTCAGCCTGATTAGAGTCTGGTTGAAGCAGCCTCACCTGAGACTGCACACCTGTGGGTCCTTGTAATCAGGTTAAACTAGCCACCACCACACACAGGAAAAGAGAGTGCTAGCATTTACCATCTGCTCTGTTCATCAAACAACTACAAACTCTACAATAAACCGGTTTCCTTATCACCCTGTGTCCTCGTCTTTGGAAGGAGCCCTAAAGTAGCCATTTTAATGGCTTGTGGCAGTGTTGCTTGCTACATTTTTATATACAGTAGGTGCCCCAGAATATTAATTGCAATCACAATGAATAATTCCAATATAATTGCAAGAATATTCTGGCAAAATAACTGCATATGTCATAATCGTGGAGCCCTATCAGAGAGGAAAAAGCAGTAGCTGTCAGTATCGGTAATGCTATGGAGAGAGCTTGTTTTATAAAAGGGTTAAAAGTGTGTATATATATACAAGAATACCTGAAGAAACCACCACAATTTACCCAGCCACACATGGTAAGATATTGCTCTAATGTATATGTACTGATG
>CM051004.1:11888102-12042615 GCA_027704905.1 Muraenolepis orangiensis | reverse complement strand
ATGTATTCAAATCTATAATTTAGGAATGGAAGAATGAGTTTATCAGCTGGGATCCAGAGCAGTGCGGCACAAATGAGATTTCGCTACCTAGAAAGCGGTTTTGGGTACCAGATTTGGTCATCAATGAATTGTAAGATCCACGTACAACTGCAATCATTAAGTGAAAACACACACAAAACAGATGGCTGAAATCATCTCACTGTTTAATGTTCTTTGAACCTTAAGGTAAGATACCTCCCATTTAGAACAGACCAACCACTGGACACGTCTGAGGCATCACTGGGTGGTAAGCCCCATTGTGGATTTTGTGTCCTATTATTTTATAGCAGGTGGTCTTTCTATAATAAGTGTATTTCTACAGTGACCAGTCTGCACATTGTTCATTTAAAACCTTTACAGACACATTTTTACAGTTTACTACCACTGGCTGAGTTTGCATTCGCCAATCACGCGCTTACAGATCCCTGCATCTAGCAACATGATTGGTCGAAACAAATATGAAGCGAAAGAAAGTGAAGCATCCCAGATTTCCACTCATCTGTCAGACTTTAGATATTTATCTGAAAGTCTGACTTGTATGATTATTGTCACCTTAACTCTATGATTCATGTGAGCATTGTGAGGTGACAAAACAATATATTTAATCGCCCTCGACTACTTCTCTGACCAATATAAGCTATCTAAATAAAAGTAGGTATTTGTGCCAAGTGGTGACAGAGATGGGTGATTTTCATGCAAAAAAATGTTGCTGTTATCTCCAATCCTTCTAAATACTATGGATTTTTTTGCAACGTCATATACACCCCTAAAGCAATTATATTGAAAGTAAGTTAACGTAACATTTCTCTAACACAGTGGCAATATGTTGTTGTTGCTGTCTTACAGTATGGAAGAAAACACAGCCCCATTTGTGCCTTATGTTCTTGTCCATTCTGATGGCACGATCCAAGACTTCAGTCCTGTCCGAGTGGTCAGCTCCTGCAACCTGAACATCTACACCTTCCCCTTTGACATTCAGAACTGCATTTTTACCTTCAACTCATACGTCCACACAAGTAAGACAAAACAAACAAACACTGGATTCATACCAGTTCCACAAAATGTCTCAAGTCATTTAGAAGTCAAAGTCTAAAGTATTAGACTTTGACAAAATGTAAAGTACCAAACCAATAAACTAATAACTAAATTAAACCAAAAATACAACTGCTGGACCAAAAACATTGCGCATGTGGTATTAACATCTCATGTATTGTTTTATTGTGTAGATACGTCGGTTGTTCTTTTCTTTATTCAGTAATGTAGTTGTAAATAGGCTCACATGCTGTACCAAAACGGTCTAGCACCTCTCCTATACCGCCTGGACCGGCGGGCTGGTAGGACATGCTTTACATCTGTTACTTGATGACGTCACCATCTAACACATACGCCTAAGCCCTCCTTAGTGGTGTTTTTAGCTTCCCAGGACTCAAGGGGTGTGACAATTCTGACATCCTCTCAGCAAGTCAACTAATCTCAACAGAGTGGGCCAGCTGACCAATCACAGCAGACTGGGCTTTTATGGAAGGAGGGCCTTAAAGAGACAGGGGCTATAATTAAGTGTTTCAGACAGTGTGAAAGAGGTGCTGCAGCAATGTACCATATGATAACATTAAATTGCTTTTTGAACATTAAAGCCTGTTAACCTAACTTAGTGTAACCCCCAAATGGAAGACTGAACCACAGCATTAGCATAATATGACCTCCTCAAGCAAGCAGAGCAGGTCGTACATGCTGACATATCTGCACTCCTCCTGAGTGTGTGTGTTGATGGCTGGTTTTACCTTGTTCCTTGATTACATTTATGATTATTAAGGACCCACAGGTGGGCAACCTTACCAGCCCCAGACTCTGATCAGTCTGACTGGGACCAGGTGAGGCTGCTTTAACCAGCCACCAACCAGTATTTGGTATTATGGTTGAAATTTGGTAGCATTATGGGAAGAAGATTATGGGATGTATTTTTTGTTACATCAAAAAATCAACTGTACTGTAACAAAACATGTGTTTTGTTACAGTACAGTTGATTTATGACTTTATTTCTGTATTTGTAACATCCTTTGCTCTACTTTCTTTGTCTTTCAATGCCAGACAAGGACGTAAGGATGAGGCTAAACATCCCGGCTAACGCAATGCTGAAGAATTCACTGAGGGCGATGCGCACTGTGGGAGAGTGGCAGCTCATGAATATCACTGCTGATGAACAATCGCATATTGTAGATAGAATTGATGAACTCACATTTCACGTATGTTTACGAACATTTATAATTAAAGGAATATTGTAACATTATTTTTTTAAGTGTACAAACAAGAGTACCATCGAGTTAATAGTTGCATAACGATGAATATGATAGAAAATCAATACATTTTAAGCATTCCCCCAAAATAAAAATTGTTTGCTTTCTTTACACTACATAGATCCAACTCAGGCGTTCACCAGTTCTCTATGTGGTCAACCTGCTGCTCCCCAGCTGCTTCCTGATCACAGTGGACCTCTTCAGCTTCATGTTACCCCCACAGAGTGTGGATCGCTCTGCCTTTAATTTTAATTTAATTTAATTTTTTTAATTTTAACTACTTATTTTATCCTGAGGGAAATTACTTCTCTGCATCTTGACCCATCCTAGTGTTAGGAGCAGTGGGCAGCCATTAGTACAGCGCCTGGGGAGCAGCGTAGGGGGTGCCTTGCTCAAGGGCACTTAGGCAGTAACCTGGTGTTTCGGGGTCTTGAACCGGCGACCTTGCGGCTCCCAAGCCAAGTCCTTATCCACTGAGCTACTGCCCCCCCACAAAGATGACCCTCATCTTAGGCTACACCGTCTTCTTGTTGCTTATGAACGATATTCTGCCAGTCACTGGGAATACCACACCACTCATAAGTCAGTGGTACTCGTTTGTTCAGAGGGAGTTTAACATGAAGTACTATTGAACACAAAAGTAATCAGAATGCTTACACTCTTCTATTTTTACCCAGATGTTTCTCTCCATCGTCTGGCGCTGATGGTGGCCAGCTTGCTGGAGACAATCTTCATTACCAATCTCCACTCTGGTTCCAGCCACTTTGCTCCTGTCCCCCACTGGGTGAAAGTAGTGGTCCTTCACACCCTGGGACGTCTTGTTGGTCTGCCTCCAAAGCCATCAAAACACAATTCAACAGGTAGGGGGCATATTGGGCTAGGATATGATTCTAACAGATGAAGAACAGGTTATATCAAGAGACACAATGACAAACTACATTATGCTTGACATCTCTCCAATATAGATGTGGATCTCAATGCTATAAAGGAGGAGAGTAAAGTTGGTAGGAATCCTCCAGGGGCCGTAGATCTGGAAAACCCAAACCTAGACGAGCTGAGAAAGTTGGGCAGAGACCTCCAGGCCATCCGGCTGCAGGTGGACCAGCAGCTGACAGGGAACCAGAACTCTGAAGAGGTCCAGGTGGCATTCATCATTGATCGCTTTCTGTTTTTTCTCTACACCTTATTCATATCAGTCAGCTGTATAACAATGATCTCTCTCTGGGTTCGTTCATACAATCAATAGAACCATTGTTTAAGAAAGGCTTTCACCTAGTGAACATAATAAGTGTTGTTTTTCTTTGTAGGCTTCTCTCATATTTAAAGATCATTTGACTTGACGTATTTATTTGAGGAAGCAGATGTAACTGACATAAGTCAGTGACATTCATCAACCTAACTTTCTTTGAATCTACAGATTATTTGACTTGTATCTATTTAAAGGGCCCCTATTATACCAGCAGAGTGAATGTGAGTATCTATTACAAGCTGTTTCAAAAGAAGAAAACAACACAAGTTTGAATCTACTTATTTTGAAACAGTACTTTTCATGTCAATACCAGGTGCTCAGTTGTATTGTTTGTTGTGACCTGTGTATGACCCTTTCATTTCAACTTCTATACTTTCTTGGGTGTCTTTGAGTATGATATGAATTAGCTTATATCAGCTGTGCAAAATGTGTAGAAAAATACAAAGCTTGACCGTATGTATGGCTTAACTAGATGATTAGGAAAAACACACAGGTATTGTTAACTCAAATAGATGAAATGAAATATCAATACGATTAAATTAACAAGGAAAATAGAACATGGAAAAAACACTATGTTTACCAAATAAATGGCCTCGTAAAAAACTAAAAATATTACCGTCCTCAAGAGGGTTTCATTATGATGTTAACAATGCTATACCAACTCTGTGGCAACACCGCAGCAGCAGGTTAAAGGAATACTTTGCCATTTTCAAACAGATACAATGTGGGCAGTATTATATGTAAATGAACAATGATCAATTTCCCTCCAGTTTACCAACATTCAGTTGTCAGCCATACTGTACACTAATTGTAAAAGACACCTCAATATAATGAATATATCATTGATATAACGAATAAAATAAACCATACAGGCTAGTCTGACTTAAAAAACAACCCAATATAATAATAAACAAATAATAATATTAATCAATAATTAATCAAACATGGTCATGGTTAAAGCAACAAAAATAACAAAATACAACAAAATATGTCATCTAATAACTTAAAAAGAAAAAACATCTTCAATTTTCCTCTCACACTAATTTAGAGGAAAATCCACAGGTACATACACTACCTTTACTGGAAGCTGATAACTCACTCCAGTACATGGTTTCCTCATTGTTTAGTTGCAACCGGGAACAATTTAGGTCGACGCCACTGCAAATAAAATGGTTTTGTGAAGAAAATGACACTGTCCAGAACATTGTCCCACTCCAGCGAGCCGGGAAATTGTATTCTCCACCTAAAACATCCACCCACCGGAAGGTGTGGTCGAGCCTGTCCAACAGGAGCGGCCTGGGAGTGGCCTTGGAAGGCAACCAGTGCCCAATGCATTCTGGGTGCTGTAGGTTTTCTACCTTTTGAGGTTTCTACCCTTTCTCTGTTTCCTCAGATCATGTAGCACCAATGTCAAATAAAGTTTATGCCACGTCTTATGAAAAGCCCTAGTTTCCAGCGGAAATATACTTCTTTAAGGCCAATTCACATTACAATCGCAGAGCATGCAGAAGAAAACTAAATACAGGAGGGTAATTGTATTAGCTATGTATCTGTTATCTCTACAAAACATCTCCAGGCACTCAATTCCTGTCCATTTTAAACTTGCTTTGAAAGCAATGCTACACTTTATCCCCATCAGCATGTGAATGGTGCATGCGTGTTATGTGCATGCGCGTTATGGCTCCGCATTTGAATAGTTATGGCTGAATTGTGTTTTTTTTTATAGTACACTGGATTAACAGTTCACCTTTTCCGTGTGTATAGTTGTAGCGTGTCTGTGAGGCTGTGTTGACTGTGGGAAAAGGTGTCATCAACCACACTAGCAGTGGGTAGGCACTGTCACGTCATGTTATGCAACCTGGTCTCTGGTGGTTGGAACGTTGACAATTGTCTGCTCTCTCTTTAGAGGCGTGGATCACGGACTGACCTAAGCCATTTCACAACAGGGTTGATGATGGCAAGGTTGAACACTTATGCTCTTTTCCCCCCTTTCCTGTTGATTAGTGATGGGTGAAAATTAACAAACTAATCTTTTTGATTGTTTTTAGTGTCCGGTATGTACCGGATCATTCTGTTGATTTTTTATCTTGAAGGATTTAATCAGAAACATGTGGTTAGGGGTTGTGGTATTACATGGCTAACATGTCAGTGAGAAACAGTTATGCTAAGAACTAGAGAGGGGCCTAATTTCACAATAAGACCAATTCACTTAATTTCACTTCTGAAGAGTGTATGTTCACATTATAGCTCCATAGTAAGGAATTGTCCCAGGGTTAGGGTAAGGTCAACAGCCAGCTCAACAGTGAAGATAGGTGGCGAAAACCACCAACGTGAATGCCACATGGTCTGCTTAGAAGAGGACAGAAGCAAGAGACAGCAGGCAACCAGAGACCACCGTCAATCCAAAAACCCACAGATGGGAGACAAGCACTATAAATGTGAAGGACACTGATGTGGCTATAGACACACGCATTGGACACAGAATGTTCCACAGGGAGGTGGGTCCCGGCTGAAGGGTGAGCGTGTGCCTGTTGAAACAGGCAGCTTTCAAGAAGTCAAGCCATACTAATCCTGACCCCAGTGGATCTAGAAGCTGGCCCCTCAGCTACCAGCACACTCACACAGCCACCTCCAATGAAGAGGTTCAAGCGGGCCAGGTGTCGTGTTCAGATCTTCGCTCTATTCTTCCGATCCTCGGATACACATATTAACTGTGCTCCAACCGGGGAAACAGAGAAGACCTGTGCGTAACAAACTAATCAAAAGAGAATTTAGAATCATAAAAGATTTAATAAAGACTGCTGAGATACGATACAATTCAATACAATATTCCATGGAACAGAGAGCCCAAGATTCCCACCCGACAGACCAGGTAACCAGTTAACTGCCTGTCAGTAGTCCACCCAAAAGTCTGCCCCCTCTCACACAAACACATATTTATGCAGTTCACAACTCTGCCTGGTCTTCTTCGTCGTCATCTTGTCCGATACATTCTCACTGGGGCTGGAGTCTCCATGTTCTCCAAGGGTGAGGGGGAGACTGTTTCCGTTGGTCCCGCAATTGGCTGTTATCTGTCTCTCAAGGTCCATGTGAATGGGGCCGAAACCACCTGCCATCTTGTTCTTTCTTGGCACCGTCCGGCCTCCTGATGTATCCTGGCCCTCCCGTTACACTGCCTAGGCACAGCACATTCTGACACAATCTTCAACCTCGGAACACACACTTCTTTATGCTGCAGAGTAGATACATTAAAGCTTCACCCACTGTTCATCTAAAGGGTGGGGTACATGGGAAACATTCTTAACACTTCTTGATTATATGTTTAATACTTTTGGTGATTAACTGTTCATTGCATATATCGATTATGCATGCATTTTCTTGATTTATACCACACAGGTCGGTGTCACGCTTTCAATTGTACTCCTACCACTGTTACTACCCTCCCCCTCTCTGAATGTGCAGCTCCATTCTCCATAGGAAAGAAATGGATTGGGGTGGGTACACACTTGTCTCCAAACTTGTCCCAAGTGAACACAACTGTAATCATCAACTCTTATGTATTCCGTTGTGTACATGGACAATGGAAGAGCGTGCAAAAAAGCTGGTGTCTACAAATGTGTGAAGTGGACTTACTTGTTGGTGTCGACACATTTGTGATGCCAACCCAAACACTAACACAGCTGCAGGCATGTTTCAGGATTTAGTGAATTTGATACCTTTGTGGTTACCTTTCACCGCCTGGTAGGTAGGTACAATCTGGTCTCCTGAAGCTACCAAATCCCTAAAGCCCTACTTTGTATTTACCAACCTATAGGAAAAGTAGCACACTGCAGGACAAACCACTTGATTTGTGCAAGTGGGTTTTTCAAGTCACGCTTAGCTCAGAATAATACTATATATATATCTTTGTTGTGAATGCCATTTTGAAAACTGCAAGAGCAGTTGAACTGGACAGGTATTTTATCCAAGTTTTGTTGATTTTGTACATTTTTGCTACATTGTGTACAATCAATTGACAACTTAAATGTAAACATTCTGTTATGATATTCTTATGATTTGTCTTTTGATAATATATTTTCATTAGAACCAAGACAGACGAAGAGCTGAGAATTGCAAGATCATGGCTGCCAAACAATTACTACCAACAAAGTATTTTGAGACTATGGTTTTCATCATATTCTCTGTCACACAAGGTTAGTGCATGGAAACAATTGCTTTTATTTTCTATTTTTCTATTTTTCTATTTTTCTATTTTTTCAGTATATTCAGATTAAAACAATTTAACTAAAATGTGTACCAAGGGAAATCTAGACTTCTAGATGTTATCTCAGCAACAATACATGTTTGTTTTGCTAAATATGCATGTTTTGCTAAATATGATCAATAATATAAATGTAAGTGTTATATGTAGGCGTAATCTATATACAAATATTATTGAAATACAATACATTCAATTGTCAGTCTACTTGGGGTATTCATTCAGTATCATTTTTCTGTATCATTTTGTTCCCAGCTCAGTGCTTGGCTCCTATGCTGAACTGTTCTGAACCCACTCCTCCTGCCTTACTGGAAGCACTGTCCCCGGTCTTTAGATTACAGAACATACGACCTGTCCGCAATCTAACAAGTTACACAGATGTCTATATATCCTTTACCCTGTTCGGAATTCTGGGAGTGGTATGTTCTGTTTCAAAACTATTTTAAATAGGTGTGTGACATGGACATGAAACAACATTTATGAATGAAGAACAAATTAATGAACAATCTACCTGGGTTGGTATAATGACTTTGTGAACTTGCTAGAAATCAATACATGTTCAAGGACAATTTGACTGTGTATGAAACTGATATTTTGTGTTGAAGCAACATTGATAGAAACCCCTGTATATGTATCTATTCAAAATATTGTTATCCCTGCACCTTTGTGTAGACGTTTTATGGCTATTGATATATTACATTAATATACATACATCAATACAGTTGGATGTATGTATATCTGCAATAACTTTTTTTTCAGGATGAAAAAGCTCAACTGTTGACAACTTATATTTGGCAACAGATCGTAAGTATAAAAACCAAAGAAACTTAATAGCCAGCAATTATCTGAATATTTTCATGAACGTAAAACCAACATTATATATTATGTTGAAATCCATTTTTTAACACATATTTGCTTCTGGTAGCCAATAGGCTGAATGCATAAATAGTTTGTTGTTGTAGGCATGGAAGAATGAGTACATCAACTGGGATCCAGAGCAGTGTGGCTCAGACGAGATTTCGATACCTAGAAGCCAGTTTTGGGTACCAGATATGGTCATCAATGAATTGTAAGATCCATGTACAAGTGCAATCATAAAGTATGTGAAACAAAGAGACAAACAGATGGCTAAAATCCTCTCACTCTCTGATGTTGTTTGAACATTATGGTTAGGCACATTCCATTTAGAACGGATAAAACACCCAAAAATCCCACATTACTTAAGTTAGCTCCATCACTGGGTGGTAAGCTCCAATGATCACAATGTGGAATTTACGATTCCATTGCTGTCATCCCGACTAATGTATTCATGCAAACATTGGTTGAACATTTCTGTCCACTCAAATCTCAACATAAAAGTGGGGACATGGTAATCCCCTTCCGTGCAACACAAGGCCTTTGATATACACATTTGTAATCTGATTATTTTCTTGTAAGTAAAGATGTAAACATTTCTACAACACTCTGTGGAAATATGTTCTTGTTTCTGTCTTACAGTGTGGCTAAGAACTCAGCCCCATTCGTGCCTTATGTGCACGTTCATTCTGATGGCATGATCGAAAACAACAGTCCTGTCCGAGTGGTCAGCTCCTGCAACCTGAACATCTACACCTTCCCCTTTGACATTCAGAACTGCACTTTCACCTTCAACTCATACATCCACTCAAGTAAGACACCACCAGATAAACAGTTTGTTCTGCACATTTTAGTTAGAAAAGAGTAACCCATGTCTCATGTCAATAGTTTGCCTGATCAGTGCGAGACAAGCCAATTGGTTGCAGTCATTCAGGCGCTTCCTTGTAATTTAGCTATGGTCAGTCAAGGACTACTCAAAAGTTTCAGACACATAAGGTTTGTTGAGTGTTTGTTGTAGGTGGCTGGTTTAAGCAGCCTCCCGTGGCCTGAGTCACCACACACACGCCACAATATTGTTTTCCACGTATCCATATTCAAAAAGGATGCACTGTACCATATCTTTCTCAATCAGCCCATTTCTTGATTCAACCAAGTTAGCCTTTGACTAAATTAATCAATGGAAGCATTTGAGATATTTTGAGCTCTTTGTGAACAGTGAATCTAAAAACAAAAAGTCAACCCCATGATGCTGCACTATGCTCTGGTGAAAAACTGACAAAAGATAAAAAGACTCAACGCATTAAAGCACCTACAAATAAAGGCATTTCTTGAGATAATTAGTTATCTTTGCAATCTGGTTGTATGGTTATTCTTCCAGATTGAGTTGAATTGTGTTGGTGTCCAGTTGCATTAGTGGTGTATTTTGGGTGAAGTGACACATTCGTTACATCCTCTGCTCCCTTTCCCATTTCATCAGCCAAGGACATCAGGGTTCACCTGAAATACCCGATAGAAAAAATTCTGAGAAGGTCCAAGAGGGTGATGAGCACTGTAGGAGAGTGGCAGCTCATCGATATCACTGCTACAAAAGACTTGTATAGCGGTGAACAACCGTTTGGATTTGATGAGCTCATATTTCACGTATGTTTACCAACTTTGAAAATAATACATGTATTTATTTGTGATTACAAAAGGTAGCATTACATTTTTCTTCCTAGTGGACAGGTTACAATAGTTATGTGTAAATAGCCCTATTTAGAATTGTCTTATTTTACACCACATAGATTGCCCTGAGGCGTAAATCCACTCTTTATGTGGTCAACCTAATCCTCCCCAGCTGCTTCCTGATCGCAGTGGACCTCTTCAGCTTCATGTTACCCCCACAGAGTGTGGACCGCTCTGCCTTTAAGATGACCCTCATCTTAGGCTACACCGTCTTCTTGTTGCTTATGAACGACATTCTGCCAGTCACTGGGAATACCATACCACTCATAAGTCAGTGGTACTCGTTTGTTCAGAGGAAGTTTAACATGAACTACTATTTGTAACTAAATGTAACAGGCATACACTCTTCTATTTATCCCCAGATGTTTTCTTCTCCATCTGTCTGGCGCTGATGGTGGCCAGCTTGCTGGAGACAATCGTCATTACCAATTTCCACTCTGGTTCCAGCCACTTTGCTCCTGTCCCCCACTGGGTGAAAGTAGTGGTCCTTCAGACCCTGGGATGTCTTGTTGGTCTGCCTCCAAAGCCATCAAACCACAATTCAACAGGTATGGGGCGTATTGGGCTAGGATATGATTATATCAACAGATGAAGATCAGATTATATTAATAGACAAAATGACAAACTACATTATGACATCTCTCCAATACAGATGTGGATCTCAATGCTATAAAGGAGGAGAGTAAAGTTGGTAGGAATCCTCCAGGGGCCGTAGATCTGGAAGACCCAACCCTAGACGAGCTGAGAAAGTTGGGCAGAGACCTCCGGGCCATCCGGCTGCAGGTGGACCAGCAGCTGACAGGGAACCAGAACTCTGAAGAGTGGATCCAGGTGGCATTCATCATTGATCGCTTTCTGTTTTGGATCTACACCATATTCATATCAGTCAGCTGTATAACCATGATCTGTATCTGGGTTAATTCAATTCAATAGAACTGTTTTTCAGAAGGCTTTCACCTTCGTCATTTCATGAACATCATTTTTATAGCCTTTCTTTGTAGGCTTTTCTCATATTTAAGATCATAATCAAGTTATCAAGTAATAATTTGAAATAAAGACCGGTCAGTCTATATTTCAAGTCAAATTAGCCAGTGTGATTCTTAATAATAATAATAATAATAATAATAATTTCTTCTTGAGTACAGCTCCATTGGGACATTAAGGGCTTGGATTTATGCTGATCAATTGTCAAATGGGGGGAATACCAAATCAAAATAAAATATATAATTATATATAATTATAAATATAAATATAATAATAATTATAATATAAGATTAGCATAAGATGCGATGACTTAACATTCACAAACAACAATCTACCATTAATGAGATCATTTAAATAATACTAGTGGTATCATGTTACAAACGGTTACAAGCACTACAGTGCTTTTTGTGGAGGGCCGATGTGTGGGGCTGGTGTCTGACGGAATCAGCCTCCCCTGGCCCCAGTCACAGTTGAAGCAGCCTCACCTGGCCCCAGTCAGCCTGATTATAGTCTGGTTGAAGCAGCCTCACCTGAGACTGCACACCTGTGGGTCCTTGTAATCAGGTTAAACTAGCCACCACCACACACAGGAAAAGAGAGTGCTAGCATTTACCATCTGCTCTGTTCATCAAACAACTACAAACTCTACAATAAACCGGTTTCCTTATCACCCTGTGTCCTCGTCTTTGGAAGGAGCCCTAAAGTAGCCATTTTAATGGCTTGTGGCAGTGTTGCTTGCTACATTTTTATATACAGTAGGTGCCCCAGAATATTAATTGCAATCACAATGAATAATTCCAATATAATTGCAAGAATATTCTGGTAAAATAACTGCATATGTCATAATCGTGGAGCCCTATCAGAGAGGAAAAAGCAGTAGCTGTCAGTATCGGTAATGCTATGGAGAGAGCTTGTTTTATAAAAGTGTTAAAAGTGTGTATATATATATACAAGAATACCTGAAGAAACCACCACAATTTACCCAGCCACACATGGTAAGATATTGCTCTAATGTATATGTACTGATGGCCTGTAGCCCTCACCTCGATTGTCAGCAAATGCTTCGAGAGGTTGGTCAAGGACTTTATTTGCTCCATGTTACCTGCCACGCTGGACCCATGGCAATTTGCATATGGCCCTCCACACTGCCCTTTCCCACCTGGAGGGAAAGAACTGTTATGTGCGAATGTTTGTGGACTACAGCTCAGCGTTCAACACAATAGTTCCTGCCAAGCTCGACACAAAGCTTAGAGGTCTAGGCGTGCCCCCATCCACGTGCAGCTGGATACTGGACCGCCGCCAGGTGGTGAGGATGGGCAGCACCACATCAGAGCCACTGACCCTCAACACGGGAGCCCCCCAGGGATGCGTGCTGAGCCCTCTCCTCTATTCCCTCTACACCCACGACTGCATGGCTATGCACAGCTCCAACGCCATCGTCAAGTTTGCTGACGACACGACGGCTTGATCGTGATGGGCCTGATCGCCGGCGACGACGAGACAGCCTACAGGGAGGAGGTCGGATCGCTGGAGCAGTGGTGCCAGGAGAACAGCCTCGCCCTCAACGTCAAGAAGACCAAGGAGCTGATCGTGGACTTCAGGAAGCAGAGGGGAGAGCACAGCCCTATCTCCATCGACGGTGTTGCAGTAGAGAGGGTCAGCAGCTTCAAGTTCCTCGGCGTGCACATCTCTGAGGACCTCACATGGTCCACGCACACCACACACGTGGTGAAAAGGGCCCAACAACGCCTGTATTTCATCAGGCGTCTGAAGAAATTCAGCATGGGCCCCCGCATCCTGAGAACATTCTATAACGGCACCATCGAGAGTGTTCTTACAGGGTGTATCACCGCCTGGTACGGGAACTGCACCGCACTCGAGCGCAGAGCGCTTCAAAGGGTGGTGCGGACGGCCCAGTATATCGTTGGAGGTGAGCTCCCCTCCCTCCTGGATATATACAACCAGCGGTGCGTGGCCAAGGCCAAACGAATCCTAAAAGACAATGCCCACCCCAGCCACGAACTGTACTCACTGTTACCGTCAGGCAGGCGATACCGCAGTATCAAGTGCCGTACAAATAGGCTTAGAGATAGCTTACAGTCAGGCCAGCAGGCTGCTGAACAAGGGCGTATAGCATATAACAATGTATATTTTATTACATTGATTTATATATACATATTGCTCTTTTCTGTGCCGATATTTTGCATTTTATAAATTGCATTTACTATTTTTATAAAAATGTTATCTATTTTTTTCTTATTTTTATAACTGCTGTCTGTCGTCGGGTATTGCGCATAAGATTTTCACATCACTGCTTTATACTTTCTGTTATATGTGAAAACCTGTGGATATCAGGAGAGAGAGACAGAGACTAAACACAAACAACTATTTATAGGGAGGGAAGAAGCTGATTGGTTGAGACGGATCAGGTGTGACCAGGTGATGGAAATGATGATTTATATCTGTGAAATAGGAGAATGGAAACAGGGGGAGACAAAACACCAAACAGAACCGAAATACATGTAGACACACAAACACAACAATACCTAACAGTTGTTTCATTCATTGGAGTCCTTGAACCTTTCTTAGTCTGGTCCCTCCCCTGAGACCAATCTGCCATGGGAGACCATACCAGGAGGACTAGGCTCCAGGCAACACAGCTCTTAGGTTCACAGGAACACCACGATAAGGTGATGGTCCGGAAAGTATAGTTATATAGTTAATTATTAGACAATTTAGTATCCTCATCCTTTATTATTTACAATTCGTATGCACCATCAATATATATTCTGTTTATTGTTAATGCATTATCTCAAAACATTTATGCTATAATTGCAGATCATATGTAATTTTGAATCGTCATGAAAACTTTTGCCTGGCTGCAGTGAAATGCATTGTTTTTCTGCAGGTGTTTTCTTCTCCGTCAGTCTAGCTCTGATGGTGGTCAGCCTTTTAGAGACGATAGTCATCACCAATATCCAGAGCTACAGTCACTACCATCATGTACCCCGCTTGGTGAGGGTCATTGTGCTCCAGTACCTCGCCCCAGTCCTCTGCTTCCCCCACAAACAACAAAGCAACATAGTCACAGTCAACCTCAACCCAAACTGTAAGCACAGATTAATGCAAATTGAAACTGTTTTTAACTTCCATCCATCCTGATCTGACTCACTATAACTGTTATTTTTAACTATCCTCTCAAATACATTTTACGATTAGGTCAAGGCAAATTAGAATTAGTTATTTGATTAGAAAAGCTACCTGTCTGTGGTCAATATTGCTTATATTGTCTTCTAACCCTGCTGATTTGCAGCAATCCAACCAGTGACTTGTGTGGAGATTCCAGCTCCTGTTGAGGTCCGCAACCCAGACACACAGCCTCAGATCGTCTCAACTGATCACCAGCAGCTGAAATCAGCCCATGATCCTGTGATTGAGGAACTGAGGAAGCTGAGTCAGGACCTGCGGTCCATCCGCCTCCATGTGGACAGACACTTCAGGGGAACACAGAACCCACAGGAGTGGTACTTGATTGGGATGGTGATTGATAGGCTCCTGTTCATAATCTATTTTATCTTCATAATGGCCAGTTTCGCCAGCGTCATCTTAGCCTGGACTATGAATAAAACAAAAAATTAAAAATGTTGTAGTTGTTAGTACTAGTTTTCTGGGTTTTCTGTTTGCTGTTCAGATGGTGGACCGTTTGCAAGGTAGAAGATAACTTAGTACAGTCTGTTTGTAATATGGCCGTTTTGTGAACTGATCGGTGTGATGAAAATTATCTCAGTTGCTACCCTCTTTTTACACATATAGGCCTGTATGTACAGATAGATAGAACATGACATCATTCAACCAAAAAAATTACAACTATGTTAATTTATTTGCGTAAGACATGCTTTCTTTGGCCTATAGGCCAACAGTAGGGTACTTCAAAATATTAAACCTCAATAGCTTTGTACCATGCAAAATGAATGTACTCAAGGCAAATGAAAATTAAAGTCATATCAACCTAAACCTATTAATGGTAAATCTAAATCGCTGGCTTACTGTCGCTGATAGGGTCTGTTAAAGGTAAAAATGTCCAAAACGGGGCTGTGACCTCTGTCAATTAGACCAGTCAGGTTGCAGATCTGACGCCCTAGCATAAAAATATGACTTGAGGATCTTTAGTCGACGAGTCATTGCTTAGATTGGTAGTCGGAACCAGAAATTGTAGTCTGTTAAACGGTTTCCCTGTTTTTTCTTTTTCTTTGAGAAAAGTGTTTCTGCCATTAAGCATTTCAAACCGTGTTTGGCTTCTTAGATTGTTATGTGCCCAATTCTCATCATTCTAGGAATTTTCTATTTTTTAGACTAGTTGACTAGCCGTTTACAAAGCATCCACTTAACTGTCAGGGGAGTTAGTCGCCAGGAACATCCCAAACTATAACTCCCATGAGTAGTTGTTGAACGGATGAATGGTCATTGAAGGTGTTAAAAAAACAAGCCTATAATAGGTTAATGTGCAACCGAGTGTGCCTTAGCAGACTGTTTTTTACCCAGTTGTCCATTCAGCTTAGTTAAATGTTGCATGACAAAATAAAACAAAAGCAGTGGCTGAAGACTATTCACTTCATCCAACAAATGTGGATTGTATATTTATTATATAAAATTGTGTCTATTATAAATGTTTTGGTTAATGTACTTACATTTAAAGCAGAATAATGGGAATTTTGGAGTTATGTTTTACAATTGTAGTCTAGCAGTTGTGCTTTTCATCATTTCAGTGTACAATTTTGGAAATAAACTTACAGAATGGTATGCGATGGTGTGTATTTGGTCCACAACTGGAACAGAATCTATGATCGTCAGCCGCATCAGGAGAAGAGGAAAGAAAACAAGCTATATAAACACTCAAGCTCCAAATGTAAAACTAATTTGACATTTGACGTTTCAAATATCACACCACTATTAGGTTCAATTGGGTAAAAAATAAAGAAATCATATTTTAACTACATTATCACATTGCAAATTGCTGAATGGACATCTTTGAGGCTCTTTGCTTGCTTGCTCCTGTGGTGCCCAGCATGCTGTTGGCTCTACAGAGGGCCAGAAAACCCTCCTGACCCTACTTCATTATCATAGTGTGGAAAAATATTGTGTCTTATGCATCTTGTCATCCACCCTGTTGGACTGTGGCTGGGGTACCAAAAAGTGAGTTTCTCTCGGACGTGAGTTTCTCTCGGACGCAGCTATTAACATAAACAGCTCCACACATCACTTCACACTGTGGTGTGAGCATAGCGGGAGCATGCGCTCTCGTTGTGGTGACAAAGTGCCTCCGAAAAGGCACTTCCACGTCACAGGAAGTAAAAGCTCAGGAATGATTCTATAAGGCTCAGCTTCTGATGAAGAATGTTGGAGCTTCTGACTGCTATGAAGCTACAGGGCTGTTACCAATGGGAATGTAGCTTACTGGCAGTCGCATATATGTGAAATATATCCTCTGTAAAAGCAGATGTACATTTGTATTTTAGTAACAATGAAAAATATAAAACAAATGCATATCATAAATAATAGAATACTTGGAAATGTTGATCTTTACATTAGTTTGTTTGTTCATTCCGTTTTGTTATGCAAACCTTTTAGATTACAAATGTCGGCAAATTCCCACCAACTGAACAAAAAAACAACTGTTGAACAGAACATTCACCACAATATCTGTTTAGAACAGAAAGGAAAAAGAGGACACCAGAGAAACAAATAGCGTCTGTTTGAGAACCCCCTGGCCTTCCCTGAAGACATGTTTGGGTAACGCTTTAAATTTTTAGCCCACAACGTACAGCAAAATTACATTTATTATTAATTACGATGTAAATGATTGTACCAACGGTGTACCAGCTCGTACGTACCAGTACTTATATGTAGGTACTGGGGAACAAGATATGAAGTTATGGAATAAGGGGGCAACAAATTGGGTAGTTGTAGTTTTTTAACTACTAGGTACTACTAGGTACCTATTATATGTTTACAGGGTATGTATGACCTACTGTGCAACAATCAGTTTGGGAGGAACGTCGAGCTTGTAGACACTTACAGATCTACGTAGATCTTAGGTTATTAGACATAAGATCATGGAAATGGTATGTTGACTTAAGACATTAGCCTGGAGGAGATACTGATCAAATGTTAAGTTTGGAACCTGTTAAAAATGTAGTAATCTATCAGAGTTTTGGTTTTGGTCTATAAATTGTCTATATACTGTATATAGTAGCTGTTAAAAAAAAAAAGCAAAAAAGTCTATATCAATAGTGATAACTACTGTTCAAACTTTAGTTTACATACATTGACCTGACTGTGACTTCTATGCAAATACTTTACTTATTTTTCCATGCGATGTACACACGTGATGCTATGATAACTCCAAGGGCTTGGTGCTCCTGCTTTGAATATAACAACTGTCTCAACGTTTCTCTCAAGTACAGCCATTTAAGTCTGTCAGGCTCGCAAATCAAACGGGTGGGATATTGGAAGGAATTTTGAGGAAAATAGTATTAAAAATACTGGGAAAAAACAAACATGGAGCTGAAAAAAGGAACTTGGCTGATCTCACTCACGTTTTTGTTGTTTCATGGTAAGGTTGATTGTAATCTTAATATATTGTATATTTTAAACAGACCAACAAAGCAGAAGGGCCAATGGCAGCAGGGCAGAACACAAACAATATCATCAATCCATCTGTGACTTAGTTAGTATGTTATGATCAATGTTAAATACTAAGTATTATTATATTAACCTTTTCCTTCTCCACAAAATGTTTTTTTACATAGCCACCGGATCAGCAATCAACTGTACCAGCCCAAGTCCTGAATCCCTGTTTGATGCACTTAAGGAAAATGTATTTTCAAAGAAACAGCTACGGCCAGTGGAACACTTGGACACACCAACATATGTCTACGTCTCTTTCACTTTGGCTGGAATTTTGGGACTTGTAAGTGCACTCTAATGGCTAGATGAGGATTGTTCAACATAATTCTGTTCATTTAAAATGCTAAGAATAATCAGTATATTAAATCAAATCCTGCCGTTACTAAATCAAATCTCTTTTATCTAGAATCATGAAGTACACACACTTACAGCTACCATATGGCTTGTTCTTGTAAGTAAATGTAATGCAGCTAATCAATTAAATGTGTACAATAGGATATTGTTTTAATTAAATGTGTGAACAATGCAAATTTTTCATGTCAGCTTTTGCACTTCATTTCATTTTTAGAATGATATAAATGTAAAGAGGGTGGTTGAATGACACACATTTTTAATAACATGACTTGAAACTATGTTTTTTCAAACTGCTTCCGTTGAATGTAGGAGTGGGACATCGAGGGTCTGAGCTGGGATGAGAAGGAATGTGGTACAAGGAGAGTGTCTTTTAAACGTGAAAACCTGTGGAATCCAGACATTTCCATAACAGAGGTGTAAGTCGAATTGTAGTTGTAAGTCTTTATGATTCAAAAGTAAATAGCTTAAGCATTGCCTTGCTCCATTGAACTATTGAGTAATTTTCTCCTGCTGTCTCCGAAACAGACAGTGGATTTTGAGTGGACCTGAAAGTTTTAAAATATTTTTTAACCATTTTGTTCATTCATACTTTATACAAAAAATATTATTGAGGTCTTATTTTAGGTGACTAAAACCCTCGTAAATGTCTGTGTTTTATGCTTTGAATCTGAAGCATGAAATGAATGAGGTAATTAAGAAATGGATTGATCATTTGAAACCCTTACTCTTTTTATTGCAGCATGGAGGAGGACAAGTCTCCCACCACTCCCTATGTCTATTTAGACAACAAGGGTCATGTATATGATGATAAACCAGTCAGAGTGGTGAGCTCCTGCAATTTAGGGATTTACTTGTTCCCTTTTGACGTCCAAAACTGCACTTTGACCTTTGGATCCGTGGTCCACTTCCGTAAGCCTATGGTTGAATTATGAAAAAATAACAGATGCACAAGTGAACACAAACACACTATGTTAAACTATGTTAATCTAAATTAATCTATTTTAATCTATGATTTCAGATACAGATATACGCATGGCTCTGGGCAGCTCAGCAGAAGTGGTTCTACAGCAGTCCAGAGAAGCCATACAGACAATAGGAGAATGGGAGCTCTTAGACATCACAGCAATAACTTCACTGGATACTGAAGGTTACCAGGTTGTAGTATATAATGTAAGTCCAGTTTAGTGGTTCATCAAATAATAAGCATTTATCAATTGCTTACTATTATAAACATGTATAAACACGCAAACTCTCTGTCATTAGCCCTTTCTGCTTGTTATTGAACTGCTCCCTATTTCTACAACAAACGTGTATGACGACAAGAATTTGCTCAGTCAATCTAAATTGTTTCGTTTAGGGTTAAAGTACTCCATAATCAGCACCAATACCATAATTCCAAGATCAAATATTTGTGCAATTTTTTCTTTTTCTCACAATTAGATTGTGTTAAAGCGTAGAGCAATTCTCTATGTGGTCAACCTGCTGCTCCCCAGCTGTTTCCTGATCACAGTGGACCTCTTCAGCTTCATGTTACCCCCACAGAGTGTGGACCGCTCTGCCTTTAAGATGACCCTCATCTTAGGCTACACCGTCTTCTTGTTGCTCATGAACGACTTGCTGCCGGTCACTGGGAACACCACACCCCTTATCAGTAAGCAACAACTCCACATTAACTCTAGCTTCAATTGTATTGTGTGCATCATCCATCTCCCTTTTCTTTGTTTCTGCTAATGTATTACCTCAAATATATAGGCTATAGCAGCAGATCATTAGGTCATTATATGTCATACGTCATGAATCAGGGAACAACTCTTGTTTCCTCTCAGGACCTCCCACCACATGATTTGGATTAGCTATTCTTTTAAATGAGGTTGAAATCTTATTCTGATGAAAACGCATATGAATTAGACAGCTTGAGACAGACATGAATTAGTAGCTTTGAGTTATGCTCAGAATCTTCAATAATTTTTTTTCTCTGCAGATGTTTTCTTCTCCATCAGTCTAGCTCTGATGGTGGTCAGTGTTATAGAGACGATAATAATCACCAATATCCAGACCTCCAGTAAGTACCATCATGTAACCCGCTGGGTTAGGGTCCTCGTGCTCCAGTACCTCGCCCCAGTCCTCTGCTTCCCCCGCCAACAACAAATCAACCAAGTCACAGTCAACCTCAACCCAAAGTGTAAGCAGAGATCTGTGTCTATGATGTTTATCAAAGATATTAGACAGACAAATATCAGACTGTATACTTATAACAAGACTATGCTCAAAGATACAAAAAAGGCTAATTAGTATTGGATAAAAAAATGATGAATTCCCCTTTCCAGGTAAATGGGTTATCATGAGGTCTGTAGTGTCAGTGTTCTTCTAACGCTGCTCTTTCTCCATACTAGTGACTCGTATGGAGATTCCAGCTCCTGTTGAGATCCACAACCCAGACACACAGCCTCGGCTCATCTCAACTGATCACCAGCCGCTGAAATCAGCCCATGATCCTGTGATGGAGGAACTGAGGAAGCTGAGACAGGACCTGCGGTCCATCCGCCTCCATGTAGACAGACACTTCAGGGGAACACAGTCCACAGAGGAGTGGCACATGATTGGGATGGTGATTGACCGGCTGCTGATCATAATCTATGTGATCTTCATCTGTTCCACCATTATCACCGTAATCATCTTATGGATATAATGTATTGCACTGGCTGCCAATCAACTTTATGGTTGATTTGATAAAATGCCTTAATAACCTACAAAGCAATGCATGGGTTAGCACCAACAAACATAGGTGAGCTTTTATCTCCATATCATCCAAACTACGTAATGAGGTCGTCTGACAAGGGATTGTAGGCTGTCCCGAGACTAGGTTGAAAACGAGGGGGGAACTGTTCCTTCTGGGTTACGGATCCTAGACTCTGGAACGGCCCGGCCTGTCTAAAGTAGACCAGCTGTGATGGTGACGGTGTCCTCTTTTAAGAAGTTTCTTTAGACTTTAGTTTGGAATTGTTTTGTTTTTGTGTTGATGTTGTTCATCTGCTTAGTGAAGTTGATCGTTGTATACATTTTCATCTATTTTATGGACTTTTTACTGAATCAATGTGTGTGTGTGTGTGTGTGTGTGTGTGTGTGTGTGTGTGTGTGTGTGTGTGTGTGTGTGTGTGTGTGTGTGTGTGTGTGTGTGTGTGTGTGTGTGTGTGTGTGTGTGTGTGATTTGTATCATTCTGCTGCCAAAGGGCCTGTGAAGCCACATGTAAGACTAACTGTGATTAAGAGCTATACAAATAAAAACAACTTGCCTTGCCTAACTCCCGTGAGCAGAGGTGTGAAAAAAACACAATGGATCAGTGGTCACTGGAGGTGTTGAAAAACAGGCACACAACATGGTTAGTGTGGGGGGGGGGGGGGGTATAAGCCTTTATAAGAGTTAGAGAAAAACAATACAATTCATTTAACCAGCATGAATACATCATATTTAAGTTTTAGGAACCTGATCTTAACTTCACTGCTACTGACAGGTAATGTTAATCTACTTTGAATCTAGTACTTAAATATATATTTGTTTGTCTATTAATAACTGGCAGGTTACCGGTAATCAAACTATATTATTGAAATAAAAAAATATATACAAAATATGTATCTTTACTCTCACACTTTTTATACATTTATTTGGTGATACAACATAAGAGAAGAACAGTTAATTATTATTTATTCTAATTTAGTCACATTCTTTTAATTTTTTAATTTTTGTTCTAAATTGCAAGGGCATGGTGTTACTTTACTAGTATTAGAGTCGTATCCATATAAATAAATAACTCAATATTTGGTGTATGTCCGGAGACAAAAACAAATGCTTTTTGAAGTGAACATTTATGTTGCATTGCCTCTGCACTTAGATTTAAAGGCATATATGAAGCAATATATATATATATATATATATAAATATTT
Source organism: Muraenolepis orangiensis (assembly GCA_027704905.1). Classification (NCBI taxonomy): domain Eukaryota; kingdom Metazoa; phylum Chordata; class Actinopteri; order Gadiformes; family Muraenolepididae; genus Muraenolepis; species Muraenolepis orangiensis. Next base: position 12,020,228 of record CM051004.1, on the reverse strand, counting down.
TGGTTTTAATATTTACTATATTATATTTAGCTACAGCATGAATGGCACTGTTTAGATAACACAACCCAGTAACCATGAATACGACTATCAAGAAACCCCATAATGCAGACACTGCTAGTTCTGAACAATAATGAGGACATTGTTATAATATAACAACTATACAGCAATGCTCGATTAATCACGTATTGGTATTTAGGTACTAAGTTTAAGTATAAATAAATAGGATTAATGAATGCTTCGATGTGGTTACATAAGCTGCCTCTCTCACCCCGTGTGTCAGGCTCGGTTTGCCAGAGCAAGTTGGTCTGTAAAGAAGGACACAGTGGCCCTACCACTGATTCACTTCAAGAAGTCTTCGACCTGAAGGCCTTCAGGCCTGCGGTGAACCTCAGTAACCCCACCATCACCAACATCTCCTTCACCCTCTATGCAGTGCTGGGCGTGGTGAGCAACCCAGAGCCAATGCTATTGAATGTATGCAGCGGGAGTAGCGTAAAGCTCATGGTGATGCAAAGGTTCACACCATCGCTCAATCTGGGTTTTACCATCATCAGTTGGGTTGCTTTGCTGCCTCAATTATGTTGGTAAAAGTATAGGTTTATAGCCCTAAATATATATAAAATATATAATATAATATAAAATAAAGTTAAATAAATCAATAAAATCAATAAATAAAATAAATTTAAGAAATTAATGGTTTTGACTTTATACACACTATACAATGCAGTGTTGTAGCCAGCATGGCCAATCAAAACGCTCTACCCCTCACACGTCACATGCTAAAGGATTCACCTTTCTATGCCTTTCTGTCCCTTTCAGAATGAGAAGACTCAGATTCTTACTACCTTTCTTTGGCTGAGATTGGCAAGTATAGCTTTGTCGTACAAGCCTATACTACTGCATTAAATGTGTGTGTGTGTGTGTGTGTGTGTGTGTGTGTGTGTGTGTGTGTGTGTGTGTGTGGGTGGGTGTGTGTCGTCCTAACGGTTTTCTACATTGTACACCAGTACTGGCAGCATGAGTTCCTGGTGTGGGATCCTGAGGAGTGCGATGGTGTGACAAGGATCTCCGTCCCCGTGAAGGAGCTCTGGTCTCCAGACATCATTATCTATGAATTGTGAGTCAACTTTTTTTAGCATGTCATTTTATTTTGTTTGTGACATCAACGTGAGCGTCTCGCTTCACCTGTCGCTCCGTTCTGTTCACCTGTGATACTTCCTAGCGCTACTACTTTGCTCTCTGTCCGGCTGATTCGTTTTCCAAACTTTTTTTTGTTTAGTTGTTTTTTGTTGTTTCAACAAGTTTCTCCGACTTTGATTTGAATTGATTTGACTTTAATTTGAATTGTATTTCTAGTATTGTTATAGTATAGTGTTGTTTATAGTATGTAGTATATCATATAGGATATAGTATAAAGTGTTGTTTATAGTATAGTATAGTATAGTATAGTATTGCATAGTATAGTATAGTATAGTATTGTTGTAGATTAGATTATTGTTTTAGGGGCGGCAGTAGCTCTGCTGAACCAGAAGGTCACTGGTTCAAGTCCCCGAAACACCTGGGCACCGCCGAGGTGCCCTTGAGCAAGGCACCAGACTGACCCTGCCCTGACTGCTCCCTGGGCGCTCTATATAAATAGCTGCCCACTGCTCCTAATACTAGGATGGGTAAAATGCAGAGAAACACATTTCACTGTGAGTGTAAATGTATGTGAGAAATAAAGAGGATTTAATCCTCCAGATTTCGATTTTTCACATATAGAGATTCCATACATCAGGAGTGAATGTTGGGTAAGCATTCCATTGTACTTATTACACGTGGCAAAAATAAAGAATCTTCAATCTTGAATATTGATTGTATGCTGTCTTTGACTGGACTCGCCTCTAAGTGGCTTTTCCTTACAGGAAAAACTCAATGTAACCGAGAATGTGTTGTGTGTTTTGCCCCCCCCTTTGACCGGCGTGACCAGCGTGGACGACGACGTCTCCCAGGCGTGTCCCTATGTGTACCTCAACCACACGGGCCACATCCGCTGGGACCGGATGCTGCGGCTGGTCACCGCCTGTAACCTGGAGATCTTCAGCTTCCCCTTCGACGTGCAGAACTGTACCTTCACCTTCGGCTCCTACATGCACACCAGTAATGTCTCCACACACACACACACACACACACACACACACACACACACACACACACACACACACACACACACACACACACACACACACACACACACACACACACACACACACACACACACACACACACACACACACACACACACACACACACACACAGGCAGGCAGGCAGGCAGGCAGGTGCCGGTAGAACCCGGTTAATTGCAGGGTTTGAGAATGGTTTGCGGGTAGAGCAGGTGGTACGCGCTGACCCTCGTGTGTGTGTGGTGCGGGCTGGTTTCACCTGTGTTCCTTTACCAATTACCAATGCACCACAGGTATGCAGCCTCGCCCGGCCCCAGACTCTAATCAGTCTGACTGGGGCCAGGTGAGGCTGCTTCAACCAGACGCCAACTACACACACTCCACAGTATATATCTTTCTCTCTCATTATTGTCACTCTTTTCATGTTCTCTCCTCATTACCTCCATTTCCTTCATTTTCACACCATACCCCATTACAATCTCTCTCTCTCTCTCTCTCTCTCTCTCTCTCTCTCTCTCTCTCTCTCTCTCTCTCTCTCTCTCTCTCTCTCTCTCTCTCTCTCTCTCTCTCTCTCTCTCTCTCTCTCTCTCTCTCTCTCTCTCTCTCTCTCTCTCTCTCTCTCTCTCTCTCTCTCTCTCTCTCTCTCTCTCTCTCTCTCTCTCTCTCTCTCTCTCTCTCTCTCTCTCTCTCTCTCTCTCTCTCTCTCTAGTCAGGGATGTGAGGGTGAGTCCGGCTCTGACCTTCGAGGAGATATCTGGGAACTCCAAGCGCTACCTGGAGGCCAGCGGCGAGTGGGAGCTGGTATTAATCTTGGGAGAAACGTCCATCCTCCAGTTTGGTATCGACAAATGGGACATCATCAGATTCTGGGTGAGACGCCCTTTCATTTGGGCTCAAAGTTCAATATTTCTCTTGACATTTGTTTCGCTTTTGATTTGAGCGAGTGGTCCGTTGGTGTGTTCTGACAACATTTTAAAACAACCCGTTGAAACCCAACATAATTTTTTCCAATACCTTTACAACCAATTTAGCCTCAGCCCGCATTTCCTGGGTGCCGTGCAAAGTCTGAGAGTGCAAAGTGCAAAGGCTCACACACACACACACACATTGTGTGTGTGTGTGTGTTACCCTTTAATTATATTATTCTGGGGTTTAAGGGAATCTTCAAGGACGATATGTGGCAGTTTGTCTACTATTGCTTAACAATAATGTACACAAATTAATGAGGTATGCCATTTTTATATGGATATCCCACTTTTAATTAAATTAGATGAGCATGTAATTAGCTTCACCATTCATTACGGTGCAGCAAATTTAGCTTATTAGGAAATTATATTATTCTATCTTTTACTGTATCTGGTTATGTCTGGATGTGTCCACTGGCGTGCAAAGGCCCCCTAGTGGTGAAATGGGGATTTGACCACCAGGGTGATTCCCCTTGTGATGTCGCCTATTGAACAGATTTTGAACAAAAACTTGAAATTATCAATCATCGTCATGCGGGAGATGGTGGTGGTGGTGGTGGTAGAAGTGGTGGTGGTGGTGGTGGTAGAAGTGGTGGTGGTGGTGGTGGTAGAAGTGGTGGTGGTGGTGGTAGAAGTGGTGGTGGAGGTGGTAGAAGTGGTGGTGGTGGTGGTGGTAGAAGTGGTGGTGGTGGTGGTAGAAGTGGTGGTGGTGGTGGTGGTAGAAGTGGTGGTGGTGGTAGAAGTGGTGGTGGTGGTGGTAGAAGTGGTGGTGGAGGTGGTAGAAGTGGTGGAGGTGGTAGAAGTGGTGGTGGTGGTGGTGGTAGAAGTGGTGGTGGTGGTGGTAGAAGTGGTGGTGGTGGTGGTAGAAGTGGTGGTGGAGGTGGTAGAAGTGGTGGTGGCGGAGCCGTCAGAAACACATGCACCTCCCCTCCAAACCAGGTGGTGATCAAGCGGCGGCCGGGGCTCTACGTGGTCAACCTACTCATCCCCAGCTCCTTCCTGATGCTCATCGACCTCCTGTCCTTCTACCTGCCCCCGCACAGCGTGGACCGGGCCTCCTTCAAGATGACCCTCATCCTGGGCTACACCGTCTTCCTGCTCATCATGAACGACCTGCTGCCCAGCACCGCTAACGGCACGCCCATCATCGGTGAGCAGAGGACTGACCCTCAACCCCTCAACTTTTTACCATGGGGTCGCACTCCCTGTGGTATTTCATCCGGCCATTCAAGATGGTTTTCAAGGGAGTGGGAAAACAAATGATGAGGAACTGACCTCAGCCTCTTCACCAGTTTATATGGGATGGCTTGTGATAGTCTGTGCTCTTGTTAAGGAGCAGAATGTGACATGGCTTCAATACTGTGAAGCTGTCCTTTCATTCAAGATTCAAGATTTAAGTACAATGGAATGCTTACTCCCCATTCCCTCCCGCATTCGGTTAAAGGTACAAACCAAAAGGAGAAAAAGAGAGCGGTAGTTTCTTATATATAATATAAAGCTCTTCTTTAAAATGTCCTTTGTTCCCTCACACTAGGACATCAACTTAAATAGTTCCCTAGTTACTTTCCTTTTTACTTTACTTTTCTTATGTTTCTCTCTCCAAAAGACAGTCGTCTTAGACAGTGTGGCTCCAAACCAAACTCCAAAGTGTGGGTGTGGCCCAATTAGCATACAATTACCTCCACTTGCTTTAAATTATTCTCCTTTTCCCAACACAACCCCACTACAACTATTCAACACCAAACCAAAGCAAGTCTGATGTTACAATACAATTGTATGTGCATTCTGTAGTCTCCGACTTCTATGGGTGTGATGTTTCCCTGTCAGGTATCTATTTCTCGGTGTGCCTGGCCCTCATGGTGATCAGTCTTCTGGAGACCGTCATCATCACCAACGTGCTCCACAACAACTCCATGAAGTACCGCCAGGTCCCCCACTGGGTGCGCGTGGTGGTCCTCAAACACATCGCCAACCTCATCTGCTACCGCTGGCCCGAGGAGGCCCTGGCCGCTGTCCAGCGTTCTCATGACAAATCGGACAAGTCAGAGAACGATGCAGGAGCCTGCGTTGTCCAATCGGGCCAGCAGCCACCCGACCAGCAGCCAATCGGCAGCGGGACTGAGGGAGCAGGTTTGTGTGCTTCTGCTGTTGCCGTCAGAGTTCCTCCGAGCCAAAGTGTCGAGGTGTCCTTGAGCAAGACACCCTAACCCTACCCTAACTGCTCCCGACGTGCTGGTTGTCACCTTGCATGGCTGACTTCGCTGTCTGTGGATGAATGTGTGTATGAATGGGTGAATGTGAGGCATGATTTGTAATGAGTCCATTTGGCTGAAGACATTGTTTGAGTTCCATTCGATATCAATACAACATCGTTCCTAATGGACCAAGCTGAATATGACAAATTATTTATAAAATGTAATCTATTAAATCGATTATCATGCTGCAGAAGTTCAGCAGCGAACCTACATACCAAACTTGGTGAAGATTTACAACAATTCGGTCATTTTGCAGATGCTTTTATCCAAAGAGACTTTTTTGGATCCATAAGCAGGCAGTGACACTGCCAGGTTCAAACAGAGAACCCTTCTGCACCCTAGCGACCAACGACACTAACCTGTACAGCAACAGCATGGTGGGAAAAAGTATTACCTTATTGCTCATTTGTAACACGCTTCATCACCGCCCCAGGTTCCTCAGTGGTGGTGGGCGTACCAGAGCTCCGTCAGATCTGCCAGGACGTGGGGGAGCTGCGAGCTCACCTCACGGCGCTGCAGAAGGAGGGCGAGCTGCAGGACCAGTGGTGTCACGTGGGCTACGTGCTGGACTTCCTGCTCTTCCGCGTCTACCTGCTGCTCATTTCCTGCTACGCGCTGGTCATCGTCTACATGTGGTGCATCTGGATCAGCGAGACGTGAACAGCGAGACGTGGTGATTGGATTAAAAGTAGAGACCATTGGGACTTTCCCGTTTCTAGTCACGTTGTACAAAAAAGGGGAAACTTCAGATTTGATAATTGGGCAATTCAAAAAAATGTGGAGTTATTAAACCTCACTCACTTGAGTGAACGAGAGAAGTTAGGGTTAGGGCTTTTTGGGAAAATGGAAATCTCTTGTAAATGGATTATAGCTCTTTTATAAAACTACAGCTGTGTCAACCATGCAAGGCATCAGTCAGCCCATGGGGAGCAGGGTAAGACATCTTGCTCAGGGACATAAAGGTTAATATTGCTCAGTTTATGTAAGACAGTCGGCACCAACTAAATCCTTCAGAAGATGCCACCAGTGTCTCATAAGGAGTACCACGTTGATGCAATTCTGTGCCCATGTACCGGTTCTGACCTTGTGATGATTTAACCCCCTACACGAAAAGTAAGCCTTTCAATAAATGTTGACAAAGGAGACTTGTTTATTTATCTAATATAAAATGTATGATGCCAACCACATTTGGACTCATTAAACAAAAATCAAACAGATTGACAACATATCAACAGTCAGGCCAGTCTTTAATTCTCAACATAATTACAGAGCCAAAGCAAATCAACAGCGTTCAATTTTTATTTACAATAATCTTTTTTTCTCTTAGTGCACTTAACATCCGCACACATCCTAGTACAAAAGGCTGATGAACAAAGGATGTGCCACGGCTGCAACATCCCCCCGTTCAGTGAATAAAGAGTACAGTGTTTGCTTTTAAAAGCCGCCAGTTAAGACTAAAACACACCATTTGGAGTGCTTGTCCTGCCATCAATGACGTCTACAGAATGTGACGTTATTGCTTAAAACATCGACTTCTGTTGGAAGGGGGGAATAGTTTCCCTAGTGGTTACAGTCCAAACACGATTAGTTACAATCCCTGATCTAAACACTTATGACGTATAAAAAAAAAAAACATTTTTTATAATAATAATCATTAGCATATAAAATGAATTCATTCCGGAAAAAGACGAGTACTTTGGCCAATGAAATCTGATCGGTTGAAGATAAAATCAAAAATATAAATTTTCAAATAAGCCTAATAAATCGAATCCAAAAAACAAACAAAACGGCCATTACTTTGGTTACACAAGACAGACCGTGAATCTGGTCCCCTGCCAAATGGTGACTTAATGAATATGGTTGTGCCATCCCAGTGACTCAACGTGGCCCATCCCAGTGACTCAACGTGGCCCTGTAGAAGAAGCCTCACTGCTCCACCTGCCTTCCTTCTAAACACCTTCATAGACATCAGTGCAAATAACGACTACATGTTAAGATGAGTGGTCCCACACAAAATCCCAGTTAAACGTTACATTCTCAAATCAGATAAGTGCAAATTATTTGTGCACAGCTTGTGCACAGCTTGCACACACACACACACACACACACACACACACACACACACACACACACACACACACACACACACACACACACACACACACACACACACACACACACACACACACACACACACACACACACACACACACACACACACACACACACACACACACACACACACACACACACACACACACACACACACACACACACACACACAACTTTCACTCGTGCTACCAGAGGCACGTTAGCGTAAGCCCCACTAAAAACCAGGACAATACGAATTGGCAAGGGTAAAACAACGCCCCTTAGCCAGACACCTTCAAAATAAAAGCTTGGAACAACAACTGCACCCAAATATAAGCAGGGAAAATATTTTCCTTTAAAAGGGAATAACGACTGATCTAAAGGAATGACTTGAACTCTCTGGATGCAAATGGTTAGTGTTGACTGCTGCTGTACTTCTGTTGGAGCGAGACAGCTTCTTCTTGGAAATGTGTGTGTGTGTCGTGTAGAATGTCTTCATAGTCAGGCTTCTGACCGGCTTCTCAAAACAAGATGGTACTAAAAAGGTTACCGTCAAAGTTAATAAATCTAATTAGCCAATACTTTTCTCAGTAGATATTAACCCCCGCCCCCCCCCAGTTCTGATGCAATTGCCTCCACCCTTGTGCTTCTCTGATGTAGGGATGTAGGAATATATATATATATATATTATATATTCTTCCTGTAATGACATAACCCAGCCCAGGATGGGTGAAGGGGGGGGGTAGTCTCTACAATCAAAAGTCAAATTTTTCTATACATCTATATATATATATATCTATACATACATACATATATATATCTATACATACATACATATATATATATATCTACATACATATATATCTACATATATACTATGATTTTTTTTATTATTTTATAATAATATATCCGCCATTGGCTGATTGGCGCTCTACCCTCCACCTCCCTCGTCCTCCTGCTCCTCCATGTTCTTGCGAGCCATGCTCTCCCGGCGTGTGGCGAGCCTCTGGCACCGCGGACACGCCCTGCCGCCTCGGAAACAACCGCGGTGGTAGCAGGCGTGGCACTCTGGAGGGGGGGGGGGAGAAACAAAAACAGAGCACAACGGAGGTTATGGATCGGCTCGGTCATACCCGCTGCGGGTTCCGCACCCATCCCCGGTGAACGCAGTGTTTGAATAACGACAATAACAACAACAACAGGTCTCCATCCGCGTCACTCTAGTGCCATCTACAGGGCTCAAAGGTGAAGCGAAAACAAATCATTTGAAATGGCCCCCGGGGCCGATCCTGCCCTCTGTATCCACAGCAAACAACAGACGGGTTCGGCAACCAGTTGAACCACTTTGACAACAAAGGCGAGACAGAGAGAGAGAGAGAGAGAGAGAGACAGAGAGACAGAGAGAGAGAGAGAGACAGAGAGACAGAGAGACAGAGAGACAGAGAGAGAGACAGAGAGAGAGACAGAGAGACAGAGAGACAGAGAGAGAGAGAGAGAGAGAGACAGCGAGACAGCGAGACAGCGAGACAGCGAGACAGAGAGACAGAGAGATACCTTGTGATGTCACCACAGGACAGCCAATCATAGCCCAGCATGGGCCTATAAAAGCAGAAGAGGTTTGAGACAGCAGAGCAGAAGGCTGCAGGTGAGGGTGGACCACAGAACACCTCAGACGAGTTCCAACGCATCAAAACCAAAGGCTTTTCCCCACAAAGAGCCCAGACTCCTCCCACTCTTATAAAGGTAGATCATCAGATATGATCCAACACGCAAACTCCACTACTCCCTTTCTACAAACGGGTACAATGACGTGACGATCACATGGACTTTTTTGCAATGGTTTTTATTTCATACTCACACACTCAGAGATGAAGATGAAAAAAATGTAAATGACACTCAACACACAAACCAAAAGATGAATAAATAAATAATATTTATTGTAAAACCAATACTGCAATAGAAACAATAGCTCCTTTCAAAAGTGTCAAAACAAAAAATAAAAATCATAGGTGAGGCAGCACCTTCAAATGGAAAATCCAACTAACCAGCTAACTGTCAATAAAACGTAACACTCTTAACCTTGCACTGAGGTAGACTACCATTGCCAACGGAAAACAGCCCATATGAGAAAAGACAAGATAGCAGCTCTAGATAACAGTGCAGCAAGCACTCCTCCCGACTATTGTTTCCCCTCCACGTGCAGAAGGCTACTGAAATATGGAACCAACAGCAGCCAACTATCAAGAGGAAACCAAGACCAACACGGGAAAGGTAGTTTCACTGCACAGACAGACAAACACACAGAGTCAAGACCGCCCACACACCGCTAGAACTCTCTAGAAGACCCAAACCACCAGTGTTGAGTTTTCAGTGCCAGAAGGGAGACACAGAAGCAAGGATCAAAAATAAATTAAGAAGTTTCCATTCAGAGAATAGAATCCCGACACCTGATACACAAACAAACCATGACGTAGGGCTACAGTGTCCATTGTGTCAAAGCCCCAATAGACATTCCGCAGAAACAAATATTTGTTTCTACATTGTGCAGAAATGCTATCCTTTCAACCATGAAATTAAAAACAATTACAAAATGATTGCTTAAGTCAAAGTGTGAATGTGAATTAATGTTACATATATCACAGGCCGATTATAAATATGGGTATGAAACATCTTTAATAAAAAAAATCATTGTTTGTCGTTTGTTTTGGTTGATCTCATAAAAATAAAAAAATAAAAAAATAAAAAAGGTGCAATTCATTACCGTCTCCCGGCATTATCTTCATCCACCAGGTGCTGACCAGGTGTTGATCGTTTTATTTAAATACTTAAGATAAAACCACGTTTTACATTAAACCTTTCTCTCTTCAACTTGTTCTACTTTTAGCATTTCTATAAACCCTCAAGGCCTACTGCTGCACAGTCTCCCCCGTCACCGGGCCCTGAACCACCTCCACCCCCCGGTGTGTCCCCCTCCGGCCTCTCATTCACCGGCCGCCCCTGGCTCATCCTCCTGGCCCGCCTCGTCTTGCGGCTCCTCCAGTTTGTCTGACTGCCAACGGACCCTTCGTCTGGCCCCGCTTCCTCTCGACCTGCCTCCCTTTTCTCCTCCCACTCTCTGGTTGAATCATCCCCTCCTTCTCCTCCTCCTCCCCCTCTATTTCTCCCCCTGGAGAAGAAGGAGATCAGACTAGGAGTCTTCAGGATGTGTAGGCCTGGAAACATTGCCGCTTTGGCTACTCCGCCATGGGAAAACTGCGAAACCCGCTCTTGGTCCTGTGCTCCCGGAGCGTTACCCGGCGGCCCTTCCTCTAGCGCCTTCTCCTTCTCCTTCTCCTCCTCCTCCTCCTCCTCCTCCTCCTCACTCTCTATGTCCATTTTGGAGGAGCCTTTTCCCACAACCCCAAGTGGTGGTATGATCCAAAATGCCCTCCCCACTCCTCTATCTCGCCTCCCGACGTTACCTTGTGTTTCTCCAGCGCTAGCTTTCTCTGCCCTCCCTTCTTCCTGGGCCTCAAACCTCTCAATCGTGTCCGTTTTGGAGAAACCTTTTGCTAGTTTACCGAACACCGAAACCTTCGAGACCGCCTTCCCCACGTCTATACTTCCCCCGTCACCCTGTGCTTCGCTATTGATGGCCTTCTGTGCTTCTTCCACCATCCCTCCCTTCAGGACCTGCACCCTCTCCTCCTCAATCTCGGGTTCTATTTTGGATAAACTTATCCCCAGCTTCCTGATCCCCGATACCTTCCCGATTGCCTTCTTCTCCTCCTTCGCTGCACCTCCTGCGTCTCCTTTTCCCCCGTGGACCCGTGTTTCGCTGTGGCTTGCTGGGCTGTCACTAGGCTCCCTTTTGGAGAAAGCGCTGAACAGCCGGTCTATCCCGAACACCTTCATGAGGTTGACCTTCTCTGCTCTCGTCTGCTCATCTCCGCTCTCTCCCCCTACGCTAACCTCTGCGGTGTCTGGCTCCACACATTCCGCCGTCTTCCTACCGTGTGCCTCTCCTGTACTTTCAACCTCTGACCCTTCCTCCTCCTCCTCCTCCTCCTTAGTCCTCTGTAGTTCCCCTTCTTCTTCACTGCTCACCAGTGCCTCTTTGAGTCCCCGCTCCTCCCCGCCCTCTCCCTCCCGTTTGTCCTGCAACAGGGCCCTAGCCAGCCTACGGGCCTTTGGGAACTTCCAGTCTTTCCACAGGGGGGTGGGGAAGGGATTGGGGGAGGGGCCGCGAGGGCCGGCCACCAGCGGAGAGGGCTCACCTTCGCAGCGCTGGCACTTGTTCAGGTCAAAGGGGAAGATGATGTCTTTGCCGTTGCCACAGAACTCGCACACAAAGCCCTTGGCCTGGCACAGCTGTGGAGCACAAACGGAAACAGAGTGGTTTAATTGGTAGAACACCAACTGAAATGAAATGAATGAATGAATGAATGAATGAATGAGCCAATATGAGATCCACGCAACAATGCATTTCTTTTTCTATGCAGATGGAATTAAACATACGTTCCTGTGCTGTAAAACTGCAATAACTAACTGGATGTCTCTGAATGTTTACTCTTTGCAAACAACATTTAGTGCGAAGCAGTCTCACCACACAGCTAGCCACGTGTGTGGAACCATGTTTCAGCAGCTCCTTGAGCCGGGGGACCAGATCCCCGTTGCGCACGGCAGTGAGGTCGTTAATGGAAAAGAGATGGAGGTCCTCCGTCAGGTGACCCGGAAGACTGTCAAACTGGTCCAGCACTCTGAGAGACACACACAAAAACATACACACACACTTAAGCATGGTGCAGTTTACACATTGTAAACATCATGTTTGGCATACTAACACAAAGACTTACTCTGTAGCCAGGCGACAGGTCTTGAAGAGGTTCTTCATGTGAAACAGCTGCACCCTTAACACCTGGAAGAAAAAGTGAGACCAGAGATCAGCACAGACTTCATGATGAGGGTTAGGGTCTTGAAGGTGGAATAAGTAGAGGGGACCACTGAATCAATAGACAAGAGCAATGAGAACACCTTTTTGGTCGAACCCCGGAAAAGGTTCACAGAAGCCAAAATGCATCTACTGCATATTCTAAATATAACTGGTATATTAACATTTTGAAATGTTATTATTTTAATTTTTCTTTTAAGGTACATACATACTATACTTTAGCACACACATTGTTGCATTTAAATGTGTTTTGTTTGTTGCTTAAAGTATTTACACTTTAATTTAATTTAATTGTGTTTAACGCCCACTGACTTTTCTAAAATCATTATATTGTCTTGATATTTATTACTAACTGGGTTTATACACCGTCAACGATATTTACACACTTGTACCACACTATTATCTTACAGTAAGTTCTGCGGTTATGTACTTTAGAATTTTTTTTTAATAGTTTAACCTATAAAAGCACTTTGTGCCTTTGCTTGATGCTATATAAATACATGTAGAGTCATCATTATCATAGACCCTTTTCCCAGAGGTGTCGTGAGAAGGACAAACACAGGTGGCGCTCGTAACACTAATTATGGGTCTGCTCCTATTATGTACAATGACACGGCGAGTAGACAAGACTCATGACGATGAGTGGACTACATGTGCCCTGGTACATGAATCTGTGCCCCACGGCCCGCCCCAGCACCTCACCCGGACCGCCTCAAGGGACCGGATCTTCTTGTACAGGCCGCTGTTGATGTCGTTGGGGTTGAACAGGGGGTCCCCGGCGATCTTGCCCAACAGGTCCCGGGCGAAGTTGCTGACGTAGTACTTGCCGAAGTCCCACTTGCGGAGCACGCGGCCCGGCACCACCGCCTGGGCGTTGTCGTGGCAACACTGGCAGAAGTAGCGGCCCAGGTACTCACAGTAGCGCAGCCGCTTGATGTAGTCTGGGGTTGGGATGGGGAATTAGAACCAACATGGATACTTGATGTGCTGCAGGTCGCAAACCCCCATCAAGCACAGTTGTGCTTTTTATGGCAAACTATTCTACCAAAATTATTATTTTTCCTCATCTTTAAAGGATACTGTTTGCAAATGTTTTGCCTTTTGGCCAAGAGAGGAAAGTGGGCGGGGAGAGGACCACAGGCCGGGTCACTACAAGGCTGTTTCTGCCTCCGTGGGTGACACTTACAGGCCACAGAGCTACCCCCAAAGACCTATTCTACTATTCTTGTGTATTTTCTAGTGAAAAGCTTGTGCAGGAACAGTCTACCTGCCAGCAGGTGTGGAGAGGTCTGTTGGTAGTTACCTGGGTCAATGCGGATGCCACAGCCAGCGCAGCGGTAGTTCTGCTTGGCCACCACTATCTTCCTCCTGAAAGAGGACAGAGTGTGAGTGAGTGAGTGACACATTGTTTTGAGGCTGTTGAATAAACCTGCCGTTGAGCTTCAATGTCTATATTGGTAGGAAGGATGAATAGGAAAATGATGGAGCTATTTACATATTTTGACCATTTCATCGCCTGCAAGTGCGAATAATCGTCATGATAAGCCAATTCAGCGGTCCGTTCATAATCGACACGTTTGAGAACACACTGGTCTCGGAATTCTCTCAATCACCACTGACATCTTGACAAACCAAATTTTAATTGAATTTGTGTTTAATATAATTTTCTAACATGAGTTTCCCAATGACTTCCCTGAACGGTTGTTTGAAAGGGGGGGGGCTAGTCCCTGTGAGGACTCACTTGGGCGCTGGGTGGATGTTGAAGATGATCTGGGGCCGTGGCGGGGCCCACTCCAGGTTGCCTCGTACCCGGATCCTCAACTTGTAGATGTCGGCGTGCTCGCCGTCGTCGGGGGAGATGGGGAGAGAGTCTGGGATGGGCAGCAGCTGCAGAGCAGGTGGAAAAGTTCAGTGGGAGCACTGGGAATACAGGGGAAACTGGTTTGCGGTGGCCCAAAATAAACAATGTAGATGGTAACATAATCCTCCTGAGATCCTCCTTTATCCTGCCAGCTGCTTTGTGAGGGAACGTTGTCAGGCAACACAGTGCATCTCTTGTTTGGATAGTATCAGTGCTCAAGGACAATTGAACCAAATGTAAAATAATGATGGTTGAGCAGACTTGTACATAACTATGTCAATATTAAGTAATGTGAATAACTAAAGCTATTAGAAGTTCTTTAAAATGGGCACTGAACAGATCTAGCCCATTTAGCCCTATGAAGACAACAAGTGTCTTTACATGTTTAAGCACTTTTTCCATGTATTTTGTGTATATATTGGCCTATTGTTTATTTGCCACAGCAACATGACTACCAACAGGAATGAAGTTAGGCTTGCCTGATGCTTGTGAACAATGTTTGAATATTAATGTTCCTACGAGAAGCGAATGGTGAGCCTCCTGCTCGAGTGCATTTAGTTCCCAACCCGTTATGTTATTTCTGATAATAACCTGTCAGGCACTACCGTTACATTATGGTTATACTACACACTATACTCCTGTACCTTCTGCGGAGCATCGTGCTCGGGGACCAGCCAGTCGAGCTCGGACGCGGCAGGAAGCTGCATGCCCTCGAACTGTCTGAGCAGACCCATGGCCACGGACTCTGCAGAGTTCGACTGGAGGAAGGATGGAGATCTGGAGATACAGAAGTGAAGACATTTCATCGTGATACCATAACCAAGCTTTGTAGAGATCAATTATGACATGAAATTTTGAAAAAAATAAAGGAAGGCCACAAATGCCAATGTAATCCTAGTGGAAACATTTATGGTACCATCCTACAGATGGCGCTACATTGTTTTTGTTACTAGGTTCTGTTCAGCCAGCAAAACCCATTTATTAAACCACACAAAAGATAAAATTGCACAAACAAAACAGAATATTGTAATTTTTGACAGAAACATAATATTAAGAGAAACGCAATAGATATCTGCACTCGAAAATATAAATTGTTATATGGTATTGTGAGGGTTGTATCTAAAATGTTCTACTTACATGGAGTCTGAGCTGAGGAAAGACTTGCTGGAAGTAACACTGCGCTTGATGTCTGCATCTGTGTCCATCACATGGTGAACAAAACACAGCAAACAGACGTTAGTTCTGGAAAAAGTAAAAGTTACAGTTCAGACAACTACAAATCCAACGTAGGGAATTGGGACTTGACTGGTAGCTAGTTGACAGCAGTAGAGCAGCAACTGAGATTACTTTTAGTTCATATTACTAATAACTTCTTTGTCCTTAAAATGTCTGATATTTTAGAAAATTCATACTGCTGGAGGGAATGGGGAGTAAGCATTCCATTCCAAATCCATTGTTGCACATGGCAAATAAAAATCTTGAATCATGAACAGCCTTTATCACACGTAGTGTTGCTGTGTAACATCCCAAATGTTTTAAACATTTATGGGATTGACATTAGTCTTGATCGACCGGCAGGAGTATTGAATGGCTCCTTTCTTGTCACAGACACCAGCAGCTATATAGCAGGACTACAAGGCCAGCTAATATGACAGTAATCCTTTTCAATGCAGCGCTACTATGACAAACAGCACTGATTAAAGAGTCACACGTACGAAGTCAGCAGGTGAAGAGCAATTGCAAAATACTTTGGAGGGAGTGTCTCTGAAGTGTAGAGTAGGTTATTTGGTGAAAAGAGAAGGTTAAGTTGTTGAAAAGGTTTAAAGGGGCTGTAGGTACGATTTTAGAGCTATTACTTGAATGTATTATCCAATATCCATGCATATCCATCCATCAGCTATTCATTTTTCTGAATAATCAGAAATGATCCGCGTCGGGATTGGTGATTGGTTCAGGGAGTCCACCTCATCTGTCACTCACAGGTGTGTGAATGCAACACTTCTCAATGGTGGAGAAACAAAGGGAATAATGACATTATTTTTGTTTATTTGTATATTTTTAACTTTACCGCTCTGAAATACCACTCATATCTACAGCACCTTTAAGTGTTCAAGAGCGTAGATCAAATGTCAGAGACCGTGTTAAGCTTTAAATTTGGGGATAGCAGTGGGATGACTGATGAACGCTTGGATGAGAGATGGAAGGATGATACATTCGGGGGTTAGTACATGAACACTCAAGGAAACACACAACACTAACACTACTCGCTAATCTAACCCCAGTAGCGGTTCTGCAACGTCCACCGGAAAAGCACAGACCAGATCGCAACAAACAAACAAACGTCTACAGCAAAGAACCGAGCCAGCTGAGGCCAGGAGGAGGCCGCCCTGGATCAAAAACTGAAAACCCAATCTTCTCTCCCGGGTCCAATTGAACAACCCCCCCATATGAGAGCAGACCAGTGATAGCATTCCTTGCATTTGTACTTAATTCTCAGTTTGGAAGCCACACGCCTCGTCTGACAAGCTCTCACCATAGTCAAGTAGATAGTTGAGTTATTTAGTGTTTGTTTGTTTGTTTGAGAGGGACAGAGCACGACAAAAAAAACAAGATGTAAACATGCAAGGAGTTAAGAAAAAAAAAATTGCTAATTTCTGTCACGTTTATGCACTTTTGGTCTGCAGCCATCCGGTGACCTACCCCACACCTACTCTTCCCCCGCCCACCCCTGTCCCCAGCCTACAGATACCTGAAAAGAGAGATGCAAGCGACAAGGTGAGTCCACTCTGAGACACCGCCAGCAGGGACTGGCCCTCACAGCTCTCTGAGAGACAGAAAACTAACACTCAGCACCACCGCCATGCATATGCGCACGCACGCACACACGCACGCACACGCACGCACCAGGTCCACAGTGTCACGTTTATAGAGTGCAGTAAAAACACGTGACACACACACGCTAGGTGCTGAGTATACATCTCCTGCCCGGCTTAGTACCGACCACAGAGTTCACTTCCTGGTCTCGGTGCTCCTGACAACAGCCACTGCTTTCCCTACATCTCATTTAACAGTAAAGGGGAAGTGAGCTGCACAAAACAAAAAAAAAAAAAAAACTCTAGAAAGAGAAACTAAAGTAAAGATAACCGCAGCTTCCCAGCCAGAGACAAAACAAGGAACTGGATAGAGAGGAGACGTCCAGCTGAATGTTACATGGAATGAATGTTGCTTTAAGTGGACGACTTGATTTCTAATTATGAAGTGTTGAAACGGTACTTCAAAAACAGCTTTCTTCACACATTTCTTGTTGGATTAGATTAGCCATGACACCACTGCTTGGACACGGTGTGAATTGGTACATTGGCAATAACAACACATCACAAACTAATACAGTAAGGGTTACATGTACATACTTGACTAAAGTGTAGTTCCAAAAGTAACTTAATAACTTTAATAACTAAAGTGGCATTTGAATATAACTGCAGGAGCCCTGTGGGAAGACCCTCTCCTGCACCTCCCATCAACCTCTCTCCCATCAACCCTCGTCTTCCTACCTAGATCACACTCCTCCACCTCCTCGGCCGACCCGGAGTCAGACAGCCCCTGGGAGGAGTCCTGGGAGCTCCTCCTGGACCCCCCACTGTCTGTAGAGTGGAGTCCTGAACGGGAGGACACAAGAGGAAGAGAAGAGAAGAGACCTTAACTCAATAGCGTGTAGGGACATGATTGGCTAGCAGTAACTTGAATAAGAACAAAGGTGTGCATGTGAAGATGGAGATGGTTCATCCAAAAACCTTATCAAATAAGTTATAAAGTATAATTAATTCAGAACAATAATACAGACATTTTTTATGTGTTAAAAGACACTTTCTAATAGTTTATTCTACACAAAAATATGAAAAGATACAAAAAAAACAATAAACTAATGCTATTTCAAAAGGGCATGGGTTCAGTAGTGTTCTGAATTATACTGTATAATCAACAGACCTAATTACTGCCTTTATTTATTATTCTATGCTGGCATACAGATAACATAAGGGTCAGGGCAAATTATGGACAAGAGGTCAAGGACAACTATTGGCATTGTTAAAATAAATTCTCTATTTAATGTTAGTTGTCTTCCACAGCCCCTTTAATTCAGAACACAGAGGCTGCAGAGCGTGCATGCAACCCTCCATCAGACAGGCAGGAAATCCAGTGCACTTCACTGGTCGTGGCTGAAGGCGCTGGAGGGCATCGCCCTAGTTCACTTAACTTGAATGCTGAAGACGCCATATCATTGGGCAGAGGGCGCAACTTGTTTCTCATAGTATGAATGAGTATGTAGATGTAGAGTCGGGAACATGAACGTTTGTCTAGGGTGTGTTCCAGTTGCCAAGTTAACAGTTTAAGTAGGAACTATGTCTGTAGAGGGCATTGCGTAATATCAAAGATATATTAGTAATATCTTCTGGGACATGACCTACCCACGTTCTCAACATGTGGGTAGGTCATGTTACAAGGTCAGCAAAAAGCACATTGTGCACACTTTGCAAGTTGGTGATTCTGTGCATACACCAAGCTTCATGTATAGTCGGTATATACATATCAAACATTAGGGCAGTCCATATTTTTGGTGGGAAGAATGGCTATTTATTGGGTTTAGAATATATTTGAGTTTATAAAAACTAGGTTAGCCAACCTAGTTTACAGTGCTGCGTGGTTAGCTTAATGTGTTGCTGTGCTAAAAGGTTAGCATACAGTGCGGCACAGTTTGCTACACGATGCTACAAGGTCAGTATACTGCGCTACGCGGCTAGCTTAGCTTACCGTGCTGTGCGGAGGCGCACGGCGGCAGGCGGCTGCGGCGGATCTGCTGCCTCCGCAGGCGGATCTTCTGCTTGAGCTGCTGGATCTCACAGTCGCTGTCCACTTCCTCCTCACCCTCACCCTCTTCACGACGCCGTAGATTACACTTCATCAGCTCAATGGCTGCGATCAGCGACTCAGCGATGCTGAAGTGAGCGTTTTCCTGGGAGGATGGAGAAACAAAAAAATAAATAAAAAAACCTTTTTAAGCGATGTAATTATTTATGGTGTACCTCATATTCGAATACACCTACCCTCTTTAACAGTCACAAACTAGAGGGCACTCAATACAGCGCATACCTCCGCCATACCAAAAATAACCTGGATCCGGATTGCGATCTGCGCCAAAAACAAATCATCCGTTCCTTGGCCCATAAGTAATCTAGCCACCAAGTTTTGTCCAATTCAGTACATAACTTACATAACCAAGTTATCGCGCTAACAGACAACAAAAAACATAGGCGAAAACATAACTTCGGGTCCATCTTCGTTGGCGGAGGTAACAAAACACATGTATTGATATTATTCATGCATTACCTTCTCAAGGTCAGCACAGCTGCCAAAGTCCTGCTCTGACAGGTAACTGATAAGGCTCTGACCCTTCGAAGGTTTCCGGAACATGCCGTCGGGAACACCACAGTGCTGGGAGCCATCTGTGTGTGACACACACACACACACACATTATTACAACCTAGACTTACAACCTTAACACTTTAGTGTTAGTGTTAATATATTGCCAACTTCAGATGTTTCAGTTGCAACCAACCACAACAGAAATGTTGCATTAAAGAGCACAGTACTCACTAGACTCCATGTAGAGGGAGCTGGATGTGGTGGGATCAGCCCTTTGAGGCGAGAAGGGGTTGTAGTCCTTGATGGAGCAGTCGTCGCCCGCCGACTCTAGCATTCAGATCAACATATAAGGAGTTACTCAATGTTGGAGTCACTTGAATGGAGACAAGGTCAATACTGTGTTGAGGTCTCTCGCACAGGTGAACTCCCAAATGAGGAAATGATCACGGTTTGATGAAACATAGGATTGGGAATGTATTGGTGTACATGATTTTGTTGATTGATCAATCATCTGAAATCAAAACAAATCCATGCATGACAACACAAATGAAAACAAATACATGAAACCAACATCTTGTGGCAAAGCTTGACAGAAAGAAAATGGAAAAAAAGTTTTCACCAAATGATATTGAACAGGGGCCACATTCCAGATAAGAAACGAGACGGCAGGCGCACAGACCAACGTCCAGCTACAGGCCTACAGCAAGCCTCTCCGTGGGCATAGATGCAGTTATGTTCAAAATGAGGTTCAAAAGGCAGGAAGCCACTTTGCTCACCCCTGTGAGTGCAAAAATCCTTCACCTAAAACTTGACTATTTTAATTTTTCATTCATTCTTTGTTAGGTTTCAGAGAAACATTGGAGGGAGACCCTGGTTTTTATAGGTGCCGAGGCTACAAAAAAGAAATACGACTAACTTGGTAATTACTTGGTAATATTCTCCCTTGGTAAAAGATATTCAACCCAATACCTTAGCATAACCAATTCTAGCCGCTTCATACCGAACAGCATGTATCAGCAACGTGATAACTAATCCAAACTAAACTACACCATCTGTGAGCTTAAACACCACCATTTCTAAGTGGATGTCTAAACCCAGCCAGTGTGGGGCTGCAGCTAGATGTTAGAGTCAGAGCTTGGGTTGGGGGTAACACCTCATCACCATGCAGGATAAAACATATAAATTATGAGGATGGTTGAGGCTGAGGCGTGGTAACTGAGAGATGGAGCACAGACGAACTGCACTGCCAACCTGCCACGGGGTCTTCTATTATTTTGGTGATTTTCCGGGAACCTCCTCCTGGGCACACAGAGACGCCCCCCCACCCAGAGAAAGAGGAGGGAAGCAGAAGGGTTACGGAGGGAAAGAACATGTCAGCTCCCCGTTTCCCGCTCTCACCACAGAGAAACAAGAACCACTCTCCGGCACCGGCCAGTTGCAGGAAACAGGAGTGTAACTTTACAAAGGCAGCCAGAGATCAGAAGTGTACACCACTACGTAGGCAGTGCGCGAATAAACAAATGCTACCACTAGGGATAGGCTCACCCACCTTGTCTCTTCTGGTCGACACCCGTGTCAGAGAAGGAGCGAATGTGGCCCCTGGTCACCCGGGCAGGCCCCCGCTGGCCCTCGGAGAAGGACGAGCTTCTGGGAGGGGGAGGACCCAAGGCCAGGGAACTTCTCCGCGGGGGGGCTGGGGCCTCCGACTCTGAAGCCTGCCTGTCGCTGGGGGTGGAGCAGCGGGAGTCACGGCGATTGCGTTGCCCCAGGTTACCGATGGCCAGGTACTCTGGGCCGTCATCATAGTCCCCCTCAGAGTCCCCCGGCTCGGGCAGGGGGGACGAGGAGCAGGCGGGCTCAGTCAGCGAGATGAGGGGGGGTCCCGGAAGGGTGGCTGGAGACGTGGTCGGGACACACTCGCAGTCCGCCACCCTGGGCACGCACACCCAGTCAGGGCCGAGGGGGCTGGCTGGAGACGTAGGGTCTGGAAAGGAAAAATAAAACCTCTCCTCAAACTAATTTGATCAACTCTCCTCAACTTTTTTCCTCTTTACCCTATTGCGTTTCTGGTACTTTTACAGTTTAGGTTTAGTGGGTGTGGTTGACTTAAGGGGAAGAACCCAATGAATTTATGGCATTTGGTGAATATGTAACTGCGGTAGTAACAACTTAAATACGTTCATGGTTCCCTTGGATTTACACTACAACTGAACCCAAAGTAAATACATTTAGTCAAAAGTGGTTAATTTCTTCCTAGCGCCAGATGGATACATAGAGAAACCGACTGCACATAATTTATACACGGATGCTTTGTATACCAAACCATGTGACGTCGTTGTTTAAAAAAGGAAACAGCAATGGATCTTTAGTGATCTTTGAGAATACAGACCAAAGAGCATTCATTTCAATTGGCTATTCTTCTTAATGCTGGCCAGATGAGGCTATGGTGTTTTTAATGGCAGTATTTGTGTGCATTGATCAATAAAGCCTGTGTGTGGTTGGCAGCCTGACTTGAGTACATTCATGAGGACCACATGTCTGCATCATCCTGATCATCTACCCTCCCGTGTACACACACACACACACACACACACACACACACACACACACACACACAATGCTTCTTTTCTGCAGTAGAAGTCGGGTGACAAGACACCCAATTGTACTGGGGGGGGGGGAGCAAGCAACCTAAAATCCACCCTAAATCTGTACAAAAAAGGGTAAGGGGCCCTCAGTAGAGTGCATACCTCCACCACATTGTTGCAAAAATCTAACTGTTCCTTGCCATGTCAATAGAATTATGATGAGGTCATAATGTTATCGAAATGGCAAGTATATCACTGCTCTTGGGGACAACTACCAACAAGTCTCCATATAAAAACATCACTGTGATCCATAATAACAATGAAAACTGATTTGAATGTGCGGAAATCAATCAGTTTCATTCTCTTGGTGCTCGGTGACACATGACTCCATCTGCTCACCGCCAACTGTGTGGTGGCGCACTGAGGCACTCCGGGCGGCCACGTCGTCCGCCTCACGGAGGGAGTTGATGGACGATGTGAACCTGCGGCTCAGAGACTGGCCCCTGGGGGCCCCATCAGCACTAGCGCGCCAGGAGCCCGGCAGCGCACACATACTCTGGGTCTTCAGCAGGCCTATGCAGGGTGCGGTCCTCAGTGGGGACAGCTGAGCACAGAGAGGAGGACGGTTAGGCTCAGCTTGGGAGGAACCGAGAACACGGAAATACCGAAAATGTACCAAATGGGTGCGTGCGCGCGTGTGTGTGTGTGTCCTACCCCCACGGTATCCACCAGAGCTAGTAGCTTGGGGTTGTTCTGCTCCACAGCCTCCAGACACTGGAACATGGCAGTCACATGGGGCTCACTCAACAGGAAGGCCATGTCTGGAGACATGCAGGGGACAAACGGGTATGCATGAGACACTCGTATGTCGAGATTCTTAATGACCCGTCTCTGTATCCACTGCAAGTCTTTCTGGATAAAAGCGCCTCTTAAATTAGTTAAATGGTAAACGTCACATGAGCTTTGTTTCCATCCCATTCGCAACTGAAAAGAGAGGCCTGTGTTGTTACCATAACAACTGAGACGGCCGTGTACACAAAGAAAGGCTCAAAGTACATACTGGGAATTCAGAGCTGCCATGACAGCAAAGCATAGAGAACAACTCACAACGGCCATAAATAGCGCTTTTACCCAAAGCGCTTTACAATTATTACCTCACATTGACCCATTCATACACCAATACAAGGAGACAAGTTCCCTCTATCCTAGTTCTGTTCATGTTCGGGGCTTGAACGTGGCCAGTGGACGCACCATTGTAGTACTTGCGGGTATGTCCCTGGTGTCTCAGCAGGGGGTGGAGCTGGGCGGAAAGCATGTGCACCTGCAGGCTGTGGAGGAGCCATCGCTCCGCCTTGTAGCTCTCCCCTCCACCCTGGGCACCGCCGCTCAGCACGGGCTCCAGACGACTGAACTGTAGACCCAGACAGTAAATGGAACCGGTCAAGAGAGGGAAAGAAAAGAAGAAAAGAAAGAAAGAAAGAAAAATATAAAAAAAGAGATGAAGCATGCAACGTGATCAAATTTACACCAACACACCAACAAGGTGACAAGGCGAACAAAGTGCCATACCTGTTCCACGTGTGACGCCAGGTGTGGGCTTATGTACCGCACACACCACACAAATGGCCAGTAATCCCTCTGCTTGTAATATACCTGCAACACAAGATCAGTGCTTGCATTAAAATACATTACAGATGTTCCAAATGCCAATAGACAAGAGGGGAGAAATATCTTCTAGAACTTTCCCTTTGTATTTCAGAAGGTCTAATAGAATTTCAAGTGTATAGCAATGTCACAATGGACTACAATCAGATACTTTATCAATGTTGCACAATGGACAACAACAGGCTACATAATTTATGAGGAAGTGTGTATGTCAAATCTTTCACTAGACAAGAATTAACAAGAATTAACTTCCTAAGCTGAAGCTGCACCATAATTGTGATGCAACAAGAAACTAACAGTCTCGATTTTTTCCTATTTCCTTTTTCCGAGTGGAGAGTGTTGCCCAATGTGTTTTTGTGCATGTAACTAAACATTGAAAAACATTTTGATGTACTTCTCTCAAAACATTGGCAGGTGAAACAGCGTCCCCATAATATAGCCTATCCGACATCAGGATTTTATAAACATTTAGAAAAAGCGTAAAGTAACTGTAGCAACAACCACCACCACCCGCTGCCCTCTCGTTGACCTCCAGAAGAGGACCAACCTGCTCGTTCTTCAGCCTGTGACTGAGGATATGGTTCATGTCCTTGTGCAGCCGCTGCAGGCCGCCGTAGCGCGACCACACATTTGGGTTGGTGGTGGACACCAAGCCCTCTACCGTGGTCTTCAGACTGGACAACAACTTCCAGTGTTCCTTCCTGGGGACAGAGATGGAGCACAGAGGGGGAGGAGGGAAATGGAGTGAGGAATGAAGATGGGAGTGGTGAGAACAGATCGTTAGGTGGTGCATCTCAAACTGACTGATAAGCAACACAAGACCACAGTGTCTGTGGTGAGTCATGTGTTCAGTGCTGCAAAACAACATGACTCCATGGACTCATCCTCACAAACGTTTTCTGTCTTCCACTTACTCAAAGCCTGTAGTGGTGTATAATAACTTATATAATAATTGAGTTGTCTAAATATTCACTCACAATTATGAAGTTTTAGAAATTGTGTTATTCATTAGTAAATTAACAAAAAGATATTACAAATATAAAAATAGCTGAACAATTAAAGGTTCTAGCAGTGAGAACAGAACAGATTGGGAGATTCCATTGGGCCAAAAGGATCATATCCAGGATATCCTATTCTCCCCTGGAGCGACCATACAAGCAAAACTACATTCTTATGAAATCCCTGCACCATACAAAAACAGTGAATGAAATATCATCTTGTTTATAATGAGTGTGTATTCATTAAACATAGTAACACATCCAACAATGTAAAAATCAACTAATTAATCCATCTATCTTTTCATGCCAAATCATAATGCAGACACAGGGCCACAGATCAATATAATGACATGTGTGAAATGTAACTTGTAAAATGCATCTCCTAGAACATTGAATTATCAAATTGAATTTCAATGAGTAATCAGCATGGTCAGACTTACCAGAGAAAAACTGTGTGTGTGTGTGTGTGTGTGTGTGTGTGTGTGTGTGTGTGTGTGTGTGTGTGTGTGTGTGTGTGTGTGGTGTGTGTGTGTGTGTGTGTGTTGACCACACATTCCTAGAGACAGAGCCTGGTGGTTAAAGTTAAGGATTACCTTTAACTCGTATTAGGTGTGTCTGCCTTAGCACAGAATAAGGTTTATTATCCGAGTAAACATCCAGAGGAAACCTTTGTTAAACCAAAAATTACCTAATTAGAAACTAGAAGAAAGTTCTAATCTCAAATGATCATCTATATGCCAAATCAATCGGCATTAAAGAATCAGCATTCCACCTACATGTGTGTAAAGGTTATGTAGATATTTGGAAAGGTTGCATGACCAATGTCAAAATCGCTTTCGCTAACCCTAACCCAACATAAATATGCAAGAAAGATACACATACATCATTGCCACATCGGTAATTATTATACGTATCATTTGTATTATAACTCTCTCTCTCTCTGTATATATATATATATATATTATCATAAACAAACTGCAGGAGAGGCTAACCATTAGCTACACAGGGGAGTTAACCACTTTGTTTGTGCTTTGTGTTTACAAAGTGGTTACTACTTCCACCACCACCAAATAGTTCACCAAATCCAGCTCTCATAGACCTAAACTGTATAGTTTTAGAAACTCATATCCGAATACATGGAGTTACAAGCCGGCAATAGTTGGTTAGTGTTCAACTTGAAGCTGTCAAAGTTTGACAGTTTGTCAGGTTAGCCTAGCCGTGTAGCCACAACATTTGGTGTCATTAAAGCAGTTCGTTTCTAGAAAAGTCTATAAGATGTGTTTCTAGAAAATTACCTCTATTTATTGTACTGTTGTTCTCTCTGGTTCGGCAAACAGACTCCTTTGAGTTAAATACACAGTTGTATACATGTATACACTCGATTAGCCTCGGCTAGCCCCCGCAGCTAGCCGAGTGTCTCCTCAAGACCCACCCCGGCTCCTCATCTCCGAGCCGGGGTGGGCCTGGAGGAGAACTCGGCTAGCCTCCTCAGCAGCTCCTCCTCACCTCCTCTCGGCAGACTCCTCTCCTCCCTCCTCCTCCTCCTCCTCCTCCTCCTCCGTTCTCCTCCCCTTCTCCATCATTTCCTCCTTCTGCTCCCGGGGAAGAGCAGCCGGAGCCGTGGTGTGTTTCGGGGTTGTCGTGTGTGGTCCTGGTCCTCCTCAGCTCCACTTTACGCTGAGTCGCGGAAGTCCGACATCTTTACTCAACCACAACAGAGGAGGAGTCACGTGACTCCCAGCCGCTGTCAATCAAGCAAGAAATGGGTGGAGGCTGCTGGTGCCACGCCCCATTGAGTTCAGATTCAGATTTGGTTTATTATTTTAGTTAATTTTTTATTATTTTGTCACATGTATACTAAGTGAAATGTTATTAGGGTTATTATAATGTTATTATTATTATTATTATTATTATTATTATTATTATTATTATTATTATTATTATGTTACGAGGGTTAGAGGGATTATTGGGGGTTAGAGTTACTAGTGTTTGTTCAGATTCAGATGAGGCTTATGGGTCACATGTATAAGGTACAGTGTACAATGTACAGTGAATTGTTATTGCCAGCTCCAAAGATGTGGTCAAAAAGTATTATTTTTTATTTTTATTAATTTCCAGAAAGAGTTTAGTTGAGTGAATCTTTGTCAATGCTGCCACCTGCTGTTCAAACTGGTACTGCACTAAAAAAAACGCACATCCATGTGACAGTTTATACAGCTTATGACAGTGGAACCTTCCAGATGATAGAAAGAGATCATACACTCTAATGTGTAGTCTTCACACATCCTCTGTGACTCAACATGTCCGTTTCCTCTGAATGAATTTAACAGCAAGGAACACTACCACTACAAGAGAAAATGTGAAATTTAAATTAATGTAAAAATGTGTAGTCCAAACGTTTTAATAGTAATGATTACACTGTAGTAGGATTTAAAAACATTTGTAGCACTGGAAGTTCAACTTGAAAAACATATTTGACAGGCAAAGCAACAGATAAACTGTAGAACAAAACTAGAATTAACTCATAACTATATAACTAATGCAATACTTATTGTTATCTTATCTTACTTATTGTTATTGTTATTAATTTTTTAATTATTATTATTATTTAAAAAAAACTATATAACTCATTACATCAAAACGTAGGCTACTAAATAACTCGCCAACTAACTCACCCACCACCTATGATTCCAGTGTGATTAATTATACTCGGACCGAAAGCTTACTTGCCAATGAAAAGCATTTTGATTTTGATATTTTTATTATGACCATTTTATAATATTCAGAAAGGCTGTCCAACAAAAACATTGGCCACATGATGGAGCCATAACCTCAGTCACTCAGCTCCATAGAGATGAACAGCACCCGATGAATCAAGCGGCTAACAGTCACCAAGGACATGTCTAGGTGTGGTTGTTACAGATGTTACAGTTGTGTGAATGAAATGTGAGTAATCTTCATAACGCAATCGCAGAGAGTGAAACATCGTAATTGTGTGTGTGTGTGTGTGTGTGTGTGTGTGTGTACGTGTGTGTGTGTGTGTGTGTGTGTGTGTGTGTGTGTGTGTGTGTGTGTGTGTGTGTGTGAGAAACAAACATTCAGTAAATACATTTCCGTGATTACATATTGCTTCGTGGTGGATGACCAATGTTCATTCTTTGGCATTGGGTAATTCGTGAACTTAGATAAACAGCAGGGTTTATCTAACCCTCTCTGGGTTGCAAAACATCTCGCAACAGTCATGTGTCATCTAGTTACAATGAAGTTCAATGTCTTTGGTTGACTCAATGTTTGACACACAGGCCTATTACTTAACATGAGTGTGGCATACGTGCAGAAGCACACACACACACACACCAAATATATCTAAACATATTTAGATGCAATGTTTACCTTTAGTGACCCCAAGCATCATCATCCAGTGGCTGGTTGGTCAAGGACTTTATTTGCTCCGTGTTACCTGCCACGCTGGACCCATGGCAATCGCAATTGCCATGGCCCTCCACACTGCCCTTTCCCACCTGGAGGGAAAGAACTGTTATGTGCGAATGCTTTTTGTGGACTACAGCTCAGCATTCAACACGATAGTTCCTGCCAAGCTCGACACCAAGCTTAGAGGTCTAGGGGTGCCCCCATCCATGTGCAGCTGGATACTGGACCTCCTGTCGGACCGCCGCCAGGTGGTGAGGATGGGCAGCACCACCTCAGAGCCACTGACCCTCAACACGGGAGCCCCCCAGGGATGCGTGCTGAGCCCTCTCCTCTACTCCCTCTACACCCACGACTGCATGGCTATGCACAGCTCCAACGTCATCAAGTTTGCTGACGACACGACAGTGATGGGCCTGATCGCCGGCGACGACGACGAGACAGCCTACAGGGAGGAGGTTGGATCGCTGGAGCAGTGGTGCCAGGAGAACAGCCTCGCCCTCAACGTCAAGAAGACCAAGGAGCTGATCGTGGACTACAGGAAGCAGAGAGGAGAGCACGGCCCTATCTCCATCGACGGTGTTGCAGTAGAGAGGGTCGCAGCTTCAGTTCCTTGGCGTGCACATCTCCGAGGACCTCACATGGTCCACGCACACCACACACGTGGTGAAAAGGGCCCAACAACGCCTGTATTTCCTCAGGCGTCTGAGGAAATTCAGCATGGGCCCCCTCATCCTGAGAACATTGTATACCGGCACCACCGAGAGCTCCCCTCCCTCCTGGATATATACAACCAGCGGTGCGTGGCCAAGGCAAATCGCATCATAAAAGACAATGCCCACCCCAGCCACGAACTGTATTCACTTTTACCGTCAGGCAGGCGATACCGCAGTATCACAAATAGACTCAGAGATAGCTTCCACAGTCAGGCCATCAGGCTGCTGAACAAGGGTGTATAGCATATAACAATGTATATTTTATTACATTGATTAATATATACATATTGCTATTTTTCTGTGCCAATATATTGCATTTTATAAATTTAACTTTATTTTTACAGTTTTTTACTTTTTATTTTTTAAACTCATTTCATTCTATTCTGTTTTTATTCTATTTTATCTTATTTTTATAACTGCTGTCTGTCGTCGGGTATTGCACATACAAGTGTAGTGAAAACTGTGAAGTGACAATAAACTTGACTTGACTTGACTGAGAAGTGTGTATATGTACCGCCTATTTCTGATGTCTCTGATGATCTCTAACACTGATTGTAGATTGAAGAGATCGACATTAAGTATTGTACTTCATATGTCCATTTCAATGCAGTCCTGTACGTTAAGTCTAGTATGCCCACATACAAGCCTACGTCACGCTGACGCTCCGCAAAGGAATGCTGGCCGGTTGTGGGAAGACGGTTAAAGACTTTGATTTTGGTTTAAATTCTCAGTCAACACCTCGTATTTAACAAGTGTGGCGTGTGGTTGTAGTGATGACTGATGTACGCACACACCCCTTCCATACCGACATGAGTCACCCACCCTGGACCTGCCTTGACATGTTCTCTTAATGGATAGAAAGTAGGCCAGTGGAAAGCCAGTCGGACATGCTAGGAGACCTTGTTCTAAGCTCATAATAAGGGGAATAACTAAAGCCAAGTCGCTGTTGTGCCGTGTGGGGTGGTATTGGGTAGATTACTGGTTACAGAACGACACATGTATGCAAGTCCAAAACAGGGAGTTTAGGTCTATTGCAACCACTTTAGACATACACATATCTATATATATACAGTACATTCATGTCAGACTGTACATGGCCATAGTTACTTACTTACTCTATCAAATGTACCCTCTTTTCCAGAATGGGTCATGTTTTATCGGGCCATGTTTACTTGGACACACGAACTTGGGGAGACATGGGAGGGCTGATTAGAACCAAATCTGAGTCAAACTTCCGGAGAGCGAGTCACCACTGAAGGCATGCTCTCCCATTACTCTGTCAACACAATAGTTGTCCTAGATTGACAGAATGGGATTATGTGTGAAAGTGCCTTCATTGAAAATATTTATTAGCGTTAATTATAAAATAGTATGAATTAAAATGTTTAAATAATTTCTAAAATTCTGAATAGACCGCAAATAATGACTTGGTCCAGGTCCCCAAATGTCAGACCTGCTCACCTGGGACCTAGATGCATATTGTTGAGCACAGACTGAAAAATACACAAGTTGTGGCAGATGTATGACTATCTGCTGGGTTATTTAAGTCGAGAATCAGTCGGCCGCCACAGGTTTACGCTAAGAATATTACAGACGGGGAACAACGGCAGCATGGCATGACATGGCAAGTCGTAGACTCTGAAGCCCTTAATCCTGCATTGATCAAACTGCTGTCATAGTGAACAAGTGTCAAAAATTGGATTAGCAGATAAGGCTCCGGAAATGAAGGCAGTCGTATTCGGGAATTGGTCATGACGACCTCAGATGGCACATCACACATGCCTGGATTCATCTCTTGTCAATCGTTAGAATTACCACAAAAAACAATAGGAGATATAATCTTTAAGGACAGGTTTCTGTTGATAAAAAATGCCATAATTGCAGACCATTATACATCACTGTCCTGTCAGAAAGAGTCTCTTTGTCAGGCCGATACAGTTAACACTAGCCTTATACTGGTAGTGCACACACATTTTAACTGAAATATGTAACATTTTGAAAAAAAATGCAACTATATTGTATCTAGTACTTTTGAAAAACAGAAATGGTTCAGCAGTGCATTAAGTTAATTCAATTAATGACTAAGAAATAACTGATAAGTTTGACTGCATAAAATGATAAAATGACAAGCACACAAGAGATTCTTAATAAAACAGTAATTTATTTGACTTTAAACTAAAATTGTCCGACAAGCACATTACAAGGGCATCATATAACTTCCCCCAAGGCTCAGTGATCACTTTCACACTACAATACACTTGGCATGTGAACGGCTGCTCCCACCCACACCCCCAGAAAAAGGAAAAAATAAACCCTAGAACCCACACACACACACAGGAGATTTTAAGTGTGTCCGGCAGAAAAGATGGTCTGATTGTACAGCTACCGGCCTACTAATTTGGTTCAAAGCCACATATGAGAGAAGCTCGCCTGGTACACCAGGAGGTACACCAGGAGATTAATGAAACACACCTGAAATCCCATAACATCCCATCACGCACTGGGTCAGACCCCCCCGCTGCGCTGGTGAGGAGACCCACAGCAGTTGACTGTTTTCACGGTTTTCCTTTCGGAATATTCCAAAGTTTAATTTGTTTGTTGTGGATTTTTCTTTTAAAGGAGGGGTGTTTTTTTTGTAACCGAAGTTTGTGTTGGTTGTCTACAATCAGGATATAATCGTTGTATTGGTTACATACAATATTGTCTGTGGAAAGAAAGAAAAAAAACCTTTGTCTACACCATGAAAGTCAAAACAGCGTTCACATCGAGAAAAACACTTTTTTCCGAAACCGTTCCTTCAAGACGTCACTTTCACTCTCCTTTTCCCTTTATCTACTTCCTCCTTTCATCCCCTTTCCTTTCCTCAATCCATATCACCTTTCTGTTCACAGACTGACTTCACGAGAGAAAACTAACGGACACTGGGCTAAAAACATGAGGTAAGAAAACGACCAGGTCCACGATGGGCTCTAGAGCTAGCGATAAACAGCAACAGAAATCAAGTGAAAGTGGGGAAAAGAGAAGTACAAAAGGAACATAAAGTGTGCATAAAAAAATATTAATAATAATAATAAAGAGGGGGGGGGGGGGTGGCGGAATAAAAGGATTTACACAGCTTTGCATCTTTGGTTATAAAGTAGGTCAATACATTTTCACAGCTTGTCAGCTCCACTTCCAGCCCAACATGCACGAGTAGAATCATAAAAAGTCGGGAGAAATATATGGCATGTCCTTTCAACGCTGCTAGTTTTTATGTTGTTGTCAAACAAAGAAACCATATCATAAAAGTAAGTTGTGTTTTCTTTGCGGATACATCCCCATCACAGATTTCATATCTCAAGAACAGGCGTTCTCCTGTACAAGCCTTTTTAATACTTTACACTTTACAAAATGTACATTCAACCTGGAATTAATATCATTTAATATTGGTATTTAGTGTTAGCACTATTTCTCAAGGAAAATGTCTTCAATACAGAACTTATTGCCTACTTGGGATCTACTTGCTTCAACGGACTACCAATTGAAAATCTGCCATACCAAAAAAGGATCACATTTGTTGTCATTTTTATCTACTAAAAGAAGTGTTTGTGACATTGTTCATTTACATTATGGAAATAGCAGCCCTGAAATAAATAAATGCAAATAGTAAAACTGAACTAATGAACATAGACTAAGCGCCGCACTCTTTCACATGTTAAAGAGTCTGGTGCTTCTTGGCAAAACATTTTTTTTTTTTTCTTTGCAGCCTTGAAACAAGCCAAAGCCCACTAGCTCCTTCTCCATCCGGGTGGCGGCTGACATGCTCCTTCCTGCTGGCCTGTGAAGACCTCGCTAGAACACAGAGAGGTGTGGTGGACAGTCCCAGGCTCCTATCGAGATGTTTTGAGGTTCCGTCTCTCGCCGCCTTTCCACACGCCTGCTCGCAGCGGCTCCCTCCGCCGTGCCCCCCCCCCTCTCCTGACACCACCTCCTCCTCCTCCATCAGCCCATCTCCTGCTACAACTCCTTGGCTAAACCTCAAAGTGCCGCCGCCGCTCCCGTCTTCGTTGCTGTTGCTAATTTCTCAGCCGCACCGGAAGCGCTGTGTGGCGGGGAGGCGGTGGGCTCAACCGTACCGGGGGCAGAGCCAGGGCGGGGCTGTGGCTGCGGACGCGGGGTGTTTTGCGAGAAACAGACCGCATCGGACGCAGGGGGGGGGGTGAGCCATCGGCTCGAGGGAGCAGAGAGGCTGATGGTTATAGGGTTGGTGTTTTTAATTTTTTTCTTTCCAAGCAACGTCCTCCTCTTCTGTCCCAGAGAGGCTTGGGCGAGTGTGTCTTTTTGCGTAAGGCGGGATTGCAGGGGTATACAGAGAGAGAGAGGGGGGGTGGGGAGGGAGCGGGATCACGCTGACGTGACGTTGGGTTGGTGGGGGTTATTCTGACCCCCATCGTGCTGGATGGCGTTCGTGTTGTTGTTGTTGTTGTTTAGGACGGAGGTGGCATTGGCGAGGTGCTGCAGTGGAGGGCTGTTGCCCCCAGGGCTCTGCAGGCTCGACAGCTGGCCTTGCTGCTCCGTGTTGGCCAGCGACTTGAGCACGGCGTTCTCCCGCTCCAGCACAGAGTTCCTCTCGTACAGCTCCTTGATCTGCTCCTTCAGCACCTCCACCTCCTCACGGACGGCGTACATCAGGTGGCTCTTTACCAGGTCCTGGGAGGAGAGGGGGGGTGGAGATAACGGGGATAATGAATCACGATGGCCCGCAGACAACACTTAATAATGCATACAGAAATGATCACTTTGCATACAGAAATGATCACTTTGCATACAGAAAGCCGGTGACTGTGCATGTTGTTGAATACGTTGACTTTGAAGAACTCACCATCGCCTGCTCAATCTTGTTGTCGATGGCAACTACACTGGCACCAGACGCACTGTGGACAGAGAGAACGCAAGAGTTACGACATCGTACCACTTACCATCAAATCAATAAACAGATCATCTGTTGCCAAGAGCCCTGGGCAAGTTAGGTGAAGGACTCAAAAGTACTTCACAGGGAAATCTATGTACCAGCCGGTGAGACGACATTGCAGTCCAAATTAATTTGAATGAGTTATTGCTTACTCACCAGATAAACATAATTGTAGCATAACAAAATGTGTACAGGAGCACACGTGTGTGTGTGTGTGTGTGTGTGTGTGTGTGTGTGTGTGTGTGTGTGTGTGTGTGTGTGTGTGTGTGTGTGCCACATGGTCCACACCTCTGTCTACGGGACACAATATATGAGGATTGATAAATCTGTGTTTCTTAAGGTAGACGAAAAAGACATCCCCTGGCTGCTGTATTTTCAACCATTTTAGGAGGAAAACCGAGAAAAAGGGGAGCATTCTTAGAAACGATGGCAAGCTTCAGCCTGTGAATATCACTGAATATCTCCACAAGTCAACGACAACACCCAAGCGATGTGCCGCATGTCAGCATTGCAACAAAGACCTCGTCTTTTAAGATACTACCACATCAAATACACTCGATTGGATTGACACAACATAATAATGACACTAATGAGCCAGATATGCATTTAAAACTCCATTTCAATGGCTGACAGCCGCGCCCGCAGACTCCTCAAAGTAGGCATCCATAGACAAGACGCGTTATAAATTAATGTTTTTTTTAACGCAGCCCTGCAACTACGTTTCAACATCCACCCACCCTGCATAACAAACACAACGACTCACGTACTTCACCCGTCGGACGACCGCTGCACGACGCGATCACGATCTACCTGCCGTTATTGTCTTCCATAACGCCAAACAAAGGGACGTATTGTGCCCGCACACACAACAGGACCACACGGCGACGCCCAGCCTCGGTGTGTGGATGCTTACTTCTGTCCACTAGATGGCGCTGCGGGTCGTTTTTGAATACACGTGACACGTGTGGAGAGCGACGACGTGCGTAAAGGCGCGTACACGCATTTGACTGCGTTGGCAGGCATGAAATAATTAACTCGGAAATTTTAAATAAGGGTTGAAGCTGAACTGTGAAGAGTAAAATATGAAAGTCGTTCCGGGAAGACCACTCGGGTACAACGACTTCGTAAGTGTACTGAAAGGGTAACACCAGAGGAGTCCAGTCGCTGGGTGGTGGGGGGGGGTGCATTCTGATTCGATCGATGGTTTCAAATGTAATGTGTCCGTGTTCCCGGATGAAGGTTGGTTTCACTCAACACCATTGCTCGTAAATGTGTCTCATCAATCGTGTTCTTGGACCCCGTCCTTGCAACCTGCTGGGGGGGGGGGGGCTGGCCGTAAGGAAAAGCGCGTAAAAGCTCATGGCAAGTTTAGAAGGCTCAGCCTTCTCGTCACATCAGCCTTCTGAACAACACGCGTGTTCATTAGGAAGCCCAAAGCCTCCCACCGTAAATACTAAAACGCAAACACACACAAATGCCGTCCATGAAACGACTTTGAAGTACACAACATTTGGTTCGGTAACCTACCTGAGGCATCTCTGTCTGTACGCAACCAAACGACCAGAATATGAAGGCGAAGTGACCGGCGAGCAAGGGAGGCTGTAGCTCATTGTGCAACGCATGGTGTCCAAAGGATGAGTTCCAAACAAGCCCGAAGTGAAGAACATACAGCAGCTAAGATGCCCCGTGGAGACTGGAGACGTGTGGCGGAGAGAGAGAGGGAGCCTTTAAAAAGCTTCGCCTCCTGCATAATTGTCAACACAGGGGGAGGAGTTGGTCCCGTCTCCAAAACACCAAAATATTCACTCTCGATACAAACAGTTGCTGAAGTTGACACGTAGGTTACATGACCTTATTTCACATCAACATACTACTAATGTTTTGGACATGGTTATCCAATCTTCAATGCGATCTTTCCTAAATTTGATTATTTTCCTTTTTTTTTTAAAATGCAATGGTGACTACAAGGCTAACAAATCGTATCATGTGAAAGATATGCAAACTTTCAATATATATTGAATGTTGAATAATATCCAGGTGTAAAATACTTTAAAGATGCAAAGTGTTAAAGTAATACGTCGTTTGAGCGTGTGTAAGTGGCTTCCAATTATTTTTGTTGCCTTTCCTTCGGGTGTAATGCAAAATACTATAAGCAAACTTTGATTTGGGGTTCCATCTGCATACCACAACAGTCAGTCTAATCTGCTACTTTGACGATATTAGGTCAGAAACAGATACTCCCCCACTTGTGAGCCGGTCGTTGGCACATCTGGGCCAACAGAAATACAAGAATGCCCACCAACTGGGAGAGGCCTGCGGTTTTATCAGCAACAAAAACAGACTCAGGCAGGCAGGCAGGCAGGCCGGCTGGGCAGTTGAATTTGCTTGTCAAGCAAATGAGAGATTTGGCATAGAGGGGTAAAATTAAGCGTGCAGCAGACAACACAGCCTTGTCTGACTTATTGGTATTTAGCATTCAAGGAAAACAACAACTCTGCTGGGGAGCATGTGGACCGTAATGTGTACCTCTGGCTGGGTGTCCACCACGAGCCCTCCCCCCTCTAGTGCAATCACAAACCAATCAATACATAGATTCATCCTGCCCACCTAATGTGAGATCACACAATTTGGCAGTTGAGAATACAGCGCTTACTGGGATCTGATGAGCAAGGCACTAAACCGCTACTCTGACAAGATGGGGCAAATCTGGAGAGGAGTGATGAATGTTTCAAATG
Source organism: Muraenolepis orangiensis (assembly GCA_027704905.1). Taxonomy (NCBI): domain Eukaryota; kingdom Metazoa; phylum Chordata; class Actinopteri; order Gadiformes; family Muraenolepididae; genus Muraenolepis; species Muraenolepis orangiensis. The sequence goes on along the minus strand of CM051004.1, from coordinate 11,983,467 downwards.
ACACGAGTATGAAAATGAGTCAGCCCTGCGGTACAACGAGCCGTGACAGAAGACACACCGCTCTCAGATGAAACTGGAATACATGCATTAAAACACACTGCAGGAGCACGCTGAACACCGTAGACACCCCCAACCACCCACCCACCCACACCTCAATAACAACAGTGGTGGGGTGATTTGGATGAAGGGGGGGGGGAACAAATGCAAATCACTGCTGTCTCACTGTTATCTGACTTTCAAAGGCACAGCTGCATGTTTGGCCTCAAGAACTGCTGCAGGTCTTTGCTCTCATCTGCAGAGTAGCAGTGGCGTCGTTTACGCCAGCGGAGGCCAGCAGAGAGTCAAACTGATGGTGAAAATCCATAGCGAATTGGGAGACAATTTGGGTTTATTTATAACAACAAGGCCATACCCATGTTCATAATGTTATAATGCTTTTATTTTGTGAATACCGTATTATGTTACATTTTCTTGAACTAGGTGTTCTTGTCATTCAGGCCCTCTTGTTCCTTGTTTCCCCTCACAAGTCCTGGTAAGCTAGAGCTAAGTTTTCTCTTGGCTGAGAAAAAAATGTGAAAACATTTGAATCATCCATGGGAACAACCTAATGGACAGAAGAACATCAGATTACGGTGATGTTTTCTTGTGAATTCAATAAATCCGGAATCACTTAGAGGTCACAGTTTACTCACTGGAAAAGTATTACAGCTTAGTAAGTCCTGGTCACACACAACTTAACCCACAACTGGGTTAAATACCTTTGATAACTAATGATTTCACATTTCTGAATGATTTAAAATGCCATTTAAGTACACCCAACTGCTTACCCCTCTTTAAACCAAAATCATGATATTGAAACCTCATGCAACAAACACGGGACAATATTAAGTATCAAAAGATACTAAATCAGAGTAGGTATCCACAGATACTCTGAATACCTTATAATAATACTATGCTTTAACCTGGTAGAACACTACAACATGCAGTGGGCCATTCATGATTAGTTGCTGTGGGTCGGCAGGGTGCGATGACTCGTCTTCATAAGACCTGATGTAACACCGTAGGTCGGTGTGCCTAATCCGACCCCCTGGGTTGCAACACGGCGGAGCTTCCAAGTCACCAAGCTTCTAGTGACCGAGTTCTGAGAAACTAACCGAGGGGAACATAACCTGGATAGAAGAAAAACAGGACGCACAACACGTGCGTATTTTTTACTGTGATGCAGGCCTAAGGGTATGTGCCAGAATTTGCATATCCAACGTTTGGTGTTGATGCACAAGCGCTCACAGCAAAAGTCAGACGAGTTTTGATTCCGAAAACCGATTCGTCAGCTATGACAATTGCAGGATACGGTAAATTTCAATTTGTAAACCGTGTAGTTTGAGAACTCAAGAACGGAGCAAACTTTTCAAAACTGTACTACATTCTTGTTATGGCAGTGTTGTCGTGGAATGGATTACATTACAAGAGGAAGCATTTGGAGCATGGAAGCTGTGAACTGTGTCCAGCAAACTCTGTTTTAATGAGCAGGGTGCCTAGCCTACGTTTCCCTGTAAACACACCGAAGGAACTGGAGTTCCTATGTTCTCCGCAGTTGCATAACTGCTTGGCCTCACAGTGCCTCCAGATGTCCCACTCCCCCCCCCACCATCAACACAACACCCCAGGAGTCTGCTTGGCTGTCCTCCCCGGACACGCGACCACCACTGCTGGCACCGTGGGGGGGATGGGGGGGTGACCGGAGAGGGGTCCCGGGAGTCACAAGGGCAGCACGCGGAGAGCAAGCCCCCTCTCCGGGTTCACAGTTAATTAAAGCGGGTTATGAAAGTTCTTGTTATTTTAACCCATGTTGTGGGGGGGGGGGTTCCCCTCAAGAGTAAACAAGCAGCTGGGTGGTTTGGTTAACAGTCGACATGTTCTTGTCAGGCAAAGAGAAAGTGTGACCCACCCTCACCACCAACTTCATATGCAAACAGTTGGGAAGACAAACCCACTAATAACCACCTAAATTGGCCTAAAGGATCAAGTAACTTCTAAACTTTTCACCTATCCTTTGTACGCAATAGTCATGTGACACTTGTTTGAGCTGAGAATTAGGAAGCCATTGTTCACGTATTAAACAGTAATGGTGTTACCCCTAGAGGATTAACGGCGCCTTGCCACAAACCTGTATCAGACACAACGGGGCGTTGACCTTAGGATCAAAGCGGCTGAATTTGCAGACTTGTGACATCACATACCTGGTTGTCAGGCCGCAAAGAGGTGAATTGCCTGGTTTATCTGTTCCACAACACTTAGCCATGATAACATGATATCACAATCAGATATGGGCTTTGTCAAGTCATGTAAAGTAAACCCAAGGCACTTCATAGTAATTAATCTGCAGGGGGTCGCCTCCAGGGAGGGGACTAGATTTAAGCCATTTAAAATTGAGGACTTAGTGTAGTATATGCTCTTTAAGAGAAACATTGATGTTAAATTGTATTGGGTAGTTTAAGGTATGCTTGGTACACAGATCTTTAAAAAAAATAAAATCAAGTGCCCCCAAGATGACATCGGAATTCATCCAGGTTCAAATGAGGACTCAACAGAATCAAATCTTCGACATATCTTTTTTTTCCCCTGTATATATTTTTTCTACACCTCTCTTGTGTTTGCTCGTATTTTTGGGCAGCATACAAAGTCCGAGTCAAATGACCTGGCTGCTATATTCACTGGATAAATAAATCAGTATGTTATTCCCACGTAATCACAAAGCTGTTCTTTATGACTCCTTGGGATCGAGGGTTGCAAAACGATTGCTGCTGCTTTAGTAGACAGCGAACATTACCTTACAATGAGTTAATTCAGAGGGCTACCAGGTTGCTTTCCAAGAATGTTTATAAATGCTGTGAGTGGAACTTCCAAATTAGAAAGCTCCCTGGAAGAAGAAAAAATGAACTAGCCCTCTTGTTTCTCTTGGATAAAATTAAAACCAGCAAGTGGTTTCTAGGAAGACTTCTGCAGAAAAGTTACTCTGGGTACAACATGTGCACACACAGACCACAAAGTTATTTCATAGAACAAGCATCAGTTGTTTTTTTTACGATTTCCACAAAGCCATCTCTTTCTGGAATGCTCCATTATGCCCTCCAACTGTTTACGAGCTCGTACCCCACTTGAACATGCCCCGCCATGCAGGCAAGCGGGCCAGAAACAAAAGAAGGTGGATTGTGGTGGCTTCCATCAAGAGTTTACTAGCGGTTAGTTTAAACAGTTGTGAATAAAGCCTGTGCTGTTAGTCACCAAGAGCCTGAAGGCACTCTTGTTGGAACGGGAACAAACAGAAGCCCTATCTTTGGAGTGAACACACACACACGGCAACCACAACCGTTTAGTACAGGGCTACTTGACTACTTTCTTATGAGAGCCACATCATTGAAATTGAAAGTACATTTAATTTAAAAATGTAAAAAAATTATAACCCTCAATAGTGTGCATGAATGCATTATAGTGCATTATATATTTAACTTATACATTTTTGTACTTTTTATCCTATTCTGTTTTTTTTATAACTGCCGTCTGTCGTGGGGAATTGCACATACGATTTTCACTCATTGCTTATACTTGTATAAACTGTGAAGTGACAATAAACTTGAAGTGCTTTTACACCAACATATTTTACACTATCTAACATACGTAACAAAAAATACCCTTAATAGTGTGCATGAAGTGCTTCTATACTAACATATTTTACACTATCTAACATACAAAACAGGGCAGTCAGTTTATACATTTCTCAATCGACGATTCTTTATATAATATTTTTCAAAAGGTAGATCAAAACTGATTTCATTAATGTGACTGTGATTGAGATTGATCGACATTAGACCTTTCAACTGCTGGATGAATGAATGAAATTAATAATAAATGAACAATCAAAATAAATGGCCTCGCCCATAAAATCAATCTATCAACAAGTGATTCTGTTATTTAGATTCAGAACAACAGAAGAGTCCAGGCACATCTTTTGGGAAAAATTCTCCATCAAAGAATCAAACTTATCATCCAAAAGGTTTTCCAATATCTGTTGCAAAGAGCGCAAAGAGACTATTCTGATCGTTGTGTCAGACAGACATTTGACAGAAAATTCGTATTTTCTGATACGCAAAATTATGTTTTTACCTTATCATTTTTACCTTATCATTCTTATCATTGTTATAGTTATCACCATAACTTCATGCAGTCTTTCTTTAGGCCCGGGCCATTATCGCTGCATTGGCACATTGATTAGACGTTACGTTACACTGAATTTGACTGATGCGTGATGCAGTGCCCGACTAAATAGATATTTCACAGTACACTCCTCGTGGAAATGTCGATTTTCATTGTCTACATTTGGTCTTTCCAAAGTGCAGCAGCATTTTAACTTGTGAAACTTTTGCCACAGCAGACAGGCAGGGCACGTTATAGAGAGTACAGGGTCATGGGCGGGTCGTAGGGGCGGGACAAAGCAAAATCATCAGTTTCTTATTGGAGGAAATTGAACTGGCTCTCATTGTTGCTCAGAAACCGCTTTTTTTCTGGAAAATGTACCAATACTAATACTGTATTGAACGGAATCACCAGACTTGTACCAGTGATTGAGTCTTTAGTTCCCTGCATCACATCGCTGTATATTTAGGGGGAATAAACCCATCTTGTATTCATACCAAGACATAAATAATTAGCGGGCCGGATCAAAAGATTTCACCAATTGAATAGGCCTGGTTTAGAAGTTGAATGCAAATTTAAAATATCACATAACATGAGCCATGCCTGATTAAAAAAGCACAGTGCAAGTACGGTCGGGCATGCTTGTTGATGGGACATCGAGGGTTTGTTGCACAATCCAACATACACATGTTTAGGCAAGATAGATATTTTTACCTTGTTTACTCTACATACAAGACAAGGCAAAAACTACCCAGGTGAGGCTTTTCTAATCATAATTATCATAATCAACCATCTTATTCAATGCTTTGTTGCAGGTTGTTTATACAAGCCTGTGTATTATACCAAAACTGAGTGCTCAGTTAGATGCAAATTCCGGTTTCTATGTGACAGTTAATTCCTTTGATGGATGAGTCCCACTCCCACTCTACAGCATAGGCAATGAGTACCTATAAATTGATCACCTAGCAGGCCTATTCAAAAACCTGTCTGTGATAACACCTGCTGCTCTGTGTAAACAAAGACAAGGACTTGAGTGGTGGATATTATCATTTCTAAATGTTACCGTCTGCTTCCCTCATTCGGTCTTCAGTCATATGGTAGTATCACACACTACATATCCCAAAATGGATCTGCCAGGAAGTGTGGTCACCTTCCTTACCCAGAATGCCATGCAGTCTTCATGCATGAAAACTCAAGAGCGAGGTCAGGCTTAGTTGTTCAGTGCAGGCTGACTCATGTGTGAGTACATAGACACACACCCAGGCAACCCAAGCTCATACCTATTGCCGAGGGGTTTTGACCCCAGTAACCTGCTACATGGGAAGGCTTGGTAGAAAGCTGTAGATGGGTTCCTGCATATTTAAATGGAGGGGGGGAGAGGGAGAGAGACAGAACAAACATACATGAGTGAAGCAAAGGAATAACCAGAAAATAGAGGGAGAAAAACAAGGAAGGGAGACATACGAATGGAGGACATGACTACAGTGAGATGTGACACAGAAACAAAGAAAGGAAATGAGATGGAATCGTATTTGGGCTCTGTAATGCATGAGGTAACGTAAGAATCAGGACCATACTATCCTACCCTACAGATGGTCAAGTTGAGTAGAACGTGTACAAACCACAGAGAAAACCAAACTACCCTCAGAACTAATCCAGTGAAAAGCGAATGTGGAATTTCACGTTGACATTTAAAAACGAGTGTTCTTTGTTTATTGTACACGGGGACACAAATACAGGGCTGCGTCCTTGCTGAGGCGCACCCTGATTCTCTTTCTCCAGTTAAAAAGGCATTGAGCGTCGCCTTTGGACTCGCCGATGGCAGAACATGTGTTGACATCTTTGCTTCCGGACAGAAAAGTTCCCATTCAAGCTGGTTTAGTCACCAGTTACCTGTTCCTGTCATCTGATATACATTGCAACCTGTAAAGACACAGCATATGAATGACTCAGTTTCTGAAATAAAAGCGAAAAGTAGCAGGGGGGTTTTCAGTGGTTTACACAGACACATCCGTTATGCAACCTAGTCTTCTTTACAACTGAAGGACAGCTTTTTTTCAGTTTGCCTGTGATTGTTAACACAGATGTTTTAGAACAAAATATTATGGCACAATAGCAAGAATGCATACTACAGTGCAGAGCAACAGGGTGGCCCTATGATTCCATTGAATCTTTGTTTTGGACCAAAACAACAAAAACAATGCTGGTCTAGGACACAAAAAGGCCCTTTTTTTAAATCTACCATTGAATATTCACGGCAGGCCACCAGGTCTGGAAATGTGTTCAAGAAGCACATATGCAAGAGAGGATGTGAGTGTTTTAGTGACTTGTCACAGGAAGTTGGTCATGCATTACAGCATGGCAAGTTTCTTCACACACACACACACACACACGTTTCCACACAATATACAAAACATTTCCGTTTTTAAAAAGGTCAAGAATCTGATTTACCCATGTATTAGATTAACACAATAAAACCTGTCACAGTGACCACTTACATGTTCCAATCTAACTACAACCCAAGTGACATTTGGTACGTAGATGGTACAGTACATAGGTACGAAAGGAAAACTCGAGAGTTGACTGACTTACTGTCACACAGCAGGTGGTCTTTAAAACTCGCTAAAACTGCTATGACAGTTTAACTTCATCGGAAGAGTGAACAACAACAGACAATAGCAGGCAGGCCCAGAGATCAGTAAAGTATGTGCCATTACTGTATTGGCAGCTGACAAGAGTTGAGCTACTGCAGTCTCTATATGTGGGCCCCATGACAGATTTACCTTCTTCACCCGCCCTCAACAGGACAAGCCCAGGTATGTACCTTGGCCTCTACCACAGGGTGCCAGTGTTATCCAAGTGAAAGGTGGATACTCCAGAGTGAATACAACAGTACATCAATCACATAGCTCTATTGAGCTGTTGGTAGGCTGTCTCTATGGAACGTGAAACCAATCATTTAAAAAGAAACAACCAAAAAAGACAGGTGTTGACATGTGTGGTATGACGGCCAGAAACAAACAATTTCCAAGACTAGGGGCCTTTAAACCTCTAGACCATTAGCCAATCAAAGCCCGGCATTCCCATCACCAATTGACCGGAGATGCTAAAATAGTTTGAAATCTTGTTTAGAAGCACAGGCAACAGCTAATTATAGTTCCAAGTAACCTACCAGATAGCAAATTCATCTCTTCTTAAGTATGATCTATACATGGATTTATAACAATGCAACTTCAGTCTGTAAAATAAAGGGCCACATGCCAGAGGAAAACCCTTATCTTTGTAATGAAAGGTTTTCCTTGATGACGTATAAATGGGAAAATGCATGACTGGTGAAATCCGGTGAAGGAGATTATCTGCTTTACCTACAGCCTCGAGGCAGTTTAACATCCAACACATGCAAATAACGTCATCCATCCCCCTGGCCAGAATTTTAAAGACACAATTTCCTTGACGAGATATACCCTTGACCCAGAGGTATGGTTGGGTCTTGTTGAACAGGACCACGTTTCCCTTGGATTGCCTTCTCTCAAAAGCCCTACAGCCCTAATGGCTCAGGCCTCTGCTTGTCTACAGCTCGAAACTTTGAAAGGCAAGAAAATGTGTAGGCATCTGCCGACATGATTAGAATCGCTTTGTATTCCTACAGCTAAAAGTGTAAGGTCAGTATTTCTTTGTCGTTGAGCCAAGCACTCTTCATATTTACATCAAGAGTTGTATATTTCTTTCCTGCAAAAGAGTGCCCTCCCCACCTAAAGAGCAAAAACCATAACAGGCAATCAACAATGCACTCTTAAAGAAGTGAACAGATGCAAATAATAAAATAAAATAAAACGTCAAGCAGGTCTGGAAGTTTTGATTAAATGAATAATAAAGTATTCTACTGATTAAGTTGAAAGGTGCCTATAGTAATGGTGCTTACAGGAATACATTATGTTTACGATACCAGCAAAAATAAAAAGCAAATGTAGATTGGCACATGTGATTAGCGATTCCCTCTGCAAGCCACAAAAGTTAAACCGAGGCAGGCATCAACACTTTCTCCAGAAGAAGGCAAATAGTTATTCACGGCGTGGAACATTGTCATGTGTGCATTATTTGACTTTAAGTAGCTTCTAAGTGGCAATTGCACAGCTTGCCAATGCGAGCGTCCGGCTCCTGCGATGACACGTCAAGGATCTCACCATTGGACCAGTTGCTTGAGGCAGTCACATGCTGTCACTGACAGATCTGCGAGAGCATGAACTGGTCCCATGATGCCTGCTTGACAGGATACACAGGGCGCATGCCAGAACTCGTCAACAACTAAGCTCTGTTACTTCAAACAAACCTTGATGGCCCATAAGGCCATCACCATAAAAACCGAACTGGAAGCAGTCCAGTAATGCATTTGAATGTGTTATCCCAAACACATTCATAAATAAACAAATTAATATCCAACGTGTAAATAGGCTGTTGTAGATGTTGAAAGCAAGGAAGCAACTAGATCAAATAATCTCATTTGACCGATGAACGGCAGTAATAAATGCTCATGCGTGGAAAGTTATTTCAGTAACTGAGGTAATACATTGTTCCAACTGAACCCGTGGTCATGTCAGAGATAGTGTACTGAGTTGGAATGTAGGAAGGGAAAATAATGGTATTTCCGATGAGAAAACTTTTACAAGCTATCTTGACTCCGAAACCAAATCATTACAGAAAGGCAAAGTTGCCTGTCTTCCTGAAGTCAGTGGCCAAATGTATGCTCTTTCACACACACAGTACAGAAATTAAGACAATCGGATATGAAGTATATGACCATATGTTTTTCCCTAACACCCAAAGCTATTGTGCAGAGAGCTTTACAGCTGTAGCAGGATGCTGGGCCACGGTGAGTCAACAGTGAAGAGGATGGGATGTAGCCTGGCAGTAATATAGTGCTGGTATTAGACAGTGATCGGTCTACACAACATAGTGTGAGAGGAAAAAAATAGAAAGATAGGAAATTAGGGCTGTGACACCCTGTGGGGCCATGCCCTCCAGCAAGGACCAACAGCGAGGACCAATGGAAGCACAGCATCCAGCTGTGCAGATATTCACCGTTAACCATAACACCAGAATGGTTTGGGGTGGATGTTTCAAGGGTTTTCTGAGCTATCCAACAGAATACTGTTCAACCCCAACGACAAAAGCCATGATATGAGAAAGATAGTATTAGGTCAGGTTGGACACAGTCGAGAGACCACAGCTGAAAAGTTACATTAAAGAGTTAAAGTTTCAACTTTTTAATCATTTTTAAGCAGGCAGCTTTGCTTCCCAAGTTGACAAACTATGTTTCAAAAAATGCTATTCTCTCACAAGAGGCATTTGTTTCACTGCATTCTTTATAATTGCGCCATGAGTCACACTCTGATGTTACATCCGGTCTGGCTCATTTGGCCATGTGGCAGATGATGCATCATCAAACCCACCAATAGACTCGGCTTCACCAAGGGAACAGGCACAGACAGTTAAGCAATGCAGACAATGGAGAGCTTCAGCACAACGGTGACCCTTTGAACCCTGTGAGTGTTGGCCCACAGGTCCGATTCTGTGACTGCTAGCCAAGGCTGCTCTTTTTCTCAGATAACCCCACCCAAACAAGCTTCTCTGGTGAGAATAGGACACATCCGACCAACAGTCACATGGAGGCTTGGTCGCAAAAAAACAAACACGGCTGAAGTTGAAAGACGAACATTGTTGGCATCCATTTACATAAATGTCAAAGGGCTGATGTCCTAGCACGTTGAAGAAACGATGACAAAAAAAATATTCTACAATACAAAATAAAATGAATGACTATTAAATAATAATTTTCATTCATAAAATGTTTTAACAATATCATTGTTGGATACAAAAGTTTAAATGTCCCAGTTATTGACCTGCTTTGTACGGTCTTCTTTTAGCAGTATACACTTTTAAACAGCGACTTTAATGTTATATCCATAGAGGAAATTTTGAAACGTGAAGTATCCAGTTGAATTGCAGTTTAGTTGAGCTACAGTTCAGGGAAGGGTACCCCTTTCGCAGATTGCATAGAAACATATTGACCAAGGGATAGCTCTATAAAGCGGAGAGCTGCTGCCTGACCGTTTCGCTTGGAAGCCCCGTCCCATGGGACTCGTACCGTCTCCTGGGCAGGTATATACCTCTAGACACACGGGACTCGTACCGTCTCCTGGGCAGGTATATACCTCTAGACACACGGGACTCGTACCGTCTCCTGGGCAGGTATACACCGCTAGACACAGGATTCATACAGTCTCCTGTGCAGGTAAACACCGCTAGACACACTGGGACTCGGTACTGAATATCCAATATTTTTCTAACTGGCACGACAGCAGTGCTATGCTGCTGTAGTTTACATTTTACTTTCTGTTTTGATGTTGGGGCATTCCTGGCGGGTGATTAAACTTGTCGAATGCGGGGAAAACTGCTAAACGTTGCCGAACAAACCTACCCTATTTTATAAAGCCTCTCAGCTGCAGTGCATGGCTGCATGGATATTACAAAACTATTTTAGCTTATGATACTTTTGTAATTGTTCATGATTTGCTTAACGTTTCCTCGAGTACCGCCTAAACAGTAGCATATAAAAAACATCTGCTGTGGACATTTACACAGGGAGACATATTTTTAGGGTACATTTACTTTGACTAACAAAAATGTTCTGCGGCGTTGCAAAAAGATACCCATATTCAAAATGACTCGAACTTCTTGTTGGTCAGAGAGTCACTGGTCATGGCTAGTTCATATATCCAAATCATGCTCCAACAATTTCATACCAACTGTTGAACCCTTCAATGTGCACCTTATTTGACCATTTCCAAATCGAAAAGCTAGGTTTGTCCTGGCTTTGGTAAATTACTTTCCTTATATCAATACATAGACAAGGTGCTTACCCACCTTCCAACCGTCTCTTCTGAATTGCTGAATGATATATTTTTAACCATTACTAAATTACTTTACAGGTGGATTACGCCAGGCAATTGCAGAAGAGTGCAGTGATTCTCCGTCAGTCCAACAAACTGATAGAAAGTATGCATCAGAGAACGATGAAAGATTTCAAGCTGAATGCACTACAATTAACTTGTCACAGTTGTCTTACTGATGTGGTCTTACATAATCCCTGGGATAAATAAAGTCTCTTGGTAGCGTTCCAAAAAATGGAAATAATGTCACCTATGCTCAATGGACCTGTTGGGCATTAAAACATCCCACATAAATGTGTCAAGGACAGCTGCAGTCGAACAAATTAACAGCTTGAGAAATGTTGTTCCAGTGAGCCGTAACCCCTGGATCCTCTTCCACTCAAGAGCTGTACACTGTGCCTTTTGAAGATCAATAACAAACAAAATGCTGGATTGATCTTCCAGTATGGGTCTTTATTATTTGCCTGAACACAGGATTAAATATTAGTTTGTGTATTCTGCCTGGGTGCGGTTATGTTTATCCGCTGCCCGTCATTGTTTGTTATGAATCAGCCAGCAGAGCCTATTTTACTGTGATATAACACCACAGCACTGTAATGGTCTGAGAAAGTAAAGGGTAGATGCAGAATGTGTACAAAGAATCTGACCCTGCTTGAGCATACAGTGTGAAAGCCTAAAATACACCAGTAACCTCTCTCTCCACCAAGGCTTGGGATGCTGCTTCGGGCAGCTCAGGGGGGGGGGTCAGCAATGGCTCACTCAAGTCACAACTCTGTATTTGCTGTAACTCATAAACAACTCCCTGTTTAACTAATGAACTTAGGACTCGAGAGTTGACCCGAGAAGGCAACAGGGGATAGGGAGGGGAAAAAAAGATCTACACAGAAGCACTCAAAACAATATAGGTGTCAATAATAAATCAATAATGTTTAAATTATTAGAGAAATTACAAAGTCAAAGCAGGAAAAACAAGCACCTTTATTCTATGGCTGGTATATGGAGTTCAAACTAGCAGCTGATGAGGCTGGACTGTTGGCAGACATAAAAAGTGATTAAAAAATGAATCACTTTGAAACCACTTGTCGTTAGTTTTAGGGCCAATTCGATGGCCTTATGCAACTCTGCTTAAAGACCAGTTTCTACCACTCTAAAAGGGAAAGTGCACACCGTGACTGGAAGTTGGACACGTGGAAAGAAAGAAAGCCTGGCTGGCTTTTTCTTTTTTTAATCATGCATCCTTCATGAACACTTTCTTCCTCTTTCCCTTTGAGTCTAGCTTATGTACATACAAATACATAAAGATATAAAAAGAGACACACGCAGAAAGAAGGAAAGAGACAATACAGGCATAAATAATACACAGGCACCAGAGGGTCAGCCAGAGTCAGTGGCAGCCAATCAGAGCAGAGAAGCGGAGGGATGACTCAAATGCAGCTGCCAGGCTTTCTACACATCCTCATTACTCAGTGTTCAGACACGTCGGGCTCGGGGGGTGCTGCTCCCCCTTCCAGTGGATGGATTGGACTACTGTGACACAGCACCATGGTTACCAGAGCAACTGCTTGACTTTATGAACAGAGGCAGCTTTACTTAGCTTCTACAGCCAGTTAGGTAGTGGGTTGGAGAGAAATTAGAATTTGAGTTGCAACCACAGAATGATTCATTGTTCTGAGTAAATTCATTCTGATCTCGAAAGGCAAAATCAAATAATCACCATCCGTTTGGTGATCTGATTACGTAAGAAACGAAAAAAGTGAATCTTTTAAATTTTGTTTGTCAGCCAAAACTAGGGTGGAAAAACTTGAAGGAGGAACTTGAATTGGCAACGAATGGAAAACTTTAACTTGAGGTCAGTGTGACCAGGGAAGCCATCAAGTTGTGCCAGCATGATCTCAAGTCAAGAAATCAGCAGATCCTATTTTTAATTCTGACATTAACATTCTCTGTAGGTAATGCTCAACTTACCAATGGAGTTACAATGAAGTGACATGCACAGAAAGAAACACTACACAAATTGTGAGATTAGCCAGCCCTTACAGCTATTGGGACATTTCTGCTTTGAAAAACAGAAAGAAATAACATTTAAAACTGACCAGATCTTCAATGTTTCTATTGTGTAGGAGTCAAGAGATACTGAATTGTGAAGGGTGTGTGTGTGTGTGTGTGTGTGTGTGTGTGTGTGTGTGTGTGTGTGTGTGTGTGTGTGTGTGTGTGTGTGTGTGTGTGTGTGTGTGTGTGTGTGTGTGTGTGTGCGAGAGCGAGAGCGAGGTGTCACTGTCAAACATGTGACACCAGCTGCCCAGAAACTGCAGTCAATCTAATGCACTAAAAGAGACATTGCCATTAATAGACTTTGACGCGACCAGCTACTTCAGAGTTTTCACTTCCTTAATGAAGCAACTTGCATTGGTTTCCAGTAAACTCTAAGGCTATTTAACCATCTACTGATTGCCCGGAAGCTATAATATAACATTAGCTTTTCTGGTTGCAAAAAAAATCCCATGTTTTTTGGCTGCTTAGACAAAGCAAGTGTATTTAAAAGGTTAGTTCAAGGATTTGGCTTTTTTTTGCCTTTTGTGATCCTTCCCGGGATAGACAACAGCAGTGAAACCACTTTCACTGATTGTACCCTCAAACCCGTTACAGGTAAGCATAAGTGACTGTATTTATTCCCAGGTGCAAGAGCATTAGCACCACAACTCCAAGCAATACACCTTCCAGGTAATATGAATCGATTAAAGAGTGCCTATCTACAATAAACTGAGAATTCAGTATATTCACAAGCAGTTACTAGAGAACTATTTCGGTCAGAAAAATGATTATTATTCTGCTAGGCTGTGTGCAACGATACTTATCCCTGACAACACCACAACTGATTTGAAGAAGCAGAAAGAGGAAAGGTTATTCTGAACTTCTTCTACACAACCTAAAAATCTTAAAGACACCACTTTGCTCTATAAAAAGGTATTGAGAATTTAAATTCTTAAAAACTTAACACAAAGGCATGTCTAAAGTGCTGTCCTAAAACTGGCTGCAGGCTTGAATATAGTTGAATTGATTCAAGATTCAAGATTATTTTTTACAATGTACAATGGAATGCTTACTCCCCATTCCCTCCCACAGTATGAATTTCCTACAATTGACACTGTATACTATACTATACAACACTATGGCAATACTGTACACAATAAAAAAAATAACACAGGGACTGATGGATGATATATACACGTGTTGAAATTGCTTAACAAAAAAATGCATACACCAAGGAGGGCTCTGGAATCTGAACAAGCGTCTTGATCTGGAACACAATGCACGTGAAGCACACATATTCAAAATGTCACTGTACATAGATACCTACGTACCTGTGCCAGCACAACCCCTGTGGGCGTGTGTATGTAGTTATTTCAACCTCATGCAGATATTCTCACTTAACCTACCCCTTTATTGACATTCAACAACAGAGCCGTACATTCTTGGAGGAAGGGAGTTAGGAAACATGTACATTAAACACCGGAGAGAACCAATCAGAAGCAGTGTTCTTGAACTTGGGGAACCAAAGTTAAATGGCTACAATTTGTAAACAGGTCCACGTCCCCCTTCCCCCCCCCCCCCTCTACTGTTGTAGATGGAGCAGGTAACAAGGACCAACAAGCCATCTTGGGGCCATGGGGTGCCTTCGAAATATGATAAAACATTCCTGGCATACTACATGCAGTTGAAAGAGCATGTTTGAAGAGACGGAACAGAGCAGCATGTTCCAGAGACGCATCAAATAAATGGAATGGGGGAGTGGCAGTGCGTGGCGTGAATGAGCAAATGAACAACCATCAAATGGACAGGGGTGAGGGAATGAGTGAGCAAATGAACGAGTGAGTGAGCGAGCGACATGGTCGAGGCCCAAAAAAGCTTAAAAGTTAAAAGCAGAGCAAAAGCGCCGCGAATCAGGGATCCTGAATAGTGGGCGATGTAAGTCATGCAATAGCCACCGCTTCCCAGCACAAACTGGTTTAGTTACAGCAAGGTAAACCAACTGAGCTGGCACCTTGACTTGCTTTAGCAGGTCCACTCTAATTAGAAGCGGTCCCCTGACCTCTTCCTGGGGAGATGAAAGGCTCAGCCTTCCCTGGCCAACTAAATTCAAAACATATAGAAATAAAGCTTTTCATACATGATGAGGATAAACCCAGAACTATCCATTGAACACCATAGCTTTCGGTTCTGGGGCAGGACCAAAAACGGAAATAAAATAAATATCCTGAAAAATCAAATAAAAATCTTTATCGTAAAAGCATACAACAGTCCACACATATGCACATATCTAGTAAAAGCTGAGCCGATTCAGTTAGCATGGTGGTAAAATGTTGCCTTTGAATGCTAAACACCACCTCCCTCCCCGCCAACCCCACCCGAAGCCTCAGGCAAAGTATTTAAAGAGGAATGAACAATTTCTATGGAGTCTGAGGACTTAGAAAAGCTCTTTTTATAAAGCACAGCTGAAATGGATGGGGGGGTGTGTGTGTGTGTGTGTGTGTGTGTGTGTCAAGGAGACAGTGGTCATCATTGGATGGATGGAGAGAGAGAGAAGAGAGACAGACAAGAAGTAGGGAGGGAGAGAGAGACAGACAGACAGAAGAGAGAGAGCGAGAGACGGATGAGAGACGGAGCGAGAGACAGACGAGAGGGAGTGAGACAGATGAGAGAGATGGGAGGGAGGGAGAGACAGACAAGAGGGAGGTAGAGAGACAGACAAGAGGGAGGTAGAGAGACCGACAAACGGGAGGCAGCGAGAGAGAGAGACAGAAAGGGTAGAAGAGAGCAGCCACAGAATGGTCAAATTAGAGGGACCAATTGACGTTTATAGTCACAGACATACAGACAATGGACAGTGGACAATCGATCAAATCACAGACGGGACAAGACATAGACTGAAAGAGGAGGGGCGTGGAATGTTTTAATTAGGCGATGAGAGGGCCCACAGGGCCGGCCCAGCGGTATCCCGCTACAGTGAGAGCTGGTCCAGGGGGCCTGGGGCCTAAGCCCCCCACCGTCACCCAGAGCACCTCAGGAATGAATTCCTGGAAGTACAGTTGGGGAAGCTATCTGTGAGTACTGCTCCCTTGTTTACTGGCAACATGGCAACAAAACCACAGACCACCCCCGCCCCTTCATACCACCAACCCCGACTGCTTCAACCAGCCCGACACCAGTGTGATGTTATGGGGAAACAGGAGGCCTCTACCATTAGCTCATTAGAACGCTGTACTGTTGTGCGAAAGATGCAGCCATTGTGGGGCGTGTGCGTGTGTGAATTACCATGAAAGGTTACGAAATGACACACACACGTACCTCAACAGTTACACATAACTCAACAGTTACACACACACACACACACACACAGTAACCACAGTGTAAAAGGCAACAGCATGGGGATGACATGCAGGTTTCACACACTGGGCTCTCCCACGCAGTACCTTCCTTCTCCAAGACATCGCGCAACGTGCCGCAAACTGCCACTTGTCCAACTTACAATTATAAGCCTGTTAAGTTAAGGGGAGCACAGGGGAGGGGGGGGGGTGAGGGGGGGGGGGGACAAGCTCTCGTTTGTTTTTGGTGGGTTTTTTCGCAGCGGGACAGAGTGACTCAATCTGAAAGTAGGTTTGGTGGAAATAGACGCTTTGTGGCAGGAGGGAAAAAAATAAACTGTAAAAATAATAAATACCTGCTTGCATTGGCGAGGAGTAAGAAAGCGTGTCTGTGTGTTAGTGTACGCAAGTGAGCGATTACGTGACGGGAGTACGTGAGTGAGTGTGTGTCTGTCTGTCTGTCTGTGTGTGCGTGAGCACTAGTTAGCAAGGGCTGGCGCAGGGTTGCATGCGCTGACGCAACCCGCCAGTGGAAAAGACAAGAGGCCTTCAGTGAGGCGGCGTCCGGGGAGCTGGCGCGGGGGTCCTGTGTACGTGAGCACCCACCACACCGGGCACAAAGGTTGTTCTCACTGCACTTCACGTGCACAACGCGGGTCAAAACAGGAGCCCGGGCGGGAGGGGCCCAGTCAAAAGGGGTGCTATCGGGCTGTCACAGGTGATCCGAGTAACGGTGAAGATATGGAAAGACCCCTTTTTCCGACACCCCCTCCACACTGCTTTGGAAAGTTGTACTGGGGTTCAACCAATGGCTGAATGTCAGACAAAATCTCATAATTCTGTAAATGTAAAGTCATTGTTCATAATTAAAAAGGTTGAGTTGTAAGTGGTTAAGTTATGATACTGACTATCGCCCCGAAGCCAGATGAGGTGAGGCGGAGGGCAAACATACTCGGAGTGCTTTATGACCTGCCTGAGAATCTCCAATCACCAGCTGATTTCATGCAGCGGAAGTAAACAAACATGGCTGTGAATGCGTACTGCCTTCCAAACACGATACACACATCAACGTGGATACTGCCAATCAAAGAAACAGGGACAGCTCTGTGTCTTGTTTCAATTACTTTTTGACAATAGAAGGCAGTGCTGCGCTGAAGGCAAGTATCCTAGCAAAGCACTAGACATGAGAAAACAAATCATGATTGCTTCCGATTAAAATAAAACCTTTAGGCTGGATACTTGGCCAAGAGTGGGAATATACATCTCGGTCAGGGCAGATGAGAGGGCCTAATTAAACAGTTTGGTTGTCTCACTGCTGCCTTAAACATGTAAATCAGCTTTTACTGACGCCACTAAATACTAGTGCCTTGCTCGGGTACCACACCCCTCTCTCTAGTTTTCCACTTAGAACATGCATGTGGTGTCCTGGGAGTTATAATTCGGTTAAGAGAGCCAAGCCCTCCTATTGAACGCAGCCAAATAGTCCCAGGGGAAGACTCTGGGCCTTATCTGGCATGGCCACGGCAGCATTGAACAGAGATGTGAACCCTTCCAACACAGAGAGGGGAAGAAACACCAGCCTCCACCCTGATGTCACTTTGTTCCACTCGTGATGCACTCTAATTCAGACCAGAGCTAAACAATAAAACTTGGCAGCCCTTCCCTTGCGAAGAGGGGAGCTTGTGCGGAGAACAATGCGCCGCTTGCAGGAGGAGACTGTTTTTTTTCCCTCTTCTCTTATTTGACTTGACTTCTTTGACACCACATACGTCAGGCATTGTATGTGGTGATATACGAGCGATGTCGCATCAGGGCACCTTACTGAAAATAAAGCTTTATGTGTAAAGATAATATTTTATGTGCCACAGAGATTGATGGGTGAGTGATGGGTTTATAGTTTGACAGCCATAGCTAGAGCCCATGAAGGTTCCATCAGAGCACTGCAGCCATCCACTCTGTGGAAATTAACATGCAATTTACAAAAAGCACACACAACTCAAAGGGACTATGCAAATCCACAGTGGTTTGGAAGAGTAACCGAGACCTCAGCGTGGAGAGTCCATATCTGGTTCTAGCTGTGTGACATCTCCTCAGGTCTGCCTTCCTTCAACAGCGCACTGTCACTTCCTGCCCTTGGCCTAGCGACACTGGTGTCCCCGTAGTCATGGTGACCCTGACAGCAGCTGATGTCACCGGCGCATCCGTACCAAAAAAAAAAACGCACAAACACAATTATCGGGGAAATGGCCGCCACTGGCCGGACTCCTGGATGACATGACAGAGAAGCTCCAGTTGAGAGAGGCCAACAAAACAGAGCTGTCTGGCCGTCTTTGTCCTTTACTGCTAAAAGGCCACTGAGTGATGCCGTTTGGGGAAATTGTTTATTGATAAACAATTGATCAATAAACCCACCACCGCTGGATTACTAGAACCACTGCAAACGGCAAAAATTGTGTTCTGCTAAAAGAATACAAAAGCAATGATGATACTGTGGGTTAGTGGGAGTTATCTCATGAAAAGACTAAATGTAGGAAGCATAAAGAGAAAAAAGTAACTTATTAACTGACTGATAATATAAAGTACATCTTTGATTTGTGTGGAACAGAAAACAACAGTGTTATGACACCCAGACAGTGGGAAAGCTACAAATTGCAGACTGAAAACTGAATTCGCACTGATATTAATGGCAAAAAAACAACAAAGAGGCTAGCACACAGTTTGCTTGCATGCTATTTGTTGTTATGTTATAGCATTGCATGAAACCAGTTCCGTTGGAATGCACCAGAGCCCTACTGGAATCACTGATCACACTAAAAGCTCTTTGCACACACACATCGTGCAAGCACACATCAACAGTGCACCTCATACACACCTCAGCTGGAGAAAAAAACAACCTAAACAGTGATTAGATTCAGAACAGGTAGAATCGGCTCTTTAGGGCCACAAAACAAAAGTCTCCATCCCATCAACAAACACAGAGACATGAAGGGCGGCAGTAGCTCAGGAGGTAGAGCGGGTCGTCTGGTAACCTGAAGGTTGCTGGTTTGATCTCCCAGCTCCTCCTAGCCAAGTGTCTCTGAGCAAGACACCCAACTGCTTCTGACTAGGTGGCTGTCTCCTTGCATGGCTGACACCGCCGTCGGTGTAGGAATGGGTGTATAAACTTTTAAAGCGCTGTGGTTAAAAAAAATAACTATATAAATGCAGTCCGTCACACACACACACACACACACACACACACACACACACACACACACACACACACACACACACACACACACACACACACACACACACACACACACACACACACACACACACACACACACACACACACACACACACACACACACACACACACACACACACACACACACACACACACACACACACACACACACACACACACACACGTCCAGTCCTCAAAACAGTCAGTCTCTTCTATAACACTTCAGCTCAAGCTGTCTGAGAACCCTCCAAGGTGGCCCTAAAAATAACCCCTCTGTGTACACTTGTAGAATACTGCAGACAATTGAAGAGCTGGTATTTACAATGTTTGAAGAAAAGGCTCAGATACTGCTAAACGTAGCGCCGCCGGCACGCTAGCCCTCTCTACCACTCTTAACCGGAGGACTCAAATGTATTCCCTTCGGTGAACTGCTGGCAATAAAAGTTAGCTTGCTAGTTGTAATTTATCTGAGGTCTTGTTACACAGCGACTCCACACACACCCACCCACTTTCCCGATATCCACTCACTTATCCACCGCCCCCCCCCCGACCAGAATGTTTAGTTGGAGAGGTAATCAGGGGTGTGTGTGTGTGTGTTCATGAAGCGGTAAGCTACGCAACTGTGTTGTTTTTTTTGCGGGGAGGATATTAATGACAAATACAAACAGCCTCCCCTCAGAGCCCTCTCTCATTGGTGCAGTGCGTTGCCACCCTCTTTCACGCCCCCCGAATGCCCCCTCCCTGATTCTTCTGAACGTACCTCTTCAATGTAGCCGTAATAAACGCTCCCCCATGCTTCCGCCACACTGCCTCTTCGTGAAATACATTTGCAAGGAAAACATTTGACCAGTTATAGCGTATTGTCGCTGGCCAGTGTGACAGTGGAGGTCAGTGTATGGAAAGACGATGATGCAGAAGATCATGGGGATGTTTAAAATGTGAGTATGACTCTCACCTCCCTCTGGAAGTCCACTCACTGCAGGCCAAGCGTATAAGAGCGTAGCTCCTCTCTCCAGAGACCACACGTCTCTGACCACGATACTTTACCATGACATCACCGACTGTACAGGTCAAGCCTACGCCATGTCACTTTCCACTGGTCCTCCCTCTCTCTTCCTCTTCTTCCACCTCCCCACCCACACAGGCCAAATGGATTTCGAGAGCGAGAAACCCCCTAGTTTGCTGGGCTTTTTAATTCTTAAGACATGCCTAATTTTAAAGTATTCAGAATTAAATGAATGGTTGTAGTGACACAGCAACATACTGCTGGTAGGGACAGCCTCACCTGGCCCCTTTTAGACTGAGGCTGCACACTTGTGGGTCCTTCGTAATCAAGGGCCAGTTTAAACCAGCCACCACCACAGACTCGGGAGGAGCACTAGCATGGACCATCTGCTCTGGTCATCATTCATAAACTTTCCTCAGTCCCCGAAACACCTAGGCACTGCTGAGGTGCCCTTGAGCAAGGCACCAGACCCCTACACTGCTCCCGGGCACTGTATATAATTGCTGCCCACTGTTCCTCTTACTAGGATTGGTTAAATGCAGAGAAACTAATTTCCCTGTGTGCACATGTATGTGGCCAATAAAAAGGATTCAATCGTCCACAAAAAGTCACCGGGAGGAACCCTAAAGAGGCCATTTTAATGGCGTGTGGCAGTGTCAACAGCTACATGCTGGTTTAGGCAAAATGCAAGTGCTGCCATGGAGAGGAAATATACAAGTGACAGCGAGGACCTTTGGCAACTCTCTTGTCAGGCATGCAGCCTGACAAGAGAGTTGTTTATAGAGTTGTTTATAGAGCCACCAACCCGTTTGTCGAGTTATGGTCACACTAACTATTCATAATCTCTAAAAAAGCTAATAGAGATGCTCGATTAAAACATACGTTTTTAAACAACTAATGGGATGCAAATGAGCAGCACGGACACTTTGTAAAAAGTTTTCCATCTCAACCATAAGTTGTGCCAGTGTGGTTTGTAAGGTGACTGAAGGTCTCAGTACAACGCTTATTCCTTTTTTTTCAAAACATGAACTTTGTTCATACAAATCCTATTAAAAGTTGTGCATTGCTGCTTACAAACTCTGAAACAGGCCAGGTTAACAACAGCATACCATTCCCACTATGCAAGTTGGAACTTTGTCAACAGACACACCAATCAACCCGATCAGAGCAGGTGTATACAAACCTGTATGCAACCTATAGAATAGAAGCAATATTGTAGGGGATCCATACAGGCCTAGCTTACTGTGAGTGTGTCTTATGTTGCCTTGGAACATGGGCTTCTTCTTCTCAGTAGATTGTTAAAATGATTGCGATGCCTAGCAGTGAACACAGATCAAAACAAGAGGCCATCAACGCACAAAACAAGACCTTTACTGGATAACATGTAGTGCTTACCTGTCCTCGTCTTCATCCATGGTGATGCCAAACAGGCTGTTGACGGTAGGGGTGGTCAGGTTGAGGCTCACTGGGATGAAAGGCCGCACACCATCCATCCCTGGCAAGGCGCTGGCAGCAGGCTGAGGTAGAGCATCCGGCTTCCTCCTGCCATCTTCTGTGTGGCTGCTGAAGCCAGAGGGGGTGCCCTGGGGAACGCCTCCAGCGCCAGGTGTCTGGCTTGGCAAGCCCGACAGGGTGTGTGTGTTGTTGGGCACTGCGGCAGGCACGTTGGAGAGGGCACCGCTGTGGGTGGTGGTGGTGGTGACAGCAAGTGCAGGTATGCTGCCCACTCCTCCCGAGGACTGAGCCTCCTGGAGGCCACTTAGAGGAAGTGTGGAAGTGACGGGTGCCCCGCCGCCCGAGTGGAGCAGGGAGCCCTGGGCGGTGGAGCCAGCCAAGGTGATGACAGGTGATGGGCCCAGGCTGGCTGGAGGCCCCACAGGGTGGGAGGCCATGGGGGGGTTCCGAGTGCTTGGGCCTTGGGGGACAAAGTGCTGTTGACGATACTCTGGGTGGCTGTTTAAGAGGCTAGCGGGATGGGGAAAGTAGGCTACGTTCTGGTGGTTCTGAGTGACAGGCGGCATGATGGGAGACCTCTGCAGCATGGCACTATGGGGAGCCCCGTTGAGGCCACCGGGGAGGAGACTCTGAGGGGCGACGGCCTGCATAGTCACCTGACTCTGCTGCTGGGGTGCCTTGGTCAAATACCCGGTGGGTGGGAAGGCACTTGCTCCATTCCCGATCTGGGGAGATCGGACATAGACTGGGGGGGTTTGACGTAGCCCACTCATGTCTAACGCGGTCTCTGGAGCAGAGAGAGCATTGGGTACCACCACTGAGCTCCCAGTGGCCCCGAACCCGCTGTCCCTGTCCATACTGTGATCCAGAGTCACGGCTTGCTTTATACTGTCAACAGTCCTGCTCAAGTTGGAGCCTTCAGAATCACGGTCGTAAAACTCCGTGCACGTCCATCTGCCCCGTCTGAAGGGCTCTCCGGTACCGTGGTCGAGTTTGATGACCCTAAAACGGGAACTACAGCTCACGGTTGATATGGAGCTGGCGGCCACCGGGGCTGCATGAGTCACGCTAGGCACAGCTGCAGCAGAGGCTGTGGTGGCCGCTGTGGGCTGGGCGGACGAGCCCAGGACAGAGGACTTACTTGTGGCCGCCACCAGCACCCCGCTTCCTACAACAAAGGAGGCGACATGACAGGGCCCGACGCTTTTAATAAAGAACCCGCCGTTGACGGGTCCGGTTAAGGGTCCAGGCTGACACTCGTGTATCTCCACGCTGTTCAAGGTCTCCTCGGACGAGCTCCTGTCGCACACCCCGAGGTCGGCCCGGGATACGTCGAATATCTCCGAGGACACGTCCTCGGTGCGGGACTCGTCCGGGTCGTCCAGGCTCTCCGTGTCGTCAGTGGTGCTGCTGGCGGCCACCTGGGCCTGGGTCACGCTGGTGATCTGGAAGCAGCTCTTCTTCTTCGCCGGCATTTTCGACATGTTGAATAAGATCTTCCCGAATCGACCGTGGTCGGTCTATCTCAACAAAAAACTACTTTAAATAACTTATCTTAAAGAGCAATTCACAGTTGGTCAATGTTAAGAAACACACGTAGACGTACGCGACATGTTCACGACCTCGATCTCTTCCCTCTCTTAGATGAATAAAGAATCTTCATCTTCTGAGGACGTGGAGGAGAAAGTAGATCCGATCTTCGGCTGGAACCCTTCCACACCTACCGGGGTGACCCGACCTGATCAGATCTACGCCTACCGAGGGGACCAGACCTGATCAGATCCACACCTACCGGGATGACCAGACCCGGGTCTCGGCTCCGGGGTCCCGGTGCTCCTAGAGCCCGGCTGGCCTGTCTCCTCCGGAGTGGTTAGAGGAAGGCAGGGGCTGGGTCCTGTCTGTCGCAGTCCTGGAGGATTCCAAGCTGCTCTCTCGGTACTATTAATCACCAGCAGCGGGCCTGTTCTTCTCAACTCTCTCTCCTCTCCAGTCCAGTCACATATGTATACGTTCAGCTAACCAGCTAAGAGTTAGCCAGCTGCAGCTAGTTAGTTCCCCTTACCTCGGTACAAGTATGTGCCACATCATGATGTAAACAAACCCAGAGTGTGTCCATTCAATGTTCCAAAAAAGGGGGGCTTGATAAGAATATAATGCCTCTTAAAGTTGTTAAAGTTTAGCCTCTTCTCGCCGTGTGGATACTTCACTTAGCTGACAGATATGTACTCCAGTCAGTTAGCGAGCTAACATGCTAACTGCCGCTTCTCTTCCTCCAACCACCGCTACTCCACAAGATGGCAAGAGCGCGGTGCATCCTGGGAGAGTGGTGTCGCGCTGCGTTGCGTTACGTTACGCAGACCACCGGCGGAAATGTGAATGTTGAGTTGCAGCCATTGCGCAACTAGAATCAGAAACAGAATCAGAAATTACCCTTTACACCTCAGTTGACACGTTATATTTATATCTATACTGTTTATACGGTTATATTCATAATACTGCTGCAATTAACATATTTGGAGCTGGCAACAACATTTCATTGTACATTGTACACTGTACCTTATATATATATATATATATATATATATATATATATATATATATATATATATATAATATAATATATTAGATAAGATTAGATTAGATTCAAATGTATTGTCATTGCACAGCACAAGTACAGCGAAAAAAGATTGGCATCTAACCAGAGGGTAAATGTTACAGTAAAGTGCATGGTAATATATAATGTACAGTGGTTAAATAAGATGTAAAAACTACTACTAGGTATATACTAGGTCTACTAGGTATAAAATCAGGTATAAAATAACTTATATAGTAGGTATGAGATATGTGCAGAATTATATATAGGCATTTATATATTGATGGTAAGTATACAAGTAAACAGGTAGTGAGCAGGGGTATGCAGTTATATCAACAAGATAAATATATATATAAATATAATATATAAACAGCAGGTAGTGATATATATATATGTGACAAATAAACCGAATCTTAATCTGAATCGAAATCTCAATGCCTTTCTTGTTATTGTACATGTACAACGAAATTGTGTCGCACTTTTTACACAAATAACAGCAATTGAATAAAAAAAATATTTAAAAACACTAAAATTAACTAAATAAACGGGTTAAAAAACAAGAGTACAAGAATATCTGGGCTTGATGAAATCGAATAATCAATATTTTATAAAAAAAAGTCAGTCGCTCTCAAATGTTGATTTAACGGAAAATGTGTGTGACAACAAAAAAAAAGGGTTACAACGGAAAAAAAAACAGATTTGATATTTGGCATTGTCTTTAACTTATGACTCGGTTTTCAAGTCATGGCTGGGGATTAACACATCAGATAAGCACCAGATAAGCACATTTCATGGAAACGTCGAGCAGGGTTAGGGTTGATTACATTTTCAGACACATTTTTTTATCGGTCATCACTGTTATCCTATTCACACAAGATGGATTGATGGACTAATAATGGGATACTATGTATATAGATAGATATACAGATACGATCAATCAACCTATATGTGTATGAACGTCCAGATATAACTATGAATCACATGAATGGGAAATTATTCGAGTTTATGGTCCTCGTTATCGAATGATAATTAGAATTGATCCGATGTGACAGATTAAATACAACACAAATTTATGTTGGACCGCAGTAATACTGAGTGGACACTAGGGGAGCCAAATAGCACATGTACTAGAGAACTAGGGGGCTATTATAGAGCCATCTGAGTAGCTCACTGCAAACAATAAACAGATACAATAAGTCCTCTGTTATACGGTCTATATGGAAAAGGGCCTGCATTGTCTTGCCCCAGGTTGGGCATCTGGTGCTCAGATCTATTACAATACATTAAACCACACCAAACCCATATCTCCAAGGCAATGCCGAATAATAAAACTATGCACTGAAACATAACCATTTGTAACACAATGCATAATATAGGCGTTGTTAACCCTGAACTTTTATTTGACCTCTAATGTCATAGGCCTACGGAAACTTTTGATCAAACTCAACTAAACTACACTAAACTAAACAGGTTCCACGTCTTATGCAGCCTTACCATTTCACGGAAGCCTGGGAAACAAACTGGGCTGTTTCAGCACTATCACTACCACATAATGAAGCCGCTTTCTCACCTCCCTTACCTCCTCCCACAGTTACACCCACTCACCCTAACTCCCTCCATGTCATGTGAAAGTAATCGAAGAAGGCCAAAACATCAAGGTTGTGCCGTCCCTGCGGTCCCATTGCCGCTAATGCCAAGTATACACACGGTATGCTTTTTTGCCCAATTGCTCGAGAGTTGGTTATTATTTATTGAATGGCATGCTAATTAATAACTGCTTAATTTGCTAGATGACTCAAACACACTGATACCTCTGGGTATTTATTGGCTTAACTGTCATTAGCACTTGCATGTTGGAATACTGACGAGTTTCTTCCTTCTAGATTGGAACAGAGCCCTCATATCTCTGGCAGTGTATCCGTGGTGGTCTGCCATCTCCCAGAATAGTAAATATGCTGTTTCCTCCCCCTCTCTTTAACCTGATTAATGGGCCATCAGAGGTGGGCTAGAGTTATTGTCCACGTCAGCACATGGAGAATATTAATAATACAAGTCACAAGGGCAGCTGGTGACCCAAGTGGAAAAAAATTACTTCTTTGACAAGCCTTCATAAACGGGCCATGTCAGGATTGATGTGGCCGCTCAATTGGTATTTTGCCGTTCATTGTCCATTTCAGATAACCTAACAAGAGATGTGGTATGAAAATGCATGTCACTATCCCTGCATTTAAACAAATGTAATTATTTCTATACAAGGCTCACAGGGGTCTGGGTAGATTTCATACAAATGCGCAAACTGTTAATGTTTAAAAATATATATATTGTCTGTTAAAGTACCCTTTTTAAACGATGCAACGATGATATAACATTGCAACACAGGATTAGAATAAACTATAGCTTTTATTACTTTACCATGGTTAATTTTTATCACAATACATTCGAGTTACAGATTGGACCTAATAATTAGCAAAAACTGATATAGCAGAAATCTTTCATCTGTATGAATTATTTACAGTCTAGATATTATTAGCTCCCTTGAAAAAGTAATGGGCCCTGTCTCCCTCCTTCGCCCAACTGTTTGCGTAGCTGTTGATATAAATTTGAGCTGGTCTGTCGAGCGGTCCTCGACAACTACCAGAGTGTTGTTCCAGTGGTGAGTCATGGTCCCGTGTCCCAGGCCCACTCGCCACGGACCGCCACCGGGAACAAGTCGGCCGCTGTGTGCCCTCTGTATTTTAGGGTCCCGGGCCAGCGGTCACCCTCGATGGTCACCGTCTAGCTTCACCTTTGACCCCTGGGCAGACGAGCGGAGCTGTGAATGGTAAACAAACAGGCTGACCAAACACTCATCACAGTCTAAAATAAGAAGGTGGAAAAAAATAGTTTTTTTTGACCAGAAGCAGATTCAGGTGCCCTAAAGTCACAGATAGAGTTTAAACTCATTTAAACACCCAGGTCTCTGTGTGTGTGTGTGTGTGTGTGTGTGTGTGTGTGTGTGTGTGTGTGTGTGTGTGTGTGTGTGTGTGTGTGTGTGTGTGTGTGTGTGTGTGTGTGTGTGTGTGTGTGTGTGTGTGTGTGTGTGTGTGCGTGCGTGCGTGCGTGCGTGTGTGTGTGAGTAAATGCGGCATTGATCCTTTGACTCCCAGAAACTCGAAACTGTCATAATGAGTTAACTGAAGCATAATTGCTGGATTATATTTGTCAGACATCTATAACCTCTGGGCACCCTGAGTCACTGATGTATTGATGGTTCCGCACACTGGAGAACACTGGGTTGATAGGGTACTGGGAACTGTGATATGTCATTGATTTCATTTGTATAATGATTTTATAATAACGGCACACAGCTGAACTGATGTATGAGTAGATAAGCTGCAGACAAAAAGTATATTCTGATGTGTGTGTGTGTGTGTATGTGTACCTGTTCGTGTGTGTGTGTTTACGTGTGTGTGTGTGTACGTGTGTGTACATGTGTGTACATGTGTGTGTATGTGCGTACATGTATTCAATCACATCCATTTTAAGGGAAGTAGAATACATTCCAGTAAAATTGTCTTGCAGTGAATTGATTAGTTCAAATCCTGTTGGGACAAAACACTAGACGTTATGTGACAGTTGTTCGTTTGTGGGTGTGTTTCTGTGTGTATGTGTAAGGCTTTCATGTCAGTGAGTATGTGTTTGTGTGAATTGTGATATTGCAATAACAAATTGTATACTTGCTTGAAGTTCTCTCTTGAGTAAGCTGCCATGTTTGCAATGAAGTCGCTGTGTTGTAAGAGCTTCAATAAAGCCAAGTCCATTAATCTGAGTGACAGCAGGTCAGAAATACTTAATCATGTCCCCCCCAAGATTTCAGGGCCTTCAGTGGTTGTGTTGGTACTTGCTGTAGACAAGGCGGACTGGTCAGCAGGGTTGGATTGTTAAATATAGAGACCTACTGCTTTCATAAAGCCAGGCTAAGGAAATTCTGAACATTTCGAAATACTGAATCTATGGTCGCATTGGAGAATGACTCCCAGCCAAATCCAAGGGGTTGGTGTTCAGTTTCCGTGGTGATTTCACGATGTTTAAGATAAAATACGACTTTATTGATCCCAGATAGGAAATACAAGGTTGTATTTGGGAATTCTGCGTTTCTTTTGTCTCCAAAAAGTGTTTAGCCTTCATGGATGAATATCTAATATGTTACAGATCAGATGTTTTAATTGCTTCCTGGCACCTTAATATACATATAAATAAATAAAGAAAAAAAACAACAATATATAATATATTCTTACAAATTAATCTAAACATTTCCTGTGCACCAATACCATTAGACACCCAGTGTGTATCCTTATGTGTTAATATCACAGAATACATGGTAGCCTCTTCCAACAACCATTATTGTATGTTTGGTCATGGTTGTATGGTCATGGTTAGGTCATCTAAGCCCCCTTTGATACCGCTGTCCTAAGAAAAAAACACATGAACTTTCCTGTCAAACCCGAGTTAAAAAAGGAGCACATGAGCACACGAATACATTCTTCCAAGGCTCTCAGGTGACCCCCCTCACCTGCTGTTGACTGACGTCCACCAGGTACACTGGGCCTAAGGTGGAATCACCATTCATGTGACAGTCTAAATGTACAAAAAAACTTTTTTATTTTGGGGTATTTCAGTTACGATGGTGGGGATTTTATAGGTCTTGGGGCATGTTTATACAATTTTTTTATGACGCCTTCATGAATGTTATGAGTGTTTTATGAGTGTAATAATGTTTTTATGTATTAAAATATACTGGAACATTACTTCAGTTAATGTTATTTACTTTTTTATTCACACACACACACACACACACACACACACACACACACACACACACACACACACACACACACACACACACACACACACACACACACACACACACACACACACACACACACACACACACACACACACACACACACACACACACACACGTCAAACATACAGTGCAATCAATGCAACTGTTCTACTGGTGATTGTTCCGGTGTGCTTGTGCCTGTAGCAGCGTAGCTATGATCACACTGTTGGTTTGTGATGATGAGTTTGATTAAGGTGACTTGTCTGACAACCTTTCCATCAACTGGTCAATTCAGGTTGTCATGTTGCCTGCTCCGCTTATGTTGGCACGTCTAACCAGTGGCGTGTTAAGCCTGGTGCAGTCTTCTCCTCTGATATATACTATCTAGCCCAATTACCAAGTCACGTTTTGAGCTGCAGGGTAATTTACAGGGAGTGACAATGGAAGGGAATATTTATCTTGACTTGTGCATGAGTTGGACCTTTTCCCACACACCACACACAAAACTGTCGGCAGCTTTAATAACAGTGTATATGAACAATTACTTGGGTTTTGTCATGTACACGTTATGCCCAATTGAGTTCTCTTGGGTTTGTACTGAACTGCGTTCAACAAAGCTAGGTAAGAGAACAACTCATCACCAAAAGTCAAAAGTGCATCTTCAAGTCTCCAAGAACTGAACCAGTGAAAGTACAATAAGTTGGACACTATCTATCTAACTAACTAACAAGCAAAAATGTACAAAATGTACTAGTAAAGTTAGTAAAAAGAGATAAGAGGATGCGCTAGGTGGAAGGATCCGGGTAGTGTTTCCTGAAGTGAGATTTCAGCCTGCGGTGGAAGATGGGCAGTGACTCTGCAGTCCTGACATCCGTGGGGAGTTCATTCCACCACTTTCGGGCCAGGACAGAGAAGAGCCGTGAGCGCGTAGATCGGCCACAAGTATATGACAATATAGTCATGAGAACATGAATAAAGATGGGCACGTCAGCATTTTGCATATGAAGGGAAATGGGCTGCGTAGGGGTGGTTTGATTCAAATGCTGTTATTTGTTAGCTAGCCTAAATTGGCTTGTGCACTGCAGCCTCCATTTTGGATGGAGACATTGTTGTGATTGAAACTGCCACAGCGTTTCTCATGACAAAAACAAAGTAAAAGCATAACCATGGATCCACGTTAAACACTGACCAATGTACAGCTCTGACTCGACCTGAGCAGTTCATCATTAGGGTAAAAAAAAACAGCGCCACCCATGACCCGGCGGCGGCCCACACTTCAACTGTTTATAATAACTGCTCTTGATCTTTTAATGATATTTTAATGTGTAGCTATTTAATGTCTTAATGGCGCTGTCTAAGAGGGATTAGTGTGTGCTCCATGGCTCCCAGAGACGCTGGAGCAAGAAAGAGGTATAGGCAGGGAGAAGGCGGCTACATCCTACATGTATTTTCTACTGTTCTACATCCTACATGTCTCTCCTACTGTCCTACATGTCTCTCCTACTGTCCTACATGTCTCTCCTACTGCCCTACATCCTACATGTCTCTCTTATTGTCCTACATGTCTCTCCTACTGTCCTACATCCTACATGTCTCTCCTACTGTCCTACATCCTACATGTCTCTCCTACCGTCCTACATCCTTCATGTCCCTCCTACTGTCCAACATCCTACATGTCTCTCCTACTGTCCTACATCCTACATGTCTCACCTACTGTCCTACATGTCTCTCCTACCGTCCTACATCCTTCATGTCTCACCTACTGTCCTACATGTCTCTCCTACCATCCTACATCCTTCATGTCTCACCTACTGTCCTACATGTCTCTCCTACCATCCTACATCCTTCATGTCTCACCTACTGTCCTACATGTCTCTCCTACCATCCTACATCCTTCATGTCTCACCTACTGTCCGACATGTCTCTCCTACTGTCCTACATCCTACATGTCTCTCCTACTATCCTACATGTCCCTCCTATGGTCCTACATGTATCTCCTACTGTCCTACATGTCTCTCCTACTATCTTACATCCTACATGTCTCACCTACTGTCCTACATGTCTCTCCTACCGTCCAACATCCTTCATGTCCCTCTTACCGTCCAACATCCTACATGTCTCTCTTACTGTCCTACATCCTACGTGTCTCACCTACTGTCCTACATGTCTCTCCTAACATCCTACATGTCCCTCCTACTGTCCTACATGTCCCTTCTACCGTCCAACATCCTACATGTCTCACCTACTGTCCTGCATGTCTCTCCTACTGTCCAACATCCTACATGTCTCTCCTACTGTCCTGCATGTCTCTCCTACCATCCTACATGTCCCTCCTACCGTCCTCCATCCTACATGTCTCTCCTACGTCCTACATGTCTCTCCTACTGTCCTACATGTCCCTCCTACTGTCCTATATGTCTCTCCTACTGTCCTACATGTCCCTCCTACTGTCCTACATTCTACATGTCCCTTCCACATCCTACATGTCTCTCCTACCATCCTACATCCTGCATGTCCCTCCTACTGTCCTACATCCCACATGTATCTCCTTCCACCCTACATCCTACATGTCTCCTACCATCCTACGGGTCTCTGCTTATGTCCTACATGTCTCTCCTACCGTCCTACATACTACATGTCCCTCCTACCATCCTACATTCATACATGGTTCTCCTACCGTACGTACCGTTTCAGTTAATGTGTGTTGTGGTTCCTCCATTAAAGTTGAACTCCATTAAAGTTGAACTACATCAAAACACCTGCTCCATGATGCATTCATTTATTAGACCACTCACAGATCTATTTAGGTGCCAGTATGATCTGCCCCATCAAGCAGGATCAACGCGCTGGCTGGTGGATTTATCTACGTTGAACACTGCACGTCCTTATTACTGTCTGTGAACACGTTTCAAGCATGATTCACTGAGCCTGTTTTCTCTGGCTTGAATTTTCAACTTTCCACGTCAACCTGTCACGTGTGTTACTCCGTCGTGTTCGCCCTGGACTCCTTGGAACCGGACACGAAGTCAGCAAGGTTAAATAAAGCGGTGTAAATAAAGTAGTGTAGTAGCAGCTCGTCACCACAGTGTGGCATCAGCGAGCGGGTATTGTGGACATTGTGTGTAGTCGTGATGCAGTTGTTTGTCAGCTGATATATACAATTAATGAATTAATTGATGAATTAGGCCGAAGTAATTGAGAATATTAATATAGACTACCTGTCAGAAATGTACGCATGTATGTATGTAGGCCTATGCATGCAGGTATACATATACATGTACTAATTTGCTGTACATGGGGTGTGTGTGTTTGATGAAGTCGCTGATTTTCAAATCTTTTTTTCTTCAGGACTTTTGATAAGTAGATGCTAAAATCATAAACACATCCCATCCAGTTATTCTATATAGTCAGATGTGTAAAAATCCATTGGAAAATATAATCAAATTGTTATCAGCAAACTCCACCACCACGTGTCCCCAGGTACCTCTGTGATGGGTTTCTTTGTTTCTTTAGCTTTTTATGAATGAGATAGTGAAGTATACCTGGCGTGCCCTCAACTAAACAGAACCAAATCCAAACTAAAACAGAACCAACAGACGAACAGTTTACCCACAGTCGCTCGAAAGAGGTCCATGGTACAAGCTTCTCATTGAATCGGCATGTGGAAAAAACAACAACAGTGAACAGTGATCAGTGAAGTAGGTCCATCACGAAGAGGGCCCTCCTTCATCGCAAGCCTCCGTGGAAAGCTTTCAAAACATGTTTTTGACCGGGGAAGACCTTAAAGAGTGCTGACTAACACTCCACAGGAGAGTCTCTCATACCTCACTCGAAAGCCCCCCCCCCCCCCACACACACACACACACACACACACACACACACACACACACACACACACACACACACACACACACACACACACACACACACACACTACTCCCTTCAAATGAAATGAATGAACCCATAGCTCAGCAGGGTGACGCATTGATAGAATAGCCTGTTTGGAACATTTCTAAAGAACAGCAAATACTCGGACACATCATTTTCCTCGATGTGTCGCAGAAAACATTTAAAAAAAGACAGTAGCCTACTTGCTGTCAGTTGAAAACTTGTAGAGCAAAGTGTTTATTTTTATATTTATACATATATACATAATTTATAGTTAAGCGTTTGCTTGACCCTTCGTTGCATCAGTTAATGTGTTTCTTTATAGCTCTTGTGTTCATTATGCATGTGATCTGTTTTTATAAATTCTGTGATTGACCTTTTCCATTACACTAACATTAATCCCCCCCCCCCCAGTACCCCTGCATCTGCCAGGGAGGGGGCGTGCTTCTCCCACTTTAGGAACCACTACTCAAAGCAACTCTCTCTATTCCCAGCTGCTTAAAGCCATGCCTGTGCTGATGAAGCACAGGCATGGCTTTAAGCACCAACTCATTTAATAAGTGTGCCTGTAATGATTCGTTAAGACCTTGCTGAAGACCTAGAAATGCATTGCATGTGAGGCACAGCGTTTAAGTGTTTGAGTGCAAGGACGCTTAAGGGCAGAGGAATAACAGTAGTCTGTACTGTATTTAGTTTTGCAGAGAGAGATACATGGACAATCACCACAATCACCTCTGCTTCCAGGCATAAGTGCTGATCTGTTTATCTGCACAGAGGGGCGACAGGACGTGGCACAGGTCAACCGTCCATTGTTGGATCCCTGACGTGTTGAAGTGTCGCAGACTGCAGCTCTTCCTGCGGTGAGCCACAACGTCCATGTGTTTTATTTAGCGTTGTCGAGTACTGCCACTAGAGGGCAGCATTCTGAAGTCACATCCTGTAGTAATGTGACTGATGCATTGCCTCTCCCCGTTCATTCGAAGCACTTCTCGCCTCTGCAGGGCAACAGAGGAGAAGGTGGACGTTCAGAACATGCAGCGTGGAATGATAGAGGTATAATGGGTTAGCCTCGGCATCCGTGCTCAAAGAAGCCCCAAGCTGCACTCGAGTGTTGTTTTGCCATTGTTTTGGTCATTATTGGAGTGAAATTAAATGAGGGGTCTCCGTGGAAACAAGCAGCTGTATCGTGGGATCTTTCTGGCTGCAGACGGATGGAAGAGGCAGAGTGGCTCGCTCCTTATAAGCCTTATGTGTGTGTGTGTGTGTGTGTGTGTGTGTGTGTGTGTGTGTGTGTGTGTGTGTGTGTGTGTGTGTGTGTGTGTGTGTGTTTGCCATTTGCAACAAGTACAATGGAATGCTACCCCCCATTCCCTCCCGCTGTATGCATTTCTAAAACAATACTATAAAAGTACTATACACAATAAAAATGAACATAAGAAGAACAATAAAGTGACTAATTGATGATATGTACATGTGTTGAATTGTGCAAAAAGATTTAAAAGCATTTAAAGTGCCAGTAGGGCAGCAGCATCATGAGTGTGTGTGTGTGTGTGTGTGTGTGTGTGTGTGTGTGTGTGTGTGTGTGTGTGTGTGTGTGTGTCAACATTGAGAGAAAACCATAAATAGTAATTACAGCAGTGAGCGTGTATCTGTGTACTAGAGATGTGCATATGAATTTTGCAAAGCAGAACGTGTGTGTGTGTGTGTGTGTGTGTGTGTGTGTGTGTGTGTGTGTGTGTGTGTGTATGTGTGTGTGTGTGTGTGTGTGTGTGTGTGTGTGTGTTTCTGGGAATGCTCATTTGCATGGCTCCTGTGTGTCCATCACGTCTGTACATGGCTGAGCGTGTGTGTGTATTTCTACGTCCCTGTATTTCCCTGTGGTATTCCATGTCATGCAGCCCCCACTGGACTGAATGGGGGTGTTGATTCATTCCACAAATGGGTGGGGGGTGGGGGGGGGGGGGGGGTGTAGTACGCCAATGGAAGGCTTGTGAACAGACCCATTGTATGGCTCTGCATGTATTGCATGTAGATTCCTTCCACGGGCTGATGTAGATAGGGCATCTTTTGAACCGCTATGCTGAACTTTAAAAACGAGGGGAAAGGTTGAAGGGGTCAGGCGAGACAATTGTTGCAAATTGTGTCCAAAGTAGTTCTCAACAAGAGATTAAGTACTAAATTACAGTATTATTTCAATCTGGGTTTTTTTGTCCTACGAAGAGGATTACACCCACGCCCATGCAAAGGGCAACCCACGTGTGTTACTGCCGCTTGGACAAATCAAACTGATTTCTGTTTCAAACTGAATCTGAGCTTCTTAATTACAGCAGGTTTACTTAGACTATTATTGATTGTAATAATAACATATGTGGCATGGCTGGGGTGATTGGAATGAAGACATATTATATATTACAACAGAGCGTCAATGCTGTTCTGTTTAGCTAACACCAGCTACTACATTTTTAATATACTGCATTGGCACGCCAAGATAGATCACGAGCGAGAAACAGAGGGAGAGAAAGAGAGAAACATGCACACAGACAGATGGAGGGACAGACAGTCAGACAGACAGACAGACTGATAGATATGTCTATCTGTCTGTCTGTCTGTCTGACTGACTGTCCATTGGGTGTGAGAGACAGATCTTTCTTTATTAAGAGGATGGATGTGCGGCCAGCAGGAGCCCAGCGGAGTACAGCTGAGGGGACAGGACTCAGATGGTCGTGTCCCTGCGACTGTCCCATTCCTGGATCATTCGTGGCCTGCCTTACGCCCAACCTCAGCTGGGATAGGCTCCAGATGCCCCCTCCCTCCTGCACTCCTCCAACCACGACCCAGATACGCAGGTCAAGAGAATTGATCCTGAACACTGTGCAAAGAGCAAGTCATCTGTACATCAGATGGTTTAAGTTCATTGGTTCAGTCCGTGATGATTAGATGATAACTTATTCCATAAACACACACAAGATGAACCTAAAAGTACAAATAACTCAGAATGATTACCCTTTTGAACCTTTGTTATCTATCTTATATTGTTTGTATCTTAAAGTCTGACTGAATCTGCCTGAGTCTGACAACACGTGAGACATCTGTGTGGCCACAAGCCTTTGGTGTGTCCTCATATGACAAGTGCTTCATGTTTTTATTGGCATTTCGCTATGGCTTCCATTTGTGTAGCACAAATAAGTAAAAGCTGGCTAATTGGTTAATATCATCACCAGCCAACAAACACACAGCTTCTGAATATTATTGAGGAAGTACAGCTTTAAGGAGGTTAAAGTAGTCACACCTGGATTTTCAATATGTTCTCTCCATATGTGTGTCTCTCTCTCATTTTCTCTCTCAGTCTGTCTCCCTCTTTTCGGCTTGCACACACGCGGTGAAACAACCATGATGTCTGCAACATGTATACCATGTATACAGGGAGGCATACATGAGTCTCAGCACGGTGGCCTTAACAAGTGAGGCGAAAGGACACCTCATGTGATCCGTATGAGAACTGAACACTGGACAAACTGATTGACTGTGTAACTACAATACTGTATTACATCGATACTACAATACCGAGTTAGATGTTACATCACGCCGAACCATTTGTATGTATATACATTTCTAGTTTGCACTACTTTGCATAGGGCCACCCCAATATGTATATATACAATGTTATGTATACCTGTTTATATTGTTTTGTTTATTAAATCAGTTATATTTTTCAATTGCTGTTTTGTGTAGAGTAACAATTTCGTTGTACTTGTACAATCATTGACAATAAAGGTATTCGGATTCTGATTTAGAAGAAAAATCACAGTGTGCGTGTGTGTGTGCGCGCGCGCGCGCGTGCGTGTATTATCCCTCCGCCGAAAGCCGAACAACTGCTTGCGGGCGCAGCGGAGGGATCTGAAGGAGGCTACACCCAGGCGGACCGGCGGCGTGGCTCCTCTTCCCAGACAGAAGACACAGAGCTGGGATCTGAAGAAGGCCTGTAGTCCTGCTGCACCCAGAAGACCTCCTCTTATTGTGACTTATTTGACGAACAACGACATTTTCCCTCATCTTTGAACTTAATTAATTCTCAAGCATGTCCTGGCAAAGCTATGTGGACAGCCTGATGGGCGACGGCACCTGCCAGGACTCTGCCATCGTGGGCTACACGGACGCCAAGTACGTGTGGGCCTCGCTGCCCGGAGGAGTGTTCGTTAACATCACGGTATGTACTGGAATAATTAATAAGGAGGCATAATAGGGCGTTCGTTAACATCGCGGTACGTTTTAACGAGGGATAGTGATGATTAATGACTACTTCACTCCCCGGAGGAGTGTGGTTAATGTCACGGTACGTTACTGCTGAAATAATATTGAGGAATAATGAAGCTTTGGAACATGCGTTGAGTTCCTCATCATCAGTACGGTTCGTACTGAGGAATAGCGAGGCTGCAGTCGGGTGTCGGGTCAACACCACGGTACATACTGCTGGAACATACTGGTGAACAATGGCTTTAGTTGGTCAACATCACGGTACGTACTGGTGACACGACGAGGCTCCAGTTGTTTTTTGTGTGTGGACCGTGTCGGTGTGGGCTCCTGGTACACCGGGCCTGGTCGGACCGGAGCGGAGAACGGAACACACATGGTGTCAGTGGGCATCAGGAGATGGAGAAACACACTCTTTTATCCACTCTTTTTTTATTTTTATTTGTATCAATACAGTAATTCACCGTGAACCCCCACGGAGGTGGGATGTGTGTTGTATAGTCCAGTGTCTCTGTTTAACATCGTTTGGTGGCGTTTTCTTCTCTTTTTTTTTTAAACAATAACTGATCTGTTTTAACCCCCTGCTCTCCAGCAGTTAGCCGCTTCCTAGCTCCGTTAGCAGGCTAGGTTCAGCTAGCATTACCCGGCAAATAATAATTTTAAATGAACTAATAAAGTGTGTGATATGTCAAGACAAAGCCATACGCATATACTGCTTTAGATGTGTGTGGGTATACATATATAGTTATTCAGGAATGAGCGACCGGTAATGCATGGATCTATATTCTGCAGTGTGTGGGGGGGGGGGGGGGGTATGATTATGATCCAGGTGATTTATTATCTCGATTAGTTGACTGATCGCTAACCACGACACGCAATTCGGCGATGTGTTATTAAGTTAGTAATCATTAAACGGTGTTCCGTTATTTAGTAAGACGCGTTGGGGAGACCGGGCGTCGAAGCCGTCCGTTATGTTTCCAAGATGGCGCCTGGTCCTCCACTCCCCAGTTGTTCTGATTTCATTCACAAAATAAATCACTTCGTATTCACCTGGCGACTCGTCGACGTATTTATTCACCCGTCGGAACGTTGACTGGATTAACCGACTTCTTGTTGTGATTCGTCCAACCAACCATGTCTTCACCAGATAGCCTTTTTTTGTGGCAACGCGTCGACTGAACGGATGAATCGACGCCTTAACTGGCTTATTAATCAGAGAGTTAATTGATCAACTCGTCGAATAATTGCAAGTCGCGCGTTGCAGATGAAACGTTTCGTTTCGGAAAATGTGTTCACTCGGTGTACAAATAATTTATAAACGACGACAATTAATAGTGGATACAAACTGTTAAAAAGACTCCCGATAAGGTTCGGTTTTGGACGATAAATGTGTCGTTAATGTCGGGCGAGCTAGGCTAACACTAGCTCTGCTAGGTCTGCTGGATGGGAGTGTCCGTTGAAATCTAGAATATAAATCTTATATTTGTAATATAGGATACACGTCCTTTGTTTGCCAAACGTAAAACCATGAGACTATTAGGGGTCAAACGATGAGACTATTGGGTCTAAAACGATGAGACCATTAGACCTGGAGGTGATGTTAAGGTTGTAGCAGGTGGCTTCAGATAATGACAACCTTGGTAGTGTTTGATCCTGGCCCATTTTGCCCTGACCAGTAGACGGTATCTTTTGTACAAACGGGTCAGGTTTGTGTGGTGTAAATACTTGTATAATACGGGTATTGTTTGATTTAACTAGGTTTATGACAACTGGGCTTGCTGAACTAGGAGGTCGCTGAATGGAATTGATTTCCCCCTTTTCTCTATCCTAGAAAGAAAAGGCTGGGTTTGGGTGTGTGATTTAGCGTTTCTGCGGGAACAATGGCGTGTCTCAATTGTAACATTTTGGATAATAATAGATGGGGATTCGAAACATGATAATACCTGTTTTGGCGTCCTTGGTACATGTCGTTCTGTGTCTGTCTGTGTGTGTGTGAGAGAGAGAGAGAGAGAGAGAGACCTGTCTGCTTCAAGGTTCTCTTCACCAACCACAAGTGTGTGGTTGGTACTGAAGGACATGATCTGGTGTGTCTCCTCTAGAGTCAAGAGATCGACGGGATAGTTGGGAAGGACCGCACGGCGTTCTTCACTTCCGGGCTGACCTTAGGCAACAGGAAGTGCTCCGTCATTAGGGACAACCTCAATTTGGAAAGCGACTGGACAATGGACGTCCGGACAAAGAGCGTTGGGGGAGAGCCAACATACAACATTTCCGTAGGCAAAGCCGGCAGAGGTAAGTGGCACATTAAACTTGGCCATGACCAGCTTGTGTTTCCTTGGGGAAACGTGACATCATGGCATACAACCAATAAATGCATGGTGGCTAAATGTAGATGTGCTTTAAGGTAATGAATGGGCAAAATGTTTGTCACCAAATGTGTTTATTTCCTTTAACTTGCAGGGCTTTATGGATTGCATATATAACAAGTTCAAAAACAGGCAGTTTTGGCATTTATGCAGAAAGTCAAAGAAAATTGAAATTTATTTTAAGTTATTTTTGCTTGGGGTTTAGAATTAGCAGGCCGACACACAATCAACACATTGATTAGTTGTTTGGATGTAGCATCCTTCGGCCCTCCATTAAGGGGCTCTTTACAGAGCTCAGTTGAGAGGTTTCACTAGCTCCTTCTGTCCCACTGGCCTTTCCCTTCTTACTGCCGTCTAGCCCTAAAAAAAACCTCCCTTGAAACACATGCTCTCTTTCCTGGTTAGCCGAGCACCTTTCTGCTCCTCCCTGTGAGATGCAACACTCAGGGACTGTGTTTAGATAGATCTCCACCACCGTTACTGTGGTGACGGTGTTCTTTATGGCCAAACAAGGTGGTTGTCGCCGCCGCATGTATTGAGGAGAGGTACCACACGCATGTGGCTGCGTCTGCATGCTCCTACATGGATG
Source organism: Muraenolepis orangiensis (assembly GCA_027704905.1). NCBI lineage: Eukaryota > Metazoa > Chordata > Actinopteri > Gadiformes > Muraenolepididae > Muraenolepis > Muraenolepis orangiensis. The sequence continues at coordinate 11,942,758 of CM051004.1, read as the reverse complement.
GTAATGACTGGAAGCATTCACCTTCCTATCCTTCCATTCTGCTGTCGTGGTGTTGACCCTTTGCTGTGAAAACAAGACTATTTGTAGCTAATTAAGTGTCTGTGTAAGACATGATTGTCAGTGTCATTATCGTTTGAGTTTATTGGCATTTTAATTGTACTAAACTGCAGTATTTACTCGGCACTTAATGAGTAGCTTGCAGTTTGAGTGCAATAGTGCTGTTCTTGAATGTTAGTGATATTGTCGAGCATTTGGTTACTGTTATATAACTTGAATGTGGTGGTGTAGGTCTTAAAGGCTGCATGGTTGTTTGTGGACAAATCTAAAGTTATTATTAAAATGTCGTAGAGTGAGTTGTTGGTCAGTACCCCCCACATTACTTACTTGTCTTGATGAGGATTAAGATATTCAATGATGTTGAGGTATTGGTTATAAATATTATGCATCAGGTTTCTCTTGGACGTCAAGTACAAACGTGGTCTGTATTGCGTGGCATCACGGTCACCATGGATTTGGATGAAGCGGCTCCTAAGGGCTAGTAATGCACCGACTTCCAGGGTAAAACGGGCTGCTCTTACAGGCCAATCTTATAGTACAATCTGCCCATAGTAATATCTGAGCTTAACATCCTAATCTAAAGGCTTGTTTTCAGATGCCACGGTGGTTGGTTAAATGTGGCTCAGATTCAAACTTGTATCGGCCGACACCTAGTTTAGTACTGCTTCCATGTCTAGGAATTCAAGGCACATTTAAGGATGAGGTGTTGTGACCCACGTGTCGGTTGTCAAATAGAAGACGAGGTGTTTTGCCAGCGAGATAATTCAGCAGGTTTACGATGCCGTGGTTGTTTGATAGCCAGCAGCTCTGAGGAGAAGGTGAATGCTCGGAGCTTCAGGTGGACCGTAGGTGGCAGACCGCAGGCACTACCTCCAGCATGCTCCCCGTTTCTCCATCGGTCCTCGGCCTGCTCAGTCTGTTGACTCTGTGCCGTTTTCGTTTGACCTGTAACCTCCTAACTCTTCACGCCTCTCTCTAAATGTTCCTTCTGTGTTTTTCCTCCAGTCTTGGTCTTTGTAATGGGCAAGGAAGGGGTACCATGGAGGAGGACTGAATAAGAAGGCATACGCCATGGCAAAATACTTGAGGGATTCCGGCATGTAGTTTAAGTCGTGTATTGTAGTTAAGGGAGAAGATTAAAAATACAAACTAAACACACAACTTAATTATAAAAAAGTTTGTTGAAGAGACCCCCCGCATTCCTCGTCTAGAGCAGATTTTTGGAGAGTTAGGAAGCTGTGGCTTGACTGGGCCCAAGCCCCAGTGGTCAACATAAGGAGAGCCTCATGTAAATGCAGGCAATTTGGGAAAAGGGGAAGAAAAAATACAAACAGTTTTTTTTGGTTTGCTTTTTAGAGTCCCCGTCACAACAATGTCTGGTGTTAATTTCTGTTTTTGTTTTTTTGTTCGTGTTTTCCTCCCTCTCTGTACTCCAGCGTTGGTTTTTATCATGGGAAAGGAAGGAGTCCACGGCGGTCAGCTCAACCAGAAAGTGTTTGCGATGACCGAACACCTGAGGAAGTCTGGATTCTAAACCACGCCTCCCCGCGGCCCACTATAACCCACCACTCAACCCTAGATGCTTTCTACCTGTCGTCTTGTTTTTCTACGTTTAATTTCTGGACTTTCCTTTTTTTGTTTTTTAGGTTTTGTTAAATTTTTTTGACTTTCATTGTCTTCACCCTCTCCTCCCCACCCGATCCTTCACCTCTTCTTATTTGTCCTCATGTCGATGCCCCCTCTACTCCAGCGCTACAGTCGCATCGTAGTCACGACCTCGGACGCCACCACACCAGTACTCGACGGAGACCAGCGCACATCTGGACCAATGCTCAGTGGGGGGAAAAATGCTAACATAACGACAACAAAATAAGAAGCTAAACTTAAATAACCGGAAGAGTACTTTTGATTCTTGAATAGTTTTGTTTCTATGAAGCGGCGCCGAGCAGTAGTCTGCCTTGCCCCCCCCCCCCCCCTCTTCCGGTCCTCGCCCCCCCCCAGCGACCGTCAGCCTTTTGGAGCACTTGGGCGGTTCTAGAGAGCTCAGAATGTCTTCCCTTTTCTAGAGCATGTTTGAGAGGGGAGGCTGCATGCATGCATATCTTTAACCCTGCTGTCCCCACCCAAGACCCAGCCGCCCCTTGCCAAAAATGCCCCCTTCCTTCTCCTGGCGTCCCATCCTGTTTGTTGATAGTAGGTAGAACTTTACAGGAGACCTGTTCGCTCTCTCCATTACTCACCCCTCCCTCTGCCGCCCCCTTAGTCCTTCCCAGCTCTCCTCCTCCTTCACCCTCGCTACGTTTTGCTCCGTTTCATAGGGGGTGGCAGGGTTTGTGAATGGATTACTTCTGTTCTGTATCGTGAGCTGAATACGCAGGAGCTGCTGAAGAATCTACTTCCACCCAGGCTTCGGCCTTCCTGGCTACACCGGCCCATGGACATTCCACCTTAACAATGGCTCAGGCACTATTGTTTGCCAGCTCCTGTAATATAATTTCTTTCTTTTTTCTTTTTTTTGTTAAAGGCTGTGATTGTTTTTGGGACAGTAGATATTGGATTATAACAATGTGGAGTACATTCAGTTTAAACAAATATATATTCTCCATAGGACCAATTGTAGTCACAGCCTTGTTGTTTTCATTAGCTCTTAAATGATTGTGAAGGAACACACTGCTTACCTGATACACTACAATACAACCAAACCCTAAAATCCTGTCTATCACATGTTTTAAAATTACTACGGTGCAGAGGATTTTGTCTAATGAAGGAAAATTGGCCAACTCATTGTGTCGCGTTGTCTTTTCTTTTTATTGTAAAAGAAGAAAAAAAAAATAGAATTTGTACAAACCAATGCTGTGTGAAGACAAAACTGTGGGAATGAAAATGCCATGCACTAGAGTCCTCTAGTCATGGCATGTCAAGTCAATCCATGCTTGGTACGAGTAAATTAAGTCTCGAATGAAGAAGAATACAGTTAAGGTGGAGCAAACGGAAAAGCATTCACACAGCGGCAGAATCGGTTGGAATAAGGTCTCTTTTTGGTCGTCTCGTCAAATCAAAGCCCACAACCTGTGTACCCTGTGCCATAAAGTAGAGAGATGTGTTGCTGTTGTAAGATGGATCATTTAACCCACTGTCCATTCAATAGTCATTTCATTGGCACTTATCTTCTCGCTAGCTGTCTTTTTGGAATTGTTTATTTTTTAAGCATCAGTTCCACTGTCTAGGCCTTGTGGGATATGTATACTCAAAACCCTGTTTTCTGTTCAGGTTCCTTCCCCATCCTCCAGCAGGACTCATTTCTTTTCATTTTTCATCATGAGTACAGTCTCTTAAATGCATCTGATTTCATATGCATAAACCAAGAAATGCCATAAAATTGATTTTATCACCTTGTTTACAGACGGATCAAATAAATTTATTCCAACCAGATGTCCTTTTCCGTGCTTTTAATTGAAAACTGGTCAGCCTAAAGAAAAGGGCATTTCATACTGTGGGTGGGAATGAGTAAGCATTCCATTGTACTTAAAATTCTTGAATCTCAATTGGAGATTTGACACATTTTCAGCTTGAAGATTTGGAAATGTTTTATGTAACCTAGCACATCCACGGTCAAGTTTAAATGAGGACAAATGTTAAACTTTACCAACATTCACTACGGCAATGAAAGTCATGGAGCTGTGCATTTCTGTTCTTTTATTAAAGTGAATTCTGATTCAATACAGACATTGGTAAGCATAAGACCGTACAACTGAAAAAAAGGCATTTGGGGTTTGGTTTAAAAAAAAAAAATTACAACAGTTCAAGCCATGGTAAAATAACATTTCAATAAGAGTAAACTACTTGCAGTATTTAAATGAATGAAACGGGCTAGGCCTATGGTCTAAAAGCGTGTTATGAGGTGACAGCGTCATTGATGAGGTGGCCCATATAACCTATTCTCCCCATACGTAGTGGAGTAGTGACACGTTATCTTGTCCCAACTTTGTTGTGGCGCTGAACGGGTCTGCTCATCTGTGGCACAAAACATGTCGAAAGCGCAGCGCCCGCGGGCTACGAGTACATAGGCAAAGATTACGCCTGGTAGTATATAACTTGCGTAGTTACATTGAAAATTAGATTTTTTTTACAAAAAAAGGAAGCTGCATAGTACTTTTGATTTAGACGTGGCTATGCAGCTGGGTTACGTATATCTACAGTAGACACTGTCACATAGCGTAGGCTATAAGCTAATAAAAGGTTTAACGTGTGACGTATAGTGATTTATACAGTTTATATACACTTGTGGTTTTACACTGTTGAGTACACGCTGAACCTCTCAACCTGGGGACCGTTTGCAAGTACAGTGGTTTAAGGACGGGGGACACCTCTGTACTGGCCTTGGGGTGACTATCCAGAGTACAGTATGACATCTACTGTACGTTGCAGAGTCAACACTCCTGTAAACCCTGGGAGTTAAACCTCCTGAGCTGCTGAGTGTCTGGCCAGCGTTAAGACATTGTCAGCATAGGGCCCCCCCCCCCCCTCTTATTGGGTCCAAATATGAGAAGTCTATTAGTTGTATTTAAACTTTTGGAGGGATGACATCAAAACCTACATTTCTAATGAGTAATGGCACAAATTTGGAGCGATGAGTCTACAGCACTGTGATTGATTGGTGGTGGTGTGAGGGAGGGGCTAGTGGGCCTGTCAGCCATCCGTAGGTCAAGTCAGGCGTAGGGCATGTCGTGGTCCTGGCCGGAGGAGGAGGAGGGCTGCTGCAGCTGCACCACCACCGTCTCCACTGGGGCCACCACCTCGCTGTCGCTGCTGTCCAGCTCTTCGTCCTCGTAGTCGGAGGACTCCTGCTCGGAGCGCGACGCCCCCGACATGGTGCCAAATGAGTGGCCGCTAGTGGAGGCCAGCGAGCGGAGCAGCGGTGTGCTCTCCGACACCTCCTCGTTCTCCTCCGGCCCGCTTTCACCGTCCTCCGAGTCGCTGTCTGAGTCGCCCTGCGAGGGCACCACCTTCTGCTTGCACACCGGACACGTCTTCTTGGTCTTGGTCAGCCAGGGGTCAACGCACTTGCTGTGGTAAGCTGTCGGGACGAGACTACGGTTACAGTGGGTCAAAGTACTCCGGGGTGTGCGGAGCACAGGGTACAATGCAAAGGTCCGTGTATGGTTGGGCAATCTCGTATCGGATTAAATGATGTTGTTGATGTATATGATTATATTGCAACAATTAAATAAATTGTATACGTAGAGCAGACCATTGTACACCGACTCGATGGCGTGCATTTAAACAATTAAATTGCGATGCTTGTAACAAAAGCGGTGTTTTTTTAATGCAGTTTGAATATCAGAGAATTTCTCTTCTTTCTACTTTGACTGTCTAATCACATTGCGTGTACACGGCGCCGGGAGGCTGTGCTTCACATCCAGGGACCGGCTGCAGCGCTCTGAGTCTGTGCTGCCCTGCAGGCAGGCAACGGTCACTACAGCGTCCAACCGAGACACATTAAATGTGACTTAAACAATGGTTATGATTAGACTATTCATTCGACTTGAGCAACATCTATACAAAAATGATATGACAATTGGTTTCTAATGCTGATCTTGAGTCTGTCAGTATCAGACTCAATCAGCTCGCGGTTTGTGTGCACAAGTCGCTCTTTACAACAATGGGACACGCCTTGCTAGCGGAACACACATCCACATGCAATATTCGCCTCCTCTGCCTGCTGTTCTCCAAGCGCAACGTGTGCTAGGCTGCAGTACAGTCAGTGTTAAGCCCAAAGAGCGTGACCAAAAAAAGAAATTATAGAAGTAATTATAGTAAATAATAGGAATAGAATCATATAGAATCGCAAACAGGTTAGGCTGGGAGGAGGCAGCGAGGAAGGCACGAGGCTCACCGTGGGAACACGGCAGAACCCTCAGCTTGTCTCCGTCCTCGTACTCGTCCAGGCAGATGGCGCACACGTCGTACACGTCCCCTGGAGAAACCACACAGGTCACAGGTCAAGTCCGGTTCCTCACCAGGTGCCCAGACAACAATCAGCACAGACGAGAGACAAACCCTGGGAGGTGTGCAACTGTGGAGAAACTTCAGAACAATGAACCGTCGCCCTCGTAAAACCACCACCACCACATTGACATGCTCCTTTTGGTGACATATTGGAATAAACCGTGAACGTGACCAAGCTGATTACTGGAAGAGGCCGGCCAGCCATTCAGAAACACCAAATCCAGTGTCTATTACTGTTCTTAACATTGTCCCTTGTTTTCTCTTCAAAATGCCAACCTCCCACACACACACACACACACACACACACACACACACACACACACACACACACACACACACACACACACACACACACACACACACACACACACACACACACACACACACACACACACACACACACACACACACACACACACACACACACACACACGGCTGAGCTGCAGCCGATGGGCGGGATGGCTGCCAGGCGGCCAGCGCTGCATGTCCTTTTTCAGGCCTGGCGTGGCGGGAGCCCCAGCTCCGGAGCGGTGCTCTACAAGCCCAGGAATTTCCCAGCACTCTCCCTTTTTCAAATTCCACAGCGTTCCTTTGCCCCCGTCGTCTTTCGTCCCGGCTGCTGGAGTAACGAGGAGGAGGGGTGGGGGGAGGGCTGTGATGAAGGTTTGGGACGGTGTGTTTATGTAAGTTCAAAACAAGCCTGTTTTTTCCTGACTTGACTCTGTGTCAGAGCTGTGACCGTATAAGGATGGGAGTCACAACCAACCCGCCTCCTCCGTTTCCTTTCTTCTCAACAGTCAGCAACCAGAACCTCTCTTTTTCCTCCCAACTCACACTCAATTTAAAACCGCCAAACCCAGCCCAGTCTCTCCCTCTCTCTCTCAATCACTCCCTCTCGCTCTCCATAGCCTTCTCTCTACCCAACTCACTCATTTGTCTCTAGCTCTCTCTTCCCCTCTCTACCTCACTCTCTCCATCTCTACCTCACTCACTTCCTCCCTCCCTCTCTCACCACTCCCTTGCTCTCTCTACATCACTCATTCCCTCCCCCTCTCTCTACCTCACTCCTTCCCTAGCTCTCTCTACCACACTTCCTCCCCTTCCCCGCTCTACTATGCCACCACTTCTCCTCTTTCTCTCTCTTCGGAGAGCCAGAGAGAGAGCGAGGGCACACACACACACACACACACACACACACACACACACACACACACGGGGGGGGGGTAGTGGGATGTGGGCTGAGGTCCAGCGCTGGACAGGAAGTGCTGATGACTGAGGGGGAAGTACAGAACCCTGTTGAACTCATACGCGGCCCAAACAACACCAATGTCCGTCCGTCCGCTATATATACACACACACCGCCCCCATCACATCACATTAGGGAAGCCAACCCAATCGACCCGGGGCAGTAAAGGGCTTGTAACTGTTAAAGCCAACGCCGAAGAAGTTAAGTGGATGTTTTAATTTGCCGTGCAATTACAGTATTTCTGTCGGTGAGACAAAAGTTGACATCCGGTCAATACCGTTTCGACTTTTGAGTCTGCCGTATGTGCCGAGTTGCCTGCATCTCACTCACACACACACACACACACTCTGCCCCCTCGTCCTTGTGTGTGTGTGTGTGTGTGTGTGTGTGTGTGTGTGTGTGTGTGTGTGTGTGTGTGTGTGTGTGTGTGTGTGTGTGTGTGTGTGTGTGTGTGTGGCGGCGGTCTGTGTTGGATGTCTTAATTTCCTCGGGACGGGTCGCTTCCCATGGAACAGATTAGACTGAGTTTGAAAGAGCGAGCTGCCGGGGCCTTTTTGCTCTTTCATCTCTGGATTCTTCTACCAAGGTCAGTAATGTCATTACACCTCCTCCTTGCGGCACACCATACAGTTTGGTCATCTACACAGCTGTCAAAACACACGGACCTGCGTGTTGTGTTTTGGTCCTGCAGTGTGGTTTAGTGACATTTCTACGGGAATTCTGTAAAATTCTGTTCTTTCTGAATAAGCCACATACAGTATATTCCAGAAAGTTGTTCCAATGGAAGCCGCCCTTTCCCATATAAATTGATTGAACACAATGTAATACAATTTCTACTGATGGTTTCAGGGCTAGGGATTCCTTGCAAAACAGGGTTTATTGGCTAGTAGCACAAGACACACAGAACAAACCAGACACCAGGATCGGGAGCCTAGTCACTCTGTCGCCATTTTGCATTAGTCAGCCCGTCTGCCTCTCTGTGGAACCACTGTCCTACTGAACTTACAGCAATGAGAGAGCGTGTGTAAGGGAGGGAGGGAAGGAGAGAGCGCGCAAGGGAGGGAGGAGAGAGGAAGGGAGCGGGAGAGGAAGGTGGAGAGGGGAGAGAGAGGGAGAGAGGGAGAGAGAGAGAGAGAGAGAGAGAGAGAGAGAGAGAGAGAGAGAGAGAGAGAGCTCCCCCCTAACGACATCCTCTGGCCTCACACTGACGTCTGAGCCACTGCAGCTGCTGCGGCTGTGTGTGTGTTACTTTGTACTTTGCCCTGCATAGGAGTTGGCCAAAGCAGGGTGGGCTTTAATTACTCATCGGACACCCCCCCCCACACCCCCCCCCACACACACACACACACCACACACACACACACACACACACACACACACACCCACACACCACACACACACACACACACACACACACACACACACACACACCACACACACACACACACTCCAGTCACCAGAGCCTGGGAGGGGCCAGACGAGGGGTCAAAGGTCGGAGGGCCATGGTCTCTCTGAAACAGAGCTGTGGTGTGGATTGCATGATGCAAGGCCCCTGCAACTGAGTCCGGTGGGCTGCACGCAGAGGACCCGCGCCGGGCGACGGCAGCAGCTGTTGCATAATCCTTTACATTGACAAGGGGGGGTGAATCTTATGTCTGCTGGCAGCACTGCCGTTGGGCACCCATTACGTGGTTATTGCTCGTCAGCCGCTGCCATTGTGCACTGTTCATAAACACTCCCTTTGTTTGGCTGTATGAATTACTGCCTGCAGTCCCTCTCTCTCTTTCTATGTCTCTCTCTCTCTCTCTCTCTCTCTCTCTCTCTCTCTCTCTCTCTCTCTCTCTCTCTCTCTCTCTCTCTCTCTCTCTCTCTCTCTCTCTCTCTCTCTCTCCTCTCTCTCTCTCTCTCTCTCTCTCTCTCTCTCTCTCTCTCTCTCTCTCTCTCTCTCTCTCTCTCTCTGTCTCTCTCTCTCTCTGCAGTCAGATCATCTATCAGTACTGCAGGGCGGTGCTAATGCAGATCATATTAATAGCAAGCCTACATAGTTTATATATTGGAGTTTATATATATATAAAGCCGCCACCCTTTAAAACGGATTAGCAAAGAAGTAAAAATAATCAGCTGAATAAAAAAACAAAAGTGGATTAAATCGTTGTATATAAAAGTGACTTAATGGATCAAATCTAGTTTGTCTCTCTGACCCCAAATGACCTCTGAGGAACACTGGATCACATGATAGCATCATGGGAAATCAGCACTTTTTAAATCAGCATTGTCCCCCTAATTAGGGGACCATACTGTGAATAGAACCATTTGAGTGACGTAGTGTGTGTGACGCACCAGTAAGAGAGCAGGGATCCACACTGACCATACAGGATAAACCAACACGCCCCACCATGTGCATTCCTAGAAAGTGACAACATTGGCTTTGGATTACCAGGCGCGATGTATCCACCATATGACTAACAAATTAGCACCTCGGTGCTGGCCAAACGTGGCTATGTTCTGGTTGACGTGGGCCCCGCTGTCGTCATACCAGTAGTGGGAGCCGGGTAGGAGCCACGTGGCTGGGAACACCAGAGCACCTGCACCATAACACGCAAGAAGCTTTTAGCCCCAGAGAACACTCGTAATGGAACACGCGTTATCACTATGGGATTCCTCAGCTCCTCGTTAGTATTGGAAATCAGCACTCTCTGTGGATAGTCGTTGTTAGCCGCGTGCGGTCCATTTTAGCGGCGGTGAAAGGCCATGTTAGGGTTGTGTCCCCCCCCGTCCCCCGCGCTGTGGAGCTGGGACAGAGCTGTTCAGAAACAGAGGAGATCCAACAGGGACCACACGGCTGGCGAGGTGCACCGCACAGCACAACTCACACAAAAAAAGGGCGTGTCACTCTTTAGAATGTGCTGTCATTGCAGGGGACACACACACACACACACACACACACACACACACACACACACACACACACACACACACACACACACACACACACACACACACACACACACACACACACACACACACACACACACACACACACACACACACACACACACACACACACACACACACACACACACACACACACACACACACAGTTCAGGTTTCCAATTAGCCTGACCCGGCACATGTGCTGGGAGGCGGGAGGAATGGAGAGCAGCGGAGACAGCAGAGGGACCCGAAGCAGGAACCACACACTGGGTCTGGGAGCTGCGAGGGGCACACGGCCCACTCACCAAGAAGAGGGGGTTCTGGCATAGAGCACACTCTCAAGGGTAACCATCCTATATGTTGATATGGCACAGCATATTTCATACCCCCCACGCAGCTCACAACGAGCTGCATGGTTGGCAGTCAGTTACGATTATTATGATATTATTGTAGTTATTATTTGAGCGTTAGTGAGTGAACATGGAAAGCAAGGCACTAAAATGACAATATAATGGACTCACTCAATTACGCATGGCCTTGACAGATTAACAGCAGGAATTTGGTCTAATGGCCCTGCGGATTAGTCCTAGGCTGTGAATCAAGTTGGTATAAAAAGAGATATGAGATAAACGTATGGCTAATTACCCTTAAAGGAATTTAATGTACTTGTCATGTACGGTTGGTCCCATTTAACTAATTTCTACTGGTGTTGTGGACCTCGAGCGCCGCTGTGTTCCCACTGCCTCTCACACACCCACAACCACACACACAATCTGGGCCACCAGTATTAGCCAAGCCAGCGATGCTCCGCACTGAGGGCTTAAAAGGTGATTAGACAGAGAGTTGATGTCCCCTGTCTGTGATCCAAACCCTATGACTCAGCACACAGGGGGGGGGGGGGGGAGCAGAGGTGGGGGCTCTCGTGGTACGGAGGCTGTGTCCGGGACACCTGAATACTGGCCACGCTCACCTGGGACCAAGGTCATCTGGTGCTGATCTTGTTCTTGAGCGCCTAAACCAGCATTTCTTCATACACTAAATAAGGCCGCCTGTTACCAGAGTGGGATACAGGGATGTGGGAAATGGGTAAAGGAAAAGCAAGAGCGCCAATTCCTCGGTCTTCATGTATTCAGATAGAACAACATTGTGGAAAATGAACACCTATCACCTGCTACGGCTAATAGATGAGGAAAAAATACAGCAGTCAAGGAGTTAATTTGGGACCCTGCCTAACAGGTTGATCAATCTCTTCTTAATGCACTAACCTTGCCATAGGCCCTCGTTTAAACACCCAGACACAGACACACAACAGTGTGTGTCTAGCGCGCCTGTGTGTGCAGGCAGTGGTTACAGCCAGACAGGGAGGGAGCTGCACCCACAAACACCACAATCACCAGTTTGGCTGGAGGGGGCTGTAGGAAGCCACTGGCATGTCCCGCCCCCAAACCCCAAATGTTCCCAAGCACTGCTGATTGGAGTCTAGACCATCCTACCCGACCGAGAGGCGCAGAGTGAACACACACACACACACACACACACACACACACACACACACACACACACACACACACACACACACACACACACACACACACACACACACACACACACACACACACACACACACACACACACACACACACACACACACACACACACACACACGAAGGAGCCACTGCCTGCAACAGATTGCTACACTTCAGGGAAAAAAGGAATAGTAAGATGGCAGGGCCATCCTTGTTTTGCATTGCAAAACAAGCTAGGAGCTAGTGGCTGGTCTGACCAATGTTACAAGAAGTGGGAAGACTTTCAGATACACAAAACGGTGACAGTGACTTATTTTGGTCTACTGCTTTATACAGATGAATGTAAATATCAAGTCCATATTATTCAGCATTGATTTGATCAGTAGACACTATCCTGGGCTGACCCAGACTACACACCACAGCTTGGCTGAGAATTCAACAAGGCTTATATTTGCTTTACTAATTGACTAAATCCAAAAGCACACAGGCTTGGGCTCTCTCTCTCCTCTCTGTCTCCCTCTTTCTCTCTCTCCTGCTCTCTTTCTCTAAATACTGTTAATGAAATCCTTTAAAAACAACAACAACAGCGTCTGTGCTTCAAAGAGGACATTGTTAGGTGGTCACTGATAACAGATCTATTAAAATCGGTAAAACAGGACAGTTTTATTTAAAGAGTACGTTCTGCTCCCTTGTGTTAACGTGCAACAAGAGGGGAACCCCGGAGCAGACCCAGGTGCTCCAGGTGGAACACGTGAGCGAGCGATGGTCCGCCGTACCTTTCTTGTACTTGTGGATGGGAAGCTTCTTCAGTTGGTCTTTGCGCAGACGGCTCCTCCGGGCACGGTGACGATCCTGGACAAACTTGGTGATCTAGAAGAGATGGGGGGGGGGGGGGGGGGAACGGGACGTTAACATACTTTAACACACCCCATTTCCTCCCGCAGTATGAATTTTCTTACAATTTAACCATATAGACCATGGTTCGGCAACAGGCGGCCCATTGGTGGCCCGCCAGCAATAATATTTGGCCCGGAAGATTATTTTGAGAATATAAATAAAATATTATTTTGAGAATATAAATAAAATATTATTTTGAGATTTATTTGTATTTTTTATAATATCGGACCATTTTCCGCCAGGGCTGTACTGGCCACCTGGCATACCGTGGGCCGACAACTTGTTTGTCTTGTTTGATCGGTCCGGCCCATGTAGATCGGCCCATAAAACAGGTCGATCGGCCCATTGTTTTTTTCTACGACGTGATACGCAGGACCCCCCATCAACACTCGCCGCTGATCGCGCAGCACCCCCCCCCCAGCACTCCGCGTTGCATCTCCTCAGTCTAAACCGGTTAAAGTTTTGAGATGAATCACATACGTTACCGTGTTAACTTTGACAGCCCTACGTTTTAGCGTTGTTGATAATCACAACACAAACTCACTAGTCAGTGCAATGGATTGGGTGAGTAATCCCCACTGCTACCTAGTTAAAAAGAACACTAGTAATCCCCACTGCTACCTAGTTAACTAGAACACTAGTAACCCCCACTGCTACCTAGTTAACTAGAACACGAGTAACCCCCACGGCTACCTAGTTAACTAGAACACTAGTAATCCCCACGGCTACCTAGTTAACTAGAACACTAGTAATCCCCACTGCTACCTAGTTAACTAGAACACTAGTAATCCCCACTGCTACCTAGTTAACTAGAACACTAGTAATCCCCACTGCTACCTAGTTAACAAGAACATGAGTAATCCCCACTGCTACCTAGTTAACTAGAACACTAGTAACCCCCACAGCTACCTAGTTAACTAGAACATGAGTAATCCCCACTGCTACCTAGTTAACTAGAACACTAGTAACCCCCACTGCTACCTAGTTAACTAGAACACTAGTAACCCCCACTGCTCCTTAGTTAACTAGAACACTAGTAATCCCCACTGCTACCTAGTTAACTAGAACACTACTTTACATTGTTAGCAGGCTCACAAAACAAACTGTTAGTTGACTAGCGACATTTCCGACATGCAACACGGAAATGTATTAAAATGTTCCTAAAGAAAAGCATTAGAACGTGTTGCATGTTTTAACAATCAATTACTTTAATTGAATTAGCTTTTGATTATGTTCTGGCCCGCCATCTAGTGGCTTAAAAAAAGATTGTCCCAAGGCCAAACTTACTTGCCGACCCCTGCTATAGACTATAGACTAGACTAACAACTGCCCCCCCTCAAGCAGTTGGCTGTACTGACTGAACTGCACAGACTGTGCAACTGTGTGTTTCAAGACTTCTCTCAAATTACTTTGAAGGATCGCAGGTGGTACTTTTTAAGTGTATTAAGTGTATCTGATTACTAACGTACACATTCTAGGAAATCTTTCCAATGAATGACAGAAATTTTAAGCTCTAAGTATTTTGAACCCCCATTTAATGTCTAATAATATATCTAATCCCTCCCAAAAATGTTTTGTGCTGGTGAACGGGGTGCTGAAATAACATCTTTGGAGGGAGTATTTAGGAGAAATAGTTTGAGAACCACTGCACTAGATGACAAACCCACCGATTCCAGGGCCAACCAACTCGGCCCACTCGACAGTCGGGGAAAGAGGGAGGAGAGGGTCTGAAGAAGTCTGATTGTCGTGTCGTGTGGGGGGTCTCAAGACACACAATCTTGCCGCAACCCAAAGGGTTGGGAGAGCAAAGATTTTTTTCAAACCACTTTGATATGATCGGGCCGACTCACGTAGTGTGGGAGGCACTGAGATCAGCGATTATGCTGGCAACAGCCAATGAGATTTGAGATCAAGAGCGACCAATGGGGGTTTAGAACAAGAGCAACCAATGGGGTTTGAAATCAAGAGGAAGAAAAGGAGAAAGAACTGGGAGTGTGTTCACTGTTTACAGCAGTACAACAACTGCTGCTACAGTTTATCTTTTCTACAAACGAAAAAAAGAGAGCGGTGGTAAGAAATAAGGACTTTGTATCTTGAAGAAATTAATTTAATTTAAAAAATAAAAATAAATAAATGATTTATTGCTGGGGTTCAGAGGAATGCTGGTAGTATAATGGGATGTGACAAGTGGACCAGTCTGCTGCACGTCTTCCTACAGAACTCCTTAGTGAGAGTATGTGAGCGAGACCAGTTCTTAGAGAAGGCACGGATAATCAGATAGGAGAGTCTTCATGTGTGTTTCGTATAGTGTGGACCACCAACAGGACCGAGGGGGGGGGGGTGTATTTTTTACTTACTTAAGCTTTACTTACCATGAACACCACGATGAGGATCAGACAGATCCCTACGATGATGAGGAAGGGAATCAGGTAGTATTCCAGAGGAAGGCTGAAGTCTGGCATCAGGACCACATGGCCCCTGGGGCGGCGAGCAGAGACTATGTTAGCCAAAACGCTATTTTGAAACATTACCCCAGGGGGTGACATCATATGATACTAAATAAAAGTCCCTGCATCTGGTGAATGGCAGTCCAATGAGTTGCCTAATGAGCAGTGGGGTTGTAATTACAGGCGTACAGCGGCCTGCGTGTTGTAAATACACACTACTTACATTGGCCCACAATGACGTCACATGCACACAAACTTGGAAAAAAAACTCCTGGGAAAAAAAAACAGGCCTAATATTTATAACACATACCAAATACACTGAACGTCATCAATGAAGACCACCGGCCTATGGACTATGACTACGTGCGGTGCGATCCGTCTCTAATGGACCCACACATTCTACACATTCAGACTACCTCCGCAGCAGCAGTAGAGTGCTGAGCGAATACAGCGCAGGTCTGGTCTGTGTCTGGAAGCTAGCGGGCACATGGTGGGATCTCAGGACACATTCATGACACAAGTCAACCGCCTGGCGGGAAGTGGTAACACCGCGAGGACACTGAGGAGGATGAAGGCCTCACGGGGGGACTGATTGACAGGTAAGTGATAGTGGAGTGCAAACTCACTCACCCCTTGTCATACGTGTAGTCCTCCTTCAGAGAGTTGGCGGTATCCTCGCTGATGAACACAGATGGAATGTCAATCTGCTTCATGACATCCACTACAAAAGATACATACACAGACCAGAAGCAATTCACACAACATGCAAGGACACGCTAATAATAATACATTTAAACGATTTAAAACATACACAGGACCCAAGAATCAGCAATAAGCATTAGAATTCCCAAGAAACCAAATTGTCAACAGTAGCTCCAAGGCTGAATTGGAATGATTAGGATGGGTTGGACGATGAGCATTTACTTCAAATACAAAATCTCCAGCTGCTAAGAGCCAATTCTTCAAGGGACCTGTGACAGACCAATCCCAAAACATGTGGCAGAGGCACTGTAACAGATTGGAGTAAAATATATCGGAAAAACAAGTTTCTCGGCCACTGAACCCTGCCAAGTGAGGACAGGAGTGATAGGACGTCCTCAACGTGGTCATGTGAACAGTAGCTAATACTACTCGTTTTGCATTGCAAACCTGCTGTATTAGCTAGTTTAATTAGCTGCATTAGCTAGCTTTACATTTTCACAACAAATCTAAACGGAATGGGTGTTATTCACGGTGCGTTTTATCGACAACCAGGTCTGCCTGGTGTCGTCTCCCCCTGCTTACTGACACCAATCTGAAGAGACAAAGCTAAGCTAACAGCCGGTTGGTCCATGCAGCCTGTGGCCCATGCTTCTCTACAGCAGAGAGAGACACCGTGGCTGGGGATCTGAGCAGCTAATGAAGAACCCTGTACAATGAGACACACACGTGCGCCTCCTCTGTGGGGTCCCGCCGCGTGTTGTGTTTTGTGGGACAGCGTCAATGGGAGTGGGCGTGGCCGGGTCTACTCACGATCGTTGGAGCCCATGCTGATTAAGTCATCGGAGTCCACATTGTGCACAATGGCCGCCTTGTATCCGGCTTTCTGTGCATTGAGGACCTGTGAGGACAAAACCACAGTTGTTCACCTGCTGCTTTTTAATCACATTTTATTGTTTTACTGCAGGCCACACCGTTGTGTAAAGTAATAAAATGAGTCTTGTTTCGTACACGACTATACCATGAAAAGATAAAGCTAAATATTATGTTTTTATTGATTTATAGGAGCCATATGGGTATGAATAGTGCCACATTAGCAATGAGCAAGAAGCATTACTTGCTGAGGGAGTGTGTAGGGTTTATGGGAGAGCAAAAATACTTTACTGAGATGTTGTTCAATACACACACTAATCACACACGAAAGACGCTGATTTGATATGTGGCTTAAAGACCATTTGAGACGTTACTTAGCAGTAACCAAAGACTTGTGATGTAAATTGTGTGAACCTGCTGTTTGACTGCATATATATATATATATTTTAATAAATCTGAATCGCAGAGGAACATTTACAGACCAGAGAGAGAGAGAGAGAGAGAGAGAGAGAGAGAGAGAGAGAGAGAGAGAGAGAGAGAGAGAGAGAGAGAGAGAGAGAGAGAGAGAGAGAGAGAGAGAGAGAGAGAGAGAGAGAGAGAGAGAGAGAGAGAGAGAGAGAGAGAGAGAGAGAGAGAGAGAGAGAGAGAGAGAGGAGAGAGAGAGAGAGAGAGAGAGAGAGAGAGAGAGAGAGAGAGAGAGAGAGAGAGACAACAGTTCTACATTATTAAATAGTCTCCCAACTGTTCATCGGATTACAGGCCGCGGGAGAGGAGGAACTGTTTTTTTTAACATCCAGCTTATGGTTTAATTCACAGCGCTACTTGCTTATGGTTTAATACACAGCGTGCGCTTCTGCATCAGCAGCGGTCTGTGCTCAAAGTAAGGCTGCAAAACAGGAAATGAGAGCAGAAAAGAGGCAGCGAGAGATGAAGGAACAGAAAATCATGGATGCCTTATGCGGGCTGAGAGCCATCCTGGTAACGGTCACGTGACACGCCACACTCCTCGGCCCAAACTACCCTTCATCTACAGACTGTATGCTTGCTTCATGATTATAAATGCAACATCTACGCTTGGAAAGTGATCAGAGAAGAGACGAGTTTGGCTGTTGTGAAGTACAATGTCAAAGGACATATTGTGATGTGCACCCGTCTAGCTCCAGGCTCCAGCCATGTATTGTTGCTTAAGCAAACCACCTGGCATTTGTCAAAAGAGTTTGTTTATGCCGCTGGAGATGGAGAGTACGTTTTGTTGTAAATGTATGTCAAGGACAGCGGACATGGTGTAAACACAACATACTTACATATAAATGTAAGGTGTCTGTAAAGCAAGTGAGGAGGAACTGGAACAATCAAAAGCAAAGGATTCTGCCCGAAGCTCAACACCTGTGGGGTTTAACCAGTTTGTGTTCCTTTTCAAATTCAGAACAAAAAAAGCCATGTACAGTGTGGCCCACTGTGCCTGCCCATATGCTGCTCATTGCAGTGTGTGTGTGTTGGTGGCTTCTGTCCAGCGAAAGGAAGTCTTTTGCTCAATACATGCCACCCACAAGAAGAGCTGATTTGTGTTTAGTATGGACCGGCTTTCTGCGACTGTGACACGGCCTGCATCCTGGACAGCCACTATCGCATAGCCAAGCCTTCAGCATGCATCAAGAAGGAAATAGGATGTGGCAGTATGATCCTCAAATGAATCCCCATATGTGCTGAAACAAAAGACACAGGAAAACCCTATACAGTACACACAAATAGCGGTAAAACGGCATCTTAAATAGGACCTATTTATAGGGGTTACTATAGAATGGAACGCCATTCAGGCCTTTTTTTTTTTTTTTTTCGTAAACTCAACAAAAATCAAACACGTGTTGCTGAATGTGTCACACAGGTCTGGCTGCTCTGCAAATACAGTCGTCGTAGAAACACACAATCAAACCACGAACGACGAAAACTTTGCTACCTTGTCTGGAAAGTGAAATGCAGCCAAATCAATAGCCACAGTATGTGGCAACCGCATCAGAGGGAGAAACGTGTGGGCAGGAGGCCGTAACAAATCGATCATGATAACAACATATGTCCTACACTGCAGGCCGTTGTCAGCGGTGCATAATGAGGACTTTCCACGCGGTTCTGAGAAATCAGGGTGCCGTGAAAATGGGTTTATGCTAACCGAGCTTAGCTACTCTCATATTAAGGACAAAAACAAGATGATCA
This sequence comes from Muraenolepis orangiensis, assembly GCA_027704905.1. Classification (NCBI taxonomy): domain Eukaryota; kingdom Metazoa; phylum Chordata; class Actinopteri; order Gadiformes; family Muraenolepididae; genus Muraenolepis; species Muraenolepis orangiensis. The sequence continues at coordinate 11,923,859 of CM051004.1, read as the reverse complement.
ATTATGTCTGACTTTGATCAAGGGATTGTGTGTATGTGTACGTTTCTGTGTGTGTGTCAGAATTGTGTGAGTAAGTGAGTGCATATATGTGTTTCTATGTATGTGCATTTGTCCAGAGTCTGACTGCTGAGGAGATCCAGGATTGTGTCCCCGTGTTAACATTGTATAGTGCCGTCTTTTGTCCGTGCTTGTCACTGTAATGTTATGCAGAGACATACGTGAAGCAGGCCGCTATGAAAGACCTCAGTGTGTGTCTGGAGGCAAACACACACACACACACACACACACACACACACACACACACACACACACACACACGCAGATGATTTTGGTTATGTGTAACAACAGAATCCAGTGACACAGACACCCTTGCACACACACAATGCGTGTGTGTGTATGCCCCTAGCTATGCGTATGATGATGGAATGTGCGTGTGTGTGTGTGTGTGTGTGTGTGTGTGTGTGTGTGTGTGTGTGCTTTATAGCTGGGTTATATTATCAAATAGTTCTTGAACTTCTTCTCCATGTCCTTGGAGCACAGTGGGTAGTATGAAATATATAGCAAACACTACATTCCACCCAAAGGTCTTTAGGTTATTTGTCAATCGAGAACCAACAGAAATGTGGAATACATTAAACACACAGTCTTGGACGCTGCAACTGTGTTAATACCTGTGAGGTCCTCAGTAAGGTCCTCAATAAGTAGGTCCATGTGTTGAGAGCCACTGGAGAGTTAACCGTAACAGCAGAAGAAGAGTGTCCATGGAAATTTGAAACACGACACTATACACGTGACTTTTGAAAGTAGCCTGCCAGAAATAAAAAATATGACTGGAATTTAAGTATTTTTGTGTGCAGCCATACCTGATAGTTAGGAGATATATCAAGCAGCCTTGGTGGTAAGTTAGAAATGGTTAGTGATGGTAAAGTTACATTAACTGCTTATGTTTAGACAATAACTAAGTAATGGTTAATTTACAGTAGTAGAACTGCTTATGTTTGGGCATTAGCTTAGCAACATTTAGGTTAAGCTATCTGTTAAAATGGTTAACCATACAAGATACAAGATTGCAACAGGTACATTGGAATGCTTACTCCCCATTCCCTCCCGCATTAACCATGATCAATGGTTAGAAATTGTTTGGTTATAAGGTTGGAGATGTGTGTGTGTGTGTGTGTGTGTGTGTGTGTGTGTGTGTTAAGGTCAGTGTAACCATTGGGATTGCTCATGGACCTGCTACCGTTGCTAGTGTGCGTCCAGGTTTAGCAATGTCTTCCAAATGTCTGTTTAGACTCTACCGCTTGACGTGGAATGCTATTTAAGCTAGCCACCCTGAACGATTTAAGCTAATGACAGTGTTTGTGCACTTTCATCCGAGTGAGATTCAAGATTCAAGAGACTATTTATCCCGAGGGAAATTAAGGTGCAACAGTTGAAACAGGGGGAATAAATGCACACAAAAATATACAATACCTAAAACTAAATAACAACAAACTAAACTAGTATAAACAAAATATAACTAAATTAAATCTGAATGAAATCTAAATGTATAGACAGATGAATTGCACAATTTACAGTATTATTACAGTAATACGTGGGTATATACTGTAATAATACTGTAAATTGTGCAATTCATCTGTCTATACATTTAGATTTCATTCAGATTCAGAGATGCGTTTTGTGAGCCGTTAAAGGAGAATGGACTTAACATGACACCAAAAACTGATACTCTAGGCTAAGAGACATAATACTGTTTGAATTTATCTCTGATGAAGACATATCCCCATCACATATCTCTGTGCTGTAAGGCACTACATACTCACAGCCTTTAGAACATACTGTGACTGATGAGGGGTTTTGTGTGGACATGGTGCAGGGGACGGAGGGTCAGTAACCTTAACCCCGTTACTGGAATTAGATGTTGTATTATTGTTACTATTATTCTTGTCTGTGTAAGGAGAACTTCTTGTTGCTGGCGGTCGGTCTGCCTGGGATTGGGGAGAGTGGAATTTGACCTCTAAGCTGGCTCGCCCTATGTTTGCATGGGCAAAGATAAGGACATTTAGTACATTCCTGAGAGGAGAGAGAGAGAGAGAGAGAGAGAGAGAGAGAGAGAGAGAGAGAGAGAGAGAGAGAGAGAGAGAGAGAGAGAGAGAGAGAGAGAGAGAGAGAGAGAGAGAGAGAGAGAGAGAGAGAGAGAGAGAGAGAGAGAGAGAGAGAGAGAGAGAGAGAGAGAGAGAGAGAGAGAGAGAGAGAGAGAGAGAGAGAGAGAGAGAGAGAGAGAGAGAGAGAGAGCGCGAGAGCGCGAGAGCGCGCGAGAGAGAGCGAGAGAGAGCGAGAGAGAGCGAGAGAGCGCGAGAGCGCGAGAGCGCGCGAGAGAGAGCGAGAGAGAGCGAGAGAGCGCGCGCGAGAGAGAGAAGTGAGGCAGAGAAATTGGTTGTTGAGAGTGGGAAGGAAAACAAATGGGTAGAAGAAAGAGAGAGAGAGGAAGTTATAGCAGGAGACGGAGAGGACGTGAAGTATAAATACATGGGAAGCAATGAACGAGTGGTAGAATAGGATGTGGGCTCTAGAGAAACCCATTAACCACACACACACACACACACACACACACACACACTTTGTAGTGTAGCCCTATCTTAATCTAGGACCCAGGGGTCCAAATATCTGCAGACCGTAGCGGCGGGTGCCCGAGCTCCATCCGTGATGTTAATTGAACCTTCTGTCTGCTACTTAATTACCAGCCCATCCTGAGAGACAGGGCATGAATAAAAGCCCTTTGCTCAGTGACAGAATCACACACTGTGATGTCACCATTCAAACTAAACAAAAAAAACTGATTCATGAGTCCGTTACTAAGTAAGGAGTACTTACTTAGTACTTACACTAGTGTTCAAAGAGACTTCAAATCTGGGCTTGTTCATGTAAATAACAAGTAGGGCTGGGCAATAATTCAATATGATCGTTTATCGTCTTTGAATGTTTTTTAAGTTAGTTGTATGAATGAATTATGATGAGAACATATGCCCTTAAAATGATGAAATATGGAGGTTTGAACGGTCAGTGAGAAAGGGAAACTTGTTTTAATTTGATACCATATATTCCATACTGTTCCAGACCGTTAAGAAAGGTATTTTTAATTCATAAGCATGAGACTCGGGTTGGAATGAAATATGATATCATGGTATGATATCATAAATAACAGTCTAGTTTAGTCACAACATGGCTTATCACCCTCATGGATTAGGTTCACAAAATCAAATCTTTCCTGCTTAAAAGTGGTGTGATTATACATACTTCTCCACTAACATTTCACATTAGTGTAACCCTCAAGAAGTAAGAAGAACAAGAAAGTACAACAACAAGAAAAAGAAGGAAGAACAACAACAAGGAAAAAGACACATGACACTTTTCTCAATTCACCAGCACCATTGCCCTTGTGCAACGTGTGAGTGAGTGAGCATATGCAAGTGTGTGACCTCCCATCTGTGACCTCTCAGTGGTCACGGACCATTGGAGGTGTGTAAACGATGCCACGTGAAGAATCCGATTAATTTCAACCCCCCCCCCACCCCAACCCTTGCGAGATTGGCTCCACAGACACAGAGCCACATGACAAGGATGGACATGGAACACGTTGGGGCAGTGAAACCAGAATCACGGCACACAAAACAGGGTGGGGTACAGGTCGACGGCCATATTCACAACAAAAGGCATTTTATAAATGCAGCCGGCTCACACTTTCTCATGTTGTCCTTCCTCCTCCAGCAAATATTTACCCGACCTCTCCACTTCTAACTCCTGCCACTAATCGCTCTCATGTTCTGTTCCGCCTTCATGCTCGTTGGCTCTCTTTCTCGCTTATACTCATCCCAGATACTCACCACACTTCATCCTCTTTCTAGATTCACTTCACTCTATCCAGAATCTCCAGTACACCTGTCCCCCTTTCTCTGCCATTGTCACTCTCCCCCTCTCATTCACTCCCTTCTCCATGGTTAGATCCTCCAGGTTAGTTGTGGAATGGAATGTGTGTTGAACAGGATGGCTACAGTTTCAAGGTCCAGACCGCTGATTAGATAAGACTTTATTGGAGCAACGGGCCGGGTTAGGGGCCGATATCTATGCACAGCTGCTCTCCGTAACACACAGAGAGAGAGCGAGAGCGAGAGCGAGAGCGAGAGAGAGAGAGAGCGAGACGAGAAGGGAGAGCTTGTGGTAAAGGTGTTTAACAGACAACTATGAAAGTGGTGAAAGAGAGACACTGCCAGTTATTGGAGCGTTCAAGACTGGGTTACTGCTGTATGTATGTATGTATGTATGTGTGTATGTGTGTGTGTCTTAAATATGAGCCAAAGACATCATGCTAAGTCACGTTTAGTGAAGTTTAATATTATTGTCGGGAGATAGCAGATGAATTAGAGCGTGTGTGTGTCTGTGTGCGCGTCCTTCACGGGGACAAGCCAGAGCAGTTTGTTGCTACAACAAATGGCAACAGACATAACACCATAGGGAGAAAGGCAACCAGCGGCGCAGGCACACACACACTATTGCTATCTCCAGTCAGGCGGAGCCTAGCCGGTCATGAGACGCAGAATCGCCCAGCAGTCAAACCCTCGGCCGGTGACTCAGGTTCACCAGAGACGGGGTTTCAGTGATGTGGCCGCACGCACACACACACACACACACACACACACACACACACACACACACACACACACACACACACACACACACACACACACACACACACACACACACACACACACACACACACACACACACACACACACACACACACACACACACACGGGGGAAACATCTTTGGAAACCACACACACACACAAGACAGATGTGAAATTATAGCAGACGTGTCATGTTATAACTGCATAATAGACACACAGCAGAAGGACAAGAGTGAACAGAAGACAGAAAGGGAGGCACTAAGAGGTGGTAATGACGGAGGAGGAGAAAAGAGACAGAATGAGGCCAGGGAAAAAGAAAGAGAGAGAGAAGATGATAATGCCTGTTTGATTTTCTATATATATATATATATATATATATATATATATATATATATATATATATATATATATATACACACACACACGCATACACTGGGAGATATATCACACTTTATGTGTTGTTATATAACTTTGCCCATGTGTCGTATATCCTGTATGGACGTCTGGTAACATGAGCATGGAAGATGTGAGTTCAACACAGAGGAGGGTGAAGGAATGGAGCAGGAAAATGCACCACTGGACCTCCCTCCCCCCGCTCTCTCTCTACCCTCTCTCTTTTCTGGGGGTAAGCAGTGTCCTCAGAGATTGAGAGGATATCGTAAGGGTCCCTAGAGGTCATCAGAACTAAAAGGGATTTTTTGATGACACACACACACACACACACACACACACACACACACACACACACACACACACACACACACACACACACACACACACACACACACACACACACACACACACACACACACACACACACACACACACACACACACACACACACACACACACACACACACACACACACCTTAGAGAGCCCCACTGCACAGGAAATGCTACCCCCATTTTCTCCCCTCAACAGTGCCCCCTTCCTCTCTCTTGCTCTCTTTCCCTCCCTCCCTCTCTCTCTCTCTCTCTCTCTCTAAGTAGCTCTGCGGGAATGCCTTCCACATGCACACACACCTTAGGGAGCCCCATTGCACAGGAAATGCTACCCTATTTTCTCCCCTCAACAGTGCCCCCTTCCTCTCTTTCTCTGCCCCTCTCTCCAAGTAGCTCTGTGGGAATGCCTTCCATGTACACACGCGCACACACACACACGCACACACACACACACACACACACACAAGTGGCATCTCCTAACAGGGGGTTAAGTAGGAGAGTGGCCCTTTTATTGCCTGCCGACAATCCATTTAAAATAGCTCATTCTCACATAGCACCGTTAGCATGTTAGCATTGTGAGGCTATGCGCTAGGGCTCAGCAGCCATGTTGGGAATGTTGGTGAGAGTGGGTGGTTATGGGTATTTCTTTTTCTTTGGGGGGAAAGAGAGAGAGAGCGAGGGAGGGGGGGGGGGGGGTTACTGAAAAAGCCCCTTCAGTCAAGATGGCATCTATTATTCCTTTGTTCCCCTGCAACTGGTGGGAACAGAGAGATGGGGAAAGAGAGAGAGAGAGGGGAAGAAGTGTACAGAAGTTAGTTGATTTAAAGATGCCGTGTATGTGTGAAATAAATAAAAGGATGAGAGGGAGTGGTGGAGAAGGACTAGGAGAGAAAAATGTAAAACAAAAACAAAGACAAAAACGTACTTTTCCGCTCCTCATTGTATGGACTGTCTAATAATAATACACTTCCAATGACACGCATGCATGAGTGCACACACACACACACAAACACAATTGAGTAAGGCTCTAATTTTCCCTGGGCCTGGTACAGTAGAACTCTGGTTACATAACCCTGCCTCTCTGACCGCATGGCCGCCTGGCTGCTCTGGGACCAGCAGCACCAGAGGACGGTGCACATCATCTATTAGTCAGTGGTAAGTTAACTGACTACAGGTCAGGATGAGCTCTGAAGCCTGCAGTGAATACAGCAGACCTGGTTTCTTGAATAAACAAGGCATCTCCTTTTAATTCAGCGCCAGTGTTTTTTCTAGAATGACTTGTGTTTACCTACAGAGGTCAGAGGTGAGTGGTGTCAGGCATGTGCAGGACAGATGAACATGGTTCTTGATTCTGTTAAGCTGAGTGATATCAACAAAATTACCAAAAATGGGCTGGTCCTGTGTGTTACTAATATACTAAAACAGTATTTAAAGCCTCTTAATGATGTAAAAAAGACTTGGAAACATTTTCTGAAGAGAAAACCAGAGGATGAAGATGTTTCATGGTGGTGGTAGTGTGTGCTGGATGTGTGTGTTGACAGGTGGGGGTGTATGTTTACCCCAGTTTGTGTACATATTTATGTGCAGCGACATTGAGAAAGACACAAACAGGTAACCATAAAACTAAATCAAGAAGACAAACTGATGAGACATGATATGAGAAGAGGGAGGGAGGGCTCCAAAGTAGCCTCTTCAACAGAAAGAGGGATGATGGATGGATGGATATCTCTCTCTCTCTCTCTCTCTCTCTCTCTCTCTCTCTCTCTCTCTCTCTCTCTCTCTCTCTCTCTCTCTCTCTCTCTCTCTCTCTCTCTCTCTCTCTCTCTCTCTCTCTCTCTCTCTCTCTCTCTCTCTCTCTCTCTCTCTCTCTCTCTCTCTCTCTCTCTCTCTCTCTCTCTCTCTCTCTCTCTCTCTCTCTAAACGGGGTTGTCTGGAGGTAGGCTTCAACCGCCTCAATTGTCTTCCCCTGTATCCGTATCCATGTGCCTTTCTTACTCTCCTCCATACTCTCACATTAGCTTTCTCTCTCATTTTAAGGGATGTGAGGGTAAGGGATGTGAGGGCTGGGGTTACAGCCACACAACACAGCTTTCATATAACACACTTTTATCATTATTTGAGTTTACCTCACCAGACAGCAGCTAGGATTAAAGACAGGTGTGGCTGATCAATTGGGTCTGATTGGGTCAGTCCATTTCATGTGGCTCATGGGAAGGGGGGGATGAGAAGACGCGTGTGTTTGATGGCTGTTGTTGTTTGTGTTCCTCCCTTCGTGTGTGATTTGGTTTTGCCCATTTGGTGTATATAGTTTCCATCATGTATGTTTGGGAGGTCACTTCGGTTCCTGATTTCTGCTGGTATGTTTGTTGTTCAGCCTCATTCCCCCATCGTTTGTTTATTTTGATCACCTTTTTGGTATTTATTTTCCAGTACCCGTTTTGGGTGTAATAAGTCACTTAATATAATTATAAGTGTTCCTGTCTTGCGCTCGGTCCTTCACAAGGGCCATCCAAACCAATCCCTCCACTAGAGTCAACCAAAGGGCAGTGAGCGGTGCAACCTACCTTGATGTCGAAGTTGCAGTCAAAGCGCTTGATGAGGACTATGAAGGCTCCGGTCACATTGTCCGTGATTGGCGGAGGCTCAATGGGCACACACGCATTCTCCGGCCGCGCACCAATCAGGAAGCCCTACAGCAGGGGACAGAGAATCATTCATAAATAACACTTCAAGTGAAATACAAATAGGTATTTATGTTCAGTGGCACAAAGGCTACTCTCTAGTAATTCAATGTAGAGGGCTATATAGTGAAATAATTCCCTCATTCCCTACTCCCTCTGTAGTAGTTCAATGTAGAGGACATTATAGTGAAATCCTTCCCTTATTCCCTACTCCCTCTCTAGTGGTTCAATGTAAGGGACTATATAGTGTAATCCTTCCCTCATTCCCTACTCCCTCTCTATTAGTTCAATGTAGAGAACTATATAGTTAAAAACACTTTGAGACATTATTGGAGTCTCCGTTAAAGACGTCATCGCTGTCTCATAATTAAGCGTGGCAGATCTCAATGGTGGAATTCTGCCATTTTTCTTTCAGCAAAATGCACGATGGGATATGAGCCTTTAGTGATCATCGGTTGTACACTACTGTTCACGATGCACTGTGGGATACGACGGGTGCACTATATTAGGGTATGATCATTCTCACTGTACATTCGGACAGCACTACAAAACGATATAGTGCACTATGTAGTGAGTTCATACACAGCCAAAGTCTTTAAATTAAGGAGATCCCATCACAGCTCACATGTATAACTCTCCAATCACATGATCAATTAAACACTGTAGGCAACGCTGCCAATGTCAACCCTTCACCACGGTCAGTTGCTAATGCTACAAAGTGTCACAATGAGCAACGCTACCTGTGGATTTCCTTTGCACTACTTCTCCATGCTGACATCTAGGGATCTAGCTATCTTGTCTCCCGTACAACCACCCTATCATCCGATAGTGATCCAAGAGGAAAGTACATTTCTGCTTCTCCAAGCAGTCCGGGATGCTATTCTTCCATATATTCCACGTTATCTTTTCATGTAGAATAATGGGAGGTGGTTATTTATATTAAACATAAATATGAACACCATATCATGTCACTAAAAGACAACACATTCCACACACACACACATACATACACTCATGACATTGCACTGTTGCATTTTCTCAGTTTTTATTTTGCAAAGCTAATCAGCTATCATTTGAACACCAAATCGGGAGACACAGACATACATCAATCCATAATTAATGAGAAACTTAATAACCCAATGGAATAGAATAAAATCTCAGTTTCAGACTAAATGTTTAGTGTATGTGCACGTGTGTGTATGGGCATGTGCATGTGTGTGTGGGGGTGTGTGTTGTCTGCAGAGGGTGGTCTCAATGCAGTAGATGCTCGTCTTCAACATCAGTGCAGCAGATCACAGCACTTGGGGGATGTGATGAATTTATTATCTCGTTATCATTCCCACCCATCTCTCACTCTCTCTCTAGCTCTCCCTCCATCCATCTCCCTGAGGTGCAGACAAAGCAAGTAACAACTTTCTCTCTCTACCGTATGCATTCCACTATCCCTCTGCCCTTTTTCTCCTGGAGTCTACCTGCAATTCCTTTGTCTCCCCACTCTGTCTCTCCATTTCACACCTCTCTCTCCCCCCCCTCCCCTCTCTCTCTCGATTTCCCCTCGCTCTCTACCCCATCCTCTCTGCCCCCCCCCCACCCTCTCTCTCTCACTGCATGAGGAGTCAGCGATATACATCTTACTCTTTTGCACACGCACACACACAACTAGTGGCAGGGAATGTGTGTGTGTGTGTGTGTGTGTGTGTGTGTGCTCATGCGCAAGCATGCGTCCATGTTTCTGCTGGTCACACAGAAGCGTCTGCAGATGTTGAACCCAGCATGAACACCGGAGTCCACGATGACACATCAAAAATGTCTTCTAAAGCCTGGGAGATACCACTTCCCCTTAGTGTAGGGGGGTGGTGGTTGTGGTGCAGGGCTGACAGAAACTCGGGATACACAAGCTGTGAGGTCAGCAGTTCCAAGTGACAGAATGGATCTCTCGCTCCTTGCTCAGCGCAACATTTGGCTGACATTTTGTTGCTACGCCTCCGCCAGGACCCTTGATGAATAATGATAACGAAGAAGAAGACGATGAAGAAGAAGACGGGTGGAATCCCCACCGCCCCAGCATGCCTTTATTTGGAACAGCCCTACTCGGTCGGCCCATGACGTCACTGTGCCACTGCCTCACATTCCGACTGGCAGTCACAACACGCAGCGAGGCCGCCCTCTGTTGGTCAAACCCTGCCACTGCATGTCACGAAAAAGCAAGGCCAATGTAATAGACAAACAAAATAAAACAAAATAAAAAACAATACAATTCCAGCAGAATGAACTTTAAAAGTGAAACTTTGGACTTTGAGTTCAAAAACAGTCCGTGGGCAGCTCTAATCCTGTCATGTTAAAGTCCCCCCCGGGGCTTGTGTTTGGCTTCAATGTAGGTTTCATTTAGGGCGAAACAGACGCATTTTGAACACTCTCTCAGTGCATTCTGTAAGCCGATAAACCAAAGGCAGATTCATGTGACGGTTCCCTTTTTCTAACCCACGTTAAAACATTGGAAATAAGAAGTGAGACAAAAACAGAGGAACAGACTCACCGAAAGACATTGCTAGTCTCAGGTTTAATTTGACAGGATTACATGTTACGTATGTTATGAGGCCTGGAAGGTCATTGACCCTATAGGAGGGCATCGGCTTAATGCCTGCACTGTGAACGTAACTATAGTTTAAAAACACTAGTTACGCAAGGTTTTACAATCTTAAACTACTTATACAAATAAGTAGCATCTCATAAATGTTGTCTTGGTATTAATGCAGCAATGTCAAAAGCACAATTTCTGCTGCTGAAATTTGAAGTAAAAGTAGTAGAAATAGTGTCCCGTGTCTGGCGGCGTTCACAGTGTATGTTTATGAGCATGACCAGCACCTATCAACTGACACGCTTGTGGCCCCAGGTCTGTATGTGGGTCATCATCACAAGGGCCCTGTCTCCTCAGCACTCTGTCCTGACTGCCCTCTGGACTGGGACCTGTACTGAACATGTGACAGGATGTGACTCAGGAAAGAAAAGACATTTCCTGTCACCGGTTGGGGGGGACACACACACACACACACACACACACACACACACACACACACACACACACACACACACACACACACACACACACACACACACACACACACACACACACACACACACACACACACACACACACACACACACACACACACACACACCTTATCTTGAGCCACATCGTAGCCCATTTAAAACAATGTAAGGGATTATCATTATCATTTCCAATAAAGGCGAATTACAATGAATGAAGGATTATCACTTTCCTAAAAAGCTGAATTCAGGAAGTTAGGATTCATGCTGTCTTTTAAATTCACGTGTCAGCCACTTAATTTTCGTACATCAAGATTTTATTTTTATTTTATAGATTTATTGCAAGGGGAGGGGCTAATTTAACAAAGTCCTAACCATGGGACTGATCCGAGAAATCTTTCCACAGAAAACCCAAGGCATGGCGTCCCACAGGTGTGGGGTCAGAGCGGCCCTATACCGAGTAAAACAGAAGTGAAACGGGCACTGGAAAGGGTAGCCAGGCTAATGAAACCTGGGTATAACTTTTACTGGGTTTTAGTGACGCCATAGTGCCTCTTAAACAAAAGGTGACTCTCCATCTCACTCAGAAGGAGAGAAAGAAAGAGAGCGAGAGAGTTTTATTAGCACCTATTTATTAGCGCCCCACCATAAACCTCTAGAAATAGGGAACCATCTACAAACCTCTGTCACCATTCAGATCTGGTCTTCAATTATACAGCTGGAAAGCTAATTAATCCTCAACCGTTAAAGGATTGTACGTATGCATGTATAAACGTACTGGAAACTCTCGAGTCTTCTTGTGTGATGTTGTAGCCTCGTATGACAGATATTCAGATATTCAAACAAAAACATACATACAAAAACTTAAAAACATACATACAAAAAACAAAAACATGCATTCTTAAATACAAAAACTTCATACAAAAACTCAAGCCAATCAGCTTCCATAACTTAGAGACCCTCTTGCTTTAATTGCTCCTTTCGAATCCAGTTAAAAAATAAAACAAATACATATTCTCTGCTGAGAAATGCCTTCCATACAGATTTCTGTTAATCCATAGATTACTTCGATTATCTGGATAAAACAATTGTGATTGTTCCATAGATTGCTACAAATTCCTCAAGTGCCGCTGTTGTTTATATAATTCTGCTACTCATAGTACAGCACTCCTTGTTCGTCATAAACTGTATCTTCCTCCTCCGAGTACTGATTGGTCCTAGTGTTTGAAACATTTTGGGCTCCAGGCCAGACTGATCTGCAGAGCAACAGCATGTGAACTCGTAAGATCAGGATGGTCTCACAAGGCTGGTGATTTTGCGGCAGCTGTAAAAAGCTCCAAGATGCATCAGTGAATATAGCAAAGACCGTTTACAGCTGGACCCCCTGGGAGGAATCCGGCACCCAAGATAAACAGCCAATACTGCCATGTGATGTGCAGCTGGCTCACAGGACCATAAACAACCTATTGTTTCAGTTCTCTAGCACTCAAGGTGTTTAAGTGTTTAAGGTTGAAGGGTGGAGGAACAGCTACCCTTTATGTCTAGGTTCTGGAGGGTTCTTTGTCTTTCTTTATGTGAATGTTTTTCTTTGTGAAAATCATTTCAATAATTTGGACCAAAGTACTTAAGCTTTTAGCACGCTTTTAGTACTTTTAGCACAAAGAGGTACGTAGTTAACCCATATCACACAAGAGTGTTGTGATACAGTAGTGTCACATTAAGCAAGAGGTGTTTAATAATCACAATTTAGTTTTAATCAAACCTTAAATCGAACTGATTATCTCATCTTGGGAACCTACCTAAACTAGGTAAGAATTACCTTAGCTAAGCAAATGGTTTGACGGTTTAGGCGACTGATGCAGGCCAACCAAAATCTCATACCGTCTATACTCCGTCTATGTTTGGCCCCACTGTGCTTTTAAGGCATATGAGGGATTCTTCCCACATCTGCAGTCTAAAAGTCTGCTAATTCACAGATGACTAGCCCTCTGGAAGAGAGAAACTAAAACTTAAGACAAGATAATTGATGTAGGAAAACTTTTGGCTTCAGAGCTGACCACAACTAGTCTTTAATAGCTTTAAAAAGCAGACGCTTTTTAAAAATATATAAAAGAAGCCTGCTGTCACAGGAGGTCAAAAACAGTAGAACCACACCCAGTATATGAACACACTCAACTAAAAGTATATACTGTATCTTCGACTATTACTAACCGCCCGAGTCTGAAAGAGACTTGTCAGGACCACTACTGCGGAAGCCATACACACTCCATATCTAACATTAAATGTAGCCGTGTATCAAGCAGAAAAGGTTTAAAAGTGTTGATTCGATTGACTGTTCGGTTTGGATAAGTAGGGTTCGGATTACAGAGGCTGGTTTGGTACAGTTGCTTTAAGGGACTATGGCCAAACGCACGGCCTCCTTGGCACGCCTCGACACCGACACCCAGCTTGGATGAGAAGAAGACCCCGGCCGGGGCCCTCAGTAACATGATAGGGGACAACAGAAACAAAGTGGGCGAGGGAGAGAACGTGAGAAAGGGAAAAGCTGTAGTGTCAATTCAAATGATTTACTTTTTTTTGAAGTACCAGTGCAGTGCCCGTCAAATGTCAAATTCCGAACGGGCCAGTTGCTTGACCTCAGGTGTTGGTGTCTCAAGAACCGCTCATCAAAACAACTTGAAAGCTAACACTGCACGGCCCTGGGTCCTCTGCAATACTCCCGCCAAGTGCGAAGTTGATCGGATGAGCGGTTGTCAAATCAAAGGACAGACATACAGTACATAGAACTTAGACAGACTCCTCTAATAGTTAGTGACCAGCTTTAAAAGATAAATGTAAATTTTTACTGACTATTTATATATGCAATTTCACACCAATGTGACAACGTTTTAGGCCTTTATTGTGATTAGCCTTCTAGACAACGAACAATTTTTGGTTAAGCTTGATGACACATTGCAATGCAATGCGATGTGTCATCTGGTTTAACTACTGCTAAGTGGTGTAACCTAAAAGGTATAACCTGAGAATTTACAACTCAAGCATATCACACGAGACGGCACACAAGTGGATTTGAGTGGTCCCAGTGGTTAGAGAGGCAACACATCTCCACAGTAGAGACCACAATTTTGCAAAAATAAGCATGATGTCATCACTTCTTACTTAAATTTACTAAATACACATGACATAACCTACCTATGAGAAATATGGAATCAATTAAACTAAAAGAACATTAAAAAAACAGAATTTGTGAGGATACTTGGGTCAATGGTAGACTCCTACACGCTTGTAACAATCAAGCTGCTGCTTGTTTGAAGTCTTCGTCACCCATATGCAGAAACCCACTCGCACACAAACGCACAGTTATTTTTGCTTACAGCAAGTGTTCTTGTGCCAGAGGCCTTGACAAAACAACTAGCGGCTCTAGAGTGTTACAATAGCCAGCTTAGATGAGCAGACATGAATCATCCACAGTGCTGTTTATCAGCTGTGTGGTTCAGCTGGCCATACTGCTCTTACACTGTCACTTCATTACAAAGCCTTTAATGGTGACAGCACTCCGAAGAGCTTACTCTATGGCAGTAGGAAGTTAACACCTGCATAGGCTAATGCTTTGACTTAGTTCACAGCAAAATTCCAATTGCTCAGGAAATTCAAATATAGCTATTATACATGTTTTCTTAATTTACTCTTCACTCATTCTTAGTACGGTAGTCATTCTTTATAGACATACACCAACTAAACCTACTACTAAACCTTGGATCATAATTTACCCTTACAGAACCTTTTTTAGCAATAGATCCAAATGAAACATAAATTTGATTACAAAAACCTGCTAGATTCGATTTACTCTACCATAAGCATGTATTCATCGAGATTGCTATTCACAACATTTTACAGTTAAAATTTGGATGAGGAGGCCTGTGGCCTCTGGCCTTCTTTGCTCACCTTCAATCCATCGCTTGGAAGTCGATAACCAAACCGGGCAGGCAGGTCATCAAAGTTCCCTGTCTTGTTGTCGAACGAGTACTGCAAAAAAAAAGTGAATATGAAATGATTTCAGTTATTATTTTCTTGGATGAAAGAAAGACAGATTGGACTACATATCCAAGGTTCATATATATATATATATATATATATATATATATATATATATATATATACATATGGGTGTATGCAGATAGTTCTGCATACATGTTTTATTGATTTATTGTTTAATCTTCATGAGCACATGCACACAGGTGGATGTTGGCTTCAAACATTTAATATAAATGATATATGTTAAACATCACTGGGCTCATTTGATCTCCAGGACAGCTGTTATTGACTTTGATCAAAGTGCCTATGAAAATAAGAATGGAACAGGATGTGCAGACTGTTGTCTAAAATGCTGCATTACTAACGTCCACCACATGGTTCTGCTTGGTTTGTCCTTTGTGCACACACAGCTCATATTTGGTGTATACTAATGGAGTGCAAGTCACTTTTTAAGCTAGGTTAGCTCTATCCCTCACTATATTCATGGACACGCTACTAAAACCAGTTACTCAACATCATTCAATGGATTTAACAGTAGAAACAGGTGTTTGGATATTCTTTTATAAATGTAAAAGTAAAAAAAATGTATTTCTACCACTAAACTACTGTCAAACTCCTGGAGTGCGCTGCGCCTATCTCTGCGGTAAGCAGAAATGAATTCCAGCATTGTTTTGAGTCATTTGTCATGGTGTAGTGTTGAAACAATGTGGAAATATTTAGTCAATAGTTGAAAAGGTAAATTAGATGCTTGTGGAGTGTATGTGGTGTGGTGTGTGATTTACACAGCCTCAGCTGGCCCGAGTCAGAGGGTCCAGCCCCCAAGATGCTCTGGGGCTGGGTGAGGCTGCACACCTGTGGTGCATTGGCCAATCAAGGCCCAAATATCAAGTCAGCCATCATCACACACACACTCGAGGGGAGTGCAAACATGTCAGCAAAGTACCACCGGCATTGCCTGCAAAACCATTTGCAATAAACCAGCTTATGTCGGGAGGATTCCAGAAACACGACTTTGGTGGCATGTAGCAAGGTCCACTGCTACAGTGCTTAACGCACACTGAGGAAAGACAGGCAGACATACAGACAGACAGACAGGCAGGCAGGCAGGCAGGCAGACATACAGACAGACAGGCAGGCAGACACTTGACATCATACTTACAGCCGCAATGTCGGCTTCCACAAGCAGAAGGTTGAGGAAGGCGAAGAGCTGGACAGTGAAGATGGTGTAGATCTGTGTGGCGGACAGCATCAGCATGCCAAGGGACAGCAACATCTTGGCATCACTCTGTGGAACGCAGCTGCTTCACCTCCCCGACACACTCACAGACACAACACACACTCTCACAGGTCCACAGAGACTGCCTGGGGTAGCACCTGCGAGAGAGGAGCAGGTGGAAAACTGTTTACACCAGTGTAGCCACTTGGAACAAGAATACACTATGGAAAATCATGGGGGTTATCCCCATGATGCATTTAAATTGTTATGTAGGTATTATCTAAAACAGTGGCTTGCAACCTGGGGTATTTGGGTTAAATCTCCCAAACCAATAATATAATGTACTCAATCAACATACAATAATTTTTCCATTACATTTCCCAAGTAATCATCAGTATTGTGGATATAATGACCACAAGGGTAAAGGCAAATAATATAACCGCTTTAACAGTCTGGTAAGTTCAGAACATGGCATCACTTTACTGTAATCCAGCCTTTAAAACCAGGAAAAGAGACTTATGCCATATCGCATATTACTATATCCAAAATCTTCGATGATATTTAGTCCCATATCAAGATATAACATTGATATAAAAGCGATAAATTACCCAGCCCTAGTCATGGTCATATGGCATGTCATAGTATTCAGTAGAGGAAAAATAAGTTGTATATTCCTGTACATTTATTCAAGAACATACTAGAATGTAGGCTAGCGTATCCCACCATTATGGATCCACTATCATCCAAGTCCACTGTTGAACCAGACAAGACATTGCTAGCTGTATGCTCCACTATTAAGCAGACTGGTGAGATGTCTTTGGTCCTGTTCACACCTGGCATTATCATGCACCTTGGGTGACGGCATCACAAGTGGACAGCTTCAAGTACAAGTCAGTACCCCCCTGACATCTCGAGTGACCGCTCGTGATCCGGTCACTCTGTCCGCTCACTCTCCTGTGCAATATGCAGATAAACATTTCTGTTCGAAAAAACCAAATTCATTGTTGTAGAAGAAGAAGAAGAAATCAAAACGATACAGACTGGGTCTATTCCTTGGCGTGTTTCAGGCAGACCAAATTGCCCAAGGAGGTCATTATAAATGTCGTCATATATCTATCTCTATGGGATTTTCAGAATTTCCAAACATGGTAGACAAAGCCAGCTGACGCAATTTGAGAACCAACTGGAAATGAGAAAAAGGAAGAACAAAAGGATGTGATACTAATGTGATAGTACTGTGACAGTATGGTGATCGTGATAGTACTGTCAGAGATAGAAATGATGTACAAGAAGTCCAGCTTGGCGGAACATTACTGGGACACTGAGGAAACAGATGTCAGTTGAGGAGGCGGTCCTTCAATGTGGCCCAGGACACATTCACGTACACACTGCTAAGAGAATGTGGCCATATGCAGCCCAGACCACCAAATGGTGGTCCAAGTGATCGGATCTCAACGTGTCCTCAATGAGTCAAAACTTGTGATCGGCTCACCCAAGACGCCAGGTGTGAACAGGGCCTTTGACCACTGTCAAACTGTCCTGACCAATTACCCAAAAAGCATCACATTTTAGAGATGGATAAATGCCCATTTAATTCTTCTTTTGATTGAAATGTTTAGCTTCAAGCATTAGTCTCAACTGGTTGACAAATATACTCCATTGTTAATGTACTGAGCATGTATTCACACTGAAATAACAGCAGTTGACAAGCTAATCAGGTGCTCCCCTCGGGCATTCATTTTAAGATATGTTCAATAGCCTTGCAAGTGTTGATTACTGATAGATAAAATCAGCTTTTGTATGAACTACATCGAACATATCATTCTCTAAATGTTACTGTTAAGGACATCGATGTGTTAAATTACGTAGAGAAAGTGACCGGGTTATCCAATTATCTAAGAACATCATCAGAAGGGGAAGTAAAAGCAATGGCAGCTGCACTGAGATGCTGACTAACCAAACCTATGACAACCGTCTAATACATGTAACAGGCAGAGTTAAATACATGTGACCGGCTCATGGTGGAGGGTTTAATACACCACATGTGTATTCTGTTATAAGGTCCCGACACATTAAGCAAATGACAAAAACATGAAGCATGAGCATGTGTCATTGTATGCTAAATACAGTCCAGTGAGTCTCACTGAGATACGGTTACTTAAATAGTATGACGAAAAGACAGAACCACCAAAACCACCACGCAACGCAGCACCAACGCAGAGCCGAGGCCATTCGACCGACATATGACACATGTATGGTGTGATTTAATATAATATAATGTAAAGTAAAGACATATGTCTTAATATCTCCGCAGGGCCGTTGGTCTTCTGAAGAGGACCGTTAGCATATTGCTAGGCCATCTAGTTGGGCTCGTCGTAGTTGATCCTTACCTTTTTAATGTGTCTCTGGGAGGTGTGTATTTTCTATAGAGTCTAAACAGACCGGTGTTATGGACATAGCAGACTACAAAACTACGTGAAATATGAAATAATAAAGTACACAATTACGATGTTATGTGATAATAACTTCATTCCGCCACAACATGTCAATAGTAATCCGCTCGCGAGTGTTTTTTTCGCGTAAGGGGGGTAAACTTCCGCCTCGTGTCGGATACTTGTTTTCGATTGGACGGTTAGCCTGTCAATCATTTACGTAACGTCCCAGACGTAAACATACCCACGTGACGACACCCTTAACGCTCACTCAAGCTGCAGTAAAGACTTCACTGTGCAGACCGCTCTGAAGATATTCAGAACCAGAATTATGCCTTTTTTGTAGAAGTACAACGATATTGTGTAGCAATCGTTGGTCACGCTTTTCATATGGTTTATAAAAAAATAAAAATAAAACTATCAAAAAAGGCTGACATATACTTTGGCTATTCTTTAGCGCCCTCTAGAGAGGCACTTGGTTTAAACAATATTATATTGTATTTTGAATGCCATTATGTAATGTGCTAAGAAGCTACACAAGAATACATTGAAATTACATCATTCCCATTTGGTATTTATTTTAACCACATTTTGCTACCATGTATCCATGTCAGCAATCATTAATAATATAATCTGATGAATGAATAAAAATCCCTGAGAAACATTGAAACCATTAACTCCCAGCCAGGACTCGAACATAATGCCTGCGACAGTTTACAACTTTAAGAGGTCAAATGTCAACTAGTACTTATTATGTACTATGTTAGTGTATGTTAGTGCTGTTATGACAGCACTGTGTAGGTCTACCAAATAGTAGCTCTCAAACCACAGAGACATTCTCTCAAACAAGCTACAAGCAAGAGGCACTTAACAGCCTGTTTGTCTGTCCCCCTGTCTGTCTGTCATGTGGAATGTATAGACATATATAAGAAGGCATAGCTAATATAGAAATATAAATAATATTAAATATAACTCTTAATCCGGGGGTAAAATTCAGGTGTAGCAGCAACAAAGTTCACTGAACAGTACAAATAATAGATAGAATAGAATAAATATAATAAGAAATAAGCTTGTTGTACCTTGTCAAGATTGTTTACAGTTCTTCCAGTTACATTTGACTTCCATTGACCGTCCTTGCAAATGCCCTGAACAAAGGGTCACCCCTCCTGCACTGGCCCAGCCCCTAACTTAATATACCTCACACACTGCTGTGTCCCACCAGAGCACCAGTAAAGGGGAAGGGGGCCGAGGGGACGCGCCGAGGGATGCTCTTCAGACATGAGGATCTTCATCTGTTTTGAAGACTCCAAGGAGCCCTTCCAAGTCGCTCCGGATCAGACCGTGGGGGCCATTAAGCAGATGGTGAAGGTAGTAAAAGTTTAAAAAATGAGTTCTCGTCTGGGATCTCCTTTGTTCGACCACTTGATTGTGTCATTTTTACATTTACTATATTTGTAAAAAATGTCTTTTGCCGAGGAAAGAAAGAAGAGTTGGAGGTAGTCGGCCTTCCGAGCAATTGTAATGCCTCTGCTTCATGAATAACTAAATATATCTGTATATTTTAAACATTGTCACAATTTTGAAAATGCCATTATTAATCGTATGTTCTTTTTTTCTAGAAATATTTTCTTCTGCAACTAGCCAATGACAAGGAGATCCAGCAGGTGCTGGAGTTAAACTACGCTGGTGCATCTCTGCAGGACAGCTGGGCTCTGGGTGATGTGGGTGTCAGACGTGGGGCTATAATTCGATGCCTTATTAAGGTATTTAACATAGTAATAATAAAATAATATTAAATAATGTACATTTCATAGGGATTTATAATAGTAGTTAAAATAATGTTATATAATTAAACATTGCACAGGGTTGTAAGAGGAAAGCTGTTTGCCAACATTTGTTAAATGAAGATCAGGTTTGGTATATAATATTGGTTTGATGAACAATTCTAGTAGAAACATACAGAGCACCTATTCATTTCATAAAATGTTTTGCAAAAGGCTATAAATTGACTATTTGTGTGGGACTTGTGTCAATTATATTTCAATTATAAGTCTGAATGACAGCTGGACAACAAGTTATGTTACATTTTTCCAGTAACTAGTACAACTTGTACAATCAATCAAATATATAAAAAGAACATTGTAAACATATATTTAAGAAAAAAACGTACACTTAATGAGAAGTGTATTTAGTATACTAATTGTATTATTGTTGTTTATGTACATACTTGGTTGTGTTTGTGTTTTACTATATGAATTGTAAAAAGTAGCTGTAACGTGAATAAACACAACAAGGTTAAGCCACTGTTATCTCAAGAGCAAGGCACAAGGAGGCATTTAATCATTGGTACTGCAATAACAAAAATGTGACAATGCTTTCACACCATATCAAGAGCTCGAGAGCATTTAGTGTTTGCACAATACCACCCACCCCGAAGCGTATCTCATGAGAATGTTCTGATTAAATAATACCATTAATAAACACTAAATACAATCATTTTAAACCTACATTTGTCTGAATTTGGGTTTATAGGCAGTTTTTCCGATTTGAACACCATGTTCCCATGAGAGAAACAGCTTTCAAGGAATGTGTTTATGAGTGTTAGTCTTTAGTCTATCCTTGATGCCTTGTGTTCTCACTGACATCTAAGGACACAAAGGCCCGGGTCTGAACCATCAAACACATGCCAAGACTGTCACTAGGCAACTTTGCATAAGAAAACACATACTGTGTGTGTGTGTGTGTGTGTGTGTGTGTGTGTGTGTGTGTGTGTGTGTGTGTGTGTGTGTGTGTGTGTGTGTGTGTGTGTGTATGGAGGAGGAGGATGGGGGGGGGGTGATGGTTGATTGTCCTCCAAACTTTACTACAGAGTAATAAAAGCAGTGCCACAAAAATGTTAAGCTAATGCATAGGCAGTACTCTGGTGGGCCAACTGTAACATCTGCCTATATGGAGGTACAGCGGCAGAGAGCAATTGAATTAACAATGTTACCCTTACCAATGTTACCGTACATACACAAAAATCAGATTACATCAAATTACATTTTTTATGTAATCAGAAACCTTCTGAAAATTATGCACAATTGATTTGTTAAAGTGTTTTATGTTACAATGCAACCTTTGTAATGGCTATAACCAATTTCTGAATGCCCACGTGTTTTTCCAGAATAAACAGAGACCTGCTATACAGGTGTTCAATGTAGTGACGCAAGAGATATTCCCTGTAACGGAACCTACGCTCCTCTTGAGTACGTCTGTAGCCAGCCTCAAAACAATCATCTCCCTGCAAGTGGGCCTTCCGGTCAGCATCTTCAGACTGAGCACAGCTCTTGGAGTTGAACTCTATGACTGCAATCTACTGAGCGACTACGACATTGAATTTGGTACGCCCGTTTCTCTGTCCTCCTCTTGTTAATGTTTCTCTGCCTTTTGTTTCAATTTTATTCAATTTTATTGTGCATGTTAAGGCACTTGGCAGACTTTGCAGACTATGCACAAATTGTAAAAACTTGTTTATTATAATAACCTGTATTATTGGCTGTGTCTCTACCAGCCCTTGTGCATCTAGAAAAAAGGTCATTGACGTTCTCTTTCTATATGTTCTGCTCATATAGATTGCAATGGTTTCTGCTTTTTTACAATCTTAGGCAGTACTCTCCGATTGGACACATGGGATGGATGGGTGGGATTTATTCAGGGCTGTGTGCAAGGTCACAGATTGCTGATCCAATGCCACCTATCAAAAGAGAAAGCTGTGATGAGGTCATTATTATTGTTATTATATAGAATGTACTATACGGTCATATTGTATAAATGAACCAGAATACAATGATAGGCATGGTTTGCATCAGTAACGGAATACTCTAGTGTACTCTATGTCAATATATATCCAAAGAGCTGAGGTATAGATTTCAATCCTCGACACCTTTTTTTTCTCCTGCTATTGTAGGTTTCAACTGCGGGTGGCGCTCTACATCGCTGCCTACCACGGCCACCTGGAGCTGGCAGACTGGCTTCTTCAGAGAAGGGTGCGCCCTGAACAGCCGGTGGGGGTTCATCCATATCGGCTGTGGTGCCACCAAACGGCCCACCCAGACAGCCGCAAGTGCCCCATCCACATAGCCTCTGAGCGAGGTCGGCTCCTCCTCCTCAAGCTCTTCGTCAGCAACAACCCTTTGACCTTGGCCTGTAGGGACTGTAGTGGCCGCAGCCCTTTGCAGATTGCCATCAAACACCATCACAAAGAGTGCGTGTGTTACTTAATCAGCAAGCTCTACTCAGTGATGACCCTGTCAAAGATGTGTGTGCCCATGCACGTCTACCTCCAGATCAAGGCCTGGGTGGCGGTGGGACAAACCAGAGCGGCCTCCAAGAGAGCGCACGCAACAGGGGCTTCTATTAAAGCAAGGGTCGGAGACACAGTGCTGGTGGATGGCTTCACAGAGTCCAAAATGTCCTCCAAACCCGGTAGGGATGAGACCAAAGAAAGACCCAGAAAGATGGGAGTAAAAGTGTTGCGACCTCTCACGGGTCAATTGAGTCTACCCTCCGGACGGCCACTAGGGGGAGACAACTCACAGCTGCCGAGACATGGTCGGAAGAGAGGAGGTGTTGATGTCTTTTCAGGTGAAAGCAGGGATGACGGGGATGGAGATCCGTGGGGAGGCAGGGCATTGCTGCCACCCATCACACGTGGAGGCAATCAAATGCTGCTTCATCAGGAAAAAAAACCCATGCCTGATACCGACCACTCCCCCAAGGAAAATGCCACTTACTGGCTGGCCGTTGCCAGGTCTGTCTATTATGAATAGGCCTACATTATAGTCACACTATACAACCACTATTGGTTATTTTATGTCATTATTTTTTGTACAATAACATGGCTATACTATACTAATAATTTATATTTTCATGTAACATGTGTTTTTCTTTGTGCTAAAGTACATTTACAGAGAAATCCTGGCTGCAGCAGCTAGGTGTGGCCCGCTCCCTGGCCCGCAGGCGTGTCCAGAGGATGGCCTGAGACATCCACAAGAGGACACACATTGGTCCCTAACTGTAGTTATCATGTCTGACTAAAGTGGCACTTCCATTTGTTGACAATATGTTCATACATTATTTTGGAAAACTGTATTGAGACAGATCCAGACTTTTAGAGAGTATGTTATTTAGGTTAATACTGTATGTGTTGTTTTTAGTATTTCCCTATCCCTATTATATGTATTTCATATCCAAAGCATATTCCCATTTAATTTGGTAAAAACCAGACTGTAAAAAAAGGGTAGGCTAAAACTTATGAATACATTTCATCAAAATGCATGTATGTTTTGAGACTGAGAGTCATGTATCAGGTCGATTGGTACACTGTACCCTATACACGTGACAAAGACCAAATCTGAATCTTAGAGAGAGAGAAAGAGAGAGAGAGAGAGAGAGAGAGAGAGAGAGAGAGAGAGAGAGAGAGAGAGAGAGAGATTCAGATTTAGATTACTGAATAAAAAAGAGAGAGAGAGAGAGAGAGAGAGAGAGAGAGAGAGAGAGAGAGAGAGAGAGAGAGAGAGAGAGAGAGAGAGAGAGAGAGAGAGAGAGAGGAAGAAGAATCCACACAAAAATATCCACATATACTCTGTGAATACCTAATAATCAGTGGTGACACGTCAGGGCCTTCAAGGTAGACCCTGGAACCCTCAGCTGAAACAAAAACAAATCGAATTAATTGTATTAATACAATTTAAATTAAATGAATAAATGAAGAATCGTATCTGTGTTGTAGATCTGTTATATTACAGTTTTACGTTGAGTTGTTTGTCTTTCTCGGTCCATGCACTACGCATTTGAGTGGTTTTGTGTTAAAAAAAATGCAACCAATCAGATATTTTTCTGGGTTGCTGGGAAGACTATCCTTCAACCAAAGTACTCGTACACTGAATGAGAGCGTACGTTTGGATTGACAATTTGATCAACCAATCATACATTGGTTTGTAACCAATGGCCGTATTCTTTCAGATTTCCCCACAGTTCCATAGTACGCTAGACTACTACAGTTATTATTATATTATTAGTAATAATATAATGTTAACTGTTAGAGATGGACTTGCGACTGCAGTCACTAAGCAGCACTATTGGTAGACAATTGGCTTCTGCCATTTGATTTAAATCCATAGAAAAAGGTGGGAAAATGCATAAACAAACACAATAACTTGGACTACTATCGACCTTTCGCTCCGACCTCCACTCTCCGCTGACTGCCTGTTATGTGAGCCCCATTGATACTCCTCCTAGCCCAGTCCATTTAGACGGGGTTAATTACACACATTAGCAAACATACACATTTGATATATTACCCAACATTTCATAACTCAACCCTTAAACCTTCCCAAGTGCACATCTTCAACGAAAACACCAACAAACACCCCAACCCCTAATGGTATATGCATGTGTTCAATGGAGCAGCGTGTGTGTATCACTCAATGTAGCGTGTGTGCATAAACCAAAAATAACAATAAATGTAAATTCATTTGAAATGTTGTGTGCGTCGTTATTCAGCGTGACGTATTATGGATGGAAGACGTACAGGTAGTGGAAGTGGAACCGGTAGCTCGTTTCCGGGACTCTGCATATGGCTAACGTCGTGAATGTAGTACATATGTGCGTGACGATAACAACACATGTCCAGTTAACATAACAAAAGGTCCATATATGCTATGCATCGCTGACATCACGGCCCACTCCGTGAAAAATAACCCCAATACAATTTAACGGTACATTATACACGGTACCTTATATATACACATACATCCATCCACATATACATGGGACAAGTAACCCCCCCCTGAACCTGACCCGTTAAATATGGCGTATTTTATGAGCCAATATATAACGCCCCGGTGACTTCTCGCGAGAGTGTGAGCTCACGAAGACGAAGGCAGCGCTTCGCTTGTCAGTCGAGTTCATGTGCACTGTGCAGACAGGACAGAATCATACATTACTCTCAAGTTTGGACCACAGCTCAGAGTTATGAGGAGGGGTTCATACAACACGTAACTGGCTCTCTGTTTACGGTAGTAACAATTAGAATCAAGCTATTCTAATACCTTACTAGGATACATTAGTGTCATACTTGGAGGACCCTGTGTAATGGCATCACCACGACCCATTAAAGGGATCCTGAAGAACAGAAACAACCAGACGACCAACATCAAACCACTGGCCGAGGATGATGGGGTGCCAGCGGAGGAGAAGAACCTTCCAGAAGAAGAAGAAGCAGCTCCGGGTCTTCTGGAGGAGGACCAGCAGTAAGTTTTAAGACCAACTAACTAACTTCTAGCGGTGTGTAGCCCACAGGATGCTAGCTAAACACTTGTTAGCCGCCACCGGTTGTCCCAACAACCAACTGCGGTTGTGGTTATGTCGTTAATAATAATGTTGATGGTAGTGATCCGTCATCGTGGATGTTAGTGTGTGTGGAGGGCGCTGTGTGCGTCGTAGCTGGGCCGCGTGTGGTTCATTGTATACATGTGTTTCATTGAACAAGTGAATCTTATCTAGTTAGCTCGATGAACAGACGATAACCATGCTCGGAGCGCTAACGTCACAGGGGCGGTACAGTCAGACTGTACTGTCAACTTGGCTTGTACAAATACCTGCTGGTTCCTGACTGGATTTTGTTATGTTCTGCGTTACTTGACATTTCGCTATGCAGCACACCACTCGATCAAACTCTACCTTCTGGTCCAGCATGCCATAAACCGGGCGCCCATTCAGGCTGGTCTTGACAATGTGTGGTTGTAGCAGTACCACCCTGCTAATGATGCTTTGGTCCAGCAGTGACGCTGAACATTTTACTCCTCTTCGTGACCGTTAGGGATTATTCTGTTTGGTTGTAGCAGCACCACCATACTTATCATGCTCTGGTCCAGCAGTGACGCCAAACATCTTACCCCGCTTATTGTTTGATAGAGGTTCTCTACGATTGGGAGATTATTCAGCAGTTTTTTATTAATTTGGATAAATAGTAACCGTACAGGTCATAATAAGGGGAGAACATTTACCAGCCCTTGTAGGTGTAGTAGTGTAGAATGTGTTAAGTTGTTTCTACATTTCTCTAGATGCAATTCGAAAGCCTTTAGCTGAGCTGGCCTATGAGAAAATGGGTCATACAAGATGGCAGTTATTAATGAATTCCATTCCCAGTAGTGACTGCAGTTTTTTCTGTGTTGACACAAAAATAGTCTCCACAAAAGTAGGAGAGGGCAGAGGAGAGGGTGTGTGCTACCAGGCATTAAATACAATGAGAATAACTCTACAGTAGTTGCACTGTCGCTGCTGCCTTGATGCTACTGTTGTCAGTTAGGGTTCCAGTCTGAATGCCTGCACAACCCAATTCACATGCACAAAACACACACATACACTCTTGCTTCTAATGCTTTCAACCTTTATCAACTTAAATGGGTTATTATTGTTCTGGTCGCACTTCATCAGTAGGAAACATAACTAACCCAGCTTCATGGCAATGAAACATGCAATGCAATAGTCCTAGAAGTGTTGACTGTGTTCTGTTACATTTTATATTCCGTTGAGCCCAAGAGACTTTTTTTGTTGATCTAGTAGTACATATTCTTGGTAATCTGGTGACTTTTTATGTATTTTGCAAAGCTTTGTTGGTTTCCAGATGATTTCTAAGGAGATGTAGGATGTTCCTTGGGAAACATGTTTGACCTTGGAAAGACTTGACTTTCCAAAGGTATTGAAAATTATGTGTTTTTGTGCCAACAAACAAAACTAAATGCTCTATTGTTGGGCATTGACTTGTCGCCAATGCAGCTTCAACAGAAAGTAATTTATTATGATCCCACTGTTAAAAGACAATTTCCCTTTCCCTGCAATTTGACCTTTACCATAATCAGAAGACTTTAATTATTTGAAAAGGTTTGTTTATTAACGTTTTGCCAGTAATTGTTGAAGAAAACTGGTAGTTCTATGTCTATTTTCCTATCTTCCTGTTCCCAACACATATCACCCATGGCTCACTCATGGCCCATTCCTAAATGATTAGTTCATTGTACCCAAATTCCCATGCTGCCTGTTCCTGGTTGACACAATTAAACTTCCTTCCTAAGAATTCAGCACACATGCCAAAACACATGCCATAATCAAACTGAACTCCACCAATAGGAACATACATCTTATTAAATGATCAGTTTTTTGAGGCACCTGCTGGGTAACGCAGGCTGTTCACATTAACATTTTACTAAACCCAATACTCAAGTTCTCCATTGTTTGGACGACTGAATTTGATGGGCTGACGGGTCAACTTTTTTTCCTAATTGAAGAGACCAGTCTTGTTGTGCCTTCAATCAACCAACCATATTCTCTCAAACTGTGGTGTACGAGTGTTATGCCGGGACATACATATTTAATTGCAAACAAACAATGGTCTGTGTGTTTTGAGAAGGACGTACGCTTCGGTGAAATTGTATCTTCTGTACCTTCGCTATCTCGTGGGCCTCATCTGTTGACAGGTTGGCACGCAGTGAAGCTCAGCTATATTGTGGAAGAATAACCCCCTACCAGGACATTTTATCCTGGTCATCTATGCCGGTCAACTGAGGACACTAGACCATTTGAAAACCAATTCCGCCTTACAATAAACGGAAGAACAATTTAATGAATATGCGTTAATAGTGTAGGAGTTGGCCATTGCTGTAAAATGAAGTCCAGGTCAAGGCTTTCATTCGTCTGTAGGGTCCTGCATGTATTGTCTTTAGATATTGTGATTTGGGGAAAGTTGAAGTTGAGGAAAAACATGTATTTCCTCCATCCATCAGTCACTTTATTGTTCTTTTTATTGTTCCTTTTATTATTTGTATTGTGTACAGTATTGTTATAGTGTTGTATAGTATAGCATATAGTGTTAAATTGTAGGAAATTCATACTGCGGGATTGAATGGGGAGTAAGCATTCCGTTGCACTTGTTGCATATGGCAAATAAATAAAAAATCGTAAACACTTTTTTTGGATCAATTGTATTCATAATTGAAACATATCATCATGAAATAACCACCTGTGTAGTATCAGCCTAGGGACGTTGATCTCAAGCTCTGACTGATCTAATTTCAACGTGCCCAGTTTTCTTTATGTTTTTAGTCTTAAATAATTAACCCAGGGCGGCAATGCCCTTTGTCTTGTGAAAGGTGTAAAGACGTTATTAAACTTTACTAGAAGCTTGTGATCACCAAAGGTTCTGTACTCCATGATAAGTCACCTAGCTAGCTAGTCATCTGCTAGTTGTTGTTGTTTGTTGTTGTTGTTAGTTCTTAACAACCACAACAGACAAGGTGCAGCGTGTCCATTTGGTATCCTGCCGGGATCCGTTTAATTGAGGCCCTCCGAACACACTTGAAACTGCACAATGGAGACCTTAAGACCTTCTCGACACCACTCACCACTCTGAGACAATGCCACCTGATAGGGCATCTTGGCTATCCATTACGGCAGGTCACTCTAGTTAATGAGTTCTTCTCAAGTTAGATCTACCCATCTGTTAGCTACCTCTGAGAGATTCTCATCAAAGCATAGGCAGGAAAAGGGCTCTATATTTAGTCCCTGATACTAGTCTGCGTTTCTCTCACAGATGAAGGTTATGTCATCAACACTCAGTTAATTTAATTTGTTTCATCATGGTATGTACTACTGCTGAATGGATTTGGAGTGAATTAAAGGCCAGTAATGGTTGTAAGTGACAGACCAGACCAGGCTGGCCGTAGCTCGGATGTGTAACTGTACACTGTAGTGTTATGCTTTTTAGAAGCATATATACAGCATATATTATTGGAATGGATGCAAACTGCACACTTGCATTTACATACTCCAGGGATTTGCAGGGAGTCACGTACACACACAGTATGACCCTGAATGTCTCCCACTGATCGATTCCAACAGTGATGCTAACCTGCTGAGCTCTGACTTGTCTTCCTTCGTCACCCTGGAGACAGTGCTTATAGACATGCTGTCCATATGCACCCCTACCCTGTATTGTGATTAGGGGGGTATCAAGTAGGCCACAGCGATGAACGCTACAGTGTTTAGTTGCCAATATATATTCTGAATGTACAATACCGAGAAGGGCCCCTATTCTACCACCCCTATTCTGTAAGTTAGACGACCACTGTGTTCTGTGCCTACTAGGTAGCACCTTTTTCACATCAACTGTGGAAATATGCTACCAGTCATCTCCAGCCTCCTAGCTTGTACCTGGTCACTACAGGTCATAGACTATTGCAGACAACCCCCCCCCCCTCTACATGAATGAAATTAAATGGAGCTTTTATTTGTGATTTGAATTTAAATCCCCTTTGGTCTCGTTGGTTTGTTGTTATTCTCTCAGGCAGGCAGGACTCTTTATTTTGAATGAATGATTTTATTCTTGTGCGCTTTGCAGATACAACCTTCATGAACACAATTCAGAGAGCCAAGCACTGAATCTGCAGCTACTTGGCTATATATAAGACTGATTTCTGGATGTTTGAAGTCCTTAAACTTTTGGATTGCAGGCCCATGCTGCGCAGGTGTTCAGTCTTTTCTTGAAGGCATGAACTGTTAGATCCTTTGTTTCAGGTCATGTTCTTCCTCTGTGACCCACCCGTTTCCTCTGCCGTTTTCCTCTCCTTCTGCAGGAAGAAGTCCCAGAAGTGGGACGAGATGAACATCCTGGCCACGTACCACCCAGCTGACAAAGACTACGGTCTGATGAAGATAGACGAACCCAGCACACCCTACAACAGGTGCTCCATGTCTTCCTCTCCCTTTCGCTCTCCGGTCTGGTTTTCTCCTTCTCTTCCATCTCAATCCCATGACATCATGAACCAACATTTGCTTGTCATTGTTTTCACTTGCATTCTTTTCTACCTAATTTCTGTGTCTCTCCTGCAGTGGTACGACAATATAATACAGATTAAGGCGCTCTCTGACCTGTCCGTCTGTATGTCTGTCACTCACTCACAGTCTTTGTCTCCCCTCTCAGGATGGTGGGTGATGAAGATGACGAAGGTGCCCATAGCGACTCAGACGGTCACAGTGCACCCACAGCCGACGACCTGGCCTCAAAGTAAGTGCAGGGCTGGATAGAGAGGAAGGAAGGGCGATGGATGCTTCAGTGTATATTGTCATCAGAGTTTGATACCTGATCTCACAATTGATTGCCACAGCCAACGGAAAGCAACCCCTCCGTCTCCATTTGACCTGAATGTGTATGCAGCTATCCTTCTGTGCCCTTCCTTTGAAAGTTATTTTCCTTTCTGGCTACTTCGCTTTATCAGCTAGCCTCTAATGACGCACATCGTTTGTTAGTATCGTTAGTCGTAGTGCATTTCATAGTGCTGCTTTTACATATATTAAGCTGTGTACACACTTTTCTGTATTTACTATTTATTTATCCTATTCTCTTTTATCATCTGTTGGTCTATGGTCAAAATGTGAGTATGATGTGCTAAGGAGGAGTAAGGATGGCGTGTTGCGTCGCTAACTGTCATGGTAATCAGTGGTGCTAGTAGCAGCAGCAACTAGCAGTAGCAAGGCTAGCATCCAGGCCTGACCTGGGTGTAACTCATGGCTAAGCTGCAACGTGAAGCAGCTGCAGCTGCAACGTGAAGTAGCTGCAGAGCTGCAATGTGAAGCATCTGCTTTGCTGCACGCACAGAACAACCGTTATCTGCGAGCACACATAGATTTTGAAAGGTGTTTGTGTCACATAAAAGTGTAGCAATCAGATGAAGTTTTGTATGCTGGATTCATTTGCACCCGTATGGGCGCTGTGCTGGATTATAATAGTTGGGTGGCACTTCGCTCCTGGCTACCATGCTTACGTAAGATAGTGCCTTATCCAGGACGGGTGCGTGGGCTCAGGACTAGAAGGGAAGGGAGCAGAGCTCCAGGCTCGTAAGTCAATTAGCTGTAGTTTGTTTCACACCAAAACCTTTGTGATATGCCAACAGCTGCTGCCTTCTCATCCCACTGGTCACTTCTCTCCTCTCCTCCCTGGGCAACGTCTCCAACATGGCATGCTTTCCTTTCTTGTGCATCACTACTTATATCACTCCTCTCACAGTCACTCCTCTTGCATTTTTTGGACTAAAAGACTGAATGTTTGATTCTCTCCATCTGAGACTGTTTGCTCGCTCTGGCCTCGGCTCTTGATTCGGCACTTGAGTTAGATCTTCTCTCCCATGGCCAATTATGACTTCTCATTTTTCATTCTGCAGGCGACCGTCTTTCTTTGATTTCTGGGAGATTGTTCCTTTTCTTTCCTTGTAATAGGGTATGAGTTATCTGTTTGCTGCATGAGATGGTGTCACTGAAGGAACATGCAGACAGACTACTGCCTGTCTAGTCATGCTTACCTCCCTCCTATATTTTCTCCCTCCTAACTTCCCCCCCCCCCTTCTGTCTCTTTTTCTCCTTCAGGATTGCGTCAGCAGAGAACGTAGACCCCCGATTCATGAGGGAGGAAGAGGAGACCAGTGAAGATGAGGAAGAAGAGCTGAGTGCTGAAGAGCAAGGTACACGCACACCCACACGCACACACACACACTGTGCTTTACAGTTGCCTAAACCTTCAGGCAGTCTTGCGCTTCATGGGCTACACTCTTGCAGTTAACCAGTGAACTTTAACCTTTTAGTGATCCTCTTGCTCTCGTCTTTGATACTCATTTACATTTAGGGCATTTGGTAGACGCCAAATGCCTTAGAACAGCTGCCAACACACTGGGGCTGGACACCTAATTTGAACCACGGCCATTTTGGCTCCACATCCTCCTGTGTATCTGCCTTGGTCAAAGGGTTGAGACTCACGGTGTGATGAACTGTTGAGCTCGCCTGGTGTCTCTTTACTGCAGGCTGGGTGATGAGTGATAGACACGTGTCAACGGCCCTTTGGAATAGATTAGAATGTGATTGGCAGAAGAGTCAATGGCAGAAGAGTCAATGAGTTGCTCGCCACCCATCTGGCTCTACAATTGCAAAGTCTTTGACATTGGATTTAGTGTACATCCTTTTTATTGTGTGTGTGTGTATTTAAGTGTGTGTGTGTGTGTGGGTGTGTGGGTGGTTCGACTTCCAAGCTCTTCCTCTAACCCTCTTCCAGCTGTACGTCCCAGACACCCACTTCCATATTTGGTAACTGGGTCATATCTTCAGTCAGCCTCTTTATGGCTGACTGACTGCCCTCCACAAGGTGGCGGTGATACTTTCTCAAGTTGTTTACTGAAATAGCCGTCTTCTCCATCCCTCCATTATTTTTTACAATTTATCATATAACCATGTTTCTCTCTATTGTAGAATTGTATTAAATCATAAAATATCTAACTACTCATTCACCACCATGTTTGTATAATAAAGTAGGGTAAAGTAAAGATATGTGTAGAGTAGTAAGTGTATAAGCATCAGTGCACTAAATTGTTCTATTCTTTCTGAGCACCTGCTGTACCACCCGAGTTGTTTGTAACGTTGTGATCCCCCATTCCAAATGTGTCCCTCTCTCTCACAGCCAAGAGGTCACAGTTTCAGATGATGAGGAAGATGCACTATAATGAAGGCATGAACATCAAGCTGGCACGCCAGCTCATTGCCAACGAGGATGAGGAAGACGAAGATGAGGACGAAGATGAAGAGATGAGAGACGTTACGGAGGAGGCCAAGGAAGAGACCAGGGAAGAGGCCACCACAGCGGCGGCAGAGAAGCAGGAGGAAGAGGAGAGTGTGGAAGATACAGAGGATATCCATGTTGACCCTCCGCAGGAAGGTGAGGAAGAGTTGTTTACTTCAGTAACTTTAGTCTCTGCCTCTTTGGTTCACTATGTCACCATGTGACTCCTCCTGAACTCCTGTCTGTGGGATGGAGCAAGTTTAGCTGGGCAGTGTCTTGAAGAAACACTAAATCTATGGTTTATTTTGTAGACCCCCGACCAATTATTGTAAATCACATTTAAAATCCTGTTCGCTTCGCCACAGGACTGTGATTGGTTTCTCTGGCCGGCTCTGAGACTACAGGAACTCTGAATTTAAATGGTGGTCTTGAATCCACGCAAACATTGCGAAAACATTGAATTATAGGGGTTAAAAGTGAGCTCATCACCATTATGGTGTTCGGTAGTTCACTGCAAAGGAGACATCATTTGAAACCACTCCTTTTTGGAAAA
Source organism: Muraenolepis orangiensis (assembly GCA_027704905.1). NCBI lineage: Eukaryota > Metazoa > Chordata > Actinopteri > Gadiformes > Muraenolepididae > Muraenolepis > Muraenolepis orangiensis. Next base: position 11,889,845 of record CM051004.1, on the reverse strand, counting down.
ACGAATACCATAACAATGATTCATTGCTTACGTTTTCTTACATTTCTAATGTCTTATGGGTCACTAACTCTCTGTCTCTCTCTGTTCCGAAGCTGCATCTCTGGACTCCTAGAAGAGGGTCCACCTCTGTCCTGTGTTGTCCTGCTCCTTACTGATCCACACAGACTCACTGTCCCAGTGTCTACACCAACTATATCTCAACACCGTCAGCAGCCAATATCATCGCCGGCCTATCATCCTTGTCTACAACTCCAAAAAAAACAATGCAGTGCAATACACTCCTTGAAAAAACAACATATTTTTGACCTGACTTTTACTTCTGGAAAAGAAGTGCAAATGCAAACGGAACAACTGACTTCCACTGTTGCCAAGAAGCCTATTTGTTTCCCTTTCTGACATCTCTCACATCTCTTTGGTTTCGTTCCAAGGATTATGACCCGGGAAGTGTCCCAGAACCCTTTTTAAAAGACTGCAGTTGGCCCTTTCCTCTCCAATGTGGACCAGAACCTCTCCCTCCACAACAGCCCTACTTTACAAATTTCAATGGTTTTTGTAGTGGATAAGGGTTTTGTTTATTTCTTACCCATAATTGTCTCTCCTTTGGTTTTCCCCACACATTTGATTTTGTTCACCTTGATGGTTTTTCTGTGTGCCCCCTAGTATGAATAATAATGACCATGCCAATTAGCCCTCTATGGTTATCAAACATAATGCCATCAGATTAAGATGTTTTTTAAGGTGTCAACATTGTGTGACCATATCTTCATTTCTGCATACCAGTGTATAATTCAGGACCCAGGATAGGGGCTACTTGTGACCCCTATGTGTAATATGAACTGAAATTAATCTCACCTCTACTTGATAACCAGCAGAATATAAACGGTTATTAAACAATCACTCCTTAACGATGTGTAGCATGGCTTCCCGGTTAAAAATCTGCATTCGCCATACCATCCCCCCCCCACCCCCCCATACATGTACTCATCCCCATACATGTACTATCGGTTAAAGATGGTACATTCTGTCAGTGCAGAATGTTCACAAAGCTCAAATCTGTAAGAGGATATTTTTCTTTGTTTGGTACTGTTTCTGCTGATTCTGATGAAGAGTCTTAAGTGTGATTTAACCCTTTACCTTATGTTTGATTTTTGACAAGCAGAACAAACCACTTGGTCTTGGGATTTAATTTATGTTGACACGTTTCTATGTGCAGAAGGTCTGAAAGAGTATGCAAAGGACATTTCTGTTATACTAAGGTTGTGGAGGTGACAAGGGGTTTTCATATAATGCTACATACTATGAAGTTGTACATGCACTGTTATACCTGGGTATTACAATTAATGTGTGACTGCCCATTTCTGTGTTAATTTATTAGAAACCCAAAGCATGTTTTGTCATATATTTGAAACCCATCGCTCTACATGCAAAACCCTGACCCCCTGAGCCAAGGAAGGACAACACTTTACTTACATTTGGTCTGATAATGACATATATGAAATATTGAGTATTTGATGACTCTAAAACTGATCTTTGAAACTCAACGTATGCAGTGGCAGACAAAAGCATAGTTAATAGCACAATGTTAATGTGCATACATGGTGTATCAACCTTAATGCAATTATCTGAACTTCAAACCTGAACCATAATATAAGTTGCTCAGCCTCCCTGGCTAGGAACTTGGCTCGTATATCATTACAAAGAAACATTCACATTTTAACATTGATTTAGTTTATTTTTGTGTGG
>CM051004.1:11755602-11885602 GCA_027704905.1 Muraenolepis orangiensis | reverse complement strand
CCACATGTATACTTGTGGAGGGAGCAGGCTTAGATTCAGATTTGGGGGTATTTGTCACATGTATAATAAGGTACATTGTACAATGTACAGTGACATGTTATTAATGTTATTATTATGTTATTAGGGTTAGGGGGTTTGGGGTAAGGTTTGGATTCTGGGGTTACAGCTAGTGTTAGGGCAGATTCATATTTGGTTTATTTGTCACATGTATTATATGGTACTGTGAAATGTTCTTAGGGTTATTATTATTATTATTATTATTATTATTATTATAGTATACTTATTAGGGTTAAGGTGTTAGTGGGTTAGGGTTAGTGTTAGGTCTGATTCTGATCTGGTGTATTTGTCTCATGTATTACAGTGTGTCATGTGTACAGTGTACAATGTACAGTGAAATGTTATTGACGGCTCCAAAGATGTGCTCATTACAAACAATTACATAAATGCTAACAAAAATTCAGTTTAGTGTATAGGGTCCAGTTGCTGTGGGAGGGGGGGGGGGGGAGTAGTAATACATTAATTATGAAAACGTATATTTAGTATGAATGAAGTATGTTGTTGTTGTCATTTTCAGGGCCACTGAGTTTTTAGTGGTACATTTTGGCTAGTCATTTCAAACTTATAATTATAATATAGTCTTGCACGCATACCTGATTTTCAACTAACTTGACATGTGACTGTTTTAATATTTGCCTAGCCATCTATTTTTTGATGCACAATTTTGTCTCTAGACATCAGCCATACATAGGTCTACACTTTCACTTTACTCCCATACTGTGCAGTATGGGAGTACCAAACCAATTCAGAAGATGCGCCTGTCCGTGTCTTCTACTGGGGCAGATCTCACAAAGTTGTGTGCATTTTCTTGAATATTCATATTCGGACGCCCCTTCTGCTGTGACCGAAGGACTGAGAGAAGAGCTGGCTGGTATCAGAGTTGTGATGGATACGATGTTAACTGTGTATAATGCCCTGTGACAAGCGGACTGCTTTTGGGATTTGCTTTGCTTACTCGTGTGTTAAGGAAGGATCTCAAATCCTTGTTGTCTCCTTACTTTGCTTTACTCCCTGTTTACAGTGAACATGGAGTAAAGTTGTACAGTTGTCTTCTACTTCTACATTGGCCTAAGACTTTTTTTTTTTTGGGGAAGGTGTAGGTTACTGTAATCCAAGCTTACATATGTCCTTGACCTGCCAGACCTGGAGACTGCTTCCTCCTCCCCTTTTTAGATTATATTTGTGCATTGTTCAAACTTTCTCAAGCGAAGGGATTTTTCATGAATTTCCTGGCCGTTTGATTGTCAGTTCCTGCGTTTGGTTTTGGAAACATTTTTAGTTTTGTATTGATGATCGTTAGGGAGTCCAGTACACAGTATGTGGTCCAGGTTCCCCCTCAGAAGTCGGCTAGCATACCATGGCGTACAGCGCTGCACTCTTGACCGTTGCAAAAAAGAAAGGGGATCATAAATGGAGTCGTTGGGCCACAAAGTCCACTAAGGTTCTTTGTCGGGCAAGAGGACAGACCAAAGACTCTTGGAACAACACACGTTTTCCAAGTTTTCCACATCTTTTACCACCACCACCATTCCTACTCATTGTATTTTTTCCAAACTGTTGAAGTTATCTTTGGCAGAGACGGGGATCTAGTGAGACAGAGCAGAGAGATGCATGGCAACCAAAAAAAGTATCCCCACACACACACACACATACACACACACACACACACACACACACACACTCACACCAGTGTGGAGGAACTATAACATCTCAACATCTGTTTCCATTTTGGTGCTGGCTTTTAAATGTGTGCCAGAGAATATGGGGGCCCGTCATGTGGAGAGGGTTGTTTTTAAGTGGTGGTACGATGATGGCACACCCACATTTTTTCCCCTTCTCGTCTCCATGTTGGGTTGGAAACTGTATAGTGACGGGCTACAGTACACTATCAAGCAAATAGCTGAGTGGGTCATGTCAGTAATGTTTATTGTATTTTTCTATATGTTTTATTTTTTGAACATACATACACCATAAACCAATCCAACACATGCTGCCTGTATTATCCCATACATTGAACCATAACATCACACTAATGTTCTTATATTATTAATATTTAGTTATACTTGGTCACATGATTCACATGATGGTGATAGGTTTGTTGGCTTTATTTACCCTGAGTCAAGGGTGTCTTAGGAGCTGGGCTGTATCGTGATCAGAGTGTTGCAGAGTGCTGGGCCTGGATGAGCAGTGCTTATAATTAGACTGGCATATGTCCACCCCGTGGAGACTGGTGGATACCAGTATTTGGTATGCTCGGCTAGCCTCGGGTTCATTTAGGCTAATGAAGCGGCAGTTCATTCCCTTTTGTAATGGCCATTCATCAAGGCAGTTAACCGCTAAGCACATGAGTGGCAGCAACCACTACTAAAGCAATGGCCAGACTGCACAGTCCCACTACAAATGTTGTCCAGTAAATTAAAATACTATGTTATTCCTGTTGGCTGGCCGGTGTGTAACTCCCAGCTGCTGTGACAGCCAACATATGATTGATCATGTTATATAAAATATATCTGTAAGGAAAACTGTAAAAGTGACAGTAAAAGTGGTGGTGGGGGGGCAGTCACTGTGGTTGGTGGGTGTGGATTGGTGGTTGGTTGGTCTGTTTCCTGCCTTGATCGAGGGTGTGTCTTTTGTACTGTACCGCTAACCGATGATGTGGAGCTCTTTGGGTGTGTCTAGAGAGGACATAGTCCATTGTGTAAGCTAATGTTTTTTCTTTTCCTACAGGATTGACTTCCTACTTGTAACTGTAGCTGAGTCACTGCCGGGCCACGACAGAAGGCCTTTTAACGGTGTCAAGAACCTCTATCCCCGATTCATATCTCTGTAGATTCACCTCTGCCCTTTGATTGCCGCCATTTGAAAAGATTGTACGGTTGAAGCCAAAGTGTTTTCAAGCACTCTACACACAACCTTTATTTTGATACCTGAACCTTTCCCTGAGTGGCTTTTTTTTGTATAACATAAATTTACTTTGATGCTAAAATGTATTGCTTTATTTATTGCTGAAGTCGGTGAAATGCTGAATCTCTCCACACAGTAACAGATAGACCCTTTCTATCGGTCTATATGTTCCGTTCATGTCCACAACCACAACTAGGATTGCACACAAGTACTTCCAACTTGTGTGCAACCCTTCCATTTGAGATGATGACCTCATCTTGTTGACGCTATTCCCTGGAAGTGTCTCCCCCCCCCCCCTCCCTGTCTCTCATTTTTTTCTACCCTCTATATATCAACACTCTGCTCTCTCTCCAACAATTACAGGACATACGTCAGACTCCCCCAGTGCTCTCTCCACTTTCCACCCAGGGACCGTAGTGCTGAAACGTCCGTCCCAAAACTCGACTTGGTTCTTAATATAGAGCCACGCAGAAGTGCTACATACATACAAGAGAAAGAAAATGACCTATTGTTTTTATTTGATAGCCTAAAATAAAATGTGTATTTATATTGCACCTTTCATTAATAAAATCCCACTTAATGCATCAGCACCCAAATGACAATTCCCATTTAACTAACTATTACATATATAGACTATTTAACATAATGAAAGTGTATAATCCAACCAATGATGGTAATTCAAAGTAGGGCCTAAGCACTTATTGAAATAGCCAGCAAAGTGTGATGGGGCAGACCCGGTGTATGTCAGGCTCCACAGAGAAATTCATTCATCAGGCAGCTTACTGTTGGATGACTAACCTGTTCAGCTACCTCTCCTATAGTCCCACAAGGCTAATAGAGCCATGCCTCTGGCAGAGTTTAGGCTAATTGTGTGATCAGTATGCCTCCTTGCAGGTGGAGGCAGAGTGAAAACTCACTGACTGTTGTAGTATTTTGTAGTAACGGTCTCTAGTTTGACTCCCTCTCTGAGCAAAACCGGAGGAGGTTTTCATATGAATTACCGTTGGTCTTGGCTCTGCTGTGAGTCTGTTGCACATGGTATGCCTTGCTGTTGAGCAGATCTGCTCTTTTCTATGCAGACATCCATGAATGAGAACAAATGTGCAGCCAAGCCCAATTCCATGGTCTGGTTTTGAGAGAACTCTGACCCAAATATTTCCTCAGTGCTACTGTCTAAGTTGTAGCAGGAGACTAAGACATCTCCAATGGTTGGGTGATTCAGGAATGATATGCATAACTACAGTAGCAGTCCTTCCCCTTTATTCTTGTTAGCATTAGACCACTTCAGTGGTGTGATGGATTAGTGATGCTTTTCCCTGAGGTGTATTGCACTATTGTTGTGGTGCAATATAATGGATTATGGTCGGTCACTTGGACATGAGAATTCATGGATAACAAAATAACGTATCCTCTTTCCAACGACAGTGGTCTAGACTTTGATGCTAGGAGATTGGAAGCTGATATCTTCCTCATCATCCTCTTCTTCATATGTCTCTCCTCAGCTCTGTCTGCCACTTTGGTGACAGCTACTCCTTATTTTTGTCTGGCACACAAGTCTGATAAATGGTCCACTACAGCCTTGTCTTGCTCCGTATTTAACACGTGTTTCTTCCATCATGATCGTGAAACAGCAGTGATTCCATTCTACTGCTATTATGGGAATTGGGTTTGATCCTGCTGGGAAATAACGGCTTGCATTTGTGTGCAATTTTATTCTGAGAACGTAATTTCCTTTTTGTTGTCTTGCCTTTGTTCAGAGGGGTTCAGGACATGTTTATCTCAGCTGGCCCAGAGCATCAATAACAGCGTGCTTATCTTGTGGAATTTCCATTGCCGTGGAGCTATATGCTTTATTACTGTTGTCACGTGCTGTCAGCTGTTGTTTGTTGTAAAAACAGAAGTAGCATGAAGCTGTTTTAATGTCTAGTAAGTGCTAGTCAGTATTGACAGAACAACCTTTTTTTCTTCTTTGGAAGTGGTAAATCAATGGGGCCATTACATCAGCCATCATTCAACTCGGAGTGAGAACATATCGAGTCAATTGAGCTAATTATGATCACATTTGTGCTTGGTAGTTAGAAGGGTACCATGTTTGTTCTCACTGCATGTTAAAATTGTTAAACAGCCAAGCTCAATTTATGAGCCAGGAAGCAATGCCTCGCTGGTTTCATAATTGTAAAAAAAAAAAGCTGTTTATCTCTGAAGGCTATACTGGTGATGAAGAGCAAGCTCAAGCCAAATATCCCCCCCCCACAGCTATGTGAAAGTTAACTGATGTCCTACAATCTATATTCCACATCCTGCTTTGCAAACATTAGCATGTTCAAATGAACAGGCACTAACTTAAACTTAAGTAACCAAGAACATGATCCTGTTTTTTGAGGGACATAATTAGTTACGTATGTTTGTTTACTTGATCACGTCAAACTTATCCATCAAAACATTAAATATTTAATAAGACTTTTATTATTATTTATTAAGCATCAACATGAAGCGTTTTTTTTTTTTCGAGGGAAAGTTTAAAGCGTCCACAACGTTTGGTTTTTGGCTGCATTACAAAACGGTGAAGCAGGGAAATTCCCCAAGCAGGGGAAGCTCAGGGTTGTTTTGAACGCAGTGTTAAACCATAACATCCCTGATGGGATTGATAAAGAAGTGTCTATGCATGTTCAGCTTTGTTGACCTACCAATGACTAATGACTTACGGATGACTGACTAATATACTTAATTCGATTTATATAATGAAATAAAAACAAACATTTGATGATGAAAAATGAATATTCCATTGTCCAAAAAAATATATTTTATATTATGTATATTATAACGTATGTGTAAATTAATGAAAAGTGTTCTTTTTTTAGTTGTTGTACTTTTGCTCACCAATGTGTCGAATGTGTTTTTGGTTGTACAGTCATAGTTGTATAGTCATAGTTGTACAGTCATAGTTGGTTTAGTTTTATAATCAGTTTGGTGTTGATTGTGTTAAGTACAGATATTGGTAGTGGTTTCCAAGTCTGCAGACTGACAGACTTTACATTTAACTATTTTAACGGTATTATATTAAATGTTGGTATTGTGTATTTTATGTTAATATTACTAACGATGTGCAACTGATACCTCTCCCTGTGTGTCTGCTATCTCCTCTTTCCTTGTTGCTCATTGGGCCATCTGTAAAGTGGAAGTGCAGAACAGTTATGGCACTCAATCCATTGACACCAAATGGATGCATACAAAGAATATGTATCCATTTGGTGTCAATGGATTCAGTGCTATAACCGTTCTTGCAGAGATTCCAATGTGCACAGAGGCGTGTCAGATTTTCCTATTTCTCTTCCTCTTTTCTCTCTTTCTTCATGTTCATGTTCAGAAGCATTGGCTCAGATCTGCATGTTGCCTGCTCCCCTTCTTTCTCTTCTCTTTCAGCATTAAGAACCAAGCCAACTCAGAGTTCAGAAATGACATTGCAAAGGAGAAACACAATCTCATGCTCTCATGGCTAGACGGAAACACAGACGGGCTAATAAAGTTACCAGGAGTTTAAGTGTGCATTTGACTCACTTCAGGCATAGAATATGACAAAGCTTTTAGCTTTTGAAAGATTCCATTGCAAGATTACACCTGTTTAAAAATCTACTAAAGGCGGACTTCATAATTAGCCAGCTATTCAAGCGGAAAGTCTGCCCTAGTGGAAAGGAAGAGGTGCATTCACTGCAACATCTTGTTGCCAATAATAGGTAGAATGTCCCAGATGGCGGTGGGTCTTGCAGATGTAACCTTGAGTGGTAATGCAATGTGAGGTTGGAACAGTTGTCCAATCAAACAGTGAGCCTCGTAGCTTGTCTTCGGATGTGTTCTTGAGAAAGCCATTGAGTTGGTCACATATACTGCCTGGTGCAGCAGCAGGCTCTTCGTTGTTGGCAGAAGACCAGCGCTATAAAAAAAATTTAAATTTTTATTTTAAACTATTTTTATTATATATTTATTTTATCCCGAGGGAAATTAGTTCTCTGCATTTGACCCATCCTAGTGTTAGGAGTAGTGGGCAGCCATTAGTACAGCGCCCGGGGAGCAGTGTAGGGGGTCGAACCGGCGACCTTGCGGCTCCCAAGCCAAGTCCTTATCCACTGAGCTACTGCCCCCTCCAAATCAGGGCTGTTGCCTTGCTCAAGGGCACGTTAGCCCTTTAATGTTTGAACAAAGGAGTGTTTCCTATGCTCCGCCACAGCTGCACTGAAGGATATTTGGTCATTATTAATCATATTCTAATTGTTCTAACAGTTTGCAGAATCTCAGAAGATGCTATTTTGCATTAGGGATTTGCCCAAGTTGTTCATTCCAATGTCCAATTCATGTCCAATTCATATCATTAAATAGTTAATTCACAGTTTGTTTTTATGCCATTTAACTTGCCATCTCGGCATTACAATTTACCATGTCTCTTGTCGAGTATAAGCTTTCATCAGTCATTTTATTTTCTGCATAGTATTCCTTCTCTAGCTTCACTGAGTGTTGACCAGGAAAGGTTCCAAAGACATACACGTTAGTGTTTAGGTCAGCACTTTTGCTTGCTGATGAAGCACAAGCTGAATTTTAATGACGCACCAATGTAAAGTGTACTGAACAAGCAGTATTACATATGTTTATCAAGGGGCCCCTGATACAAAGACTGATACCATATACATTTCTTCCTGAATACACATGTAAAAAGGAAATGTGCTAGTATTTTTAAATATACTAGGCCTTTACCATGGCACTGTAGAAGCAAGAGTGGCATCCTGTGTAGATTGGTTAGAGAAGCTTACTGCTGGTTAGCGTGTTCCAATGACAATCGAGTCTTTATAAAGTTACAGTATGCAACTTATTCTATTACATGTTCAAACAGGTCCATCTCTCACCGCAATGACATAATTGCCTGTGGTATTGGGCGATGGCTCTCTTAGTTAGCATTGCTTCTGATATCCTTTGTCATGAGCGACAGTGAAACTGATCATTACTACACACTTTACTTTACCCTTTAACTTACTCATCCTTACATCCATTTAATTGTTTCTCAATGAAAGACATGATTAACAGGCAAACTGCATCAAAAGGCTAATGTTATGTAAGTTGGACATCCAAACAGCAACAGCTAGTAGAAATCATCAGCCCTTATGAATTTGATGGTGATGCCTAGTGAATCCATATGCAAATGAAATACACAGCTAATGTTGCACATGTACATATCAACACACATGCACTGGCTGTGTGTATACAACTGTAGTAGACAAGCGTAGACCTCCTTCATAGGCGCCCAACTAGTTGACATGTTCAAATTGCTGCTGTGTCTTGTGCTCGTGCTGTTGACCAGACCTGTTGTGGTCTGCCACATGTGACCAATGCTCAAAAATAATGCCAACAAACATCTCAGCCCATCTCGTTGCCATCTTCCAACCAGCTCTACCCCCATGGGGTTCTGCTGCTGTGAATATAACATTTATTGGAGGGTTTTTCTTTACATATTTCTATGCCGTTCTGGCGAACTGTCGGTTCCTTAGTCATCCATCCCAGCTTTGGATGCCGTGGTATTCTAGTGTGTGGGCTGTAGGCTGCTCCCCCCGTAGTGCCAAGCTGTCTCTTGTTGGGCTTAATCAGGTGAAACAAGTCCGGTCTGACGCAGTTCCCCCCCGCCATGGCTGCTTCTCAGTCTGGCTTCCTGTTTTACGTGCTGTGTGTGTAGGTGTCCATCGGAGTGTGCACATGCTGTAAATGCACTTCACACACATTCATTTTCTAAATGTGTGGGACTGTGCAATTAGGAATTATTCCTATGGGATCAATATCTATATATGTTAAGATGTTATGTTGCATGTTTTTAATTTGTCCTTCCAGAGCCACCATAGAGGAAGTGGAGGGAGATGTCTGCGAGCTGGAATCCAAGCTTGACAAAGTGAGTCCAGCAAATCTTACCCCATTGTTCATTTGCATCACCAGTGTGGTGATGCAACACCCCCCCCCAATGTGCTTGCTGACGCTCTAAAATAAATCAACCTTACAGATGCATCAGATGTCGGTCATGCTGTTTGGCAGCATTGACGCAATTAAGTGTGTATGGTAAACTAATACCTGCAGGATGCTGTTAGACGCTGACTGCAGCTGAAAAATGGATGTGTGTGTTCTAGCGTGCTACTGTGTTATACCAGGCGTCTACTCTGTAGACACCTGATATAACACGAGAAATGGCCTGCTTTTAACCCCCTGTTTCAGCTTGCATTAGAACACTATGAGATTTTAGAAAATGAGCGATGTTGTATATGAAAAGACATATTCCCAAATCATTTGGGTTCATTACCCCTTTAAGGATGATGATCACCCTCATACTCTCACTCTGTTTAACACTTATCCTCACTATGTACCATACCTCACCCTCTCACTCTGTCTAACCCTCATCCTCATTATGTACCATACCTCACCCTCTCACTTTTTCTAACCCTCCCTATGTACCATACCTCACCCTCTCACTCTGTCCAACCCTCATCCTCACTATGTACCATACCTCACCCTCAAACTCTGTCTAACCCTCATCCTCATTATGTACCATACCTCACCCTCTCACTTTTTCTAACCCTCACTATGTACCATACCTCACCCTCTCACTCTGTCCAACCCTCATCCTCACTATGTACCATACCTCACCCTCAAACTCTGTCTAACCCTCATCCTCATTATGTACCATACCTCACCTTCTCACTTTTTCTAACCCTCACTATGTACCATACCTCACCCTCTCACTATGTCTAACCCTCATCTTTACTATGTACCATACCTCACCCTCTCACTATGTCTAACCCTCATCCTTATGATGTACCATACCTCACCCTCTCACTCTGTCTAACCCTCATCCTCACTATGTACCATACCTCACCCTCTCACTCTGTTTCACCCTCACCCTTGCTATGTGCCATACTTCACCCTCTCACTCTGTTTCACCCTCACCCTCTGTCTCAGTCTCCCATACTCTCTCTACAACCCCCACCCCTCCCTCTCTGTCTCATCCCGCTGTGTGTTTGTGTTCAAGAAGAAACTAGACGTTATTATTGGCCTGGAATTTGCATCGGATCTTTAAAAAACTTTTAATTTAGCCAGCATGATTATAACATTCATCACGGAGGTCGTTTCCCCTCATAAGCTCGGATGGAGATAATGGATAGTAAGGTTGATTTATCTGGAGTCTTGTAAAACAAGGCTGTATAAGATCAGTAAGATTATGAAAACCAACCAAACGTGGTCCCATTCTTATTCCAATATGCCCACACTACAGTTTTCTGCATTGTATTGTCTTTTTTGGGGTCCGAAATGTCAAAGCTGTGTGTGTGTGTGTGTGTGTGTGTGTGTGTGTGTGTGTGTGTGTGTGTGTGTGTGTGTGTGTGTGTGTGTGTGTGTGTGTGTGTGTGTGTGTGTGTGTGTGTGTGTGTGTGTGTGTGTGTGTGTGTGTGTGTGTGTGTGTGTGTGTGTGTGTGTGTGTGTGTGTGTGTGTGTGTGTGTGTGTGTGTGTGTGAGTGTGAGCAGGCAGGTGTATTGATATCCACTGGTGTGATGGAGCAACATGCTCTCCCTTCCTCCTCCAGTGAGGTGGTGGACAGCGATGGCAGGCTTTGTTTGTTTGTTTTTTTTACGTAACCCGCTGTTATCTCTGGCACCGATCAGTCACAAGAGAAGATGGGTCTTTAATTAGATATCTTTCCTTTAGGATTAGTATTGAGTAGTAGGTACTTAGCCTGGCCAGCTTGCCCATGCTCCAGTGTGTGTATGTGTGGCTTTAAGTCTGCTGGAGCAGATGTCCAGGGTTGTAAGACGAGACCGGGCCCTGGAGAATCTGCACAGCACTGCTTCAACTTGTTATTCACTTTGCTTGGTTTTATCTTTATCTTCCATCTCTGTCTCTGTCTTTGTCTGTGTCTCTCTCTCCCACCAGTTTTTTCTGTCTTCTGCCTCCTCCCCTTCTCGTTTTATTTTTCACAAAACTATTTTTATTTGTGTTTTTTTTAATTTATTCTTATCTCTCTCTTTCTTTGTCACTACTCCTTGTGATATCTTCTGCATCACTCCTCCCACTTGTTGTTTGACAGTGTTATTTAAAAAATGTGTTATCTTTGTGTGTCAGTGTTCCACGTGACTCCTGTTGTGTGACTATTAAAACAACGTCTCTCTCTCTATCTCTATCTCTATCTCTCTTTCTCTTTCTCTCTCTCTCTCTCTCCGTGTCCCTGTAGCTGGTCAAGCTGTGTATTGGGATGATTGATGCTGGGAAGGCCTACAACACGGCCAACAAACTGTTTGTTACTGGCATCCGGGAGCTGGCGCAGCACTCCACCAAAGATGAAGTCATCGAGGTGATTATGCGCGGGATTATATTAACTCTTTCACACCACCCATCTGCACGTGATGATTCAGTCTTGGCCCTCTTCTGGGCTTGTTGTGGTCTGGGGGGAAAACCCACTGTTGGACCGGAACCCTGAAAGTAAAAAATTAATCTAAATGTTATTCTTTGTTCAAGGTCAAAGTACATGTAGAATTGTTCCTTCAGGAATATGGATCACATGACGTTTACATTATGAATTCAGTGTGTTCAGACTAGCTTTATTTACCGTGTGAAAACCCTAACGTGTGTCCTTCAGACCCTGTAGAAGCAGGGCTGTGAAATGCTTTGTTTTCTTCTCACACAAGGTTTTGCATGGGGTGTATGGAGAGGGGGTGGGGGGGAGGCACTTCCTCTCAGCCTTTGTGTTTTCCTTTCACAACCCCCCCCCCCCCCACACACACACTGGGTCCGGAGTTTGACCAGAGTGTATACTTACTGGACAATTTGCTCCGAAAAGCTTCAATTGTTGCACACACAGCACATAGACTCTTGTAGCATTCAGTAGTTAATAATGGCATTTCCAGAGTGGCACATATGTGTATGTGTGGGGGTGTATGCTATGCATATGCTTTCATTCTCCAATTAAAAAATGTTGAAAAATAAAAAAATGCATTCTTGTTACCGATTATAGTAGTTGTTATAGTATTATTATGCATATGGAGACTTATTTATCAATGCATCTGTCTTTTCCTCCTCCTCATCATTGTTGTTTTGTTATATCCTCTCTCCCACAGTCCAGTCTCACCAAATTTGCAGAGAGCCTGCAGGAGATGATCAACTATCACACGGTAGGAAATCAGCAGTCCCACCCCGTCCGTGATGAACCTTACCACTTTGCCTGCTGTCCTAGCGCAACGTCATACAGAACTGGGTCAAACTCTGGTGGCACATTAGCTCCTGTTCCAGTAAGGAGGCATACTAGAGCAGACGCTGTAGTTTAGAGATTAGAGAGGACTAAGACGACGGGGTTGCTGGTTCGAGTCTCCCTCTCCGGTTCTAATTAAGAAGTTAGTCTGAATACCCAGACTGCTGCCGCCTGGCTTCCCTCCCAGTGGCTGAAAACCACAAGATATTTGTTCCTGCTACTCGGAATGGGTCACACAATGAACATGACACGTCAGCATGACCGAGTATGGATGCAAAGCAAACTCATTGGGGATATAACAATGCATTGTGTCACAAATCCAAGGTATACCATTGGCATCCTCACTGTCTGTTTCAGGGCTTCTCTTGTTTTCTTATAGAAACCTAACCAAGGTCTGAAACCTCCCCTCAAGTATATCTTTAAACCGACATCTATTTAAAGTCCATGTAACACAGGGTAGGTTTTGTGTCTTGTAGAGCACATCTTTATTCCAGGTTTAATGGTACGTTCACAAGCAGATGTGAACCAGCCTAATGCCCTGTGTACCGTGCACAAAGCCTCCGCTCAAGAGACAGCGGTACAAGTACAAACTGCAAAAGACTTTGTTTCTCACAGTGTGAGTAGAACGGGTTCCTCGTTCCACACATAGCCGGGATGACAAAGTGCTGTGTTCCTCCACTGACAGCCCCCCAAAAGCCCTTAAATCCACCCCAGTGCACTGCTTTAAAACCGTTTAATAACACAACATCCATTTATATCTTGGTCTCTCCCAGGGCCTGGACTTTGACCCTCGGTCTTCCACTGGGGATGTCCACTCCATCCTTACATTCTCTTGTTGGTCATGTTGACCTCTCCTCTAAATCTCAAGGGGGAGGGACTGAAGTTGAGTTCAGAGCATCTCCTTGATGTCACCGTGAGATCCCCACACTGGGCAGAAGTTTGAAGTTAACCGCAGTGCTTTGGTACGACTGTGAAAATAATCTGGTGGCTTTGACTCCACCAAATCCCTGAAGGTGGGCGTCCATCACACTACACACTAACGTGTTCATCTGTGTTGAATCATTATCGGGGCGGGAAGTAGACGTCTTCAGCGGTCGTTTTGGTTGGAAAAGATTTGTCAGACGTGTCACTATTGATGAATCATAGAAGCGTTCCTAATTAGGACTTTTAACTCCATGGAAGCCACAAGATCTCTTCCCCTCCCGTCCAAGGAAGCCACAGTCTTGAGGCCGGATGACGCACCAGACTGGCCACATCAGCTGACTGCTTCATATGTGTTTTGTTTTTTATTTTTATGTTTTTTTCCGGCGATCTCGAAGCACATGATCCATGGTGTCACAAGCTAGACGGGGCCCTGCCCCAGCCACACTGGCTGTATTGTCTGGTCCTGCTATCGTCTGTCCGCCAGTCCAAGGAAATAGAAGACAAACCCAACACAGCCTTTTTTTTAAGGGCCTTGTTTATACGTGACTGCTGCTTCTCCTGGAGCTACTTGGTCTCACAGAAACATGCAGGTTAACGAGAGGCATGAGAAACAATGAGGGAGTGTGTGAGTGAGTGTGTGTGTGTCTTTGTGTCTGTGTGTGGTGTTTATATATTCAGGGAGAATTCAGGTAGAGCGTTTATGGAAATATGGCCACATTTGTCTGTGCTAAACTTCACCAGGGGAAGAAGAAACCGTGCGTGTATATAAGTAACCGAGCGCTGACTTTGCAGAACAGACCGTAGCCCAGATGTCTGAATCAGCTCTACAGCTGCTGTTTACAGATGTTGATGTTGAATTTTTGGAGCCATGCTCCTTTTTTGAATTTTTATCTGAAGCTGATTTTAAACAGCTAATCTGTCCATTTTTCTCCCTCTTTACAGATACTTTTTGACCAGGCACAGAGATCAATAAAGACCCAGCTTCAAACGTTCGTCAAGGAGTAAGTGTTGACTGAGAGCAGAGTGATGGCGCGTGTAATTTCTTCTTTCCGCTTCAGGCTTCACATGGCAAAGTCTTCACATGGCAAAGTGCGTCTATGTTTTAGGGATTCAGTTGTCATCCGCAGTGCGTCAAAATGACGCCTACTGACCGCAAACCAAAGTCGCAGTTTGAGTCTGCGTCCAAATGTAATAAAAAAAAAAAAAACACTTTCCATAATTGATTGATTTTGATCATTTAATTAGTTGTGACAGGGGTAAGGGAGAGGGGGTGCGGCGAGGCTAAATATAAATGATGCAATACGGCTAAGCTATAAGTCACCTTGACGATTAAAGGTGACTTGTTCCTATTTAGATTTGCCGTTGCAGTTCTGTGTTAATTACAGGCAATGTTTTAAATAAATAAATTCAATAGAGTGTGCAAGAAAAGGATTTGTCTAATAGCGTCTTTATGTGGGCGATGTAGTTGGGGGACCTGCGGAAAAGTTTGGGAACCACTGAGCTAATGCATTATCTTAATTGGGATTTCAATAAACCTATTTAAGAGTTAAATTCAAAACATCTATTGCAAAACATGACCTTGTAGCATCTTAATCCGTCATATAGGCCCACATTTTCTTTGGATGGGAATGTGTATAAAAGCTACAGGACGGCATGTTGGAGGACACATCCATACCAATGTGTGTCATACCGTAATACAAATCCACCCTTAAAAGTCCTCAGTTTCAGACACGCATATACAGCATCGATGTCCATTTATTTCAATATTGAGGATTAGCCTTAACCACCGGCAGCAGCCGGGCCTCCCAGGGAATGCTTAGCTAGATTTACTCCTGTTTATATTGAACAAAAAGGAGAAACTCCAGGGAAATACATGGAGAATATGATGAGTGGAGGTCACTAGGTTATCTGTGGTTCTCGTTCCTTCTCTCATCTGTTTCAACAACACCACAGATAACCATGCTTCCTTTTACATGACACTTTCCAACTTGCAGAGATTGGAGATATTATATCTCAATATTATAAGAAATATTCAAATGTCTTTAATCCTGTCCTGGCTCATGGTGAAGTTATGAAGCACACACCCTGTGTTTAGTAGCTATGCATTTTACATTACATTACATTAATCATTTAGCAGAAGCCTTTGTCCAAAGCAACTTACAATAGTTTGCCTTAACTCATTTATCAATACTAATCATTGACTATGTTAAAATATAAAAAAATTTCATGCATGTATTAGACTTGTTACCGATGATCTCTACCATTTCTTAACTTTATTTACTAACTCTTTATTGCATACAAGTTTGTTAAAACACTATGTTCATAAACATGTACATACATTATTTATGTTATTAATTACATTTTCTTCCCTCGCCAAAATGTTTTGTGCTGGTGAAAGGGGTGCTTGGCTGAAAAAAACTTCAGCAAAACAATAGTTTGAGAACCTCCGCTGTAATTCATGACCCCCCCCCCCCCCCCCCCTAACGGCCTGCTCTTTCCCCTGCGTTGGTTTCCCCGTCAGAGACCTGCGCAAGTTCAAGGAGTCCAAGAAGCAGTTCGACAAGGTGAGCGAGGAGAAGGAGGCAGCGCTCTGCAGGAACGCCCAGGCGCCGCGCAACAAGCAGCACGAGGTGGAGGAGGCCACCAATATCTTGACCGCCACGCGCAAGTGCTTCCGTCACATCGTCCTCGACTACGTCCTGCAGGTACCCCCCCCCCCCCAAACAACCCCACCCCACCAACAACCCCCTCCCCACCTCGCCTACAAGCACCCTGAAAGACGCCTCTAAAAGTCTGTGAGTGAGTGTGGTTGGTGGCTGGTTAAGGCAGCCTTACCTGGCCTGAGTTAGACTAATTACTCTATGGCCAGGTGAGGCTGCTTGAACCAACCACACACACACTCTCCACGGTCTGTAAGACACGCCATAGGTTTTGTGTCTCGGGAAGCACATCTTATATACCAGGTTTGAATAGTACTATGTTCACAAGCAGATGTGAACACAGCCTAATGTGGACCGTTTACAACGCCTCTGCTCGAGAGGCGGCGGAAGTACAAACTGAGAAAGACTTGTCTGTCGCGACGGGTTCCTCGCTCTACACACAGCCCGGGTGACAAAGTACCGTGTTCCTCAAGCCCTTAAATGTACCCCAGTATGTGTGTTTTAAAAAAAACCTTCAACAACATAACCCACAGATCTGTTATGGAGAGTTATGTGCTCGCTCTCGCTCTCGCTCTCGCTCTCGCTCTCTCGAAATGTTGAGCAGGGAGATCAGGGTTTCAGATCTTCGTGAACTCCTATGTGTCGGATAATCTGGGAAGGCATTAAAAAAATAAAATTAAAAAACACAAAGGACAAGTGTCATAGAATGAACAAAAATATGTCTGTACAATCACAACAGTGGAGCATACACTTGGTACAACTAGTTCAGCTGTTTTATGTATGAATGCTAAGGCTAATGTGGATTTATATCTGGAACATACCACCGCTTTGCCTCCAAGGCAAAGATGCCTCTTGGGGCTCATTAGCAATGTTTCTTCCTCTTTTGGATTCTTTTGCTGATCATTTCTTTTTTTTGTTAAATACTTTGTAGTTTTGGTCGAAAGTTTCACAACATTGGCCTTGGCCTTGGCTTTTGCAACGCCGATTTATTTCGAAATTCTCCTTCCCCGAAAAGGCGTCTGAGTGGTTGAGTGTAAGAAATGGACTCTTGAGCAGTTACTCTCGCCATAGGAAATCTATAAGTCTCTCTGCCCGCTCGATTGAAATCTGCCAACCTACCGAGTTTCACTCGCCGTCAGCGCTTTGTGGCCCCAGCAAAAAACCTCTGCGACTGTAGTTGGCTCATGAACCGTCGGGGAGCCGTTGAAGCTTTACGTTGTATTCCATTTTTTGATTGTTTTTTCGTGGCCCTTTCTGTCCTTAATTACACGGAGCAGAGTTGATGGTGACAGATGAGATGGTAGGCGGCAACCGTGATATATGGGGGAGGTTGTGAGCTCCAGTTAAACTGGGGACAAAAATACATAAGTGGGCCGTTTGATTACCCAGTGGCAAACACTACACACGCACGCACGCACGCACGCACGCACGCACGCACGCACGCACGCACGCACGCACGCACGCACGCACGCACGCACGCACGCACGTACGCGCACACGCATAGCCTGCTACCTGGAAACAATGTAATCTTCCCTTTATACTTGCATGCGCACGCACAGCACAGGAGAGTTGTGCAATGCAGTTGGGCAGATGGTCTGGGAGACTAGTGGCATAACGTGCTGTAGCCCAGGGTAAGATATCGGCTCCCCCTGGTGGTGATTCAATTAACTACGCTGCAGTATTGTTCACTGACTTGTGCAGCTTATTTCAAGCTTGTCTGATCTTCTCTTTAGCCTTCAACAAAGTTGTGTATATACGTTTTGTATCCAGCCAATGTCACAGTTGTCAGTGTTTCCACATTTCCCTGTTTTTCTTTCTTATTTAAAGTTACAATGATGTCTGTATGTTGTTTGAAGTATTATGAATTGAGTTGTATTGCAATGTGTTTGTTGATCAAAAGTAATTAAAAGCTTTCTTTGTGAATGATAATATATTTAAAAGTAACCGTTTTCCTCCTTTTCTGTCCATTCTAGATCAATGTCCTACAATCCAAGAGAAGATCGGAAATCCTCAAATCGGTAAAGCGTCTGCGAACAGGCACTTTCCGTATAGACTCACCAAAGTCAAAATGTTGCTCATACTGATACTGCTTCTCCTCCTTCTCCTCCTCCAGATGCTGTCCTTCATGTATGCCCACCTGACCTTCTTCCATCAAGGATATGACCTCTTCAGTGAACTCCAACCCCTGATGAAGCAGCTGGGAGGGCAGGTAGGACCACACACACACACACACACACACACACACACACACACACACACACACACACACACACACACACACACACACACACACACACACACACACAGTGGAGGCATTCAGAACTTTTGCCTACTATGACGATATCGTATGTCAATATCTTTATTATGATATGCTTTTGAATTCTGAGGGGGTCAACATCTGTTGAGTCAGTGCTCAGGGCTGCTTTGGGGCTTTGAACCTGCAGTATTGTCATTGTATGGATGACTGTTTGGGACACACAGACACTCACACACGCACCCTTCATATCATACAGAAATAAAGACTCAAAGCAAAATGGGAAGCTGTATTCAAGAAGGAAATGTGTTTGTTTACATTCAAGGCTTTTAAAAATAAAATAAAAAAGGCAAATATCAAAACCTTTTTGCTATTTGATTTATTCAGCAGTACATTTACTCTATGTAACCCCCTGGATCAAACTAGCAGAGGATTCCCACTGGACTTTGGTCCTCGACCCCCAAACCTATTCAGGGTTTTGTTGTTGTATCGGTGTTCTGCCATTTGGGTAAAATGTGTTTGTGTGTACTTAACATGTACAGTGTGTGTGTGTGTGTATGTGCTTAACGTACACTTTACCCCCGGGGCTTCCTGTGTAGCCCGGGGGGGGGGGGGGTGGGTCCTCTCCTGCGGCAAGCCAGAACGTGACCATGGCAGCACTGCCATCGCAGTGTTCCTGAGAGGGATCATTATCAGATCCTCAGAAATGAGGAAGGAGAGTCAGAGAGACAGACGGAGAGAGGGGGAGAGAATGCTTTCCCACCACGGAGCTAACCGTGCATGACAACAGCAGAGGACACCGAGAGCGCACAAGTTTGATCAGGGAAAGAGAGACACAGAGAGATGGTGGTAACGCTGTTGACATTTTAGGAAGAGGCTCGTTAAGAGGACCATGGATGTAGGAGAAGAGAATCCATCAGCCGGTTTTAATACCTCCAGGGATTAGGACCTGATGCTTTAGTTTGTATCTTTTTGGGGTTTTTCTGATGTCTTCTAAAGTCTGGATTTCAAGGCACATGAGAAAATGGATGTTTTAAAGCGTAACGCATCAGGTGGAGTGTTTGGCCTGGTCTTAGTGAGACTGCTCACAGCAACAACATCAACAACAACCAAGACGATGCCTTTGAACTGAGGCGTTTCTCCGAATCTGAAAAGACATCTCGTTGTAGCAGCAAGACTGGAGAGAAGCTGGTGTACAAAACCTTTTGTGTCAGTGACCGGCACTTTCTAGAGATCCTCAGGAAGGAAGTGAACCATGATAAGGATCCACGTGTTTGCTTTCTGATCTGAAGATCAAAAACAGACCCGAAACAAGCAGCTGGAACCCGGAGGCGTGTGTTCACTTCGTAATCCAGCTTCTCTGACCCGGGAACCGTCCAAAGATTTTGTGATGAGCGAGCTACATGTAAGATGGGTTTGGAAGAGGCAGACCGAGAGAGAGAGGTCTCTGTGAGTCAGTCAGAGTGACTGACTCTGGTGAGAAATGGTTCGAAAAGAAGCCCGGCGGTGTGGAATACAAGTGGCTCCAAGGATGAAGCATACGACAGACTAAAGGAGGGGACCGGCTGAAAGGCTTCGACAGTGGGGGAGTGAGAGAGGAGAAGATGCCCCACGACATCTGTCTGAAGAGTGAGAAGAGGAGTGTTGTGTGACACGCTGCACACTAGGAACACCGGGGAACTGGAGTTCAGAGCTGTGGAAGGCCACTCAAAGCCCCCAAAGTGGATTTTTCTCTTTTCTATTTATTTGCTGTCCCCTTTATCTCCACCATGAAGCTGAGGAAGGTGGAGAGGCTGTGCAGGGAGGTGTGGAAGAGCTGCCAACAGGTTTGATAACCAGCATGAACCACTGCAAGTATAACAACGCTGCTCACACTTTGGTAGAGGTGTGATCCAGCAGCAGGTAGAGAGAGACATGTTATCCACACCACCAGACATGCAATCTGTGGCTGTGAAATTTAAAAGGTTTTAATTTGCAAAGTGGTTAACTTGGCCGGTCTTTGTCCTACCCACTGTAACAATACTTAGTAATTTTTCCAGGGTCGAGATGATAGCAAACCCCTAATGACACGCTGGTACTGACTTTGACACTGGTATACAGTATATATTGTTCGGTGTAGGTACTATGTAGCTTTTACTATTATTGTGGATGGTTAGGGCTTTACATTTGAAATAGGCAAGTTCAGTCAGGTCAGGATAAGGATCAGAGCCACAAACTACTACACACTACAACAACAATATAAAACCATTATGTAAACATTCCTGACATCTAGAGAGTAAGATGGGGGGCATTCTAATCTCTCACAAATGTATTTAAAGTTTATCCTGTTTTCTTCCATCCATTTTAAACCTCAAACTAATAACTTTGGCAATCCTGTCCTTCGATTGTCAATGTAATGATTACATTAATCGTGTCCTTTGATCAGATCAAGGAGATGAAATTAATGAATGAATCTTAGTTTCAGAATTGAGGGGACCGTTATTTCAGTGGAGGTTCAGGTTTGTTTGAAGGAGGCAGAGACGCCATCAATGAAACACTTGAAATCGCAAATCTCTCTCTCTCTCAGACTCTCTGTCACGGTCAGATAAGAGGTTGGACAGGCAAGCGCTGAATCAGAGCTCCGACATACATATGTACAAAGGTGATATTGTGACACCTGCATGGGGTACATGTACAGGCACTTACTCTCTCCTTGTATTATGACATCACACACACACACACACACACACACACTGCATTGTACCTCCACAAACAAAACAAAGCTGAAAGGTCATCCCCCTCAAATACTTCAATTTTCAACAGCAACATGTCTTTTGGTTATGAACTTTTTTCCCTTAGCTTTCATTTATGTCCATCTAAGTAAATCAAACAGTGATTATAAGACAACATGGCAACCTTTCTGTGTCCTGTAATTTCACAGGTATTTTTCAATTAAGTTGGCAAAGCATTTTTATCCCCAACTCAATAATAACAAATAATAATATAATAATAATAATAATAATAATGTATTTTCTGTAAACTCAAAACACTGTGCAGTCAGATTAAAAGCAACAGCCGCTATGTGTCTCTATACAGTATTATAATATAAGTACATAATATCATATATAGCCATGTAATATGTATCACTTTTCAGTTTGCCTCATTGTGTAGAACAGAATAAGTCTTCCAACAGTACAGGTTCAAAGCTTCAACCCATGATCTAGGAATCAATGAAACTTAATACAATGCAAAAGGTCAGGGAGGTTGCAGGATGTAATGTTGACTTGAAACAGGCTCTAACGGGCAATGGGCTTTCGTTCCCTAAATGAGACAGAGGGCTGTTTTACATCACCAATAAGCATTAGTTCTCCTCACCACGTCACAAGTCTAATGTGGTTAACCACGCCGGTAGGAGCACATCTTTATCTAGTCTCACTGATGCCCTGAAGGTATCTCTTCTAAATAAGCTCTTCTCAACCTCTGAGCTTGTGTGCGGTTGGAGCCTTATCCGCCCATATTCCCCCCCATATTCCCAGGGCATTCCCACGCTTTCCTCTGCCCGCGTCTCCCTAAACGAAGCAGCCCTTCACCGTCGAGAGCCGTCGGTCTGTGCGGAGATCTGAGGAGCCGCTGTCGGAAGGTCGCTCTCTTGCGTTAACAAGTCATTAAACCGGCCTGAGGATGAGGGCGAAGCGTTACACACACACACACACACACACACACACACACACACACACACACACACACACACACACACACACACACACACACACACACACACACACACACACACACACACACACACACACACACACACACACACACACACACACACAGCTCTGAGACCCTTTTTATAAAAAAAAAAAAGATGTCCCCCCCCCCCGAGCAAGTACAACATACAGCCAATATTCGCGAGGAGGAGGAGAAGTGTGAATCACCCTGGACCTAATTACACATATGACGTAAAGGGTCTCAAGCCAGGAATAGATGATAGGCTGGTTGTTCTCCCAAAGGAAGAGATGAAGTGGGTCACATCAAAACTAGTAGATGATAAGATGACTGTTTTCTTTCAGTTGTAAATGGGTGGCACAGCTCCTGCAGCTCAAATGGTCCTAATACATCATACAGCTGGATTTGAATAGTCTGATTGTAGTGTGCACCTAGTTTATCTGTAGCCTGGTGAGACTATCCCGTTCTGTTTCTCTCTGCAGGTCGGTCTATCCTCCAGCTTGTTGAAAGCCTTTTCCAAAAAACTAAAAAATGCCAAGACCATTCAGGCACAGAAAGTTTTTCTCGGAAGAGAGTATGTTTTTGCTTTACTTCCAACCGGATTCGGCAGTGAGGAAAAGGAGATTCAAGATTCTGATTCAAGAATTGTATTTGCCATTTGCAACAAGTACAATGGAATGCTTACTCCCCATTTCCTTCTGCAGTATGAAATTCTAGAACACAATACTATAAGAATACTATACACAATTAAATAAAACATAAAAAGAACAATCAAGTGATTGATGGATGATATGTATGTGTTATATTGTGCAAAAATCATTTAAAAGCATTTTAAAGTGCCAGTAGTACAGCAGCATCATAAATACAATGCAGTACAGTGCAGTAACTGTAGCAATGATGTCCAGAAAGTCCAGCAAAGTATGACGTGTAGTGTTAAGGTTGTCCCTTCCTTGAACTACATAAAACGTGTGTGTGTGGGTGTGGGTGGGTGGGTGGGTGGGTGTGGGTGTGTCTAACGAGTGGTTGTGTCTAACGAGTGGTTGTGTCTGTGTGTTCCAGTTGGATCAGCTGGTGGTGGATGCAGCCAAGGACAAGAGGGATATGGAGCAGAAGCACTCTACCATCCAGCAAAAGGTACACACACACACATTTGTTTTATGATGGTATAGTTTTCTCCCAAGAGAGCGGTGTCTAATACGGGTGAGTGTCTAATACGACATGAGTTATGTTGTTAAATGTGCTCATGAAAACCGTTTCAATAACAAAAGTGTTTGTGGAACACACACACACCCACACACACACAGGTTCAAAACCCTCTTGCATGGCCTGCTACCTGCACACAGTGTAATCCTCCCCCTCCCTCTATCCACACACACACACACACACACACACACACACACACACACACACACACACACACACACACACACACACACACACACACACACACACACACACACACACACACACACACACACACACACACACACACACAGGCTTGCCATTGGATAGACCACATACACTATACAATGGGAAGACAGAAGATACTTTCTGATCCCCTTGGTCATATCCCAAGCCGTCTCTGATTGCACTTAGACTCCTGCCATTAAAAGAAAAGCCAGAGGGCTCCGCCATGATATTACTTTACGATCTCCCCCCCCCCCCTTCAAGGCAACCTGCCTTATCTTGCTTTCACCATGTGTCACATCCACTCTGTGGACCCTGCGGTCTGCTCAGCAGCCCGGGTCGTATGACTCACCAGTACTGGTCCTTGGAGCTCAACAGCCTGGAAAGACAAGGAAGGGCTAGTCAACGTCCGTGGCTAAACCACAAAGCGCCGCGGGGGCAGGATCACACTCTGTGTAATGAGGCGGCACCGCAGTAGTTGCGCTTTTACCTTAACCGAAAATGTAATGTCTTGCTCATTTCATTCATTCATTCTTTCAGACATCAACAATCTCTCTGAAGTGGTTCCCGGGTGATGTCAATTCAAAAGCCTTTTACTTTTTTGTTTTTCACAGTCCGCTCATTAAACAACTAAGTTATACACACGGCGTAACACAGAGTGTTGATATGTTACTATCAACACTATCGGATAGGATCATTTGCATATCTCATCAGGGATGGGTCCACTTTGCTGTGGCCGGTATAAGCGTGTGATCTCAGCCGCCACAGTAATACATTATTGAAGGCTTCACGGAAGCTAGTGCTTAGCCTTCCAAAACGAACGGAGATTTGGGTTTCAGTTCCAGCCGGACTTCAGGCACCCTGGCTAGGCAGGTGATGTCACCGTTTTCAAGTCCATCACTCGCTGGTTGAGAAGGGCCAGTGGCCTCCACATTAGGGGATCTGATAATGTTAGGCCATCGGGGGAGTTTTTAAAATCTTCTTCTTCTACACTGGCTTTAACAAAAATGGGGGTACGTGTACCCCTGAGGGGTACTTTGAAAGATTGCAGGGGGAAAATTGAATATTAAGTAAATATTAACGTACACGTTCTGGAAATCTTTCCAATGAATTACAGAAATCATAAGCCGAGCCTGTGTTGTTTTTCACCAAAACATAAGTATTTAAACACCCAACATGCATATGTATCATTGGCGAACATGGACATTTAATGTCCATGTTCACCAATGATATATATGCACATACTTTATTATTATTTATATGAATTTCTTATTTTTTTCCCTCCCAAAAATGAATTGTGCTGGGTGAAAAAGTTACTTTTGAGGGTTTAGATTTGTAAGAAATAGTTTGAGAACCACTGCTCTACACGATTGGCTTCACTAAATGCATATGCGCATCTCTCGCACACTCCCTCTGGGTCTCAGTGAATACCTCTATCTGTCGGTCCTCCCAGTTTCCAGCAGCATCCCTCTATCCTAACCTCTCTCTCTCTCTCTCCCTTTCTCCCCCTCCCTCCCTGCCATAGATGCTCTGTGACTGATCCAAGCTACTGTTTGTCCTTGAACACATAGTCCCACACTCTCTCTCTCCCCCACCATCCCCCTTCCCTCTCCACCTCCCCCCTTTCCCTTTTCTCCACACGCTATTTTTAAACTGTCTCTGACTCGCATGCTTGTTCGCCCCCCCCCCTCTCTCTCTCTCTCTCTCTCTTTCTCTCTTTCTCTCTCTCTCTCCTTATGTCTCTTTGTAGCGTGCTGTACATCCGCAGCCCTAACCAAAGCTCTTCTCTCTCGCCTCTTGTCTTCCCTCTTGTCTTCCCTCCCTTTCTTGCCCTCCGCCCTCTCCAGGCTGCTCTGC
The DNA here is from genome assembly GCA_027704905.1 of Muraenolepis orangiensis. Classification (NCBI taxonomy): domain Eukaryota; kingdom Metazoa; phylum Chordata; class Actinopteri; order Gadiformes; family Muraenolepididae; genus Muraenolepis; species Muraenolepis orangiensis. The sequence goes on along the minus strand of CM051004.1, from coordinate 11,860,568 downwards.
AGGTAAGCTCCTTCTTCCTCTCTTTCTTTCGTACCACCTTTCCTCCTTCCTTCCTTCCTCCCTCGCTTCCCGCTCTCTGTCCTGTGTCGAGTGTTGTGTCTCCACGCTGAACGGCGATGGTGTTCATTTGGCCGGAGTGTCTCCCAGCATCATAATGGCTGGTTCCTGTGGTGCGTTTAATGTGTTATTCTGTAACACAACAGTGAGGGTTCAAAATGCTGTGAACCTGGAAGGTCATTACCAATACCATGAATACTGTGTTTATACTGTGTTCATTACACCAGGATCATCTTTTTATTATTCACTTTGTGATGCTAAAGAACCATATTATTCTCCCTCCCTTGTCAATTAGCTGTTCCAATATACGTGCTGCACACAGATTCAGCTTATGTACGGAGGATGCCCTCCATTTACCCTACATAACTGGACGGATGGCTCAGTGTTGCGACGTTGCCTCGATGGGCTGTTTGACCTGTGATGACTTGCTCTTTTCTGTGTCTGCAGCCTCCAGCCCTCGGGCGTATGTGTGTGTGACACGTGGGCATTTAGTGATATGAATGAACACACAGGAATAGACCTTATTGCTTAAACGGTTCATTAGACACAGTATGATATGCTTATATGCTTAAAACACAAAAAATAAGCAAGACATTAAGTGTGCAGAATTAAAGTGTATACGATCACTGAATGTATAACTAACACACTTGCACAGAGCTGCAGTACAGTAAGGGGCTGATGTTAGGAATAGTGCCTTGCTCAAGGGAGCAGGAGCTGTTGATTGGTGTGTGTTGATATTCGGCAGAGTTCTGTTGATAAGTTTGTCTCGATGAACATAAAACACACAGAGTGAAATTGTTTAAACACGAGAAGAGGAGTATGTCACACTGAACAGATACTCAACAGTCTAGAGGAATTCCTGATGGTTCAGGAGCTGTATTATATTTTTTGGATCAGATGTGCACTTTTGGGGGGGATTTTTCGTCCAAGGGTTTCCTCAGTTAGTTTGTTTAGACCTGTAGCTGTAGTACTATTGAAACACACACGCTGGCAGGAGAGGGAGCGAGCGCCTACCTTCTTAAACTAAAGTTACTATAAATGTTTGATGCCCCAGCTCCACTGTATGGCCCATTGAGTTAACCTAACCCTGCTGAGCATACACACACACACACACACACACACACACACACACACACACACACACACACACACACACACACACACACACACACACACACACACACACACACACACACACACACACACACACACACACACACACACACACACACACAGGCACACGAGAGGAAGGCTTGTTCGGTAGAGGAGTCAGCTTGCTGAGGGATGCTACAGTAAGCAGGGACCTTTAGCAGAGGCTAATGCTTATTAGCTTTACTTGCTCTAGAAAGATGAGGATTTTCAGCCGCTTCCACTACGTTTGGTATCTGGTGAGTGCACTACAAAGTGTGTGTGTGTGTGTGTGTGTGTGTGTGTGTGTGTGTGTGTGTGTGTGTGTGTGTGTGTGTGTGTGTGTGTGTGTGTGTGTGTGTGTGTGTGTGTGTGTGTGTGTGTGTGTGTGTGTGTGTGTGTGTGTGTGTGTGTGTGTGTGTGTGTGTGTGTGTGTGTGTGTGACTTTACTCAAGATGCAGATAGTAGCTATAGTGTTGTATATGTATGGATGCATTCATGGGTCCCTTTTGTTTCAGTTTTTTAGTCGTGTTCCATTACTACTGGCATAGGAACTAGCATAGTCTTGCTATGCAATATCCTAGTTAATCCACAAATCATGATGCCTTGTTAGGACAGCATCCATTCTTCTTCTTCTGCTTTGTGTCTGTCCGTCATTCTGTCTGTCTGTCACGGTGCGTGTGTGTGTGTGTGTGTACTTTGTACGCCGTCTTCAGGAAACGTCCGAGAGTTTCCCTGACGGACGCAGGTTTTGTGCGTGGACCACCTCTGTACGTACAGTAGGCCCTCTGACCCCTACCGTGTCGTGTGACTACAACAGTGTGTTGTGTGCAGTGTTTTGTTCCTGATTGAAGCACATGTGCCGTGTGGTTTTTGACTCGAGTCTGAATCGCCATTGGTTGGAAATGTGTTCAGATTCCCCGGCATGATTTCAATGGTTGTTTGTGTTGTTTGGATTTTGTTGTTGTTGTTGTTGTAATTGGCCAATAATAGAAGGTTTGGGCTTCCATACACACTCCTGGTTTGGTTTGCTGCGTTGCTCCACAGTTGATGATCCTTCATAAAAAAAAACAAGGATCCTTATGTCACTAAGTCGGTGACATAGTGGTTGCTTATTTCTCTCCTTTTAATTATACATCCATTTTTAATACTATAATGGAGATTATATGTTTTTCTCCCCTTCTGGTTGAGTTGCAAACCGGCTTAAAGCATAGCCCTGATAATGTGGTGTCCTGAGGGCCTACCTGTACCACAAGAAGTTGCCTACGAATCGTATCTGAAATTTAATTGACACAAACAACTTGGAGCATCCAGTATGTGCAGTTAGAAAGTGAACCACTGAGACGATCTCATGTATGCTGTTCAGCAGTAAGGTGTGTGTGTGTGTGTGTGTGTGTGTGTGTGTGTGTGTGTGTGTGTGTGTGTGTGTGTGTGGTGTGTGTGTGTGTGGTGTGTGTGTGTGTGTGTGTGTGTGTGTGTGTGTGTGTGTGTGTGTGTGTGTGTGTGTGTGTGTGTGGGTGTGGTGTGTGTGTGTGTGTGTGTGTGTGTGTGTGTTGTGGCGCAAACTGGCATGCATCACGAAAGTGGATACTACACAGTGGTAGTGGATGAGGTGTTGTACTCTCCATACTTGTGAAAGAACTTTGAGTGCCTTTGAAAAGTGCTTTTTAAATTAAATTCCTTAATAGAATTATTTATTACTATTACTTCCAGAACCACTTCAAATTAACATCTTTCACCATGTGAGTGCATGTGGCTGTGTGCATCCATGCATCTAACGTGTAATGTGTATATATATATAGTGTGTTGTGATCATGTTGCGTTCATTCTCACGCGTGTGCCTGAGAAAACTGAATATAGAGTACAGTCTACGTACTGTTTATACACGGCGTATCTGGAATTTCCGCCTTCCATGAAGTAAACAGGAAGTTATGCTCATTGTCATTTCCTGCAGAATGACAACATCTTCAATATCCATGGTTATGAATGGTTACTGAACTCGTAGAGTACATTGCCAGGGCAGGGCAATGACTGACTATTCTGGTGCTAATGTTAACAGTGTTACAATAAATGTTATTTATTTATAATACGATTATACTAATAGTCTGATCATGTTGGTAATTTAATTGTAATCATACAAGTCAATTAAACGGTGCTAGTAATAGTGTTAGCTTTAGAAGCTAAGTAGGGACTGTCACTTCCTGGACCAAAAAGGCAGGGAGCGTTTGGTTTCGCTGGGAGACAAGGTAATTGGATCCATCACGTGAGCCAGGAAAGGCCATAGATGGCCCTTAGATGTTAGAGAGAGGGAGCGAGCAAGAGAGAGAGGGGGAGAGAGGGGGGGGGGGGTTGATGAGAAAAGGCAGGAGGTCAGATGAGCGAGAGACAAAGAAAAGTGACACAGGAAGCCGGAGGGTTCAAAAGTGGACAAGAGGAGAAGAGGAGAAAAAAACGAGTGCCGGTACAGGGTTCTTCCATAGCCTGGGGACCACAACATCACGCACCAGAGTGTTGCGCCGGGGGTGTGCATGTGCTGCTTGTCAGATGCTAACTTGACACTGACTTCAAAGTAAATGGTACATTTTTTTACACACACACATGCCTTTGAAGCTCAGGCTTTTTTGTCGTGGTATATTCCGCAGGGGATCAGTGACATTCCATGTCCCTGGTTGCACCGTTATAAATCATATGAACATATTGGTCATCCTCATCCAAGACACCGGATTAAGGAGACCCTTACAAAGTCAAACAAAAACAGTTGGTTAGTCAAACAAAAACAAAAACAGAAACATGCTATTATTTTGAATGTACAAAATGAGTAGTGTTATGCTGTGTCTGCCAGCTTCCTTCTCGTGACTCCTGTGTGTGTGTGCCGTGGGGTTGTGTGGCTCAAGGTCAGTTGATCGATGGCTCTTTATATGAGGCTTTGAAGTGCAGAATCACAGCTATCTCCCAAAGGCAGGCCTGCTAGCAGCACAGATAAACATCCATTAACCTACATTCATATTCAGTAATATCCCTCCCATGTCTTCTCTTACTCTTCTCTCATCTTACTTGGTTTCTCTTTATTTTTCACTTTGGTTTCTCTTTATCGTTCACTTTTCTTTCTCTCTCTCTTTCCCTTTCGGTCTGTCTCTCGGTCTCTCAGGACTTTTCGAATGACGACACCAAGCTGGAGTACAATGTCGATGCAGAGAAGGGCATCGCCATGGAGGGATACCTGTTCAAAAGAGCCAGCAATGCTTTCAAAACATGGAACAGGTCAGGACACACTGGGCTGGCCCGTTCAGTGTTGGTAAAGTTTCCTAGTGTCCGCTGCTCTGTAACACGACTATTCTACCTCTCTGGGTACTTGACACATGACTCGAGTTCTCTCATAATTACTCCTCATGGTAACTAACCCTGACCTCATACAGACAGTCCTTTTTACGCCTAGGATGCCCCTAAAACACAACAAATACCATCAGTTATTTGAGTGTTTAGCAGCACCCAGTAAGCAGACACAACTACAACTCCCAACCTCCCCTCTGTGTGGGATAGATGTTGCCTTGGACTTACTTTTATATCATTTTTATATAGAATTGTAACTGTATCTGACGTGGGTGTTAGGCAGTGTGTGTGTAAGCAACAATCAGATAGTCTGACTAGTCTTTTGGGAGAGAATAAATAACGTGTGTGTGTGTGTGTGTGTTTTTTTTTTTGTATCTTGTGATCCAGGCGATGGTTCTCCATCCAGAACAACCAGCTAGTTTACCAGAAGAAGTTCAAGGTAGGAGGTGTGTGTGTGTGTGTGTGTGTGTGTGTGTGTGTGTGTGTGTGTGTGTGTGTGTGTGTGTGTGTGTGTGTGTGTGTGTGTGTGTGTGTGTGTGTGTGTGTGTGTGTGTGTGTGTGTGTGTGTGTGTGTGTGTGTGTGTGTGTGTGTGTGTCACTAAAGCCGGGTTGCTGGTCCCCCAGGACAACCCTACGGTGGTGGTGGAGGACCTGAGGCTGTGCACAGTCAAGCACTGTGAGGATGTGGAGCGACGCTTCTGCTTCGAAGTGGTGTCCCCCACTAAGTGAGCACACCCACACGTACACACACACACATTAGATAGCATTTCATATGCTTCTGCGGCGGTTAAGTGATTCAGTTCGATGGTACTCCATCCAGAACAATCAACTAGTTTACCAGAAAGAAGTTCAAGATAGGAGCTTATGTGTGTGTCTGTGTCTGTGTCTGCAGGAGCTGTATGATGCAGGCCGACTCTGAGAAGCTGAGGCAGGCCTGGATCAAAGCGGTCCAGAACAGCATCGCCACGGCCTTCCGCGAGAGAGGGGACGAAGAAGAGGTGAGACACACACACCTAGGCACGCACATTGTGACAATACAGCAGAAGCTAAATAGGCTTTATGGATGCAACTAATAACAAAAAAGACCATTTATATATCACTCATAAGTGTTAATACTAGGTTGACGAATGGACAGACAAAACAGATTCTTTCTTTCATTCTGTCCTCATGTCTCTAGAAGCTGGACAGGAGGGCATCCACCTCCACAGGGAGCCTGGACTCTGGCGGTGAGCCCAAGGAGAAGCCCCTGAAGGGGGAGAGCGCCCTCCAGAGGGTCCTGGCCATCTCGGGCAATGCCTGCTGCTGTGACTGTGGGCAGGCCGACCCGCGCTGGGCCAGCATCAACCTGGGCATCACCCTCTGCATACAGTGCTCTGGCATCCACAGGTACAGCACTGTAGTACCAGTACACTCTTATGTAATACTGGACTATACTATAATAATAATAACAATAACAATAATACATTTATTTGTATAGCTCCTTTCATACAAGAATTGCAGCTCAAAGTGCTTCACAATAGTTAAGCTATATGTTATACCAGATACTGTGAATGCACTTTTTCTTACATTAATTATGAAGAAAGAAGGGTTAATATTCACTTGAAAGCTGCAAATAATTGTATTCCTTCTATGTTGTTTTTGGATTTTTCACTCATAAGTGTATGGAGCATGATTTCCCCCTTGTGGTCAAAAATACAAACTGCACCCTTTTGCATGATGGCAAGAATACGAATACCATAAAATCGGCATTTAACCACCATTGAACGTCTCTCTCTGCAGGAGTCTTGGGGTCCATTTCTCCAAGGTGCGGTCTCTGACTCTGGACACATGGGAGCCCGAGCTGCTCAAGGTGAGGAAGACCGATGGGTTAGGAGGCAAAGGTCGGAGAAGGTTCTAGAGTTCTATTCGTAGTGTCACTCATTCCCTGGATTCACCTGTCATCCATGTTTTGTTCTCTCTCTCTCTGTTCCTGTGTGGCGGCAGCTGATGTGCGGACTAGGGAACCAGGTCATCAATGACATCTACGAGGCTCGTAGAGAGGAGCTGACGGCCCGGAAGCCACAGCCAGGAGAGCCCAGGTAGGACCCCCCTCCACCCACGATGCTACCGCCACCACCTCCACCTCAAGCTCCAGACCTCTACCGGATCACCTTCGTACATCTTCTCAACATTTTAGGAATAGAAAACGGAGGGAATAAGTAATAAAATGTGACAAGATAATTTAGTACTTTATCAATCCCCAATTAGAAAGTTGGGTGCTAAAGAGCAGAAAGAGATCTAAATTCTAAATAGATTTCAATCTCTATAGACTGCATCATACAATAAGGAGGTTATTTACCCTATATAAGAGTGATAATTCAACTACATCCATACATCTGTATTTGGTACAAGAAAGATTGAATAAAACTCTCTGTCTCCTATACGAGAGAGAGGTAGATGGTAGGTAGAAGGTAGAAACACTGTGTTATACCTCAAAAGATAAGATGATGCTTTATTACCGTATTGACCCGAATATAAGACGGGTTTTTTTTCCTAGAAAAAAATCAAAAAAAGAGGGGTCGTCTTATAATCGGGGTTTAGACTTTTCGATGTACCGTAATTGCACATGTAACTGCGCAACAACAGATCGCGCCAAACGAGTGTTCCGAGACACCGCGCGACACTTAAAGTAACTCAAAGTCTTAAAGTAACAGTACATAAAAATAGTTACCTGGAGAGTTAGAAATGGAGAGACAGCGACCAACTTGAAAAAAGTGGCTCAAAAGTAGGGCAAGTTAATAAACAGAAGAGACGAAGTTACGATGCCAATTTTAAGATAATGGTGATAAACGAAGCAGAGACATCAAACACCTGTCATTGCGACGCAGGACAAGCCCAGCGCCTGCCCTCAGACTTCAGAGAGAAGCTACTGTCTTATCAGCGATATGTGATCAAGTTAAGGAAGAAGCACTCATACCCCCTTGATCAGATGGGCAATGTGGATCAAACGCCTGTGTATTTTGACATGCCATCTGTCACTGTGCATAAGAAAGGCGACAAATCAGTGATCTACTGATCTACTGGAAACGAGAAGAGCCGAGTAACGGTCATGTTAACGCGCCTCGCAGATGGGACACAACTTCCCCCGTACGTGGGGGATTATGGTAGGTGCCCAGGCAAAGGGCTGGATGGAGACGGAGCTTGTGGTGGACTGGCTCAAGGTGGTGTGGGGCAGACGGCGTGGGGGACTCAGAAAGCAGAGGAACATGTTGATTCTGGATGCTTTCCGTGGACACTTGACTGAGCCAGTCAAAACCTAGTCACCTAGTGATCATACCGGGCGGAATGACAAGCCAGCTGCAGGTGTTGGATGTGGTCGTTAACAAACCATTCAAGGTTAATCTGCGCAAGAGATCCACAGAGTGGCTCCTGGCTGCTAATCACGCACTGACACTGTCTGGAAAAATCCAAAAGCCTGCAGTACGTTTGCTCTGTGAATGGATCTTGCAAGCATGGGCTGACGTTTCCCCAGAAAGCATTAATGGGTTTAAGAAATGCTGCGTAGGATGGCAGCGAGGATGACGTGATGTGGGAGGAGACGGGGAAGCAGACACCGTGAGTGACGATAGCGGGAGTGAGAGGAACAACCAGCGACGTAGAAGACGAGCTGAGAATGGAGACTTGATGTGACCAATAGACTGATGTTCTGTTTCATTGCTCTACCGTTTTATTGCACTACTGTTTCATTGCAATCTATCTAGCCTGTTTTGTTTTTGTTTGTCAAGTTAGGCAAATTTTAACACAATGTGTGATGTGTGTTATCATTATTTTCCCAAAAAAAGATTTTCTTTATAAAAAAAAAAATATTTATTTTTTCCAAAAATGAGTCTTGAAAAAGAGGGGTCGTCTTATAATCGGGGTCGTCTTATATTCGGGTCAATACGGTAATCCCAGATGGTAAATCCGGGTTTTAAGTTCAGTACATTGAAAAATAAAAATAAAAGGGAATAAAACTAATAATAATAATAATAATGAAAAAGGCATTCAAACTCACACCATGAACCGTGATCACAGGCAGGAGATCGAGGCGTACATCAAGGCCAAGTACGTGGACCGGCGCTTTGTGCGGCGGCCATCTGACGAGGAGCTGAGCACCAAGGTGGTGTCCCTCAGCCAGCAGGAGAAGAGGCTGAGCTGCAGCAGCCACGACAACATGCCCCCTCGGCCTCCTCCGTCCACACCCAAGCTGAGGCCCGCCTCCAACGCCTCCGGGAAGTCAGGTCAGTTCAGGTGCTTTTGTTACAGACAGACAAGCAATGTTTTCGAGCATGTTTTCACCCCCGTTTTTTGTCTGTTAGCCAGATAACTCAAAAAGTAATTGGACAAAAACTTGGTGGTAAGATCACTTATGGGCCAAGGAACTGTTGATACGATTTTGGCGCAGATCTTGATCCGAATCCCGAACCAGGGCTCTACTGAGGGCCCCTTTTTTTATTTTAAGATGAAAAAGATAAATTAAGAGCCGAGGGGAAATTATTCACTGGCTTGCCCCCACGGACGTTTCTGGAAAATATTCTACCGTCTAGAGCAGGGGTTCCCAACCTTTTTTGTGCCACGGACCGGCAGATACATGAACAAAAATCTCGTGAACCGGTTGTAAATTTTCGCGGACCGGTTGTCAAAGTGTGTTGTCAACACACACCGCTAACACAACGGCAGGGCTCGATTTCAGTATAAACGCGCGCGCATGTACCCGTAAAAAAAACCGCCTCGTTCGCGACCGACACGTCACTAGCGTCTCTTTAGTAGCGCGTGCAACTGAAATTCTCTCGTTATGCCGCCGATATATATTTAATATATATATATATAGATTATACCGCCCATATATACCGCTATATAATCTATATATATAGATTATACTATATATATATAATCTCTATATATAGATTATACCGCCCGCCGTTCACCTATACTCAAATAATTTGAGTCAAATATGATGATAAACACCTCCACGGCCCGGTACCGGTCCGCGGCCCGGCGGTTGGGGACCCCTGGTCTAGAGGACAGCTCTTTCTTGATCAGGGGTCAAGGGTTGAGCTTGGAGAAAGGGATGGGAGGTTTTTATGCAATAGTTATGGTTATCGCTAGAAACGTAAACATTCTGTACAGTTGTGTTGAATTATGCTTCAGTTACTTTATATTATTATTATTATTTTTATTATTCGATTTTTTTTAAGTTGAGTCTTAAACAAGAAAGCCCTCTGGTTTCAAAATAAAGAAAACAACAACAACCACTACCGGAAAATACAAATGAAATACACATACACAAGAGGAGGAATGCTGCCTGTCAACGTATTATTGTGTGGTTGTCATTAATGGTGCATTGATTGCCTTTTGCTATTGTTTCAGTCAGCCATTCCCAACACACACACACATACACATATACACACACGCTGCTGGTCCTCAGAAGGATGGATGTCCCTGGTTTCCATGCAGGAAACGGTTGTTGTCACTGAGATGTTGTTTTTATTCAAAAGCACATCAACATCCTTTCTGTCTCCTGTAGCCTCATGCTTGTCTCAATGTCTCATTGAGTTTAGCTGAGCTTCTAGTCTAACTTCCTGTGCTTCACCCCTCCCCCTCTCTCTATATCTCTCTTTTTCTCTCTCTCCTTCTTTCGCTCCTTCTTTCTCTATATCTCTCTCTCTCTATATCTCTCTTTTGCTCTCTCTCCTTCTCTCTCCTTCTCCTTCTCTCTCGCTCTCGCTCTCGCTCTCTCTCTCTCTCTCTCTCTCTCTCTCTCTGTGTGTGTGTGTTCTCTCTCTCTCTGTGTTCTCTGGCTGCCCTGTGCTTTCTGTCTAACCCCTCGTCATCCCTGCTGCCTTCCCCTAACCCCCCCTCCTCCCCTCCTGTATCCTTGGCTCTGTAACTCTCCCCCCCCCCCTCAACCTCCAATCATCCTTTGAGTAGCCGGAGCCGGTGGCCGTCGCGACTCTCTCTTCTGTCCCGACGAACTCGACTCTCTATTCTCCTACTTTGACACTTCCTCCAAGCTGAGGAACAGTAAGTACTGCAAGCTTGATGTTTCAACTCCCCCCCCCCCCCCCCCCCCACTCCCTCCTCCTCTTATTCTTCTTCTTCCTTGCTCATCTATCCATTTTACTCACCGCTTGGGGCTGTTGACTAACATCCAATCCAAACCAAACCCCCCTCCCCCCCCCCCCCCCCCCCCCAACCCTTTCAGAACCTCTAATGGGCCATTCCTTCTCTCGTCGGTCACATTGTGGAGCGTCCCATCTGCTCTGCCCTGGGGGGTGTCTCACTCGCTCGAGTCATTGTGGTTTGTGTGTGGCGGTCGTCTGGGCTGTTTCCGTGTCATTGGTTTTGTGTTTTGCAGGGACCCGCCTCGTCTGGTGAAGTGGAAGTGAAGGGTTTACATGTTAATACGGTGGCTGTCGGTTTAAAATATTAGGAACACCGGTTCTTGATGGCACCAAGTCAGGAGATAGCCAGTTCTCCTGCCTTTCTGCCACGAATTTCAACAAAATTGAACAAAAAAAAGAAAAAAACAGACTTGAACAAAACAACTTGTGTTGTGTGCAACAGAACAAATATCAGAAAAAAAGGAGTTCCTAATATTTTTTGAGCTTGCTTTTACTCTAAAACATCAGGAGCATGCGTTGCCGGTCGTGATCGCTGCCGTCTGCTTGTGTTCCAGTCAAAAGTGCGGACAGCGGCATTCAGAACAGCGCTGACGGCAGCAGGGAGATGCTGACCGACACACCGTCCACTAACAGCTTGGCAGACACAGGTCGGCCCCCTTCACACATGCACACTTACACACACGCTTTCAGGGCTTGGCCATTATAGTGTCCGATAATTACAATGAACCGCTAGGGCCGTTGAGGTTCATGTTTCTGTTATAAAGTGTGTTATAATGCACCAGATTGTACCAAACTGTTTCTCTGGGGTCGTCATAGCTCTATATAGTCTTCATAAAGTGGTGAATATTTATAAGCGGTGCCCTGCTTGGAGCAATGCATGGTTTTCCTCCGACAAGTGGTGTGTTGTCTACTAGTACATGTGCCTGTCAAGCTCAACTGGTCATGGAGCATGGTATTAACATTGCCAAGGTTAGAGGTTTGAGTCTCTTGGGACCCATTCCAAGAACACATTCACTCATGGTGTTGCAAGACGTCCAAATCTTTTCCTGTCGGTCCTAATCTCGACTTAAATGCACGACTACTGTTCTCCTGCGGTTCCTCCAGACCCCCCGGAGGCTCCTCCCATGGCCATGCCGGCCGTGCTGCCTCCTCCCTCACCCTGCAAGGAGCCGGTGTTCTACGAGCCCCGGGAGTGCAGCCCCGGCCTGCAGCTGTACTGGGCGGCGTGCGCCCGCAGCCTGCCCGACATGGCCGAGGCCCTGGCCCACGGCGCCGCCGTCAACTGGGTGAACACGGACGACGAGAAGCGGACACCGCTCATCATGGCCGTGCAGGGGGTGAGGGCTACGAGTGAAGTTGTGTTCAGCTTTTCGGCTCTGATGGGGCGGGGGGGGGGGTTATTTGAAAGACTAGTTTACGACGTATCACAAGTAGTCACACTAAGTCTGATTAAGGATACATTCCGTGCACAGCAGAGCACACGCCTGTGTGCTTTGTTTGAAAAGACACACGCGTATATTTAGGTGTGTATCAAAGTCACGTGGGGCGATCGAACGTTCAATCAATCCAGAGACGTCTTTAAAGCAGCTGTTCTGCCGTTCGCCTGCAGGGGTCGCTGGTCACCTGTGAGTTCCTGCTCCAGAACGCAGCCAATGTGAACCAGCAGGACGCCCAGGGACGGGCCCCCCTGCACCATGCCACCATCCTGGGTCACACAGGGTGAGAGCTGTTCCCTCCCTTCAGAAGAGCCGCTAGTAACCAACTGCTGGCATTCACTATGAACCAGTAACTAACGTTTCACTTACCAGGAAATGTTCTACCAAGGAATTACTTCGACAAAATAATAAGGTCTGTCCTGGCTATGGATCTAGTTGGAAGCTAATATATATAGGATTTTTAAATCAATGGCAATGAAGGCTATTTTATTTTATATACTTTTTATAATACTTTAAAGTGACAATGTGTAAGAATATGTTCTTTTATGTTCTCTTTTTTTTCTTCTATTTTAATTTATTATTGTTATTATTATAATATATATGTTTAAAGTAGCTATATCTGTAGCTGTAAAAAGCAACAATCCAATGTTCCATTTCACCCTATACCTGATATTGTATTTTTTAAGTTTTACTCCACTAGTTGGCCGTAAGTAAAATGTTTACTTAGTCTTTACTTTTCTTGTAGTTACTCCTTGCCGTGTGTAGAGGAGCATAAACTGACATACGCAGAAAGCAACGACTAAAAGATTAGGATTGATATTGGAGAATTTGAGAGGAACGGTCACAGCTGAGAGTTGACACAACTCCAGCATTTTGGCTGCTGGCTGTTATCCCACAGCGAGTGGGTGGGGCCACATTAAGACAAAAAGCAGTGGTAGCAACCAAAATCGTACACATACTTACTCATGTTAACCAGCCACCCTCTTTGTGTCTTCGTTACAGACAGGTGTGTTTATTCCTGAAACGAGGAGCCAATCAAAACGCAGCAGACATGGAGGCGAAGACGCCCCTGTCCATGGCCGTGGAGGCAGCCAACGCCGACATCGTCACTCTGTAAGCACTGCCTTCATTTACTTTGAATAAGTCCTCTTTGTGTCAAGGCTTTGGTTTACACGCACTGTTGGTATGGCGCAGTGTTTCCCAACCGTTTTAGTAACATTTAGTAACATGTAACCTGTAACATGCATTCAACAAACAGGAATATTTAACAGAGCCATTTAAGTTTTGATTTGTTTAGGTCTAACAAAGCAATGAAATGTTAGTTTTGGTACCCCCCCCCCAGATCGGACCCTGCTAACGGAGACCACCTTCTCATCGTCATGGTTACTGTGCTTACTTTCTCCCAGGCTGCGGCTGGCCAAGATGAACGAGGAGATGCGTGAGGCGGAGGGCTACAGTCCCGCAGGTCAATACTCCTCCAATAGCCCCACCGACATGCAGTACAGGAAGTGCATGCAGGAGTTCATTAGCCTTCAGCTTGAAGAACCCTAGTCGCCGCACACACACACACACACACACACAGACACACAGACACACAGACAGACACACTCACACTCGCACTCACACACACCAGAGGAGACGTGCACCTCTGTTGGCAGGGTGGGGGTCAGATGAACACTAAAATCAAACCAGAAGCATCAGCAATCACACTTGATTGGCCAGAAAGAACCATGTGATGACATGACTCGATTGACACAATGTTTAGCCAATCAGTGAGAGAGGATACCTTCTCTGTTATTTGATTGACTTTTAATAAGCAGATCCCTAGAGTCCAGATGAAACTGAGAAGAGTTTTACCGTTATAAAGCGCTAGATTAGATAAACAAGACAAAGGCGAGTGTGTCGTGGGATCTGGCCCCGAGTCGTGTGTGTGTGTGTGTGTGTGTGTGTGTGTGTGTGTGTGTGTGTGTGTGTGTGTGTGTGTGTGTGTGTGTGTGTGTGTGTGTGTGTGTGTGTGTGTGTGTGTGTGTGTGTGTGTGTGTGTGTGTGTGTGTGTGTGTGTGTGTGTGTGTGTGTGTGTGTGTGTGTGTGTGTGTGTGTGTGTGCCCACTTCAGCTCTTGAGTCAGTTACCAGGGGTATAAGCCATCAACTCATCGCGAGAGACGAAATCTCAAAGGCATTGTTTTCTAAATGAAATCTCTTGTATGTGGGATGAATATCGCAGCCAATGTACCCTGTGGAAGATAGGCTACAAGATGTAATCATGTTACTATGACTAGTATATGGATTTCAAATATTTTATAGAAAAGGGGGAAAAAAATGGATGCACGATGTTTTGGAGAGTTCTCTGGAGAAGTCTTGTTGGTTGTAAGAGAGTATAGCTGTGAGTTAATTTGAGCAGTCTGGGTTATCCAATTCCTGTTACCTGTTAAAGTCATGATGTCAGCCAAAAGCAAACCATCATCAGGTTACCAGCTTACTGCCAACACACCAAAACCTCCTTGTGAAGGCAGTCGTTTGACCATCTGGCGATGATCCTTACTATTGAATGACTTCAGATGTTTGAAGATATACACGTTGTGTCACTCTCTTGATGCAATTTGCAGACCTCAGAGACTTATTTATGCACATTCCTTCCCAGAGGTTATGCAATTATGCGGTCTTGTTTCTTTTGATTGGTCGTGCGGTTTGATTTTCAGCTATTCATGTTTTTATTCTTATTTGAGAGAAGTGACCGACCATGTCTCCAAAACGATGCGTTTCCCTGTTACAACGTGGTCCGCGGAGAAAAAAAAGAGAATCTATTTTAAAACTACGGAATATGTATCGATAAATCCCAGAAACCATATAACATTCAACATTCAAGATTCTTTATTTTTGCCATGTGTAACAAGTACAGTGGAATGCTTACTCACCATTCACTCCCGCATAAAAACTTGTGTGTACAGTATATCAATATATTCTGTACGTGACTAAGGCGAGGGCCACGTCTTTCCTGTGTGTCTCAGGGCACACACTGCACAAGAGTGAGCGTTACGAAGGGTGTCTGTGTTTGCATCCTGGTGACGATCCTCCTCTGTTTCACTGTGTTTGCCCATTATGATGACGGTGTGCTTCGTATGTGATTCGTTAAGTCAGCCGGGTTCAAGTGTCATCCAGAATTGTAAACTCTAAAGGGCCTTTTTTTTCTTTCATGGCATCAGATTGTTTTTACTGTTGTAGAAAATGTAAGACCTATGTTCCGATTTCAGAAATCAGCAATAGCCGAGACAATATGTCTTCTTCATCTTTCTTGTCATTGTGTAGAGCAGTCAATTGAATTAACCTGCTAGTTTATGCAATACTTTATCTTCGTTGGTTGGTGGCTTTACAGAAACAAAGAAAAAGGTTCAGAAACACATTCAAGAACGTGGATACTGATGAACTAAGGACTGAAAGGTTTCCCTTCTATTCTAAACCCTGTTGGTTATTTAATTTGGCATGAAGGCACTTTGATTTAACAGTAATGCTTTGTTTATTGGGTCCCTGGTGTAAAGGATGTCATGAAGATGCTGTCAGGAGTTGGGAAGGATGGTTAAACGCACCACTAGATATGTGTTGGGTCACATGGGAGAGAGCAGAATACATCCTTGCCACTACTGACACCGTGGATAACTTTGTCAATGGCCACATGTTGGCCTGGGGGATGTTTTTGCAGATGATTTCAGTCTTGTTGAGTTGGACAGTTGTTGCTCTTGCACTTACCTACATGTACCACAAGAGGGGGCTGGTGGGATTCCCTTTGTTTTCTGTTGTTACCGAAGATACACTGGTTTACTGTGAAGTCATTCATGGAAAAAAACGTAATAATTCGCAGTGCTAGTTGAAATCTTTCACCAAATGCTTTATGTTGTGTTATGTAGGCAGCTACTTGGTTACCAGTGCTATAGGCTATGTATGAAAAGGTTTGTTGTTGCCTCGATTTCTGTTCTAGAGAGTGTTCAAGAGACAGAGATCTGTATTTCATTTAGGTATGTGGTCATTTTAATGTGAAGTGGGAACTCTTCTGACCGTTAGTGCCATAAAAGTTCCCATATCGTTATCGTTAGGTTTTAACAACGGCAACCCAAGTTGACCCAAGCTTATTTTAGTGGATGTTTAGAAGCCAACCAAAGTTTTACAATCTAACAACCAGTCTAGGGGTTGCTAATCAATCCAATCGAGACACCTGTGGCTGAATCTGACCGGCGTGTTGGCTTGTCTTTCAAAGGGTGCTTTGGGAAAACAACTCGTTACAACATGATTTATCCAGACTCAATCACACACAAGCGACAGGGGACCTTTAAGGCCAACTGGTAGACTAGCCACGATAGCTGTGTTCAGGTGGTTCACGCTGGATGCAGGAGGGTCCTCTTCACCTTGTTTTTAGCCTGTGGAAAGATGAACCTCGCTTCCCCTCATCAAGCCGTCCCTAGTCTTCCTCGGTGAGACGAAGGCCTCTCAATCAGCGCTTCCAATCAGTTGAGCGCCGAGCCTGATGAGCACCGTTTAAGAGTTTGAATGTCTGGGTGGGGAAGTAACGTTTCTTAAATTGCCACAAACACTCAACACCTTGTGATCACATGGTTGATTACTTGATTTGAGGGGGTGCTGAACAAGTCCTGACACGATGTAGAAGACATAGGGGTTCAAGGTTTACCAGAAGCCCCCCAAAAGAGGGCTGTTCATTCAGTTTTAACCTTTAAGAGGAACGCCTTTTTTTAATGTTAATTCCTGAGTGTTTGCCTTCACTGGATACTGTATGTGTTGGGCTTGGAAAGGACATTGTATCAACATGTTCACCATTTCACAAGTTAACGTATTCAACAGAACGGGACTGGTTCTTCTTTTCTTTTTCAATGCACTCCTGTCTCACTCCTCTCCAAAAAGTTTGTGCCTTTCTTTATTTCTCTTATTTTCTCTTGGGTCTTGGCAGCCATGGCCAATGCAACTGTATTTTTGTACATGAAACAAACCCTGCACTTTAAACATAATACAGTTGTTGACAAAAATCACTCTCTGTGCGCTTGTCTTTCTTTCTGATTCCATGATTTTTTTTTCCCCCTTAACAAAGTGTGCTCCACTTTCTGACGCTTGTGTTCCTCAAAGCGTTGCCTGCTGCCTGTTCTGTTCTATTCTTCCTTCTCCTTGTCTGTTTCTGTTGTTTGTTTCGAGCCTGGCCGAAGCCCTCAAAGAGGTATGGCCCACTTTATTCTCCTCCTCTAACACCGACCAGTTCTAACACCGTGTACTAGCATGATTACTTTGATCGGGTCTTCATAGTTGATGGCCAGCGGTATCGGTCGACTTATTGTATTGTTTTCTTGAGTTTTCTTACCAGTGTTAAGAATAATCAATACTTGCATGCCTCTGTCCTCCTGTAATGTGCTTTTAAGAAGCCTCTATCCTTTCCCAACAAACAGTTTCTGTAGTTGATTAAATGTGCAATAGACCTACTTATAAACACTACGCTAGTGTGCTACCTAGCTTCACGGGTCACCGAGGTGGCTTTTCTGGGCTGCTTCAACCAGACTCTTTATCAGTCTGACTGGGGCCAGGTGAGGCTGCTTCAATCAGACCCTAATCTGTCTGACTGGGGCCAGGTGAGGCTGCTTCAACTAGGCCCTAATCTGTCTGACTAGGGCCAGGTGAGGCTGCTTCAACCAACCAGCCACCAACCACGCGGACACACTCCACAGACGCAATGCACACTCGTCAGATAGTTGCCGCCTCCTTGTAGAAGAGAATATTCAAGTTGTTCATGGCTGTTGTTTATTTTCCCCTGGCAGGTGATGAGACTTACCAGGATATATTCCAGGACTTTACCCAGATGGCCTCCAACGACCCAGACAAGCTGAACCGCTACCAGCAGTACGACTTGCCCAAGCCCTGACCAGGAGAGTTAGCCGGTCCAACGGCAGCAGGGTTGCTCACTGGAAACTATCACCACCACCATCATCATCATCATCATCATCATCATTCTCATCAGGTGCTGCCGTCCTGCCATCCATCCTTGTTTCCTTCTTCAGCTTCCGGGCTACATTAAGAAGTACCGGCCTTTCACGTCACCAAGATCAACAGAAGCTTGCACTCTCGGGAGAGCAGAACTCCTGGTTCAGTTTTGCTATACTATGTGAATGAATGGTACAGCACCGTCCACAGCCTTTCAGGAGATCCACTTCATCCGTCCCCATCGAGAAAACGCAACTTCTTCTGTTTTTGAACATCAGGGTTCCTTCCAGGCTGCAGCGTTGCCGCAGTTCAGGAGGAACATTTAACGTCCGGGTGATCAGCCGATGGAACGTTACTGTCTTTCCCACAGTTATTTTTTTCTAGGCTAGATTGTGTGTAATATCGTTATGCATGTGCTCCGTAGGCCGCTGACGTGTTTTTGCTGAATCATTGTGCTATGTAATAGAGTTGGAGCGGCACCAGAAAACCACATGCTGGATCATTTGTGTGGTAATCGGATGCTGAAGGATGAATGGGGGCCTGGTGTGTTTGTGGACAGGGGAGATTCATTAATTCGGAGCGTTGATCATTCATGACCACTGATGTTTACCAACTGGTGCGGGGAGACTCTTGTGAAACAACGTAGTCGTCGTAGCATGTTTTTATTCATAGTGCTGTGCTGTTTAAAATGCCATCTTTTAGTCATTTTATTTGTCGTTATTTTTTTGATATACTCAACTACGCTTTTGTTTGTTTTCCAAGCGTTTCACTGAATGTTTTTCCTCTCTCTCTCTTTTAATGGCTCTCCCGGTGGTCCGGGGAGCGTCTTTTATCAAACCAAATGCCTCCAGTCATCAGTTTGTCTGAAGACCATGGCCCTCGTGCACTTCAGTCGTGGAATGAGATGCGTGAGATGTGTCGTGAGGGTCATGCCGCCCCTCCACCGGCCATTCAGTGTATTGGGTGTACTGCTGGGGTGGGTTCCTCCTGCAGACGCCTGGAAACTATGCTGCGAAGCATATGGAAAAATGAATCATTTCTGGGGTGTCGACGTCCTGTACGGGAAATGGCAAGCCGTCGGAAAGTCATGTGGCAGTACAATAATCTCCGATCCTAAAACACTAAATCTAGTAGGGTTTGGTTGGGGGGTTTTTTGTCATATTTTTGGGGTAGTTGTGAGAAGTATTTTTATTGTGCATGTGACACGACGAAGTTGACACGCAGAACATATGACGAGCTAATGTTTAAAAGCCTTTCAAGACCACCTTAACAGAGTCTTAGGATGAACCCACATGGCAATTTATTTTAAATACGTTTTATTGTGTAGGTTAAATATTTCTGTAGTTAATTTATAGAGCTTTTGTCAGCTTGAGCTTGTTTCAAATGCTAAAGTGTGATTATTGTTGTTGTGTGTCTGAAGCGATGTTTCAGTAAATCTTGGGATAAGGATGTTGTACATTTTGTACAGATTCTTCTGAGTACATCAGAGACGTGAGGCAAAAAGCAGTGGTACTCCAATCATTAAAAAAAAAGCTTTTGTAAATGCTACCCTCTGTATCACCCAGTATTTGTACTTTATTTTGTATTGTCTGTCTATACCAATGTACATGTTTATCTCAACTGTAATATCTTTAGACTTTTATTCATATGCCGCAAATTATGGAGTGAGTGTGTGTTTGTGTGGTTGAACCTCTTAAAAACTGTAAATGGCTTCATTGGCGGCTGTTAGTTTTATATAAAACCATGCTGACAATTAAAAAATGAACACAAAGAATGGTCTCATTTAGTAAGGTTCTACTAAAAGCTACTTTTTGTCCGGTCTCCATATTACAGAATCAAAATCTTGCCAGTTAATTGCAGCCAGAACATTAACACACCAGCACCAACCATGTTGCCATGTTTTTCCTCTGCTAAACGTTTAAATATTCTGGAAAACTGTAGTGTCAAATTAAACTCTCATTGGCAAAAACAAAATGAATATTGACCATTTTATGGCCCACAGTGCCTAATAAATGGGCTACTTGGTGTTAAAAATATCAGTTTCACGAGTTGTATGATTAAACCCACGGCTACTCTGCACCACTTTTAATTGGACTTGGGACAAGAGGTCACAAGTCAAACAACACATGTTTACATCGGCTGAAGACTTGTCAACTAGGCCTTTGGAGAAAAGAGTTTTGCACACACACACACACACTCTTTGGATTATATACTTGCAGTCCTTTTTTTAGGTTTGTTACTCCAAAATTATTGGCGATGGTATTTAATTTATTGGACGAGCCTAAACTATGGTATATCATTTTATAAATACAATTGGGCTATTATATATCGATTATAAATATTATTAATGAATAATTATTATTATCAAATGGATTAGCATTTAGCACCTTTTATGTAGTGCTAAATCAAAATAAAAAAAATATTTTGAGAAACACATTTTCGTATAAATTTAAGGCAATATAAAATGATTAACCCTCATGTTTTAACACAAAGTGTGTACTTTACACCTCAAGTGAGCACTTAACACCTCAAGTGTGCTTGAAGTCAAGTGTGCAACACTTCACAACAAAAAGTGTATGTCAGCAGAAAACATTCCCATGTTTATATATTTGTATACAAAAAATAGGTTCTTGGAAATATTTGTATACACGTATAAAAGCAAAGCGTCGTCTTTTGGGTATAACTACTACTGGGCCCTGAAGCGACACTCGAACGAGCTCAGTAGAGACTAGGGGATAGAGGTGGCAAAAATGATTCCTTTCTGGGAGCCAGTTCTCTTCGTTCAGTTCACCTAAAAGATCTAGCTCTTTTAGATCGTTCGCAAACTAGTTCAGTGTCACTTGCGGTTTGTCACTTCCGGTTGTAGTTTCTATGTAGTTTATTTTACTAATGTGTTTTACCCAGGCATGTCTCTAACCCTAATCCAGGCATGTGGGGGAATAACGTTTTAATAAATCATGTATTTCTCTAGGTTTTGTTTCTATGTATAAAATGTAGTCACTGCGTCGTTCACGTGCAGTTTATGCCGTGAACGACTTGTTTTACAACCCGTCTCAGAATCATAACGGGCAATACTCTTGTTCGTTCGTTGTAGATCTATATGGTCACACATTTACTTTCCAGCCAATGTCGTGTTCAGAACTCCGTTATCCGATCTGATCTAATCAGCTGTCATCTCTCTGAGCCACGATGACAGCCCCCCCGCTCTGCTGCCAGTGCCCAACCTTACAAACTCTGAACTCGCTGACTTTATCCTACCACCATCAATGTCTTCAATGGCCTTGCACTGTAATCACAACTCCCTACCTCTACCTATAGTTTACATTTTATTATTTATTGTTTACATACCTATATACGTATGATAGCCATGTACATTTTTATTTTGACTTTACTTACCGTATATATATATAATCTTCAACTGCATAATACTGGTCACTACCGGTTGAATACTATTTAACCACTGTACATTATATATTACCATGTACTTTACTGTAACATTTGCACTCTGGTTAGATGCCAGCTTATTTTCGCTGTACTTTACTTGTGCTGTGCAATGACAATACATTTGCATCGAATCTAATATATATTATATCATATTTAAAATATAAATTATAAAAAAGACCCGTTCACTGGAGACTCGATTTGCAGACTCGATTAATGAACGAGTCTCTTGTCGGTCGTTCAGTGAACGAGTCTCGTTGATTGGTTCACCTAAAGGGATGACGAACGAGAGTGGTGGATTCAGAACAGTTATCCCGCCTCCTCGATGACTCCGATGCCTAGCTCGACCAATAAGAAAGCCTAATGTTACTCTTTGGGCTACAGCCATCCCTAGTGCTCCGAGTCCACTCATAGTCAAATCACTCCGCGGCGGAGCGATCCTGCCCGCGAGGCACTATAAAAAATAAAACGAAGTGAACGAACGAACGAGATGAAATATGGGAATTAACGACTGGTTCTCGTTCACTGAAAATACCCGTTCGTTAAGACCCGTTCGTTCACGAACGACACACCACTACTAGGGGACGACACACAGACACGGCGTTCAAACTCCAGCGCGGCAACGTGTCAAGCGGCGCTGCCTGGCTCACGGGCCACCGGCCACCGGGCTTGTTCCAGGAAGTCTGTGTTCCGCTCCCCTGTAGAGTAGCGGAGGAGCGCAGCTGGAGAGGTTTTCCCCCATAAAAACGCTATGTGCATAAAACAGTGAGAGGACCGCGGTCCATTAAGAAACGCCCGGCCGACCGCAGCGTCCAGCTGCCGCCACGGAACACCGCGCCTGCCAAGCGGCTGCAGACTCTCACCGCTCTCTCTCTCTCTCTCCCCCCGGCTAACACACCCCTCTCTACCGACCGGTAGCTACCAGAACATGGCCCTAACCTACTTAACCTCTAGCTCATTATTACGATCAGCCTTTTTTTATTCTGTGTATTTGTTTTAGTTGTTCTATTAGCATAAATATTTGAATACGTTTGACATAAGCTCTTGAAGTCATCCAAGGAAGCACTACCCTGACCCTTCCTCTTAGCGCTTGCGTCTTTCTAGCTCTAGTGCAGGGTTGTCCAAACAGTTTTCATTGGGGGCCACGTACAGAAACAATATAAGGAGTCACGGGCCACAAACAGTATTTAAGCAGCAGTGTTGTACCCGGTTCTACAGTTAGCAGTGGTGGCCTGTGAAGGTACTGCAGGTGGTCCATGAGTTCAATAATGTATCCTTATGTAGTCAACTAGCAGCTCCTTCTCAAAACAGACGTTCCCAATGTTGCTTCTAACTCGGGATGGTGCTCCCTAATCACAGCCCTGTTTACAGGGAGGGGTAAGTAGACTGGATAACAGGATAAGCATGTTATGTGGCCTTTGTAAACACTTTGGGGCCATTGGGCTTATTAACACATCAAATGGGCTACCAACTGTTATGTGTATTAAATGTAAGTAATTGGGCTTATTAACACGTCACGAATCACATCACTGTCATACATGCAAACGGGCCATTTTCCACTATTTATTGATTTATTCCCCACTTAAAAATGGGCCACGAGCCTCAGTTGGCCCGCGGGCTGTAGTTTGGACACCCCTGCTCTAGTGGTTACTTAATTGTTTACTTGTTAGCTATATTGCTCAATTGGTTGCCAACTTATTGTACTTTTTTACATGAGCACTGGTTCCGCTCTTGGAGACTTGTTAGGAATGGAATGCACTTATGACTTCTGGTGCTCACTTTTGTTGAACGCACAATTGTAAGTCACGTTGGATAAAAGCATCTGCTCAATGACTAATGTAATGTAATCCAAGAAGGCTACAGTATATGTGTCTGCTTCCCGGATAAGATCAGCTAATGACAGTGCTTTGAACCTGCTGGGAACGTTGAGACACTTCAAATGGAGGAAGAAGAGAAGAGCTACATGTCTACCCCATGGATCCACACACAGATCGCCCACATTAACACTTGCGGCGGCTGGTGGCGGTAAGGGCTAGCTAGGGTTTCATCTTCTGGAACGGCCGCTGTGTGTTTGTGTGTGGAATCCAAACAGTTTGTCTGTTCTCTAAATGCACACGTGATGAATGAAGAGGCAGTGAATAGGCGGTCTTAGTCAGCATTCTTTCTTACCCACAATCCCCCACACCTCTTCTGCTATACTCACTGGTGGGATGGTGTTGTCGTCTCTCTCTCTCTCTCTCTCTCTCTCTACCCCCCCCCCCCCCCACACACACACACACACTGTTGATCTTCATTCCATTTCTGGTATTTTATGTCACGGCTTTCCTAGAATAGGCCGGGCTAAAAGCTGTCCGTCTTTATGAAGAGAATGTTTCCTTATTTTTAGGAGCGAGGTTCTCCGGGAGGCACGGCCTCCGAGGAAGCCTTTCCTCCCTCAAGGCAGACCCAGGTCTGCGCTCTAGCTGCTGTTGGGCTCACGGGACACAGTGGATTTTTTTGCCGTTTGTTCTGTACGAGTATGTTACTGTACATGGCCAGCAAGCGAACAGTCCCACTGAATTATTGTACCCAAGAGCCCGTTGGACAAGAAAGGGGATATTTATGTTTTACCGACTCAGAGGTCTGATTAAGTTCTGCCCTGTCCCTTTCCCCCACGCAGACGCACTCTGAACCATAGAGCTGCTCAGGGGAAAGACCTCAGTCACACTTCTACTCATCTTCCTCCTCCTCCTCCTCCTCCTCCTCCTCCTCCTCCTCACTTGCCCGGCCACTCTGACAGAGCACAAGGGGGGCTTCAAGGAGATGATCCTTCATCAGAGAAACAGAAACGGTTCTAAATCTCCACATGCTCATTCTGCATGCACAGGGCTAAATGCTATTGATTTGCAGAGAGAGAGATAGGAGTTAGTTCTGCAGCAGCTCCAGCACACACTGCAGGCCCGCATCAGTTGAAAGTTCTCTCTGGTCCTCACAGGCCTGTTTGTGACTGTTTGTGAACCGCTAGCGTGGTGTAATGTCAGCCATCAGTCAGCAACACACGGAGGACTGTTGACTGCAGCGCGGGGCCGGGGCGGCATAAACACGCTGGGCCCATGACTGTACAAATCAGAGAAAGACATCCTAGTTGCTCAGCCCTCCTGAAGGCTCCACTACCCCCAGCGCCGCTGAAAGTAAAACAAAGAGAAAACTGCTTCTGCTGCTGCTTATGTTTCAGGGGAGGACTGCAATCAGAGCTAATCCCGGCACGGCGAACGTGGAAAGCTCCCTAAGCGGTGAGCAGCCACTTCCCATCACAGACTGTCAGACCGTTTCCCCAACCGGCGAACGGTGATTCTTAATCACACGTGTTTCCCCAAAACAAAACGTATCCGAGATATGTTCCTCTACAGCAGGGGTCCCCAAACTTTTTCCTGTGAGGGCCACATAACTTTTCCCTTCTCTGATGGGGGCCGGGGTCAGTTTGTAAGAGAAAAAGTGTGACGATCGCAGGGGTGCCTAAACGTAAACATTTATTGTTTTCCAGAAAGCCACACATAACCAAATATTAATAACCCTTTCCGGGATCTTCACAGAAAAAAAAGTCAGGAAATAAATAATAACACTATTAATGAAATAAATAACACTATTTATGAAATAAATATACCAATAACCCTCTCTGGGTTCTTCACAGAAAAAAGTCAGGAAATAAATAACACTATTTGTGAAATAAATAATAACCAAATAACCCTCTCTGGGTTCTTCACAGAAAAAATAAAGTCGGGAAATATATAATAACACTATTTATGAAATAAATAATAACCAAATAACCCTCTCTGGGCAACTCAATCGACAAGATTCATCTATCATGCAATTATGTAAAAATGTACATTTGTGTTTTCCTTTTGTATTTTTTTGGTTGAATTATCTATCCTATCTGACCAAACGTTAGAAAAACAATAAACCATCGTACCAAAAAGCAACAGACATTTCTGTGTTTAGTAAGTGCGTGAGGACATCCTCGATGAAACATTTTTCCCAAGCGTGGTTTCAAAATGAACAACACTCACCTCATACATTCACATACCTTGGCATCCGTATCCAAAACAAGAGTATGGACCAGACTGTTTTAGCGTGCTGCAGATGTCTGGCCAACCATCTAAGCAGTGCTGGAATGTATGCTATGTCTTAAGAGCTGCTCACCTCCTTGTGTAAACATTATCGTCTTTTTGTGCTTTCCATCCGTGAAAACCTTACTCATCGGATGGTTAAAGGAGGAAGGTGTTTGTAATCTGCCTTACGGAAGCCTTTGTTTTGCTTTGGAATAAAAAATAAACAGCGTCCCACTTGGGAGGTCCTTTATCTTTTGGACCACGAGAGCCGTTAGGCAACAAGGCCTCCTGTCTCTGTGTGTCATGTGAACTCCAGTCAAGGGAAGGAAGAACAGGCAGGCCCGACCAGAGCTCCATCACGACCCTGCAAACCCGTCACTCGATGGCCCATAACCCTCAAACGAAAGGAAATAAAACAACAGTGTCGGGCAGACGGTCGGAGAGAGGCCTGCCCTGGTCAACATCAGCCTGGAGGCTCTGGTCGGTTTGCTGCTCAAAGCTGCTGAACCGCGGTTCTGTCATCGGCGGTAACTCACTCAGTTAGTTCCACAGACGGCGACCACACGGGCAGAGGAACACACGGAACCGCTCTCCGTCGGCCGTCCCACACACCGTCAACACCACCCCAACCTTCCACTTCTTCCCCTGATAAACCGACAGACGCTGAGGGATCCAGTCGACCGCTGGTGTGGAACTACCTCGGTCTGCCTCACTGGACAAACAAGAGGGATCTTTTTTGGGTTTCCTTGTATGGATATGTAGATCCAGCGATTAGGGTGATGGGGGGCTGACAATTTGGTTAGCAATTTCCCAAAAATCTGAAGTTGAACAGAGCAACGCCGGGGTCACCGGTTCTACTCCCGCAACGACATCCAACAAGTTACATAAAAGCGTTCCCAGTCAACTCTAGACCCAACGAGCATAATGTAAATAGATATAAATACACACGTTTGACATCTGCACTTCAAGTGCTTGGTATAGACGTGACAGGTCCAAGACAAACAACGTGAGCCATGCTTTGCTTGTACTTGTCGCTTAACAATGCAAATTGGCTTAATTAACTCCAGAATAACAAGCCATGTTAAATTAAGAATTCATCAGGAATGACATAATTAGCAGAAGGTCAACAGCGGCACTGCATGTCCAGGCTTCCGCCGACCAGGCTGTAAAAACAAGGCCTTGACGGAGTCACAACGTACACAGTGTTCCCGACGACGGGCATCAGCAGGATGGACGAGAAGGTCGCACTTCGGTCGGAAAGTAGGGCGTATTCACATTTAGAAAAGGTGTGTGGGTGTGTGTCTGGGTGGGGCATATCCCCATGCCAAATGGGTTCTCCGCGTTTGTGTGGGTGGTAGGCAGTAGGCAGACACCTGTTGCACGGGTGGGGAAGTGTTGCGACATAAGGCAGGTTTCTAGGCCGTAGAGACCCGTGACATTATTATTATTATGTTGTGTTCCGTCATCTGGAGATCACAACTTGCTGACCTCGACGTGATCGCGAGATACAATATTTGTGAAAGCATGAATGATGTCAACTCTCTTGAATATCTGTGTAATCTGTGAAGGTTTCCCGGTCCCTCCGATTGGCGTGCATTGCACACATGTTGATCAATCGATCAACATAATGCAATTTGTGATGCATTAGCCAATCCCTGGTCAAAGTCAATTTTAACGTGGTCATCCGTCACACGTAGCCGCTACCGGTCAGGGGCCAAGTAGCCGAGGCTTATTGACCTGCCCTAATTGTTCATGCTTTCACAATAATTGTGAGTCGTTATCTCAAATAATGGAACCAGAAATAATAACATTGCATGGCATCTGTAGCGTTGACACTGGCACACATTAACCATAACAGAGCCAGTCCCACACTCCTATTTAGAGAGGGGTTAGGGCAAACCGTGGAGCCAACTTGAGGGATCCATCCACTGGACGTGATCTCCAGATGGTGAGAGAGGCAACGATGACCGATGGGCTGAAACCACCGCACTCTTCAGCGTACCCATGTCTTCATCACGTCCTCCCCTGCCAATCTGCTCCACCGTGAAGAAAGGGGGAAGAATGTGGACGAAGTTTGCAGGGAAATATCTAGTTGTACATTCCTCCGTGACTACGCACCGGGCGAACCGAGGACTGTGAACTACGTATAGTCTACATAATCGTTGATTCAATGTGAGGAGACGTAACCAAATGGCCCAGCAGCCTCACCACTCCGAGCACCATAGGACTTTGTGGACAGAAAATCGTCCTATTTTTTAGATGGAAAAAATAGAACTGCCCACAAACTTAGTTCATTTTTGCATTTTCTTATTTGATTAATTAAAAAGATATGAAGAAGAAGATGCAAAGGAAAGGTCAGTTGTCAATTGATGGTGTAGTGGCTATGTGTGTTTAATCCCAGTCTCATTAAAGAGTCACTCACTCGTATCCACATGTGCTCCTAGGAGGACCCCTCTGACTGGGTCCCCGAGGCCCATGTGCTCTTGGGTTCATGAAAACACCTGGAAGTGACTTGATAGTTGACACACAGTCTCCAATAAACACTTTTTATTGCAGTGACAGAAAATTAAACCATTTTGCGCAACAGAATGTAAAATGTTCCCTGGCTGACTAAGCAGAACAGGACAAAGATGTAACGTGTAAAAGAGCAGGAGATATGGGGGGGGGGGCGGGAGAGACACATGCTGGGTTCTCCATTCATCTGAACCACGGGGGGGACACCACCTGAGGAGGAGCAGAGAGACAAAAAAAAAAAGTTTTTCCCCCTTCAAAATAACAGCATGGATGAGGTACGGTTAACAAAACGCTAAAAGAACGGAGGGACCCATTATTATTCAAGTCCAGAACCAGCTCACTTGTTAGCAGCAGAGATGAGGGGGGGGGACAAACACCACACTGTTGTGGAGTAGAGGAGGCACTGCAGAAACATTGCCGATGTCTCTGCATACAGTCTCTCTCATAGTAGAGTAGCAGGCGATGCCGCAGTATCAAGTGCCGTACAAATAGACTTAGAGACAGCTTCCACAGTCAGGCCATCAGGCTGCTGAACAAGGGTGTATAGCATATAACAATGTATATTTTATTACATTGATTTCTACATACATATTGCTCTTTTTCTGTGCCGATATATTGCATTGGAGGAAGTCAAATGGGATGGGAATAAGCATGGAGACGCATGTGGACGGCAGATGCAGTCGCAATCTGTCGATTGCATTTTATCGAGACAGTTTGGATACAACCTCCTCAGGTCTGTAGGTAAAATGTTCACCCCATATGTTGCATATAGATACTTTGAACTGAATCTGGAGGACACCGGGTCTTACCCGGTGTAAAGACCCCACTACTAGCTACACACTGGGGGATGTCACTGTAGCTCTCGTTCCACTCCAGCTCTCGGTCCTCTGCACAGATACAGAATGACCGCCACCATGTTTGTTTGCAACAAGCCTCTCAATTGTTTAAGTTGCCGTGCAGATTTTTGAGACTAATAAAGGCAAGACGTATGGTGTATAAGCAGGACCCAACTTTGGAAGTGGACACCTCATCCATCTGGTGGTGAGGAGCCACACGGGAGGTTAGCGGGCGGGCGGCGCATGCCATGTGTACATACGTACGTACAGCGCTGAGTGCAGTGGGTAGCGATTCCGTTTACATTCCCCGGCGGGTGACGGATCAGACCGGGTTTTAGGTCCCACTGGGGGAGGGCCGGACTGCAGCCCATATGTATGAATGACAGCAGCAACCCCCCCCCCCCGCAAGCGAGTTTAGCTTGGTGACGACACTCGACAACAATCTATTCTTCCACTATTGAATACTGAATCATCCATCACACTTGATTGTTCTTTTCATTGTGTAAAGTATGTTATAGTATAGTGCTGTCTATAGTATATAGTAGGTAGTTTATAGTGTTTTGTATAGTATTGTATAGCATTGCATAGTATAGTACAGCATAGTATAGTATTGTTGAAAACATTAATCTGCGTTATATATGCATATTCATATGGTGAATGGGATAGTTAGAATTCCATTGTACTTGTTGCACATGGCAAATAACTATGCTGCGGTCATCCGTATTTTCAGGAGGAGGGATAGGACTACTGGAGCATCAGTAGATCACACATGAAGAATCAGCATGGAGAGCATGGAGAGCAGAGCTGCTGGGTTTCCGAGCGGCCGTACCTTCAGACGCCTCCTCCTCTATTCGTCGACGTACTCGAAGGGCTCGGGGGGCTCCGGCTCCTGCTCCTCCTCCTCGATCTTGGGCCCGTGGGCGGAGACCGGCTCCACCAGCTCTTCCTGGTCCTCGCTGGTGTCCTTCATGATGATGATACCGCCTGTGTGCAGCTGGGGGGGAGAAGAAGAAAAGACAACCGATGAGTCTAGCACGGCCTGTTTTTAACACAACATTGTAACCTTCAAACCAAGGAACAGACAGAGAGAGAGAGATGGTGTTGGTACCGGTTTGAAGGGCTGGTATCGGCAGGTGTCCGGCATGATGAGCACTTTGAGCTGGGCTGGCATCACCCTGGCCGGGTTCTCCAAGAGCTGGAAGCTGGGCTCCGGCTCCTTTTTCTTCTCCTTCTCCTTTTCTTTCTCCTTTTCCTTCTCCTTCTCTTTATCCTCATCCTTCTCCTTCTTCTCCTTCTCCTTGTCAGCCTCCTGGACCTCCTAACATACGAGGAACACACACACACACGTCAGCACTCGGGCGGCTGCACCACCAGGGAGGTTTTGTTATTCTGTACTGCAAAAGTTGTCTTTGGATATATTGGATTTTTACAAGTAACAAGGACAGTGTGTTCCTATTTTTTCTTTGCCTCTGAGATCTGTCATTATACACCAGCATGTGGACGGCAGCTGAAGCCGAGCTGGTGAAACACTGTCCCGGTGATGGGAGTGGTTCGACGGCACCGCCGCCCTGAATCACTGTGGCAATCTCAGTGGACAAGATGTACATTTTCCATTGTGAGACACAGATGGCCGCCGTACATATCTTGTCTGGTTGTGATGCGGACCATTGCTACGCCGCTTCCTTGATGACAATGATTTGCAGGAAACTGACGCGGATACATGACGTGCAAGGTGTGTGTGTGGGGGGGGGGGGGGAAGCTACAGGCCCAAACAGTACAACAAGTACAATTAGCATATAAATGACCAATGTGGTGAGCTCTTGGGGGGGAGGGAGAAGGAATTCTGCCTGAATTCTGCTTTATTGACAACAATTCTAAATGACACGATCAAGCTTGTATTCATGCAGGCTAAACCTAAGAACCTAGATCAGCAGACAAGGAACGTTCAAGCAGGGCTTCCGAACCCGCTGAACCCAGCATGTGTGTCAGTACCACTTGAACCGGACTAGTCTAGGGTCTGATCTCTCAGCACCAGAGAGGGAGAGAAAGAAGAGAGTGAAAGAAAAAAGACAGAAAGTAGGACCTGCCAAGGCAGGCAGCAGTGGTGGCAGATACGAACAGGACAACCCAGTGAAAGCTACAGTCAGTGGGCCATGATATTGATCTGTTGATACGGGGCCGACGGAGAGGTCTAGCGTGTTCATTGGTCTGTGAGAAAACATGTGCACTGAGAAAGACTGCACAAATTGGCCACAAACACACCCAAAAATTTGGCAGGGGGAAGGAATATATCAGCGAGGGATTGTTTATTTACTCCGATTAAAGATTCTGCCATTTGAGACATTTTTGCAAGATTACTGCAATGAAGTGCTTCCAAGTGGCTGCAGTGCTTTGGAGCTGCACTAGCGTGTCATCTCTACGGGAAACACGTCGTCTACAGTACTGGAACGACTTAATTTCGCTGCCGTTCTCATATTGTGCAAGCGTTCCACGGAACCTGGTGTGGGGGTTCCCCGTTGTTGGGTCAACTTTACAAGTCTCGGTACCTCGGGTATGTCCGTCGACTCGATCCTCTTGTGGCGTGTGTGGAGTGACGTGGCGTTAAGAACGTAGGAAAGCATGAAGGAAGGCACGGGACTTTAAAGGATTCCATGCTCAGTTGGTCGCGTCCGTTTGCTCAGCTTCCGTGACACGTGAGCATCGGTACAGAGTTTATTACCCAGATTTATGGGCATGGCCAAACCCGGGGACAGGAGGGGGACCGTCCCTCAAGAGGGGCTTGTGCTTTTTCAAACTCACCACTTCCATCTTCTCCTCCTCCTTCTCCTTCTTCTCCTTCTCCTTCTTCTTGGCCTTGGCCGTGATGGAGAGAACGGCGGTGGATACCTGGCATGCAGAAACAGAAAGAGACAGAGGGAGAGAGAGACGGACGGATGGGGAGAGACAGAAGGAGAGAGTGAAACAGAGAAAGACAGACAGACAGCGGGTGCAATACCAAAGACATCATCGTAAGACTTAACTAAATCTAATCACAACCGTCCAGGCACACCTCTTGAATGTAGCACTGAGATTCTTGTGAATAAAAAGATAATACATAAAAATACATAAAATGCATTATTATTATTATTTATGTAGTAGCGAGTAGACAACCTTCAGAAAGCCATCTTTTATTGTCAAATAATCCCAGAACAATTGTAAGTCTGGAAGAGTAAAGAAATAATAAATACTAAGCAAATCAATAACTAAAAGTTAAAAAAATTAAATAAATAAAAGGATGTATAAATATTTACTGTACCACCAATACAGCGTGGGTCCTGCGTCTAGCATTGACAACGACTAGGATAAATGCATGCAACTATAATAAACAGAAGTGTAGTCTGGACTGGGTCGGGCCCACGGTGGTTAGCCAAGCTCTGGCGCTGCTCACCTTCTCCTTCTCCTTCTCCTTGGGCACCTCCAGGGCAGGGGGGTAGGCAAAGGTAGAGGGCTTACAGTTGGAGCGGTACTGCACCTTTGGCATCTAATGGAGACACAGGGACAGACTCCAGTTAATGGTGAGGAGTTGACAGCAGGACGGCCGTGCTTAATCGTTTAGCATAGTATGCGAGCACATATTTGGCTTTAAGAGTTTGGCTTTCAAAGATCATAAGGCAACGAGAGTAGTTTTCATTGGTGGGGACACAACTCCCCTGACCTCATGGTTAACATGTGTGGTTCAAGAGTGACCCCTTCTATCCTGAAGAAGGGGGGGTCCTGTACCCCCTCAAACAATGGAACCTCCTGCGGTGTACCCCTTCTCTACCGCTCATCTGATTGTTACATATAAACACAAGACCGTGTTATTAACTATTCTGCTCTTGACTCATCCTTGTAGAAAGCCCTCTCATATTTCAAATAAGTGATATTCACATCAGCTCAAGCACAATATGAATGACTTCTCTGGAAAAATGACAATAAAACATCAAACTAATTGAAGTCATAAGATCAAATGTCATATTCTGTCCCAGAATATGACTGACACATTTCAGAATAGAGGGGCTATTACAGATGTTTTGTTGCTGGTAGTAAGAGCAACCACATTAGCAATCACTTCTTCTGTTCTTTTCATTTTCCATTCAAAGTTCAGGCATCTACTTGTTTGGGGGCCGGTTTCCCTTCATCTCTTCCAGATTTAGCCTTTAGGCTGGGAACAGCTCTCGAAATAGAAAAAAAAAAACCACTGTCCAATTATTAATGGTGTTTTTCTGGCAAACATGTTTGCCAATACCGCAAGGGTTTAGGAAGGAAATACTTTAAAATATTTCCAAATATTATCCACACCGTCTCTGGTGGGGCTTTCCCTGGGCTAGGCAGAAAGAGACTAAACTCTTGAATTAAGAACCTGTAAGTTCTACGTCTGTCTGGGAACACTCATTAGAGTATGCTTTTATTTCCTGTGTGAATGTATGTATGTATGTATGCATGCATGTGTGTATATGCATGTGTCTATGAGTACATGTGTGTGCGTGAGTGTGTGCGTGTGCTTGAGTATATGTGTGTGCGTGAGAGGATGCATGCGCGTGCGTGAGTGAGTATGTGTGTGAGTGAGTTGAAGGGAACTAGACCAAGTATGCACTTCTAAACGTGGCCATGGTCCTCCTGTGTGTCAGGTGGTTTTGATTTAGCGGGGCCCAGGTAACTCCCAGCTAACGTCTCCTTAATTCCCCCCCCCTGCGTGGCCCTGAGTGCCGGGCAGCGGCGGTAACTGCAGACCCGCTGAGACTCAGCCTTTTTATAGGAGTAGAGGAAAGCCTGCTGGCGATGAGGTCAGGCAACTTCAGAGATCCGGCGATAACTCGTCAACATGGATGATTTGTCAATGACATCACGATTGTTGGCAACATGAGAGCGTTTGCGATATCATCATTGCTCTCTCCCCCGCCCCTTTTATGACGTCTTCAGATTGTTAACGTTGTCTGACGAACATCAGACCTTTTAAGTCCAGTTGCTGGGGCTTGACTCACGTACAAGGAGGACTCCTACAAAAACGGGGCACCCCCCCCCCCAATCGGATGATTTAATCTAAATCAATTCCAACAAATCCATACAAAAGAATGAATATTGTGACGCCAACCTGACCGAGGGCAGATGTTGAAACAGTCAGGATCCCTGTGGTTTTATCAAAATGCGTATGGATTCGGCGACATTTGCACAAAAATGGGTGTGGGTTTGTCAGCAGGTGGCTGATGTTTAGCATGATTTGTAAGAATCTGGAAGATTTACATACAAATGACGCTGCGATTATTAACTCCACCCTTCATCTCCTCAACATGGGTCTGCGGTGAGCACCCTACCTTGAGGTCCTTGTTGAGGCCGATGATGGCAGTGGGCGTGAAGGCCAGAGACAGGAAGTGGGACAGCGGGAACCAGAACCAGAACTGGGTGAAGACAAGCAGGCCCACCACAGACGGCATGTGGGTGTGTCCCGTCCGGGACTGCAGGGAGATGGTCACGTTGCGGCCGCCTGGAGCACAGAGGAGGAGCAGGAGGAGAACAAAGAGTTTAAAAGGATGATTATTAGCTACGGTCAAACCGTTGTACCTTGCCATCAAGCTGGCACTACAACATCTGTACATGTTCCTCCTCTCCAGATAAAAATAATGGTTTGTGCAATTGTGTTGCAAATCCCTTCTAGTTCCTACACCGTCACACAGGCCGTAGCGTCAGAGTTCCACCGATTAAATAAACACAATGTTATTATTTACATGATCTGGGGTACAGACCCCACATCATGGCCACTACACTCAAGAACCCATGAGCAGGGCAGAGGCCAGAAAAGTTCAACTGAAAGCCTCCTCAGTGAGAGAGAGGAGCGACATCCCCTGCAGACTGTATCTGACAACACAATGGAGGAGCCTCGGGAGTCAGAAAGTGCGATGGTTACTGCGGGGGTTTCATCAGGATGTAGTCCACCCAGAGAAGGTCATCACTTTGCTTTGCGTGGGCCTTCTAAATCACTGAAAGACAAGGCCAAGGACAGCACCCGGAGATACTCCGTCCACCGCGTCGGCCCTTTAACTTCAGCCATAATGGAAAAAAAAGAACCTGATGCCATTTTCAGTCATTTTCAGGCGGAGAGGAAATGGGGAGACTGCATCCATCTCCACGACATGACAAACTGGTAGGACTGGTAAGTGGTAGGACTTCCATCATTCACGTTTCCATAGTTACTTAACAGGGCTGAGAATAGACGCCGATAGCCATTCAATGGCAGGAATTAATGGCTCATCCAACCTTCTCTGACTCGGCCAGCGAGAGCCACGGGAAGGGAGGAGAAAGAGGAGGAAAGCAGGCTGCCATTACTAGACAGACAACAGGAGGTTACTAGGGAAGACTCCCTGGCTATAAGTCTTCGGCTGGAAGCTCTGCCAAAGTGAAAAACAATAGCAGATAAATCAGCTACAGCTCCCTTACTGTATGCCCTCTGCTCCTCCTTCCTGCGGTGACCCCAGTGATCAGTCTCGGCTAAGCCCATTTTCTATGAGCCATCTTGGGTGTCTCAAACGGTGTTTAAACTGTCTAAACTGTGGATTTACTGGTCAGTCTGCCGGCACCAGTTGTGGTGAAGAGAGTCTCTTCATAACTGGAGAAGGAGTACAGCCCTCGAGTAGCCCTACTAACACCAGCCAGCCTTCTCCTCCATCCTCTAACATTTATTTTAGCGGACCAATTTTCATTCCATTGAGGTGGGGGGTTGTGTGACTAGGTCAACACCTAGCCAACTTCGCGGGGGGGGGGGGGGGGAATACAAGGTTTGGATCTTGACAAAACTTTTGTCAATTAGTAAAAGCACTACAATTTAACCAATATTTAACCAAAGATCTAGCGTGAGGTTATTTGTTGTTAGATAGTGCATGTGGTGGAGTTTAAGCTGCAGAAAAACCTGCAATACCATAATAATCATTATTCACTAGGCATTCCCTACCAAGAAAGGCTAAATCCAAGGTAGTAAGAAAACACATTGGGATGGAGAGGGGGGATTAGTGTGAGAGGCTCGCAAGCAGAATCTTGGATAATGAACACCAGGAAACGGACCCCATAATGGCCTCCGACTGTCACATTGAATCCCATTACCCCCCCCCCCCACACACACACACACACACACCACCCCCCCCCCAAAAAAGTGCTAAAATAACAGCAGTGAACATGGTTCAGTTAACGTCTGAGGGGCGCCTGAAGACACCAACCAAGTGCATTGACTCGAGTGGTTTTTATTTTATTTTATTTTATTCACTGGGGTCAGATGGACAACAAAAACAGAGCACGGCCGTGTGTGTGTGTGTGTATGGAGGGAAGAGCTGGGGTTGGGCGGGTTAAGGTCAGAGCAGTGTGGCCAGACAATCAGATGTAGTGTGAGCGGCCGCACGCGAGAAAGGGGTGGAGGCCGGTGGTGTGATTGCATGCGTGTGTATGTGTATTTTTGGACTTGGCGGGTCCTCTTGGCATGTCCAGGCTGTCAGCGAACGGGGCCCGGGCGGCGAGTAGGAAACGAATAATTGCTGCACAACAAAATGGCCGTTGGACGGAAATTTTAAGTGAATCAACAAAACTGTAAGAAGAGGAGCGACTTCTTTATTCTGAGCTCTTTGATATACCCATTAGAAGTTACTTTTACTTTTTTTTTTAAGAGAACGTTGGGATAATGTATAGATGGTTATCACTACAGGTGGTGGTGGGGACTGACACATGGCTCAGAGACACCAGATGCCAATGTACCGTAGTGCACACACACAAAACTAACCTGCATCCAAAATGCCCTGGGCCAAGATGGCGCCAAACTTTGCCATGACGTCATCGTGCTTGTCGTTGATAACCTTGGAGTACAGCTGCCTGAACTGGTTCACCTGCAGACACCGGAACAAGACATGTGTCAATAAAGTCACACAATCTTCAAATGGCACACATTCAATTAAATTGCTACATATTCAACAGGTAAAACTGGCTTCAGTGCAATCTCATAATATCAAACAGACCCATTAGTGAAGATTAATATGCATTAGGGTCGGGTACCGAAAACCGACAGCCCCATGGTACCGCTTACTTTTGACCGGTAGCTATCAGGCCAAATCGCAACGCTTATTCCGGTGCCATGTCCGAGCTGCCGATTGAAATATCTGCCCCGAGGTGCTCCCAAACTGCCTCACGTCCTTAAGACATTAGCGCTTGAAGCGTACGGCTCGAAACGGTGTGCTTCAGTTCATTCCAATGATTCATCCTTTTGTCGTCTGCACAAGCACACATGTTGTGCTTTTAGTGCATGTATTGTTTGAAACGCTACCATGCAAGAATCTACTTGAAACTGATTTATATATTTCAGCCATATAAATAGTTGGGGGGGGGGAAAAACCACCTTGTATTTTCCACTTTTATATTAAAGTAAAAGTATCGTTCAAGGCACCGGTACCCCCAGTATCGGAAAAAACCCAAACGATACTCAACCCAAATATGCAAACATTGAGCCTTGAGGTCTCGGAGTCAATGCCCAGATCCACATTACAACCATGTCTACTCTCCGGTCTGAAGCCAAGTGTAAATAGCTGTGATGTGGCCATCATAACTTACCATTGACCTGAAGCCTGATCGTTATTTTCCATTATTAACATCAATGGCAGAAATACATTCGAAAAAAGAAAACGTAGAAACTAATTGCAGGTTTAGCTTCCAAACTCGCTTCTTTATTAGTTATTCTCCGGTAGTATGAAGGACAGCGGGTGAGTTTTTGCAGAGCCCTGTGGGAAATTACTGCATCGGTAGCTTTCTTGAACGTTTGCACTGAATCATGCTTAATACATTTCTGAGATGAATAGTAGAAATGCAAAGTTGAAGAATATATGTAGATGTAGAGGATTAATACACAAAAATTCAATACAAACACGAATGAGTTTGCAGCATTTAACAAGTAGGAGAACTAAGTAGTCATTCCTTCAAAAATACATTTAATTGCTGCAAACCGGGTGGGTGTCCGAGAGAACGGACCAATTTGCGGTTTAATACATCAACTTCTTTACCGGGTCTCTCTTGATTTCAAAAGGGATTTACTAGTTTAAATAAAAAAGGTGCCCATATACAAGCAGCAAAGAGGTCTTTGGCACAAAGAACAATATCTTATTTAAACCCAAATTAAACAATGGTGTTAGATTTCCACTTGTTTATAGAATTGTATTCACTCACACGCAGCCAAAAAGCGGTATCAAGGTCATGATGGTGGAGGAGGATTCTCCAGAAACCTTTTTTTCCCCTCTCATTCACAGAGAACGGGAGAGCGCAAAAGGCCCACCTGTGAGGTAAGAGCTAGAAATTACACAGACGAGGTCTTTGGAATAAACAGAGCTCTGGGTGCAACACTCTTAAAGTTCAACAGTGCTGGAAAAAGAGACCTCTTGCGAAACCCCGCATACCACCCTGAGCTTGAAGGAGCGTTACCGCGAGTGGAGGAAACCGTTCAAAAAGGCGCCTGGCATGTCTTAAACATCTGTGACGCCGTAGCTTTCTGTACCCCTTTTGTTTTTGCTTCTTCCGATGATTACTCAGCTAAAACTCCAGCGCCTTTAGTTTTTCAACCGAAAACTGGCAAGAGAAGCCATCGCGGATTACGTAAGCATGTTTTCTCTTGAAAGCCTCCATTCACCGATGAACGTATAAATACAGTTGCCATCGGAAAAAAATTCCGGGACCGAGAAAGTGGAACAACCTTCAAACTCGTTTTGGGTCGATGTGGACCAGAGTGTTGCAGCCTACCTACAAACCATTAAATACAAAATAAAAAAAAACATGACTAAATAAATGAATAAAACATGTCCATGTTCACAGCAAGAGGTGGTGGCTGTTTGTACCTTGGGGCAGGTGACCTCTGACTGCTGGATCATGATGAGGGCGGAGGCGATCAGGGCTCCCTGTCTCACGTAGTTCACCGGGTCGTTGGTCATGGGCTCCAGCAGGTTTATGGCCTCCTGTTAGGGGAGAAATAAGACAGAGGGTTTGAGAATACCAATAAATACACGCCCGTTTTTAGATGAACAGACACAAAAACGATTTTACCGTTTACTGTAGCTTTTCATCGTCCCCCAAAGTTCCCTGTGGTTTTTATTAGGCTTGCGGGCTGTACACTTGCATTTAGAGGACTGTGTAGAGTTCTTTCACTGTTTAGATCTGGTCTGGCAAGTAAGGAGACTTTCGACCCAACTAGGAAGGCACGCCGGGTGACCGGAGGTAGTGTGAATCTAGTTTCAGGAGGTGCCCAACCAGAAACCATGTTAGTTTGAAGGAGGGAGAGAACAAATAAACCCTGCTTGACGATGCACAGACACTGGCCATCCAATAGAAAAATAAGCAAGTCATATCACTGGATCGCAGCTTAGACAAAAAGGAAAAAAAAAAATAGAAAGTGAGTCATGAGCAGTCTTCCTGGCTGTCATCACAACCAGGAGGCTTTAAAGAATCGCACCACACTCAGAACGTCGACTTTGGTTTAGTCTGCTGCACAGGAAAGATGGCGACCCAAGGCCAAGGCGGCTTCAATTTCCTCCCATGGTTGCTGGGAAGCAAGAGTCGGATGACGGTTGCCTTACTCGTCCTCCTTTAATACCCCCAGCCCTACCCCTACACATATCACTTCCTCCTGATCTCCTTTGTTTCTGACTCACCAAGGGGTGGGGGGGTGCTCTGCTCTGTTAGGGAAAATAGAAGAATGTGGACGACGAACAAGGAGGAAAAATAAACTGTTCCACCGTTGCTTCTGGCTGGGGCTGACAGAGACAATACCAGGGTAGGCACACGGCAGCCTGAAAGCAACGCCGCCCCACCACATCCTGTCCCTGATTGGCCGACAGGATTTCAGTGGAGGGTGTTTAATGTCAGGCTAAATCAGCAGGCCAGGGTGATGCAGGCTGCAGAGTATACCAGTTTACTGTATGGAGGGGGCTTTTTGTAGAGACCTTTCAGATTAAGTGCGATAAGGTTCCCATTAGTTTTTCACACATGTGATTGAAGTTTATGGTATAAAATGTACTAAACCTGTGTTAACTTAGAAATAATTATGGGTAACACAAATTAGTTGCCATAAGGGAGCTCTGCTGATTGGTTCGAAGAGCCTCTTACTGCCGTACACACAAAACCAAGACTCACCGGCCGCTCGTGTCCGGCAGTTTTATAATGGATTTCAATGGGGGAGCTTGGGAG
Source organism: Muraenolepis orangiensis (assembly GCA_027704905.1). NCBI lineage: Eukaryota > Metazoa > Chordata > Actinopteri > Gadiformes > Muraenolepididae > Muraenolepis > Muraenolepis orangiensis. The sequence goes on along the minus strand of CM051004.1, from coordinate 11,820,407 downwards.
GACGATCCTCTGTACATCAAATTTTGTATTACGGAAGTGGGTGCGGTTGGTACTTTTAAGGCACAACAATCATGTCCCCTTGTCAAAATGTTAAAATAGTAAGATCAGTATTTTCACAGATTAATCTGTTAAATGTATGTGTGTGTATTTATTTTTCTCTTGCAAGTATATTTTTCTCTGAAATTTTAGGGAGGACGGTCCTCCCTTTCCTCAATGGACGAACTGATAGGTACTGATATATATTCATGTGAAATATATTCCATCCAACACCACTGTTTTAAAAGGAAAACAGAATTAAGGGTTGCACCTGTGCAGCAGAAGGAACATAATCACGAGTCTTCTTAGAAGTATGCCAGGTGTAGAAATGACACAGGTGTACGCAATCTCTCCAGCAGGCGACCCACTTCCATGCACCAAAACATCATTACTCATCCCAGGGGGTTGATGTGGTGTAGACTAGGAGGCTAATGTGCTGCGTCTGAAGAAGAGAAACCCACAACTGTGGTAGCCTTGGGGTTCTCAAACCGAGGTCTGCGGACCCACAGGGGTCCGAGAGCCATCGCCAGGGGGTCTGCGAAATAATTTGTAAAATGTAAATAATCAAGTAAAATAAAAAACACCCTTTTCCTTTTTATAATATATAAAAAAAATGCATATCTATAGACGGAGACCATTTGCACCAATCACACACGCATACGGTGTTCATTACTCCCACCCATGTTAGCTTTGGGCCATTATAAACTGATGTGATTGTAAAACATGTCAATCATGACTCACTTCACTCTCAACAAACCGTTTCTGCTGCTTAGCTCTGCTTATGAGACATTCTGCTAGCTTGAGTTAAATACGGATCAATATTTCAGTAAGTCCACATCATCAAGTCATTCTAAGCCCAAACAAGCAAAATTGAGAAAATCCAATGACAATTGATAACAGCAACATGAGACCAATGTGTGTCATTCGTCTTCAGATGCTAACAAAGCCATAATTCCAGCCAAGCTAAAGCGACATCTGATTACAAAGCACCTGGAATATACTTATATATATATATATATTTAATATAGGGACAAAACTAAATAATGTTTCCGTCTAAAGAGTTCCGTTATGATTTGTTAAAAGCTTTCTGCCAATGATTTGAATAAGGAGCAATACGTTCATTATTTGAAAGTTGAAGCACTTAATGAATGTCATTTTTAATGTTTAGGTTTATTCTGACTATGCCACATCTTTTAACTGTTCATAGTCATAGGCCTGTGTTACTGTTATACGTAATAAGTAAGTAAGTAAGTGTATATATCATATATACATACATACATACATACATACATACATACATACATACATACATACATACTACATACATACATACATACATACATACATACATACATACATACATACATACATACATACATACATACATACATACATACATACATACATACATACATACATACATACATACATACATACATACATACATACATACATACATACATACATACATACATACATACATACATACATACATACATATATACACACATACATCACACATATATATCCCTGTAAGGGGTCCCTGGCCCCAAAAAGAACCCCTGCACTAGGGCACTCCAGGGGCAAAAAACAACAAAAAACATCCCCTTTGCTGACCCAAGGCCAAAACCACAAGAGGGGTGAGCCCACATAGTGTTTTGACCATGTCATCTTCAGTTTCTCATTCACTAGACCACGGCTGGGACACTAAACCACGGCTGGGTCAGTCAAAGGGGACCAAGTCTTGAAAACAGTTGAAGACCGTGTACAGACACTAGAGTTTTAATTTAGCCAACACTTCGCATGGACAAACTTTGATCTTAAATTAAAGTTAAAAGGTTGATTATTTCCAGCCACTCCTTAAAAAAGAAGCCTTGTGAGACCATCTTGATCTCACATTATGTTCCTCTCTGCAGATCGGTCTGGCCTGGATCCCATTCAAAGCCCTTTCCAAAAATTGAGGGCCAATCAGAGCCCTCTTCCCTTGGAAGAGGGAGTTCCAGTGAATGACAAACAATAACAAAGTAATGGCATGGTGCCCATGGAAATAAGCAATCAAAACTTTATCGGAATAAAAATCATATATGCGAGCGATGTGTGTTCACATTAAGCACGGCACTCACTTACCACGAATTACAGCTGAACACTTGAGCATAACCCACACGCCCCTTCTGTTAGGGCGTCTTCTCATTAGGAACGGGTGCTCCGCTCCGTCCTCGCTCCGTCCTCGGGAGCGATCCCCCCCCCCCTCCCTCTCCCCCCTCTGGTCTGTGTACACACTACAGTCTTGGTTCGCTCCCAGGCACAATTGAGGAGAGCAACACTCCGATACAGCAGGTGACGTATGCACCTAGTTGTTTTTTGCGATCGCCAATCAGCCAATCAGCCAATCAGCAAGTTGATACAGCAAGCCTCTTCCGTGTTTTGGTACGGTTAGCTTGCACACCACGCCCCGCTCAGTCGCTGGCGCGCACCCAAAACCTTGGAGCGAATCAGCGTCCCCGGTGACGGGGGGGGGGGGGAAGCGTTCTCATCACACTTATTTTGGTGCGATCGTGCTCGGATTCGACCCCGAATGGCTAGTGAGAAAGCCCCCTTACAAACTTACCAGCTTCGTCGAATTGCATTTGCTCCGATGACATCATTCGACGGGAATTTGTTTTTATGTTGAAACGGTTGCCTGGCAACACATGGAAAAGCCACATGCGGTGTTCTCGATCAACAATAGAGCCTCCATTTGGAGCATGTCAAGAAGACCCTGTGAGCCACGTGGGTCACGAATGCACCTGGGTGGGGGTCTTAACAGTGAAAGGGAAGGGGATGAAGGAGGGCTGCAGCCGCGAGCACTGCCGCCATTGTGTTCGTCCAACATCTGCTTCATACTCTCGCTTCCTCAAAAAGGACATTTTTAACGTCTACCTTTGAATGCCCATTCAAAAAAGTTGAAGACCGATTAAATGGGAATTATGTTTTGGAACTTGGAACTCGTCTTGGGCTCTGAACTGGTGGTTATGTTTGTGAAATGGAAAACACAGCTTCCTTATGAACTTCAAGTAGGGCCACAGAAGCCGCCGTTGGAACGTGATGTATGTACCTTGTTGCCGGTCCCAGCGCAGCAGATGCCCAGAGCCATGGCGGCACCACATCGTACATGGGGGTTGTAGCTTTCGGACAGCAGAGACACCACACTGGGGCACTGCTCCGGAGTCCTGCACGCCCACGGGTCCAGGGGGGGGTTGGGGAAAACAAACAGAGGGACAACATACCATCAGCAGGACGCCCGGTACAATCCTGATCAAAATACATTTCAGAAGAAAAAACAATTAACATCAATTCAGTAACCACTTTGAATTTGGACTGTAGCATGATATTTGTACAGGAACCTTTTCCAAAATAGGCCATGTCACCAATGTGCATTTGTGATGTATGAAGCCAGGGACAGCTTAGGACTGCCCTAGAGTAGATTGCCACAGCGTTGTAAAGCCGTTAACTAGAATGTTCATTCCTCTGACCCAACAAAGAGCATGGGCTGTATAGCGCCGTTTCTTATGGGTCACTATTTGGAGTTTAAGGGTAAATGTGTTCCACATTGCACAAAATACAGACTTAGAAAAGGGTGATGGCAGCATAGCCCAGATATGTGCCGAAACATATTTATAATGGCATTAATGCAGAAATATCGTCTACCATTGGAGCAGACATCAAGTCTTGCAATATGAACACATTATTATACTTCCAGATAGTGTCTGAAATAATATATGCGTGTCACAATTACGGTGTGACAAAATAAAATCTGGTTCACGAAAAATTGGAGCGCTTCCCAAATGTCACATGAATATAATTCACATCCTGAATATCTTGTATGTCAGATATATGTCAATGCATGTATACAAAACATGGTCAATCCAGCCATTCAGCCAAATACTTGAGAATGGAAAATACTCCAGGTAATTGTGAACAAACTTTATTACCGTCTGGGGCAGAACCAGCAGACAGATCAGCAGCAAGACAATTAAATGAGTGTGCAGACACATCAATAACATCCATCTACACTGTAATATTTTAATGACCTTATGAAGCGTTGTGACAAATCGGTCAAAGGCTGAGGCCACACATATCGGAATATGAAAGGGAGACGTCTACTCAGTTTCTCTTTTGAACTGTATGTTGTGGGTTGAATCTGAACAGGAAGCAGCTCACAAAAAACATATATGGACAATCTGTATCGGTTAACATCTGACCTGCAGATTAAAGCGCAATTTGAAAGACTAAGAAAAGCAAGCGTGAACAAAGGAGAAAGAGTGAGAAGAATTATTTTCTTTTTTTCCTATGGTGACAGCATGAAATAGTTAAAGAAAACAAATCCCTGAACCGTTTACAGTGAAATCTTTGGCATGCAATTTAATGGTAGGAGAATTCTAGCTTAATATATTTTCACCTCTGGTATAAATCCTTATTGTGGTGCCAACTGAAGCAGAGTGCGAGTTGGTCTAACCCTTGTTGTAATGTAGAGATAAAGAAACGTATAGCCACGTTCATACGAGAGATGCCAGAAATACCAACAAAAAGATACATGGTCCAAATCGCAGTAAAAACGTCTGCGATAGTTTCTACTAATGGACTCCAAGAAAAACAAATCACTAAAACTGACATTCAACTGCAAATGCTGCAATTGAGATGTGATTTTTGGAGTTGGCCTACACCTCCACGGCAGCTCTATGCTGCTATACATTTCACTTTCAGTGGGCCAGCCTCTCAACAACAATGCATTACTCTGCAACCGGTGAAGACTTGACCATTTAATGATGCATTCTGCTCCACAATCAACATAATATAAAATGTATTTGTAAGATGTCGGAAGAATTACAAATGGATTTTCTATTACAACATTTTTTAAATAGTTTATGAATTGCTTGAGTACAGAGTTTATTAAAGTTTACGTTTTGCAGCCCTAGTTCATACCAAGTAAGGCTTCATTCAAATGATTCCTCTTAGTTCAATAATCTCATGGTTTGTTGTTTGTTGAACTGACAACATTGTTGCCATTTTATAATATTTTTTACTCCAATGTCCATTTGATTATCAAGTAGTCTTATATCTTGTTGACCTTAAGTAGTTGTATATTGTGTAAACAAAAATAAATAAATGCAGACATTTATATTCATCTTTCATAATCAGTTTTCTATGCAAAAATGATTGAGGAAAGTTCTTAAAGTGAGGACTGAAGTTCAGTACTTTATGCATGGTTAACTGATTGCTTTTCTGTGCAGTACCAACAGAACCAACCCCGCCACAAGCAGACAGATGGGAAATTAGAGTAATCTCCATAAATTGGCCAAGTAAGGCTTTGGTTGCCTGTAACAGTTACTGGGATAATGTCCGTTGAATTGCAATCTGTAGTCGTCCAAACACGACCTGGCGACTGATAAACCAACCGTACAACAAAAATACTTTTTCAACTAGCATCACAGTGAAGGTTACAAATCTCTCTCCGCAGTTCCGTTCCAAGCTCACAAAAGTGTCAAAGCGGCACCAACTCTCCCAGAAAGGAGATGCTTTGCTGCAGTTGGAGAGGTCGACTGGTCCCTCTCTGAAAATACATGGTCATTGATAGGACTGAGGAATAAATCACCCAACTAAGCTTCAGTCACATCTAAAAAACAATAAATGTCCATTTAATTGCATGCTGATAAAACACATCACGGCAGCAATACAACCGATTGGAATAGATGCATCTAGAATTTATCTGCGTCTAGTTAAAATAAACGCAATTAAAATGGAGGTCAAATGTGATGTGATTCTTATTTGCCATAATGGAACTTATGCAAACATATGCAAAGTAAAATGGAATGCTTACTCTCTATTCCCTATGCAACAAATATGTAGAAAGACTATCTGAATAAATATAATGCAATTTAATCACTATCCATCTGCCTCAGTTTAATATCTAATGAACAACATTTCCTAAGCTGCCACTACATAAACAAGAGGGATGATCAAGGTAGTTTCATTAGCCCTTTACTGCGCTACAATGGCTTGGCGTAATCAGATGCTAAATTAAGCTCCATGGGGATCGTTACATTGCCAATTTAGTCTCAATAAAGTCCGGAAGGTTGAAAGCAATTAACTTACTAAGCCACCTGAGGTGTGTGATTCAGTGTTTTGGGTTGATGCATCATTAGGTTGTCTAAGCTTCATCCCTACTGGCTTGTTACAACTAAGCCACAACTGGAAGAGGGGACTTAATTTCACAAATGGCAATCAATCTGGGATATATGGATCATCTTCCAATTACACCAGAAAGGTTAGAAGGTGCTATTCTGCTCAGGTATAGCCCACAAGTATATCCTGGGATAAATGTCAATGTTCGCAGAACCGGCGTACACGTGTAAAACAGGCATACGCATGTGGAGCAGAACAGTTTAAGCTTGCACTATGGGGCCTGCTTAAAACATATGTAACTATTCACTGCAGCCATCACTCCTGTACAGAACGTTTGTGTCCAATGAATTAAGAGCACCAATAAGTGTAATAAAACATCCACCTAGGGAAGTAAAATTACATTTATAGAGAACAAAAAAAAAAAGTGTCACCACCTTTAAAACAAAGTTTGAAACAGTGGATACAATATTAGTCGTTATTTTAAATCGGCAGTCAAATCGGAAAGTTTTTTACTATACGTTTGAATTAAGCTCAAATGAAGGCTTAATTATTCCTAAACCAATGTTCAAGTTTACAGTCATCAACTAGTTCATTCATCATAATGCATTAGCTGCTTCCAGAGATGTTGATGTCCCTTCCTATTAATACAGCAGACAGTCATTGACCTGCTAGCCAATGAACACATAACAGGAAGTGGACAAAGCCGAAGTACAACAAATCTAAACAAATTTGACATTTTGGCACCCGAAAATCTGATTTAATTATCTTGTTTCCTGTTCATTATATAGACTCCTTAATAGACTATGAAGAGGACCAGGACACGAGCAGAGATAGCCGGGCATAATTTGTTATCACGCCATTACAATTTAATTAAATCTAGCAACAACCAGAACCAGAGAATGCAATTTTCAACAGCGTCCTACCCCTCAAATGAATAATACAACCATAGAGTTGTCACTAAATGTAAAAAAAATATGTCGAACTGGCATAGCATTTCAAAGTCAGTATTGTCCCATCTCGTCAATGCCCAGTATCACATTTAACAGTGTTTTTAAGAGGTTGAAAGGCAAGAGCAGATGTCAGACTGATTTTCTGATGTAAGGAATTGCTGAAGGGCACATCTAGCAAACACTGTGGTTCTTTTGTCCCTCGACACCGCAGAGTTTAGAAAAGAAAGAATTGGTACACAGAAAACCACCTATGTAATTCTTATACAGATCTATAATAAATGTCAAATAAGAGTAAATGTCATTCAATGGGAATAATGCTTAGCCCTTTACTTTAAAAAACATGAAAAAAATGACAATTTCCTTTAAAAGCACTCGCAAATCCATACCTGCACTCTCTGAACCTGAACCGCACAAAGGTGAATGAAAAGACAACGCTGTGAGTGGAAATAATTAACCCTACATTTCCCTGTAGTTTAAACGGCAAAAATGTATTAAACTGTATGAAAGAACAACTACTTAAAACAGCCTTGTGTTTCAAACATAAAATGTGCTCAAATGCCTTGCACAACTGTAGAATGTAGCCAGGCAATATAAGATGACAAGTAAGGGTAAGATGACAAGTAAGCGTATGTCAATTTCTGAATCCTAGTCTCCACCTTCACTTGAGGAACTTAAAACACATAGTTTTCTTCTCGTGGTGGAGAGAACAGAAAGTGACAAATATAAACAGTAGGGCGGCTGTGTTGAAGGAAATTACCTCCCAGAACCGCTGGCATGTGGCCAGCACAAAGACATTCATCTGTTTTCTCCTAAGCCCAACACATGGACAACACTGACTGACTGAGAGAGAGAGAGAGAGAGAGAGAGAGAGAGAGAGAGAGAGAGAGAGAGAGAGAGAGAGAGAGAGAGAGAGAGAGAGAGAGAGAGAGAGAGAGAGAGAGAGAGAGAGAGAGAGAGAGAGAGAGAGAGAGAGAGAGAGAGAGAGAGAGAGAGAGAGAGAGAGAGAGAGAGAGAGAGAGAGAGAGAGAGAGAGAGAGAGAGAGAGAGAGAGAGAGAGAGAGAGAGAGAGGAGAGAGAGAGAGAGAGAGAGAGAGAGAGAGAGAGAGAGAGAGAGAGAGAGAGAGAGAGAGAGAGAGAGAGAGAGAGAGAGAGAGAGAGAGAGAGAGAGAGAGAGAGAGAGAGAGAGAGAGAGAGAGAGAGAATGAGAGAGAGAGAGAGAGAGAGAGAGAGAGAGAGAGAGAGAGAGAGAGAGAGAATGAGAGAGAGAGAGAGAGAGAGAGAAAAAAAAAAATGAAAAAATAGGGAGGGAGAGTGAGCCAGTGAGATGGGAGAGCACACAAGCTGATCGGAGACATTGAGCGAAAGGCAGTTAGCAGAGAGAGAGGGGGGGAGAGAGAACTAGAGCAAGAGAGAAACTGGGAAACATCTGAATGTTCTAAGCCTTTGGATGTTGGGAGGTGATGCGACTCAAGACTCTTCAAGCACTGTCGAACCAAATGGAACTTCCACCTCACGGAACACCTCAGTAGGACAGCACTAACTCTGCCGCTTCTAGGAAAGGGGGAGCGAAATTACACATTGCACTTCGGCGATTGTGAGAATATAAAAATGTAACGGGGGGGGGGGGGGGGGGGGAAAAAAAGAGTGAGAAAAGTGAGATTAAACAAAGAAGAACGGTGGTAAGCCACGTCTAAATATTTGAGGCAACAGCAATGCTCCCCGTTTGCTATTTTCCACTTTAAGAAAAAAACGATGTAGGAACAGGGCTTTTGTGTTGTACAACACAAATAACAAACGGAATATATGGCTTCGTTAAAAAGGTAAGGATTTTTTTCTCTTTTAACAGAATTGTCTTTAACAGATCAAAGCTGATCAAATGAGTCGTTACACACAGGAGATGGGGCTATTTTATTCCTTTAACATTTAAAAAAAAAATCTAATGATTTTCAGTAGAAGATTTCCGGTAAAACACTTAACACTAAACCCATATATTTTCCTTTAAGCCTTGAATATAAAATATTTTCTTTATTAAAATCTTCCTGAAATATGGGACAAAAGTTTAAACCAATTGCCACTTCCTTGTGTAATAACCGGGACATGGTGGGTCTGGAACCAATAACGACTGCACAGGAACCACCCTTGCCATTTGTTACCATAAGTGTCATTGGTAATTAGGGCAACGCTCAGACAAAAAGCAAAAAGAGGATAACACTGCCGTTATTGTGTCTTCAACAGAGTTCGTACGAGGCGAATCCAGGGATGAGAAGTGCCGAACGCCCCGGAATGAAAAGTGCTTCAGAAGTACCATCGGTGATTCCATCGTTTATCCTTGGATTGGCTCGATCGGAGCATTTGGATCTTAAACTCTTTGCAAGACCGCATCAGTCTGAACACTGGGCACGGATCGAGGGCTTTTCTTCTAACACCCGGCAGTGAACAATCCCACCCTGCCGCAGGACTAGGCACGTGGGGCCCAAAGAACCATGCTGACCGGGTCTCCGGGGCCAGCCAGAACAGAGCCCCAAACAGTGCCGAGGTCAGACACCCTCTCAGTAGCCGCACCATGTCCCAGCCAGCGGTGGCTACACTGGTGTCCAATGCCACAGAGCAAGGAGAGGGCCCCGCGGTTCGGCTCCAGTGGGCGGCACTCCTTATCCTCATGGTCATCATCCCCACCATCGGTGGCAACATCCTCGTTATCCTTGCAGTATCACTAGAGAAGAAGCTGCAAAATGCAACCAACTACTTTCTGATGTCTCTGGCTGTAGCAGACCTGCTGGTGGGACTTCTGGTGATGCCAATCGCTCTGATCACCATTCTCTACAGTAAGTAAATGGAGAGGAGGGTACCAATGACGACTAAGTGTCCTCTGCTTCTCAAGCAAACAACTGCGTTGAGGACACAAGTCTTCTTCTGGTTGACATAAGGGAGCTGGTATTCCTTCGAAGGATGGATAGTGTCCTCCCAATATCCTGATTATTCTAATACAGGCTTCCTTGAGCCAAGTTTCGGGTTAAGGCGGTTAAGTTTCTTAACCCGCTTTTCCTGTTGCAACCTAGGTAAGCAACTAAAACACTTATTTAAAGAATTACATATATAAATGACATTAAAAAATATATATATTCGGTTGTTCTTTAAATTCATGGTGTTTTTAGTAACATACATACAAGCTAAATGTGTGTAGGAGTTAAAGACTGATTTATAATAGTGCCTCACATCAGGCAATCATGAGAGGAAATCCCTTGTGCCGAGCCTGATGGATGGACCAACAAAGCAGAAAAGCCTTGGTGCTTTATCCGGGGCCTCGGAGAGGTTTGAAATAGGATGTCAGCAACACTGGTTACGAGCCCTGTCATCTATAAACATATTACAGCTGATGAAAAATAACAGATAGTGGATAATAAACATGCTACTTCCTCCAGCGGTTCTGTTGTAGTGGTGGCACTATAAACCTGCCGCCAGCTCTTGTCCATACTCTAATCCGCTCCTTTCCGCTTATGTTCCAAATAACATTGGAAGGACACTGATCTTGAGCTGCCGAGCTTGATCACACTCGAGAAAATAAATAAATAGAATTTAAGACTCCATTGTTATCCAAATGTGCTCCAAAACCTCTGAGGGACGGTGTCTTGCTGCTGTGGCCTAACAGCAGGCAAGCCATCTTTGCTACTAGACACTAGCTTACATATTTTTTTCCTGATAATATAAAGCCCCAGTGGCAGTACTAAATATTTCCAACTTCAGCCAGGCACATACCAAGACGTCATAAATGCCTAAAACCCATTTAAAACCCAATATTTTTTTCCAATAACAGCAAAGTCCAGGACATGAGGAAAATAACACTACCTTAGCAGTATCATGTCACACAGACATGCCCGAGCTCTACCTGAATGCTATCCAGACTACAAGCAATGACTTATGACAAATAGCTGGCCAATGACTTCATGGAGCTCTGCCTTTGAGGACTGTGAGTTCTGAATTTAGACTAGGTTATATTTAAACCTAGTTATGAGGTAAGGGGAAAAATAATTTACATCTGCAAATGTAAAAATTACAATGAAAAAAATAAATGCTATATTAACATTGTAAAGAGCCACCATTCCGTTATGAAACTTCATCAAATGGGGGGTGGGGGGAGCTGAGGGTGAAAAGCAAGTGTCCTTGAAAATGAGTTACATTTCTGGCTGGATATTTGTATAAATATCTGAAAATACAGAGCAAGAGCCTTAATTCAACTTGACAGGAAAAAAAGATATATTCCACATCTGCTAGGCAGATGAATTCATGGTTTTGCTCAGAGTCAACACCTTAAAAAAAAATGAAATGGACCTAAGGTTTACAGGTTAACTGTGACAGCTGGCAGCTGAGTAAATCTAAAATTCACCTCGACAATGGCTGGCTAATAAAGAAACATTCTGCGCATTTTTTAGAGGCTGGAATTGAGTATGGAATTGCTTAGTGTCAGAAAAGTAAAGCACCACCAAGCACAGTGTTTGTATTGAATATTTCACTATGTATTAGACTCCGTGCAAAGCTCTACAACTTGTGCTGGGTTGTCCCACACCTCAGGTTTTTTGAGCAGGCCCAGAAAAGTGAACGTAATAAATACACATAATATATTACCCAACAGTGAAGATTGTAATATAAATCAAAGAGAATTACTTTCAAAATGGCTCTCCGGTCACAATGTGTTCAAATGTCTTTCAACCATCCTATTTATTCAAATTAGATCTGTGAGAAAAAAAAGTGATACATCAAAGTCATTGAGTTATATAACCGTGTTATATGGTAAATGGTCTGACCTTATATAGCGCTTTTAACCAACCGTGTCATATGGTAAATGGTCTGCACTTATATATATATATCGCTTTTAACCAAAGCATGCCTCCCATTCATCCATTCATAAACCATGCAAGGAGACATCCAGCTCACTGTCACATTAAAGTTAGCAGTTCAGGTCACGCAGTCTTAAAGCATTCAACAACCTATTGGAATTAAGGAGTTTTTGTCTGCGTTTAAAGAAAAAACATAAAAGGAAAATGTCAATATATTTTTAACAACAGAAGCTTTTAAAAATGTTAATGGGGCTGGACATGAGCCAAGGTACTTACTTGCCAAATTTGCATTGGGAATCATAAATAAACAGCCCTGTTCAATGTGGTCTTTAGCACATCTACATAAAAGAGCTTTTAGCTCCATAAACAGTCACCAGAGAAGCTTTTTTTCCAGTACATTCATTCCCAACATAGATAAACAAACACCTATCTTTACATGAGCTACTTCTGACCCTGGCCATTGTGGCACATCTCCCATAACTGGTTGTATGCAGAAGAAAGAAATATGTTTGGAATGGGAAGAGGGTATTCCGAGGACACAAAAGCATTCCTAATGGATGTTCTACAACAGTAGAAACATTCGGACCAAGAATCCAGAAGGATATTTAACCAGTTGTCCTCTAATGGTAGGATTGTTATAGTGCCTTTGTGAAACAATATCCTTCTTGTGACTATTCTCAGATTCTGGGTGGCCTCTTCCGGAGTTCCTCTGCCCCATTTGGCTCTTCCTGGATGTACTTTTCTCCACTGCGTCCATCATGCACCTGTGTGCGATTTCCCTGGACCGATACATCGCCATCAAGAAACCTATTCAACACAGCCAGTACAAATCAAGGACTAAGGCCATGGTCAAGATAGCACTGGTGTGGCTAATATCAATTGGTGAGCATGTTACCATGGGCAATTTGGTAAACCACTTCCTCTACTATCTTACTCTCTTCGGGGACATCAGTCAGGGACAGGTGTTTTGATACATGGCAGGCTGAGGAGCATACAAGCCGGATGCAATAAAAGCAGATACTATGTAAACTATTGTAATGTTGGAGAAAGAGGATGGCAGTGTTATTAAAATAACATTAGGCCAGTTGCAAGGTGACTCACAAGATGTAGCACATGGGTTAGCCATCATTCACCATGGTTGGGGAAGGTAGAAGCAAAAAAAAAAGTGTGCTTTGAAAGCAACTTTTAATATATGTAACGGCAACAATCTTAGAGCTTGTAAAGAACGGTCTGGAACAGGGGGTTGGAAATGGGGTTAGTGGGTGGGGTTAGTATGTTCTAGTGTTTTACAGACAGCATTGGATGGCTATATAAAATAGTAGGTAGCTGATCTTGATAACACTCATTCATTGACCAATCAGAACAATTACAATTATGTAGCCAATGTAAGGCCAATAACCCCTTGTACAGGGCCAACAGGCAAGGTTCCCTTTTAAACTCTGATGTGAAATGTTGGCTAAGTTCAAGACCTTCAATAAAAGCAATAGCTTGGGGGGCCCACCTTGTTTGGTTTCATTAAAATTGCAGTGGATGGGCAAAACCTGACAACTGGGGAGGACTGGGAGAACACCGCCTTAACATGCAGTGCAATGTCAGTTTGACCAGACTTTACTACCTTGTTTTTTGCTAGAAAGATCATAACTTGTCATACAAGGGTTGTATTTTAAACAAATCAATACTAGATGGTTTCTTAGTTGTTGGAAACTAACAAGTCAGTTTAACGAAAACATGTTTTCTTTTTTTCAATTACAGGTATAGCCATACCAATTCCCATTAAGGGACTGCAGAACTACCCCCATCTCCCCAACAATGTCACCTTCAACAGCAACCACACCTGCCTGCTGAGGACTGACAGCTTCCGGGAGTTCATCATGTTTGGCTCTTTGGTGGCCTTCTTCATCCCTCTAATGATCATGATGGTGATCTACCTGCTCACCATCCAAGCTCTACGCAAAAAGGTTTACTTGCTCAGGTCGAGGGTGACCCAACGTTTTACTCGTCAATCAGTCTCCACGGTGTTCCAAAGGGAACAGCCGGGGGCCACTGCCTCCGCTGAGGCACGGACTACGCCCGAAGGAACATTGGTGGGGGCATCTGGAAATCCAATTGCAGTCACAACAAACCCCCTTTCAGAGGACGACATCCCATTTCGCAGGATGTCAACCATAGGAAAGAAATCCATGCAAAACCTAAGCAATGAGCAGCGTGCCTCGAAGGTGCTGGGCATAGTTTTTCTCCTATTTGTGGTCATGTGGTGCCCCTTCTTCATCACCAACATCACCTCTGTGCTCTGCACCAGCTGCGATGTCAAGGTGATTAGCCGGCTGATGGAGATCTTCGTATGGGTAGGCTACATGTCCTCGGGCATCAACCCCTTAGTCTACACTCTGTTCAACAAGACTTTTAGGCAGGCATTCACACGTTACATCACTTGTAACTATAGTGTCTGGACTAGTAATGGGTCGGAGAGGGAGCCAAGGGCGCAACCCAGAGGACGGGGCCTGACAAAGATCTCTTTCCGGTCCTCCATGGCGGAGAACTCAAAGCTGTTTGTGAAGCGAGGGATGAAGAATGGTATCGGAGCAGTGAATTATCAGAGCCCACTGAGGTGCCGGCAAGCACCAATACAATCCCCTAGCAGTGTTGTGTTGGACACACTGTTCCTCACTGAAAATGAAGACTTAAAGCAGGGGGAGCATGTCAGCTACGTATAGAGGGGACAAAGATTTACCCTGTTTAAAAAGGACAGCTCCAGTACTTTGCGTTGTTTGAAAGTCTGCCTGTATCTATAAGTATTTTTGGACATTAAAAGTGTCAACCTCTGTTTTAATTGGTGCTTGGCAAGAAGCAACAACAAGCTGCATAGCTAGTTACTCATCAAGCTGTCACGCTAGTTCTACCTCTTTGCAACTCTGGAGAGAGCTAGCATTGTATGTGCCAGCATTATCCTACCTTTCAAGTGTTCAAATATCAAGAGAAACAAAAATGTTAGAAAATAAAACATCATAGTGCTGAAGGAAGCTGTGACTAAGCTAAACATGGAGAACTTAATGCATTGTCCTCTGCCAATCCAAATGACCTTTACTATTCCTGGCCAAACATCTTTGCAGTTTATGACGACGTGCTTACAAAAGTGATGAGGTTGCATAAATGCATTGCACCATTAACGCCAAAATGTACAGCTTGTATTAAAATACTTTTGAAATGTTCAATGTTTCAAGTTTTGAAGACAAATAATGCAAAAAAGGTAAGTAAAGAAACAAGTTTCTTTGTTCAACAAATTGTAAATTGTCCATCACACTCATAGCTAATAACTTATATGCAGTCTGAATGCTACTCAGGAGCACAGACTATAAACACATAACACAATGCAGTCATGTTAACACTCCAGTCTGCACCATTATTATGCAATTTCATATTATCAAGTTCCTGACACAGAGGATCAACTATAAGGGTGAGAGGTTCCAAAGCTGCATCAGCAAAAACATTCAAACCCCAAAAGGGTGTTTTTGCCATATGAAGTTTAGGCAACACTTTGGAAGTCTTAAAACTAATGTCCTTGTCATTATCATTTAAAGCCAATAACAAAGAGATAAGACTGAAAGACAGCTGTCTGACTGTTTTTTCTCCTTTGAGTAGCTGGTGATGGCATGGGACTTGGTGAAACTGAGCTCAGCTGAAATGCAGCTGTTGACGGAAATGTCTAAACACAGGAAGGATTTACACAAGGTTTATCTTGTGGCCAATTGATCACAGGGAATATCACATGGCCTTGTTTGGGCTTAAAATGGACAGCCCTGATGTTCCTCAACTTGGCCAGGCATTCCGTTTAACGCTGTTCTGCTGCCTGATGGGTAAATTAATGTCACAGCCTGAGTGATTAGTTCCCATAAAGAGCGAGAATAGAAACATGGGCAACTTATTTTGTCAAGTCAACAGAATAGTTATTGTGCTATCCTTTAGTCAAAGGTGGCATAGACCAATTATGTTTGTCATATTATCCAAAAAAATACTATCCCACCAGAAAAAGGCATCATACACAAATAGCTTAATTGTCTTATTCCTTAAGATCACCTACAGAAATTGCTTCAAATATGTGCAATTTTATGTCCTTTTGACTATTTCTGAATAATAGTCCAACAAAACAAATAAATACATTTTACTGAAACATAACATTGATCTCCCTTTTAGAGGTAAAACACTGATACTGCTTATAGATCAAGTTAGTTTGACATTTTAACCAATTATTTCACAAAAATATGTGTTTTTGGCTATATTGGAAGACAATTTCCTTCTAAATAAATCCTGAAGGATGTAAAGGGCCTGACACACCGCAGGCTCTGCCTAAACCCACATTGCAACGAAACAACAAGTTAAGCTGCTGATGTTATATGGCGTAAGTCTGGACTTGACTCTTGTAAAAGCCCAGCCGCAGAGCATAAACTATACTGCAGTCAACATTTAAATGATGTGAAAATCATCAGGCTGCCACTAGCATGCTAGCATGTCTTCAAGAGAAATTCAATCAATCACGATCGGGTAGTTTGTTTGAAAATGTTCACTAGAACCTGCATTGGCCTGCACTGATGCCCGCCTAAAACATTTCTCTAAATGTATTTGGCGGAAATAATCAGGTAAATTGATTGTGCTATGTGGTGGGACGCAGTCTCAGTGGGTTCACATTCAAGAGCAAACCAATGACCACAGGTAAGTGTGGGGATTTGTTTGTTGTGACAGCAGGCTGGTGTAATCAAGCCCAGATCTTACCTGAACATGATGAAACCAATGGACTCAACGGCTGCCCTCCTCACGTCGTCGTTGACGTCGCTCACCTTTTTGGCGACAAACGGAGAAAAATGATTTAGAGACGGATGAAACTCGAGCCTCTTTACACACGGAGCAAGGATTCCTTTCTCTCTTCCCCCCCTATACATAGACTATCAGAGGCTGCCCCCTGCAGGATCCAAGTCTCATCACATGCATTACATCTTTAACATGGGTAATAACATAAAATAAGTTGTATGAAAGTAGGGTGTTTCTTCACGTATGTTGATTTGCATCTGTAATTCACCACCAGTTGCTTACAGTGGGGTGGCTTAATGACTTAATACTAAATACAATCCATTTTTCAGCAGGGGAGAAATTAAGTATAAAACCAAGCCATTTAATGAACTAGATAAAGAGCACGCCACATCTGAGCCATATTTAAATGAATCATTTTACGATTATGATTCAGTGTTAGTTGGCCAAAATATGATACCTTTATAGATATAACGAAAAGAAAATGTGGGCCCTTTCAAGTCTGAATCTAGTAACTCTTTTCCCAAAAGCGGTGATTCCCAAAGCAAGCAGGAGTAATAACCTCCAGTAATCGCTTAGCGCAACATTTACCGACAGACTCGCGGTCACCGGTCAAGATGAATCAGACACGGCTTTCGTCCCCGTTATGATAAACCATCATCACAGTGCAGCCGCCATCATCATCATCATCGGCTTCAAACAGCCAGTTGTAAACAGCAAGGGCTAAGCGGGAAGTACTCACGGCGACATGGAGCAGACGTCTGATGGCCTTGTTGTTTCCAGAGCCGCAGTAGGCCATGCCCACTGTGTACATACCGGAGCGTCTCAGGATGGGGTCCTGGGGGGAGACGAGTGAGACAAAGCAGACACTTGAGAACCTGGGGCTCCTTGCACACACACTCATGCGCACGCACCTTTTTGGCACATAGAACACAGGAAGGCTCACCAACAACACCCATTGAACACGTAAACCGCAGGAATGTATGATTGACTGTATGATAAACACTGAGGGAAATACCATACATATCGCACCCCCTTGCCCCATTCCTTTAGAGTCGTAATGGTCCAATTGGGTTCTAGTGGACCTCATCGGTTCCTGGTTTTGTAAAGTCTTTTGTTGGCTGTATATGAAGTCATGCGTGTGCCAAACCATGACATGGCCATATGTAATGCGTGCTAAACTGGAGAAGGTGCTTAAATACATGGCCATATGAAATGTTTGTTAAATGATGAAATGATCTGTTTAAACTGTTGAAGGTTCTTCAAGACAGAGCAGTGACGCAGGCTTCCTTCTACTCCACACTACAAACAAGAATCTCCTCTGATCTACCTTGTCTCTGCAGAGGCTCTCGATGAGGGTGTCAGCCTCCTCCATGCGGCCGTACATCACCATGGCTATGCCCACGGCCAGGCCACGCAAGATCTTCTCGTGCTGAGTCTCCTGGGCGTAGCCCACCATGTCCTCGATGGCCTGAGCGGACTTGGAGCCCAGCATGACCAGGCCCAGCGCCAGGCCTGCAGCCTCACCTAGAGGGGGAACCGGGGAACACCACTGTCAAACCACTTACAGCCCAAATAAAAGCGACAGTACATTAGCCACAATAGCCACACACACGATGTTAGCTCAAAAATTATGTTTTTCGGGCAGATTTATGATGTTCATCATGTGAACATCCTCTTTCCTCTCACAAACGTCACAAGGCATAAGTTCAGTATTGGAAGGCATCGAAGTACATAGGGTCTGGCTAACATACCGGTGACCGCGTCGTCTTGGTACAGGTTGGACTTGAGTAGATCGTAAACATCCTGTCTGGCTGTGCCGAGGGCAGCCAGGCCCAGGCCAAGAGCACCGCCGTGACGAACAATCTGTCACAGTACAAATAAGCAAGTTAGTGAACTAAAGTATAATAGAGTATGAATAAGCAGTGAGTGAAGGAAACTACAAACATGAAACAATGGGATTCATTGACACAACGGCTCTACACTAGAAATCCAAAGCCAGAGTTTAAAATAGAATACAGTATAAGTATTTTAAACAAAACTAACTAGAGGGCCCTCAGTATAGCGCAAACCTCCGCCACACAGAAAAGTCTGCTGTATCCGGATCTGCACCAAAATCGAATCAATTGTTCCTTGGCCCATAAGTAATCTAAACCAAGCTGTGTCTTATTCTAAGTTATCTTACTCAGACAAACGGGGGTGAAAACATAACCATAACCCAAACATAACTTTGTACATAACATAAGTACATTAGCAACCAAATGTTGTTCAAAACATCACAATCCCGAGGAAAACATCTTACGTCGTTGCTGGCGTTCTTCAGCTGGCTGAGCAGGTAGTCGATGATATCACCACCATGGTTAGCATGGATCAGGCCCAGAGCGTACAGGCCACCTCCCTCCTGGTACGCCGAGCCGGGAGACGTGTCTTTGGGCAGGTAGGTAGCCATCAACTGAAGTGCCTCCTTCTCATGGCCCTGAAATATATATTGAACAACCTTAACAAAAGCAAAACACACCACATTCTGTGGAACCATACAAGAAAAGGTGACCAAGCTAAACAATAATACAAGCTCAAATAGAGGTCATGGTCACATTTATTTATATAGCACATTTTAAAATAAACCGAAGTTGCACCAAAGTGCTTTACAGTATACAGAAACAGACAAAATACCATATAAAATGCACAAGTCAATGCAATACAATAAAATAAATTGTCACAACACGACCACGGTGTACAGCTTAACACACCTCAAAACGCCAAAGAAAACAGGTGAGTTTTCAGCCGTGACTTAAAAATCCCGAGTCGGAGACCGAATTTGTAGTGGCAGACTGTTCCACAACTTTGGGGCAGCCACCGCAAATGCTCGGTCGCCTTTAGTTTTTAGCCTAGACCTTGGGACATCTAAAAGTACCTCCTTTGATGACCTCAGTGCCCTAACTGGGGTGCGAACATGGAGAAGTTCAGCTAGGTACTGAGGGGCCAGACCATTTAATGCCTTGAAGACAAAACATAATTTTAAAATCAATCCTGAAGCGAACAGGAAGCCAGTGCAGGGAAACCAGCAGCGGTGTAATGTGGTCACGCTTCTTTGTGCCGGTCAAGAGGCGCGCAGCAGCGTTCTGCACTAGCTGCAGGCGTCGTAGGGAGAGCTGGTCTAGACCCACATACAGGACGAAATAAAGGACGAAATATAGGCATGGATAACCCTCTCGAGGTCATTGCGAGAGAGGTAGGGCTTTATTTTGGACAGGAGCCTCAACTGGAAAAAGGAGCCTTTTACAACAAAGCCAATTTGTTTGTCAAATTTAAAACCACTATCAAAAGTGACACCAAGATTTTTAATAAAGGAGCGATTTTTGGCAGCAAGGGGTCCTAGAGCACCAACAGTCATTAAAACAATGCCCAAACACAATAACCTCTGTCTTGCCATCATTAAGATTGAGGAAATTTAAATTCATCCAAGTCTTAATGTCGTTTAGACAAGCTAGCAGAGGTTTGAGGGAATCTTGACATTTTATTTTCAACAGAAGGTAGATTTGGACATCATCCGCATAGCAATGAAAAGAGACATTGTGCTTATGAAAAATGGAACCCAGGGGCAGCATATATAAAGAGAATAATAAAGGGCCTAGGATGGAGCCTTGCAGGACACCACAGGTAAGGGGGGCTACATTTGAGGAGAACTCACCTAAATGGACCGAGAAACTCCTGTCTGTCAAATACGACGAGTATTTGACAGACAGGAGTTTCATGAAGTAACATGAGGGCAGCACCTTTAAGACCAACACACTGTTCTAGGCGGGATAAAAGGGTCTTATGATCCACAGTATCAAAGGCCGCGGTCAGATCTAGTGTTATCAAGATAGCAGCACACCCAGAATCAACAGTTAAAACAAGATCATTAAACATTCTTAAAAGAGCAGTTTCAGTGCTATGACGAGGTCTAAAACCAGACTGAAATTTCTCATAGACCTCATTTTTCTCTAGAAAAGATTGCAGTTGAATAGAGACTACTTTCTCCAACACTTTGGACAGAAAGGGCAGTTTGGAGATGGGCCTGAAATTTGAAAGAACAGAGGGGTCCAAACTTGGCTTTTTAATTAATGGCTGCACTATGGCATGTTTAAAAGGAGCTGGAAAGACTCCTGAACTAAAACAGGCATGCACCAAAACAAGAATGAAAGAGCCAACTGAGTCAAATGCCTCTTTTAAGAGGCGAGAGGGAACACTGTCAGAGGGGCAGTTTGTAGGCCGCAACTCACAAAACATCAGACAGTGAAGACAAGGATATGGGCTTAAACTTGTCCAAAGTAGCTGGGCATGTAGGTGGAACAGAGGGGTCAGGGGCAGCGATAGAGGGTACAGACCGAAGAGATGAGATTTTATCAACAAAGAAATTGAGAAAATCATTACAGAGAGCAGGCGATGGTACAACAGGGGCAGTATCCCGAGGGTTAACAAGAGAGTCAAGAGTATTAAACAGAACCTTGGGTTTACCAATATTCTTAGAGACCATATTTGAAATGTACTTCGTTTTAGCAGCCTTCATGGCTCTCTGAGCCCTCAGTAGAGCGCACACTCCCGCCACACCAAAATGTCCCCTGGATCCGGATTCTGATCCGATAAACAAACTACCAGGTTTTGTGGTTATCTTGCGAACAAGAAAACAAACCGGGATGAATACATAACCTCCTATAGTCAATGGTAGAGGTAAAGAAACCAAACAAAAAAAAGATCTAGTGATTTTGCATTTGGGACAAGAGAATTATCAATTCCATTGTTTGCCCTCATAAAAACATGCGGTAAGTCCTGACAGTAATTGCACATTCAAAAGATGACAAGGATAAGAGCATACCTTATGGATGACACCCAGGCTGGCGGTGGCTGTGAACTTGGCCCAGTTGGTGGCTCGTGCTAGCCACTCCAAATTCTCCCTGGAAATGGGCAATAAATAACCAGAGAAATAAATAAATAACAATTGAATTAAGAATTAATTTAAATATAAAATGAACCCAATGTTAAATGTAAAACAAAGGCCACACCGGAGGAACTGATCACTTGTGGTTCCTGTGTGCATGAAGGAGTTGGCTATGACCGTAGCTGTGTGACACACCGAATTTCGAACTGCGTCCTAGTTGTATACAAAAACAAACAAAACAATTGCAATCAAACAGTCATGTATCACAGCATGCTTTTATGCACACTCAACAATATGAAAGATATTGTAATGCATTGTAAAAAATACAATACTTGACATTGTATGTTCAGAGGTTTCTACTTTTGTCTGTTTGTTGATTGGTTACGTCAAAAGAGGCAAAACCTTCCACTATAAGCACGCGGCTTTACCTTTGTGTTTTTGAGGATCATCAAGTCTGTATTGTTGTTTCGAATAAGGAACTGCAGGTGAAGCTCGATGGCCATCTCCCCACTCAGGATCTTGATCATCTTGGCGTTCTGGTCTTTAGGCTCCTCCTTTTTTGCAAACACGGACAGAGGTCGCAAAACCGCTTAGTTGGGTCATTCGACAAGGCAGAAGAGACAATGGACAGAAGGTAGCTGCTACATATTGTAAATGCTCACCACTTCGGCTAGCGTCCCAGCAGGAGAGCTGGCGGCTTTCTCTTCCGTCTCCATTGAGTCACTAGAAAAATACACCCATAAACGTTTATCATTCATTTTTAACTACGAAAGTCTAAAAACCCAAATGACTTGAATAAGATCCTTGAATTAAGCAACATTAAACTTGAAAAAAAGAAGAAAGAAATCAGGTCGATCAATTTTGAGGGCCTTTTAAGAGACACTCAAATAAATCAGCCTGCTGGCAATTCACTGTATTTCCATCACAAACTCATTTTAAATAAGAGTTTGTTCACTCTGACCGGCGTCCTCCTGCCTACCCGTCCTTGTCGGCGGTGGGCACAGTGCCTGTGTTGGTGGACCCGGGCACCGAGGGGATGGGCGTTCCCACGGTGCGCAGGTTCTGGACGACGGAGGAGAGGAACTGCTGGCTGGCACTCTCGTACAGGTCGAAGCAGATCTGGTAGGACATCAACAGGTTGTCCTCCTTCACCAGCTTCTCGAGGATGTCACTGACAGCCTGGGGGTCGTCCAGGAAGATCAAGCACTGCACAGGGAGAGCAGAGGGAAGGAAAAAAAGGAAAATTTCCATCAGAATCAATCGATTGAAGAACTTCAAGGTAGATGTGGACGGTATAAAAAGCTGGTGTGAATTTCCAAACAGTCTACATTGATTAAAGGGGAAAAAAGGAAAGAAAATAAACATGCTTCAAGAGACGTGGTCAGACAATATTAGGTCTGTTGACTTATCAACTTAAGAGTATTGCTACCATTCACACAGAGCTGGCAAGGCTGTTAAAATCCTCTTCCGTCAATTCCCAGAAATTACGAGTTTCCTTTGCGCCGGAATCACAGCCGTTAGACATCCGTCTAATTCCCTGCATTTGCCAATCCTTCGAAGAAACAAGCCGTGTCACTGCCAGACAGGCCGAGCGGCCCAAACCAACGTACGAAAGCTTTATGTTGTACAGTGGTTTACATTTACCTACCACATGCGTGTACGTACACCGCAAAGCTCTGCGTTCTCGTTCACTCATTACCCCCGTGTATTACATTACATTACCGACACAGGCTGCATGCGTGTGAAAGGGGCTTCTGACCAAGATATTTCTTTATATGCCTCACGGGGAGGAAAAAAATAAGTTTGATTCAGTTTGACTCTTACCTGACAAACATTAATGAAGTCTGGCTTCTCCAGGTTCATGTAGAGCTTGACCAGCACACGGAGCACCTCATTGCGGAAGCTCTTGTTCTGCATCAGGGACATGCACACCTTCAGGCTGTAGGCCAGCAGCCCACTCACGTCGCTCTGCACAACACAAAAAGACACAGGCAGTCCGTTAGAAGAGGAGACAGTGATGATGATGATGGGCTAGAGGGGCTCAACCATTTCCATTAGGGGACCTAGAGTTGAATAGTATAAAGTAATAGTTATACTATGCAATTCAATTAATGAAAACAACGTATTACAATTTAGCATTTTCTATATGTTTTTCCTATCGTAGTAATCATGTTTTGCACATTTGCAGTAAAGTCAATAAGTATTCTCAGTTCCAGTGTACAAATCTGCAAAACAAAAATGATATTTACATATTTTTACAGACTGAAGAACAGTTTCTCCCCCTAAAAAGTCCCAGAGGACTCCAGAGTTGTAAAGGGAGGCATGACATTCTCACTACTGACCGATTCCAAGATGGTCTTTTCAAAGACATCCAAGCGCCTGGTCTCCAGGGCGATGCCAATGGCCTGCTTGTACTTGTGGTCGCCAAGGCAACGCAGGAACATCTTGTTGACGATGCCCTCCAGGCGCGGGTCGATGGTCTTCTTCTCGTCCTCCTCCGGCAGCTCTGCGTTCTCTACCCGCAGCTTGGTGTAGTGGTCGATGCACTTGGCTGGAAGGTCAGACAATACCGGTTAACTTCCCCATATTTAATTTCACTAATTTGAGTTTATAGTTTCATATCAAATGCAGTATGTTTCTGGAGACTTATTTCCCTGACGGTAAACTGGATGTTTTGTAAACGACAAGTGGGCCAGAAATAAGCACATTACAATCCAAGAGGCCAAACAAGGTCAGAAAAGGCATGATTTTTAATATTTTCAAATGAGGCTGAATAATGATATTTTGCAATGTGCATTAGACCTATTGCAGTCGGCTCTCATGCAATGTGTTCCGGTAGGAGGGAAAACAGTTTTGAATCGTCTAGGTTTGGAAGTTAGAATCAAAATTATACAAAATAAATCTTGGGTCCGTCAAGAGAGGGGACAACAATGGTCACGGTTATTTTGCTCTCTTCTCATTAATTTCATCGATCTGCTTACTGTTTGAGCAAACCATGCACTTACTATTCTTTATCTATTTAAAAACAGGGAGGCCTATTTAACTGAAGTCATGACAAGACCAACTGATCGCGAACGGCAGCGCACCCGACATGACCTACTGACGGCGTGAGGAGCACTGTTGATGAATGATTAGATGCAATGGGAAACTAGACGTTGTTCAACTTTGGTTAATTGGGCATATAAAAAGCACAGCATCATTTCCATATGCATATCTATCAATAGTGCATGGCGTGCTTCCGCAATTTGAACCTACATTACCGGTAAATACGCTTTCCTCAGAGAGAGAAAAATACCAAGAGCAGCAATGACTGGACGACTAATCAACTAGTCTACAACTAGTCTACAACTATCCTTAATGTTGTTAACACGCTCTTATCACAGCTACTTAAGCAGGTGACCTGGCAGTACGAAATTGTGTTATTCATCTTGTTAATATGAATACTTGTGAACTGCTCTATTTTTATGTTCGCGTACCTCAGTATTATGCTATTGTCTGCTTCAACAAATGTACACCTTGTAAGTCGCTTTGGATAAAAGCGTCTGCCAAATGCCCTAAATGTAAATGTAGTGTTGCTGTGGATTATACACAGTGCAAGAGCAGTATTACTGAAAAAGCATGAACAAGAAAACACTAAAATGTACTACTACTAATATGCTTTTCGCACCATATGTACATATAGAACATCCATTAGACACTTTATAGTTTAGGTTAGTTTAGGTTTGTTGTGTATAGTATGTTATAGGAAAGTGTTGTTTATAGTATATAGTGTTGGTTATAGTTAAGTATTGGTATAGAAATTCATACTGCAGGAGTGAATGAGAGTAGGCATTCCATTATGCTTGTAACACATGGCAAAAATAAAGAATCTTGAACTACTACTACTTTTAGGTGACTCAATGGGGTAACTCAAAATGAAATTAAAGAGTGAAAATCCTACTTGACTTAACCGCTGGACGTCTCAGGTGAAATCAAAAATAATCATGCAGAATATTCCGTCTTCACTCACCAATAATGGTCTCCACATACTCCGAGTCGTCTGTGACGTTGAAGAGGTCACCAGCTCCCAAAGCGTAGTTGAGGGATTCCTCAAAAGCTCCCAGGTGATAGAATACCTTTGAGGCCACCAGAGCGGCAAACTCTCTGCTTCTAAACGTCTCATCCTCGTACAAGACTTCACTGTAATACAGAGTTACTCGTTACATGACACAATCCAAAAGGAATATTATGATAACCATTATGTTATTATAAGCTTAAGCAAAAAGGACAGTACTATAGCTGGTCAAGTGACATTTCTGATCGGCTCAAATGAGTGTCCTATGTTGTCAATTGAAGCCGTAGTAACAAGAAATTCAATAAAGATGTGTTACTTTGTAAATAAGGGACACTTGGGATTGGTGGGCAAAGTGTTCGAAAGAAAAAACTGTCCAGTATGAATAAACAAATCTATTTACCACAACAATGCGGGGCCTAAAAGCACAAAAATAAAAAGGCACTTACATCTTATCTACAGATCCTGAAATCTCAGCCCAGAAGTCGTTGACAATGGCGTTCAGCTTATGCAGCGCAAACTCCTGCAATGTACACACATACATGAGCCATGTTAAAGGAAATTGCTTTTGTATGGTGCACACATACACCCACACACCTTGTTTCTGATCCATTACAATCAAACTTAAAAATATTTGCTGTTCTGTTACACAATATATACTTTTGATAAAGCTTAAAGTGGAACAAACATTCAAACACCACACCAGGCACCATATTTCTCCCCCCTGCAGTCCAGTCACCGGTACAACAGCATCAGTACCAGGACTAGCAGGTTCAAGGACAGTTTTGACCCGTCCTGCTAGTCCTGGTTTGGATGCTGTTGCAGTTCAGTGCCTACTGAACTGTTAGGAGTACAGCCACCATCATCACATTGTCACCAATATGTCACGAGCGCAACACCAGTGAAACAATACACTGTCATACTTTGTTACTGGACATATTACTATTACTGCTCTGCACAGTACTTTACTGCACTAGGGTCTCTTTAAAAATGCTTTTGCACCAGCCACCATATATGTGTAAATCATCCGTATCATCGCTACTTAAACACTTCATAGTTCTTTATTATTGTTTATATTATACAATTGTTTAGAATTCAAAATGTGGCAGTGAATGGTGAGCATTCCACTGTACTTGTTGAACATGGAAAAAATAAAGAATCATGAATTCTGTACCGTTTACATTGTTAACACTTACCATGTGGTTACTTTGAATTGATAAAGTGTAAATATGCTACATATATTGATAATGATAGTTTAAAACACATAGGTTTTTGAGGAGTTTGGCGACACCGGTATTTATATTACTTTACTACAACTTTACTAGGCATTAAAGCATTTGACAACTAGTCAGTATTAACTAGTACCTTTAGTTGTGGCTCCTCCTCATCCAGGAGAGAAATGATTCCAGCTGAAAAAAAACCCAATTACATTTATGTTGATGTCATGGTCCCCCCACACACACACTACAGCAAGACCTGTCCTCATAAATGATAAGTAAGAACTTATCTCCCAGTATCAGCAATGTTACATTTGAATGATCATATAAACACCGCATATATGTTTCAAACATTAACACGTCATGGTGGTTAAAGTGAGGGTGTTATAACACAACATTAATACGATGCTTTAGACGGCTAACAACTGACATTTGCTAACTGTGTGACTCAGCTAAATCAATGGCTACTAAAAACCAACGAGTCTGGCCGAAAATACATACATTTGGTACAACTTACCGGCAGATGTTATCATGGTTGTGTCTGTGCTTCCTCCTCGACCCCACTACAATATTTTGATCGTATGATTTTGTGGAGAAATAAGGAAGGATGTGATAAAGTACAACAAACACACCCGCTGCTAGGCTCTTTTTTGTCTAACTAGACAAGACCCCTTCTGAAGGACCAGTGCAAAGAGGGCTGCTTTGTGCCTGTTTAAAAATAAAGCATTTTTCCAACAATTTTACACCTAACACATGCCTACTTCACAATCGATCAATTATCGATTATCACGAATGCGTATGTAATTGTGTTTATTAAAAATAAAAACGCTGAACACACTGAATATAATTGAATTATTCCATCCGGCTTCTTTACGGCCTGCTCCTCGTGAATTGGCTCTATAGATATGAATCACATCCATGATATAAATGAATGGCACACCATTTGTAGAACAACAATTTTCTTATTTTCAGTCTTTTATTGTCTTAATACGGTCTTTAACGTTTTTTTTTGAGTGATTCATGCTTTTGCAAAGCCTTATGTGTTAAATGTGCTAAATAAACCTGCCTTGTCTTATTTGTAGGTCTATATATTGTATACATTCTATGGTAACCGTTTTTTAGTCTATGCTTACACTCTATCCTAAGTAGGATAGAGTGGGATCATTTGCTTTTTTAGAAAATGTACAATAAAGTTATCATCCACAGTTTGCATACCTATGTGTAAATGCTTATATATACGTGTACAATATAAAAATATATACTGTTATCAAAAAGCCTATATTGCTTTACTCAGCTGCATCCATTGTTGTGATTAATCTGTAGCTACACAATGCACATTTTACATGAAGTCAAATTTCTATATTGTTACTTTTACCATCTGTGACTGACTGATACTGAAAACCTTATATCAGGGAGGGCCACAACCAGGGGACATCAACAGTAACATCAGTATCCTGGAAACATGGCTGCTACTTCAAGGATTAGCAATATCATGAACATTGGACATATCTTTATGCAATTTTGACATGTTTTTTGGGCATAGGTGCATATTCATGCACATATGATAATCACATAAATAGAAGTCATAACATAAAGATATATATGTGTAATGTACAGAGTGGTGTGTTTAATGTTGAAAGCCCACAACACAAAGTGGTATGGTCCCAATCACACATTATTGTGTTGTTCTCTATGGTGTTTTTTTAATTAAAGAACATTAAATGTATTTTGTTTAGTCTTATAACATTTAAAAAAACAATACCACATTGTTTTCTAGTTTTTATTTATATAAATATGCATACTATGGCAGCACACCTTTCATAAATAAAGGTTAAAAACAATGTGTCACATTTTAATCACAGTTTTGTCAAATTAGTGCAATCATTAATACTGGTCATCAAAGGCACGCATCTTTATACATTAGCATTCTAACATTATATCTTTCTATTCTTTCGTTTGAGAAGGTAGTTTATATACCCAACAACTTGTTCTTAGCTCTTAACATTAGAAACATAATTAGACATGTTGAATTGTATCTAAAACATTTGACAAAATGAGTAAAATAAATATTGTCAGTGGCCTTCAGCTAGCAAAATAATCTAGACTGCACTATGAACGTCACAACAGTGAATCTAAGACAACATTTGTCAGCACTGGCTAGCAGACTATATTGACACAGGATGACATGGACCTGGGTAACTGTCAATGTTACGCCACAAAGTTAAACAAAGTGGGATAATATCCAGCTAATATCCAGCTTTTGAGGTATCTCATATTCCCTTCAGTCACTATGTTAAATATCTCCCACAGTTATTTCACATTATGTGTGCGAGGACACAGAACTAGTTTTCAGGGGAATTCCTTCTTCCGGACTTCCGGAATCACCTGTAAGATCAATCACACATAAACACATCTGTTACACATGCATATGTTTAGGGTCGTCCTAGGAATGGTGCTTGGATAGTATCATTTACCAATGATGAACAAATTAAGAGTTCTGCACAACAGAAGGCAGTAGCCAGCCACCTTGTTGAGGTCAAAATATAATACGACGATAAATTAAAAATGTAAAGAATAAGAATGACCTTATAAACCATGATCGGTGCAATCTTCCGCAGCCAAAAGTTGTGTCAGATAGCATGATATCTGTATGAGGAAGCGAATAAATGCATAAACCCAGCAGCTAGCCCAGACATACTGGAATGGAGATTTGTCTCTACCTCTTTGCTTACTGGTTGACAAGGCATGGCCTCGCACTCCTCCTCTCCTCACAGGCCATGGCAAACACTGGCAAGGCCAGTTGGAGGATTGCACCCCATCCCTTGAATGATCTGCAAAACAGCAAAAAAACAAGTGTTTGACTGCATGGCGGCTCTCTTGAGAAGCAGACTTCTGTGTCATGAATGACCCCATTGTCCAGGGGGACATTGTAGCCAAGCCTGGGAAAAATACACTTGTGTGCCTTGATGTCTGGTCTTGTGAGTGTCATGGACTGACCTAAATAATTTGAATATTTTGGCAGGCAGGCCACATAAGTGGGCAATTTGTGATCAAACAAACGTTGACTCATAGCCAAACCTACTTTATAAAATAAGTTTAAAAAGTGGACATAAACATACACACACACACAACAGGTTATACCTGCTGCTTGAGAAGAATACCAAACTCTGCAGGCGTTTTCCTTTATGGCAAGGACCTTGCTCTTTGTGTGTGGAATAAAAGTGCCAACCCAAATCGCCTCTTGCAGGTGTTTCCTAAAAACTGAGCGAATCAAATGTTCTAGCATTTCCACGCAGCGTCGCGTCTCTCCACCCTCCGCCGTGGTGCGGACCAGCCCCAGCAGGACGGGCTGGGCGTCCGCGCGTCTCGTACGCGCACGCACGTCTTTCAGAATCTCCTTTACGCACAGCTGGTTGGCCGATCCCTTCAGGAACTCTTCCCTGAAAATAAATATTACGACAGGTGAGGCTATTGTTCTTTGCAGGCTACTCATGTTGATGCTCTTGGTCGCCGTCCTTTGAACGTCTCCGTTGGGTGGCGGAACATCCCCCTTCCCCGTTGGCTTGACCCCAACTTGCATATCCTCAGATGACTCGGACTGGGGCTTTATTTTAGGTACAGTTGTATCCGCCGTTTCTTCGGGTACACTTGTATGGACCGTGTCACTCTCGCAGACGATCCCGTTTTCGCCGAAAGTGTCTCCGTGGCTTCCAGGGGATGACGGATCCTGCTCTGCGCTTTTGCGGTTGTCGTTCTTGCCAGGGTTCTCCTCGATGGTCGAGCTGTGGAACATGTCTCGGATGAACTCCTGCATGACCCCAGGGTCACTACTCTCTGCGTCGTCGTGTTTTTGGCACGCCTCGCTCACTAAGTGGAGCTTCTCCTTCCCACCGATCTGAGACATAACCTTCTGGAACTCCCTATCCTCTGCAGGCACGTTGTCATCTAGGGGGGTCGGGCACGCCATGATGCCCGTCCGGCGCTAACATGGGGAAACAACTGTCAGCTTTGACGAGTCTTGGTAGCATACGTTTAAATACAGAGGTCACTCGGAACAGACAATCCCATCCTGTGATATGCAGTGACAGTGTAGGAGAAGTACTCCTCCACGCTTGGAGAGAGGAAGTGACTGCGGAGTGGGCGGGACACAACATACCCACAATGCTATTGGTTAGTACGTATGATGGGCGGGTTTATCAGATACTCGCAATACTATTGGCTACTCCGTTTTGTGGGCGGGCTTATCTGAAAGTGTAACTGTATCATAGTTGACCACATCATAATTACTGAGTTAATATTTTATTAAACGGACATATATATCACACAACAACAATCTTTGATGTGGATTCACTTTATTGTCATACACATGGCGGTATGATTGACACAATGACATAGACAATACACAATACTTCTATGCACTTTTGACAATAATATAGACTATGTATTATTATATAGATTTAGGGATATGGTATATATCCCCGGCTCCTCCTAGCAAAAACTGTCGAGGTGTCCTTGAGGAAGACCCTAACCCTAACTGCTCCCCGGGCGCTGTATGAATAGCTGCCCACTGCTCCTAATACTAGGATGGGTTAAATGCAGAGAACACGTTTCACTGTATGTCTTCATGTATGTGACCAATAAAGAGGATTCAATCCTCACAATTTGTTGTTGTTTGTATTGTCAGATCTGTTTCATTATTTGGAAACATTGGTCCTCGGGAAGTCCACTGGCTTTATTCGTAATATTTGCATTGAAAATAGTCCTTTCTCCCCCCCTAGGTTGTAGAGTCCAGGCTGAAGAAGAAAAGAACACCATACATGAACATCCTTTTGTTATATTGTATTATATTTAGCATGTTTCATGAATTAACGTACGTTTCAAGATTTAAGTTTTGGGCAGTCAACTGAACTACCTCTCCTACCAGCTGCTCTAATCCTATAATCCTCCTGGCTCTATTATTCATTTCAAGGTGCTGTCAACTTCACATTCCAACCAGCTTGATGAAATTAAATTAAAGTAGAGTAGCTTTAGCCGCGAAAAAGCCACACTTGCTCCCAGGTCATTGAGTGAGGCCGCTTTAGTGTTTACTGATGAATGAATGATAAACCAGAGGGATTGACCAACACTAATAAGGGAGGGAAAGAAAATCCCCCACATCTGACCTTTAGACGGTGTGATTTTTGAACGCCAGGGCTGGGTGCCTCAGGACACATTGACATGTATGACGTTGACTGTTTAGAGATAAACATAACTGACTTACTTACTGCTCTTACAGTTTCTACAAATCTAAATCAATGCAATGTCCCACTGAGATGTTTGCCACTGGAGTGCTGTACAGCGTGTCTGTAAGCCGATCTACTCACCTCCCTGTACAGGGCCAGGTGAGACTCCAGGTCCAGTGGTGTCTTTACAGCCCTGGCAGAGACGCGGAGAGTTAAGCGAACTGAAGCAAAAGAAAAACAATCACCAAGACAAATCTTCAATGTACTGTACGATAATGACAAATCAATCAATTCAAACCATCCTCTGTTGCATGTTTAGAATTTTTGTTTCCCTTTTTGTTTTCGTGCAAAAGCTATAGGCGACCTGTCATCAACCTGTCATCCATTCATTGATA
Organism: Muraenolepis orangiensis; assembly: GCA_027704905.1. Taxonomy (NCBI): domain Eukaryota; kingdom Metazoa; phylum Chordata; class Actinopteri; order Gadiformes; family Muraenolepididae; genus Muraenolepis; species Muraenolepis orangiensis. The sequence continues at coordinate 11,787,818 of CM051004.1, read as the reverse complement.
AAGGGGCATGGTTTCAACATATAGTATCTGCTATGACAAAGACACTAAGATAATAGGCAGCCATACACAACCTGTTATTTTGTTTGTTGACATCAGGTCTCTGAGTGAGGACAGGTGAGCGGCTGTCACAATATTTGATGGCATCTTAATAATACTCTGTGGAAAGTTCTGGACTGCAGTCAAGCGGTCTGCTGTGGCGCCCATCCCATTAGTCATAGTCGTATTGCCGTTAGTCTGAGGATTTACGACCAAAACTAAAAATATCACACACACACACACACACACACACACACACACAATATTATTATCATCTTCCATTATACAAAACTACATATTTTGTTCTCATGGTAGGTGTATTTGTTACAAATGCTATTCACTTTGACCTTCATCAACAATCAGTCAACAAAGCACAGAGATAAGATAGAAATGGATTAAGAAACACAATCAGCAAATCATTGTTGCTTTTCTCATGTGATCTGGGCGCTGGTCCTCTACCTGGCCCAATTCAGTCCGGATCAGCCTGGAATCTGAGACAAGTGAACTGAGTCCTCACAGAATAACAAAGCCTAGCCTAATAGACTGATTGTTGGATAGATATATGATCAAGAGAAGAGCAATTAGCATTTCTAATTCCTAATCAAGATACAAGATACAAGATATTTTATTTGACATTTGCAACAAGTACAATGGAATGCGTACTCCCCATTCTTCCCGCAGTATGAATTTCTACTATAAAGATACATACATAATACTGTACACAATAAAAAATGAACATAAAAAGAACAATAAAGTGACTGGTGGATAATATGTACATGTTTTGAATTGTGTAAAAGCATTTGAAGTGCCAGTAGTGCAGCAGCATCATGAATACAGTGCAGAACAGTGCCGTGCAGTAATCTTTAAAGCACTACAAATGTATTCTTATGTGATATGAATATGAATATATATGAATGTATATGAATATGAATATATTATTGTATTCATAGGCTAGGAGTTATGTGCCAAGTGTGCACAAAAAACACGAAAAACAAACACACATCTTACATGAACATAAACAATTGTGCAAATGATAAAAGTACAATCTAAATTTTTCTCTAGATGACTTACCTTGTGTGTGTAATACGCACGTTCTCAGTAGTAACAAGGAAAGCACTGGTCCAATATTAACGAGAGATATACCAGCTTGTGACCGTGGAGACACAAAATACATGTTCTTTCGGATCATTCTGCGGAGCCCAGCACCAGACACTGTCTCAGAGACTGATACAAGACCTGATGGGAGTCCTACGTACAAAAGAGTCACAACCACCCCTGGGGTTTAAGGTGTCACATTTCCAGGTGAATGTATACATTTTGACCCCATTCTGTGTCCCAGTAGGCTTACAGCAGAGAGATGGCCCCTCCGTCATGTAAAATCACAGGAGAGCAGGTGAACAAAAACGCGGAAAAAGGACAGAATTAAAAAACATAATACTTGTTTATTACTTTGCTATTGCTTTTTACTGTTATTGTTATGAAGTCATTATGAATAATAACATGATGATTATATTTATACAAATCGTTATGCATTACTGCCACGCCCTGTTCACCTGCCTCAATCTCCATTCAATAAAACTTCAGGTTGTACAACATTCTACAGCCCCATTTTAAACACCATTCCCATATCAATCCTAGCTTCTCTCCATTTCAGTCTGTATTGGAGTCCATTTTTTAAATTGTATTAAACACATCCAAAAAATTCCACAACAGCCTATAGCACCAGCATATAATAACAACCTCCTGCCCCGCTATCATCTAAAAAACATCCAATATTCAACCTTAAAACACACCTTAAAACACTCTTAAATCACTTGTATATACATTTAGATCTATATATTTGTATCCTGCTTCAATAATAGCATACCCCTGATCACTACGTTAAATGATCACTTACCTGTATATACATATACCTATTATGCTCATCACATTTATACCTAGACTGTCTTTTTAACCTGTCAATTTAAACTGTAAATTATACTATATTACCATGCACATAACTGCAACATTTGCACTCTGGTTAGATGCTAAATTATTTTCGCTGTACTGTACTTGTGCTGTGCAATGACAGTACATTTGAATCTAATCTAATCTAATCTAATCTAAAAGGTGACAGTGCTTTCTCAGTGATTGCACCCACACCTGGCTGAGAGTGTGTGTGTGTGTGTGTGTGTGTGTGTGTGTGTGTGTGTGTGTGTGTGTGTGTGTGTGTGTGTGTGTGTGTGTGTGTGTGTGTGTGTGTGTGTGTGTGTGTGTGTGTGTGTGTGTGTGTGTGTGACTGTGCGTGTGTGTTGTATGCCATTTATTGCTGCTGTATGCATATTTTGTATGCTTATTTTAACTGTGATGTTTGTTAATTCTGGGAATCACTTTGTGCGTATGCTTGAAAAAGCGCTCTATGAATACAGTAATTGTTATTTCACAAATGATTTCCATATTTTAATTGTATTCTGTAATATTTAAATCAAAAGTGATCCCCATAAGAGGGATGTTGTTGTTTAATTCTTAAACTATAGGTTTCTTGTTTTAGAGTCCCCCAAACACAAACGGTCGCCTGTGCTAAACCTGAAAGAAGTAGTGGCACTCTTTTGGACTGTTTGCATAAACAATAATATAAATAAATACCACATCCTAGAACCAGAGGAGGACTCAAATGCAAACACAGTCGGAGGCAGAGCAACGTTATGAAAGGTTTTAATAAAGCCAGCGGGCATAATCAGGTGAACAGCCTTGGGTCAAATCATGGATCAAAGGGAATTTGACTTGCTGAGGACATGGGTAACACACAACAACTAGCATAACATAAGGAAAACACACACTCAAGTAAAGAGGGGCTGGTGAGGGAATGGGGTAATGGGGATTTCATTGGGGGCAACCGGGGGAGTGACACCTGGACTCTCCATGAACCCTCCTTCTCCTTTGTGAACCCCTAACTTGCTTAAGTCCTGACATTAATAGCTCTTAGCATGTTGTATATTCTAGCAAGTGTATATCCTTAATGTTGATAACACGCTCTTATCACAGCTACTTAAGCAGGTGACCTGGCAGTACGAAATTGTGTTATTCATCTTGTTAATATGAATGCTTGTGAACTGCTCTATTTTTATGTTGGCGTACCTCAGCGTTATGCTATTGTCTACTTCAACAAATGTACACCTTGTAGGTCGCTTTGGATTAAAGCGTCTGCCAAATGCCCTAAATGTAAATGTAAATGTAAATGTAAATGGCAGAGGAAGCAAACATTTCGACAATAATAACAAGAATACTATTTAAGGAAGGAAGTGGATACATTTAGATTATCCACATAACACATTCATATGAAAGATCTCAAGTGATGGGTCCAGCCAACGTCTTCTAGTACTAGGACATGCCATGAGTAAACACATGTTGTAACTTAAGGTTTCCACTACAGAATGTACAATGGTCGACTCTAGATTAGATTCGTTTTTTCTGTAATTAGCTAAACCGTGTGTTTTTTTTTAAATGGAGTAATTTCATATTTGAAGAGATCAAAACGTTCTTATCTTGAAAGACGGTTGAGCAAAATTCGTTCTTATTTTGAAAGAGGGTTGAGCCAACATGCTCTTATTTTAAACACGGTTGATCCAAATACTCTTATTTTGAAACAGGAAGCCGGAGAACAACGTCGCCATGGTTACACTTAAACCTCCCCCTTGTCCGCCAGTGATAAACAGCTAAGCTAAGCTAACTGTAAAACAAAAGTATCGATGGATAAAGGATCGGATACAGACGGTAACACATACCGTTTACGACCTGATTATCAACACAAGTGAGTCGATCAGGTGGATCAGAACCGACTGGAGAGACTTTATTCTCTTTATATATATATATATATATATATATATATATATATATATATATATATATATATATATATACATATATATAAATCTGTATATATATATATACATATATATAAAGAGAATAAAGTCTCTATCTTTATATATCTCTTTTATTTGTATTTATTTTTACGACTAACTAGAGAATAATCAGCCTAGCGCTATGGGCTGTTGTAAGTGTCAAAGAGAGTGACCCAAAGATCGGACATTGTCATAGTAATAGTTATAATGATCACTCACCATCATGATATGGTGATAATACGCCTGGCGTCTACGTCAGTGTGAGGATAAAGCAGATGTTATGTTAAACCCAAGCAAACCAATGAAACAAACCACTACACCGTCATCTACATTTACATTACGGTCACTTTAAACTACCATATTACCATCATCCCTACTTGGACACTTCTTTAATGTTAATTAATGCTGATGTAGTTCAAGTTTGATTTACACACATGGCACACAAATTCAAAATGTATTGAATCTTGGTGTGTCCCTCACTTCGTGGCCCCCCGCAGGTTCAAGCCAGCCACTGTGAAGGCGTGTATTCGTGACATCCTGCGGGAGCGGCTGTCAGGGGTGCAGTATGACCCCCAGGAGGTGCCTGGCTTGGCCAGCTCGCTGGCGGAGAGCATTAAGAACAAATTAAAGGGTAAGCACTGAGCACGCCACCCTCTCCAATGGTATACTTAATTTTGTCCACATTACGTATCATTACTTGACATGACCTTGTCTCTCTCTCTCTCTCTCTCTCTCTCTCTCTCTCTCTCTCTCTCTCTCTCTCTCTCTCTCTCTCTCTCTCTCTCTCTTTTTGTCACACATACACAAACATTATTATTACAACATGTACATTCAGTTCAACCTGTTCTTCCTCAGATGCTGGATTTGAGCGATATAAGCTAGTTGTGCAGGTGGTGATTGGGGAGCAGCGAGGAGAGGGCGTGAAGTGAGTGAAAGCAACACACTTATGAAGCTTGTTTTCTTAGAAAAATGGTGCTTGGTAATAGGTGGTATGCTGTTGCACAAACACGGTGTAGTGATTTAGTCTTATTTGAGTGTGTACTGACAAACATTATGGTATTGGTGGGATATTCCATCAAAGAAAAGCAAAGCAAGCCAAACTGTTCATAGCGGCTATGTTGAAGTAACCTACAGTTTCCTCCTTTTTGTTGAAGTGTAATAGTATAGAAGCATGTAAGTGTAGAAGTAGCCTTAAATTACTTTATTTTATTTTATTTATTTATTTATTATTTATTTATTTTTTTATGCATTCCACCAGAATGGTCTCGAGATGTTTCTGGGATGCGGACACGGATAGTTACGCAGAGGATTTGTTCATGAACGTAAGCTCTCTCTGCTCTCAACCTGATGGTGGAGTTATGTTATTGATTATTGATCCACTTGCTATACACCGCTATATGTGAACTCTGGAGAACTCTCTATATGTCATCCCTGTGTTCCTCTGCAGGAGAGTCTTTTCTGTGTGGCGGCGGCTTTTGGATGCTATCATTACTGAGAAGAATGTGGGCGACCCACGAGACCCTTCATCCAGTTGATATATGTATGACATATATGTGTGTGTGTGTTTGTGTTTTGTGTGCTGCTTATTCTGTATGGCATTCCATTTTAGATTTAAGAGAGAACAGAACAGAAATCTTGTGATACATATTTGTAATTCCGTTTTGTTTAAATGGATGAGCCTAAAAAGGGACACATTACCTTCCTCATTGGCAATGTACTTTTCTTGGCATCCGATTAAAACATTTTTTTATATACACTTTTTTATGAATTTTGTAGTCTGTACCAACTTATTGTCACATGGAAGAAAGAAAGCAATTCAAACATGAAAAGAAAGAGAGCTAAAACAATAAAGCCATCGTGATCTGGTTCTGATAAAAGTGACTGCTATGGGTCAACACCTGCCCAGCTAGCTACTGAGAGGTGTTTCTCCAGTTCTCCAGGATCATTTCACACTGGAAAATTCTCCACACACACACACACACACACTCATACTACCTGCCCCTGATTGCCTGAGATGTGTGTCACACTCTTCAGGAAAGCCTACTTCTGACCCAGCCTATGGATACAAGATGTTTATTGGCCATTTGTAACAAGTACATTGGAATGCTTACTCCCCATTCCTTCCCGCAGTATACATCTCCAAAAACAATACCATAAAAATAATATATACTATATCAATTACAAAAAAAGAACGGCAAAGTGGCTGATAGATGATATGTACATGTGTTGAATTGTGCAAAAGGAGGAGCATATGTCCTGAATACTTTTTTTGCTCGGTTCGACGTGAACGGCAGCCCGCCGAAGCCAGCGCCGCCTGATGAGACCAGCCTGCTGAACATCTCGGAGGCGGATGTGCGCCGCACCTTCAAGCGGCTGAACATCCGTAAGGCGGCAGGCCCCGACCACATCCCAGGCCGCGTCCTCAGAGCATGCACAGACCAGTTGGCAGGAGTCTTGGCAGACATCTTCAACCTCTCCCTGTCCCAGGCTGTTGTTCCCACGGTCTTCAAGATGTCCACCATCGTGCCTGTCCCTAAACCTGTAGCCCTCACCTCGATTGTCAGCAAATGCTTCGAGAGGTTGGTCAAGGACTTTATTTGCTCCGTGTTACCTGCCACGCTGGACCCATGGCAATTTGCATATCGTCAAAACAGATCCACGGACGACGCAATTGCCATGGCCCTCCACACTGCCCTTTCCCACCTGGAAGAAAATAACTGTTATGTGCGAATGCTGTTTGTGGACTACAGCTCAGCGTTCAACATGATAGTTCCTGCCAAGCTCGACACCAAGCTTAGAGGTCTAGGCGTGCCCCCATCCACGTGCAGCTGGATACTGGACCTCCCGTCGGTCCGCCGCCAGGTGGTGAGGATGGGCAGCACCACCTCAGAGCCGCTGACCATCAACACGGGAGCCCCCCAGGGATGCATGCTGAGCCCTCTCCTCTATTCCCTTCTCACTCCCTCCCTACACCCACGACTGCATGGCTATGCACAGCTCCAACGTCATCATCAAGTTTGCTGATGACACGACAGTGATGGGCCTGATCGCCGGCGACGACGAGACAGCCTACAGGGAGGAGGTTGGATCGCTGGAGCAGTGGTGCCAGGAGACAGCCTCGCCCTCAACTTCAAGAAGACCAAGGAGCTGATTGTGGACTACAGGAAGCAGAGAGGAGAGCATGCCCCTATCTCCATCGACGGTGTTGCAGTAGAGAGGGTCAGCAGCTTAAAGTTCCTCGGTGTGCACATCTCCGAGGACCTCACATGGTCCACGCACACCACACACGTGGTGAAAAGGGCCAAACAACGCCTGTATTTCCTCAGGCGTCTGAGGAAATTCAGCATGGGCCCCCCCATCCTGAGAATATTCTACACCGGCACAATCTAAAGTGTTCTTACAGGGTGTTTCACCGCTTGGTACGGGAACTGCACTGCACTCGAGCGCAGAACGCTTCAAAGGGTGGTGCGGACGGCCCAGTATATCGTTGGAGGTGAGCTCCCCTCCCCCCTGGATATATTCAACCAGCGGTGCGTGGCCAAGGCCAAACAAATCATAACAAACAATGCCCACCCCAGCCACGAACTGTATTCACTTTGACCGTCAGGCAGGCGATACCACAGTATCAAGTGCCGCACAAATAGACTCAGGGACAGCTTCCACAGTCAGGCCATCAGGCTGCTGAACAAGGGCGTATAGCATATAACAATGTATATTTTATTACATTGATTTATATATATATATATATATATATTGCTCTTTTTCTGTGCTGTTATATTGCATTTTATGAATTGCATTTTTATTTTTATATATTTAACTTTATACTACTTTTTTGTAACTTATTTTTATTCTATTGTTTTTTTATAACTGTTGTCTGTCGTCGGGTATTGCACATACGATTTTCACTCACTGCTTATATTTGTGTAAACTGTGAAGTGACAATAAACTTGACTTGACTTGACTTGAATGTATAAGTAAGTATACACATGAATAAAAAAAGGAATGGCCACAAAATGCATGTATATGCATGCATTCATGCCTGTGAATTTCCAATTGCAATATGATTATGGTCCTGTGTCTATCCATTGGGAATTTAACACGAGTTCCCCAGTAGAGGTCAGCATTGGCTTTGATTCGTAATATGATGACTCATCAACTCAGAGTAGACCCCTTCCTCAGAGGCACTAATCTCTCTGCTCCTTTACTGTTCCAGAGCTCGGGTAGCAGACTAAATGAGTGAAGATAAGTTTACTACAACACCAATGACATTGCTCATATTTTATTTTCACAAACGACTGAGCCTATGGATTCTTTCTCATCATATATTGAATGATGAAAATGGTGCCAAATATGGTGCCTAATAGCAGCAGTAGCTTGACCACGATGATTAGCCAATTAGAAATTCTCATTCTAAAAGCATCAATTACATGCTAATGAGCTTCTGAGAGGGAATCACTTGAACCACTTAGTCAAATGACTCATGTCTTAATTAGAAAGAGCAGAGGTCTTTTTTTTCTTACCCACCCACTCACACACACACACAGGTCTTTAATTGGCTATTTTATTTTTTAGTTTGTGTCCACTGGTGCACACTTTAATGTGCATCACATTACGGCGGTGACTTATAGGCTAAGGTACAGCCTTTATGATTATATAAAATATAATCATAAAAACGATTCAAAACGGCGTCATTCTTACCTCTGTCATGATTTGAGAAAACACTAGATAGCTTTAGAAACATCTTTTAAATGTTTTTATTTGCCATAGTACAATGGAATGCCAACTCCCCACTCCCTACCGCAGTACAAATCTCTAAAACACAATGTCATAAAATACTATCCACAATAAAACACGTCCAGAAAGCCCAGCGAAGTATGATAGTGTAATGTAATATGAATGAAAAATGTTATGATAGTGGCAGCACTCCTAGCAGTTCAGTAGGCTCACTGCCTGTGGATAAAAACTATCCTTGAACCTGGTAGTCCTTGTGCGGATGCTGTGGAACCGGCGATGGTTGCAGTCCATTGTGATGGACGTGGCCTTCTTCCGACATCTGGTCCTAAAGATCTCCTCAATGCATGGAACTGCACACCCGATGATCTTTTCTGCCGTCCTCACGACCCACTGGATGGATTTCTTGCCCTGTGTAGTGGTGTTACCGTACCACACAGTGACGCCACTCGTCAGGACACTGCACCGCAGGGCATAGAGGCGCTGATGTGCCTTCCTCAGCTTGACCTCCGTGTTGCGGGTCCACGCCAGGTTGTCGGAGATCTGTAGTCCTAGGAAGCAACTGTCCTGTGTCATCTGAAAACTTGATAATGCGATTTTTGCTGTGCGTGGAAGTACAGTCATGTGTGAACAGCAAGTACAGCCGGGGACAGAGGCCGCAGCCTTGAAGTGCTCCGGTGTTGAGGACCAGAGTGGATGAGATGTTCTTCCCAATCTTCACCACTTGAGACCTGCTTGTCAGGAAGTCCATAATCCAGGTACAGATGGGGGCGCCCAGACCTAGGTCCATCAGTTTCAGGACCAGCTAGGAGGGAACGATGGTGTTGAACGCCGAGCTGTAGTCAATGAACAGCAGTCTGACGTAGGTGTCCCTCCTGTCTAGGTGCTCCAGGGCCGTGTGAATTGCCAGGGAGAAGGCATCGTCTACAGACCTGTTTGGTCTGTATGTAAACTGAAGTAGGTCTAGGAACTCAGGGATGGAAAATATTTTGCCCTGTTTGTCTTAGACAGCAGTCCCTTTTTTGTGCTTATCAATAAATTGCAGACACCTGATCACATTCAATAATTCACCATCTCATGTATCCTAAGTAAACATACTCTTAATGAGGAGGGGACCTTGGAACACTCTTACCTAAAGGGCTAGCCCCACAGGATCACATAAGGATAAAGGTAACTATTTATTGTTGGAGAACATCACTCTTTGTTTGATCTGAATACAGAACGATATTCTGATATTTTTGTCTGATCCTTTGAGCCCTTGAGGCTGCCATCAACATATGCATGCAATCTTTTTTTCAAATTGATTTCAGATTGGGAGACTATAACCAGGTTCCAAAAATGGCTGGCCAATAGAGTTTCACTTAGAAATCCCATTTCCCTCCGAGCCGAGGTGAAACCAAATAAATTGTACGTGTGCAATATTTTTAGAATGGATTGGGGAGACTATACAATGAGTTCTGAATAACACCATTACAATACAGACTTCCTATGATGCTGAAACTTACAAATAAAACGTTTGAGTACCCATTTGAAATGCAAGGGGATGCATTAAGGCCAACCGCCGCAATCAGATGTGTCAATATAATCAAACAAAAAACGAATTTGCGAAAGAATAAACCTTACTGAGGCAACACAAATCTCAAGTAAAACCCATCACTTGCAAACAAATGATTTGTGTAATTATGTAAATGTTCATATCAGATCATGTCTTTCTTTCTTTTTTCGGGATATCCCCTTACATACCAGGACTACGCCGACACACACGGATATTATCCGCAGCTTTAGGGCAGATAGAGGACGTGCCAGGACCGAGCCAACGCTCACCAACCAGAGCTACAGGTCTGATTACAGGGACTACTGTAACGGATTCCTAAAGAGATCAAAGACCAAGACTGGACTGGACTGTACCGACGGGTTTCTCTTCGATTTTTAATATGTCTGCCCTTAATGGGATAGAGAACGTTAGGGCTAGTGTCTTCTACACAATAAGCCAACCACTCCTAATCTTTTACTAAATTGTTATATGGACTGTTCTTAATCAATACTTTCATGCAGGGGCGTTTTTAGGATTTGAAAACATCCGGGGCTTAGCCCAGAGGCAGGGACGCAAACAGGAAACGCTGAAAAAAGAGAAGTTTTGCCAAAAAAGCTGTAACTTCCCTCCCGAATCCATGTGACTGAGCAAAACATTTGTTTTCATTTATTTATTAAAATAACGCATAAAATAGTGTTTTTAACTTACAATCAGATCAGATTTTGGGGTTTGTGTTTAGTTAATTTTATTGCATATACATTCATGTATTACAATCATTAGAGAAAGTTAGTTATTGCTCAGTCAATTGTTGGAATTATTTTTTCTTGCTCTTGGCAAGGGGGTCAGCCATAGACGGCGACCCTGGAGCAACTAGGGGTTAGGTGCCTTGCCCAGGGACACTTGGACATACATGGCACCACAGCCGTGATTCGAACCCTACGAGCTGCCGACTTTTACCAGCTGAGCTATGTAGCTGCCCAGGGAGAGGGGGGCGTGGCGTGAACAACACTGTTGTTCACGCCACGCCCCCCTACAACACTACAGACTACTACAGAAATATCATTGAAACCACAGCATAAGAGAAGCTTTGAGAGCTTGCAATCCAAAAAATTTTTTTATTTTTTTTATTTTTTTACAGAAAATGTATATATACATTCGGGGCTAATTACAAAACATCCGGGGCTTTAGCCCCGAATAAAACAGCCTAGCGACGCCACTGCTTTTATGTATTTTATACTTACCTTGGCATTCTGGTGTTTGTATTGGTGTGGCCCCGGGAATTCCAAACCTGCACATTTGGAAGTTGGCTCTGGGCCTCGACATAACCTACACACTGGGTTTAAATATCTGATGTACCTCATGGGGGATTGTCCAGTGGTCCCTGGTGTCACATGTTGGTCTGCTGTATCATCTAACATCTGTATGTCATCAGTTAAATCCTACAGCAGAGAACACACGAGTGGAACCGTAGTGCCAAACTAAGTGTATTACCATTTCATGGAATAAATGGTTAAATCTATGACATGAGAAGAACTACTGGATTCCTACAAGATCAAAAAAGTGTAAGTATTGCTGAGGCATCTATGAAGCGCATGTATATCTGCTCCATTTTGGATTGAGTGAGTCATCACTGATGGTCCCCGGATGTAATCTAGTTGTAAAATAATAATTTGGACATAATTCATAATTCATGCATAAGAACAGACAGACGATTTATAAAGAAAGGAAAATGATTTCGATTTTCACGTTTGGGGAAAGTCTGATTACGTTCTGTCTCCTTTAGTTTTGACAGACAGCAGCCTATCTTTTCTCCATTCACCTCCCCCACAGCAGATGGAATAATGGCGAGCCAAAGCCAGATGTTTTCACACCAGCCCTTGTGATGTACTGTGAGAAATTACTGTCCCATCACATCACACGACTGTGTAGTGAGTGAGTGGTGTGGTTTATGTCTCATGTGCATTCCACACCCATTTGAAACCGGTATCCGGATGTCCGTCTGTTCGTCCGCCGTTCTAGTCCGTCATTGTGTCATTGGTTCCTTTAGGGTGATGTGAATGTTTGTTCCAGAATACAATTAGTCCGCTTGCTTCCATCTCCGATCTCTCTCTTCTATCCCTCTTCCCGCTTACCGCACTATTGTTGATTCAGTTAGCCTATCTTGCAACCACCTTCTCTCTACTGGCCGTGTGCCAGTGAGCGTATATAAGCCTCCTGCTTAATTACCCTGGTTGGCATCAGGTGCATTACCTCCAGGTGCATTACCTCCAGGTGCATTACCTCCAGGTGCATTACCTCCAGGTGCATTACCTCCAGGTGTGTGTTACCTCCAGGTATGTGTTACCTCCAGGTGTGTTACCGCCAGGTGAGTGTTACCTCGAAATGTGTTACCTCCAGGTGTGTTACCTCCAGGTGTGTGTTGCATCCAGGTTTGTTACCTCAGGTGTGTGTTACCTCAGGTGTGTGTTGCATCCAGGTTTGTTACCTCCAGGTGTGTGTTGCAACCAGGTTTGTAACCTCCAGGTGTGTTACCTCCAGGTGTGTTACCTCTGTGTGTGTGTTACCTCCAGGTGTGTGTTACTTCCAGGTGTGTGTTACCCCCAGGTGTGTGTTGCATCCAGGTTTGTTACCTCCAGGTGTGTGTTGCAACCAGGTTTGTTACCTCCAGGTGTGTTACCTCCAGGTATGTTACCTCCATGTGTGTGTAACCTCCAGGTGTGTTGCATCAAGGTTTATCACCTCCAGGTGTGTTGCATCCAGGTCTGTTACCTTCAGGATTGTTACCTCCAGGTTTGTTACCTTTAGGTTTGCCAGGTTTGAGTTTGGCTAGGAGGAGTCTGTCCCCCCACAAGGCTAAGATGTGTGTGTGTTTGTGTGCATTATTTTTACTTACTTAAGTACGCACTAAAATAAATCCATCCAGCTTCTGGCTATCAATCCATCCAAATAAAGTGAGTGAGTGAGTAAGTAGTGCCACATGCTGTTCATCATGACCCATGAATGCTGACATTTACTTCCTATTCAGACAGTGTACAATAATTGTGGAGTAATGACACCTCAGATGTCCAGCGAGGAATCAGCTCCTGGCATGATAGCCTTTCTCCTTCTTCCACAGCACCTTAGCCCTCCCTGCTTCTTCAGAATGACCTCCAGCAAGTGGACCTCTAACATCGGACAAAAACATGTCCGAAAAGGATTTATTACATAAGATTGAGTTCTTACATTAAATCTCTCTGGTTTGGTGTTACAGAAGTAACTTTGTCTCTGGTGTCTCCACATGACAACATATATAAGAAAGATAGATCTACATATATCCTCAGCGGTATAGCCAATAGCATTGCCACAAACAATGGAGCGCTTAAACCTTAAAGCTATCATTCAAAAAGCAGTTTTCAACAACGGCTTTGAGAGCTGTATAACCTGGGAAGGAAAGTGTTTGTTTGATAAAAGGCCCTGATGGGGCCCCTTTAACTGTAGAGCATGCCTAGGTTTCCAATTCCCCCGTACTAAGCCTGGGGGTGACCGGGTTGGGGAGGCCAGAGTTCCCCTGGAGCTAAAATGCTTACTTGACTACTACTTGGCTATACACAGGCCTATTGATCCAGGACAGACAAAGACAGACCATTTTCTTTTGTTGTTTGTTTAGTCTCCCTAGTGGCTCTGATGTGTAAATGTGAGCAATGTAGGTGGCAGGAGTCTAGCTCATGGTAATGTCTTCGTCTAACACTAGCTGTAACAACAACACAACATGGTTCAACACACAGCCGGAGCAGAAGTTAAAGCTGTTTTTTGCTCATGCATCCGTCAACATGTCCATACGATGAACCCTAGATGCTTCACAGCCACACCTGAAACCCTGCATTGACTCCACACACATCACTGCCCACGCCCTAAAATGATACTCACTCCATCAACCTTATCCTTACTCTTTCTTATTTCTTTATATTTTCCCAAACATTGCTCAACACTTATTGTGAGCTGAAATAAATGAGCATTGTTCATTTAATTAACCCTGAAGGGCTTCTCTTAATTAGGAGTCCAAGCTCAAAGGGCCAAGTGTACAATGAAATTGTTGTTTATTGTATCGCAATATCAATCTAGTCGATATTTTCCAAATGTATCCTCCTCAACCACTGACCAGTTCACAAAACTGCAGGAAGTGAGGTTATATGTTTTCATGGTGTTTCTCTATCTGTTTTGAGTGCTCATAATATTATAATAATAATATTGTTGTATTTGTACCATTGCGATTACATTTGTCGCCTCTCTTAGTGCCTGTTTGTGGCACGTTGTGTGTGTGCAGTCCCACTCAGACCCACTAAAATGTGAAGTGCTTTAAAGGGGCACTAGACAAGTGCATCTGAATAAAACACAATTGTTCCGTTTTCCCCCCATTCACTTTTAGTTGTCTCCCCTCAAAAGCTGCATCCTCTTTGTCTTTGATGAGGCTTGCGTTGCTTCATTAATCAATCTGTCCTGGGATTGATGTTGCACATTGCATCGCTGTTGTACGAGAACCAGGGACGAGATTGTCTGTTATTACATCATCACTGCTAATTACAGTCGCTGCTTTCAGATCCATGAAATTCAATCTGAATCTCCCCAGGCTGCCAGAAGCAATTGAATACAGAGTGTTAGAGGAGAGGACTAGGATATGAACCCTCAGCCTTCTGGAGGTTCAAGGTCAAATGTGAATGCTAAGAAGATGTGCTGTACGATTTTCCTACCTTCTATTTCAGAGTAGTGGTGGGAATTTAGTTAATGTTTATATTTGTATTCATAGACATAATTAAAATATCAGTTAAATTATTACAAACCCAATATTTAAATAAATTACAATAACTTGGCATTTTGTTATGAATTAAGACTTTGATTAGCACTATTTTGGTAAATGGCATTATGATATATTATTATATTACATAACATTACCTTCATGAACCATGTGTGGAATCACTGAGACATTTTCCCAGCCAGAGACAACCACAAGAAGGACATACATTACACACAAGTAAGGTGCCAAGGACTTCGTGACATTACCTTCAAACTTCAAGCTTTCTCTGAAGAATATATTTAATTTCAGGCATTGATTTCATATAGTTATTTACCATATAAAGTGTTATGCTGTTGAAAGCTGAAAGCTGATTTGCCTCTCAAATATTTCCTTTCTCCTTCCTTTCTACCTACGTCTCACCTTAACAGATTTAGCCTATGAAATTAATTTCAGCAACAAACCAAAAAAAAGTATTTGTGTTTGTTGTATTGTATTGTTTTCTTCCATTAAGAGTTGTCATTTGCCTTGCATATGCATTGCATTTGAGTTTGCGTGCAACAACAAGATACCGTCACATAAACAAAAACATAAAGACATTTTTTCATATTTCACAGGTCAGATAGAGGGCTTTCTGGGAGGAGGGCTCATGGAAAATAAATTATTCACACTCGTTGTGCGTCAACTCAAAAAAGCTTCAGCTCCAACCTTCAGGCTACTGGGCAGCCAACGTCAAGTGTGGGGACAAATCTAGCTTTAACCGGTCAACTCACAACCTCAGATGTAAAAAGGGTCACACAAACACTGTCACAAAGGTTGCTCATGCTCACACACGCATACCACACACACACACAAACACACACATACACCTTTCCCCCTGAATCGATAGATAAGTGCTCTAATAAACATGACAAACTTAACACATAAGGGTGTGAAAAGCAAGCATTTATTATACATGATATGTCAATGCATCTACCTTAAGGGGATACATTGAACTATGAATAAGTAATACACACATGTACAGTACATATGCAGGCGTGCCTCCTGGTCTCATTCCCCATATACTTATTTTTTTACCCTTTTACGTTTGGTAACTTCGTACAAAAACAGAGCCTCCTAAGGACACTGCCATGCCAAGGCTGCAGGCAGCTGCTTTCTGCTTGTGACACAGCACTGTGTGTGTATTGTGGCTTTTCCATTCATCCTCCCAGCTCCCTGCCACTCACCTGCTTCAAGGCGCACACCTGCAATCCATCATCTCTTCCACTGTGCAGTATATCTAGGGTTCTTCACTCTTCGCCAGATGGTTGTGTATTGTATATACAAGTTATACAAGTTATGTTTTGTGTATACATATACATCCATCCATCCATCTTCTCCCGCTTATCCGAAATCGGGTCGCGGAGGTAGCAGCTCCAGCAGGGGACTCCAAACTTCCCTCTCCCTGGCAACATCGACTAGCTCTGACTGGGGGATCCCGAGGCGTTCCCAGGCCAGTGTGGAGATGTAATCACCCCACCTGTACCTCGGTCTGCCCCGTGGTCTCTTCCCAGTTGGATGTGCCTGGAAAACCTCCCTCGGGAGGCGACCAGGAAGCATCCTTACTAGATGCCCGAACCACCTCAACTGGCTCCTTTCTACGCGAAGGAGCAGCGGCTCTACTCCGAGTCTCTCACGAGTGACTGAGCTTCTCACCCTATCCCTCAGGGAGATACCAGCCACCCTCCTGAGGAAACTCATTTCGGCCGCTTGTATTCGCGATCTCGTCCTTTCGGTCATTACCCATTGCTCATGGCCATAGGTGAGGGTAGGAACGAAGACTGATCGGTAGATCGAGAGCTTTGCCTTCTGGCTCAGCTCTCTTTTGGTTACAACGGTGCGCCAAAGTGCACCCAATACCGCTCCCGCTGCACCTATTCTCCTGTCAATCTCACGCTCCATCCTCCCCTCACTCGAGAACAAGACCCCGAGATACTTGAACTCCTTCACTTGGGATAAGGACTCCCTCCCTACTTGGAGTAGACAATCCACCGGTTTCCTGCTAAGAACCATGGCCTCAGATTTGGAGGTGCTGATCCTCATCCCAGCCGCTTCACATTCTGCTGCAAACCGATCCAGTGAGTGCTGAAGGTCACATACTGATGACGCAAACAGGACCACATCATCTGCAAACAGCAGCGATTCAATCCTGAGCCCACCATACTGAAACCCCTCCCCTCCATGACTACGCCTTGAAATCCTGTCCATGAAAATCACAAACAGGATGGGTGACAAAGCGCAGCCCTGGCGGAGGCCAACACCCACTGAGAACAGGCCTGACTTTGTACCGAGAATCCGGACACAGCTCCTGCTTTGGGAGTAGAGAGATTATACATATACATACATTGTGTATATATCTTGTCTGTATTTATGGCAATGCATATATATATTATATTTATATATATAAATAATTAATATATAATAATAATATATTCTGTATATATATGCTCCATGATCATGACTCGCCTATATGCCTTACTTGCCTACCATTCAGTAATGCCTTCTGTTGCTTCCCAGCTAGCCTCAACAGCCACACTCTCTCCTCTGCCACGCTTCATCAGTATTCAGCCTCCGTTTACCCCTCTACCTTCATCTGCCCGCCTTTCCCCTAATCCATCCTTGTCCCCTGGAGCTAGCTATGATTGGGCAATCTATGATATCCAAACAAATCTGGGCAGTGCAGCACTAGTTGGACAGACTGCGGCAGCTTCTTTTTGCCGTCGATTTGCCGTGCGCAAGAAGAGCAACGGAAGTGAACAGGGCACACACAGGAGGCCCCCGTCACTTTTAAGCTGGACTTCATAGGAGCATTTTTTTCTGCCCCTATTTAGAATATAAAATATTCACCAGCGCTAATATATACACAGCAGACCGTCGACTTGGTGTATCCGGCCCTTAACATACGAGCTGAAATTAATAAGCCTCAGTCAAGCAAAATACGAAAAACGGCTTGTCTATCACATTTTGTGAGATATGAATGTCAAGACAATCTTTTTTACATACTGTATGTGTTAGCGGTACTATTACTTGATATTCAACACAGCGGGCAAGGACAAGAGGCAGACAGTCACTCTGTGTCTCCTCCACAACCCACGGCTCCACTCAAGAGAGTGGTGCGCTGGTGAGCTCTCTGGAGGAAGGGCTGCACCACAATCATGGGGATCAATCAGCAACACATGGGACATCAGGGCACACAGGCACACCGCAGGGTACGTTCAACATCAATGGAGGGCATGTCAATGAGAAGGTGAAAAAGTGAAGGCTTGAAAAAACATCACTGAGTGTATTACGCCAGGCCAAAGTTGTGCCTGAATGTTCTTTCCGTAAAATCTACTGTGCAGAATCCGATTATAGATTCCGGAAAGATTCCATCGTCAATTTGTGTTGGATAAGTGTTTCTACTCTGCATACTTTACATTACATTTATAAACTTCACGATTAATTAAACAATTCCTTACACACGTTATCAATAAAACAATAGATCCAAGGACATCTTGGTTTACATATATATGTCATACATGCCTACAGCACACATTGAGATATAGGATTGGATTATGTATTATTATTTACAAGTCAATCATGTTTGCTTCATCTTCCGCCAGATACAATCCATGTACCCATCGTCGTTCCAACGTTGTCTTCAGTTGACAGGCTTCCAAGTGATGACGTCCCTCGCCTAGCGATGCAAATACAGACTGTGGGCACTGTTGCCCCATCCAGCTAAAATGTTCAACCTGACCTAGATACTGATATAGAAAAGGTAACTTGTTGACCGGTCCGGAGAAACCCTAACGATGACTCATCACAGTTATGTAACCTTCTTACGGAGTGGCACCGTTGTAGCAATCCATCAATGGTCTACGTGGGGCATCGGCGGTCTCACACTCTAGACCACAGTCACATCCCTACTCTGTCTGGCTTCACATGGCCATACCCGTTCGTGTTTTACTTTGGTTTCTCTTGATCAGCACGCAAAGCTGGTCTCGTCCTCCTTCTCGCCAAAGAGGCTCCCTTCCACCTCGCCCTCGACGACCGGCAGGCCGTCGGCGGGCGGGCAGGGGCCAGGGCCGAGGCTGGCGGTGGCGGCTGTGGTGATGGCGGTAGCGTTGGCAGCGTTGGCCGTGTCGCTCAGTGTGCTCCGTAGCGTAAGCCTGGTGACGCTGAACGAGTGGCCCCGGGGTGGCCAGTGGCACATAACCTCCTTGAACATCTCCCTGAAGCGCGTGGACATGAGGTTGTAGAGGACGGGGTTGACGGCGGAGCTGAGGTAAAAGAACACCCCGGAGAGGAGGTGGACATACTGGAAGGTCTCCAGGTGGTCCACGCTCCAGTCGCTGATGAAGCTCCACATGAGGCGGTCGGTGTGGAATGGCGCCCAGCAGACGCCGAACACCACCACCAGGACGACTGGGGAAAGGAGAGATAGAGAGAGAGAGAGGGGGAGAGAGAGACAATGAGAGAGAGACATAGAGAGAGAGAGAGAGAGCAAGAGAAAGGGAGGGACAGACAGAGACCGAAAGGGAGATAAAGAGATATAGAGACAGAGAGGGTGGGAGAGACAGAAGAGGATAGATAGAGAGAGAGACAGAAAGAGAAAGAGATAGAAAGAGAAAGAGAGAGAGAAAGAGAGGCAGAGATAAAGAGAGAGGGGAGGGAGATAGATTTATAAAATTGGTTGAATTTCAAAAACACCGTAGTATGCTCTCTGAAGTGCATTGAAACCCTCTTCAACAGATGCAGTGCATCTCTTCATCGTAAAAAGCAATATGTACTTGAGATGGCTCTTTAATATCTGAGCCGTTAAGTACAGCCGTTAAGCTGTAAACTCATTCAATGAATGGTATTTCATGGTATAGCACACTTATAATGTCTTGTTTGAGATCATGTGCTTCATGGGGCTGCTTGTTGTATTTCTTTACATGGTATGTCTCTTGGCTCTCTGAAAATGTCCCAAATTCTGGTGCCCAAATTATATGTGTATAACTTTGACCTTGACGCTTCTTCCCTTTGAGCAAAGGGAACAAAGAATTCAGAACACTCGTCACATTTTGAAGATTTTTGGATATAATGCATGTACTCCCTTACTCATTATTCAAGAAGGAAGGAGTAAAGGAAATTTGAAAAGAGGGAACAATTTAAAACAAGCAGTGATTAAAAGGACTCCCTGCAGAGGTAGATAAGACATCGGGCCACCAACGGTCCAACCATCTATATTCTGGTTGCGTATTGCATGAACTGTTAAGTGCCTTTGACAACCAAGGTCCTGTGAACAAAGACATGCATTGACGTCAGCTCAGTGTCATTTCATTTAAAGATAGCACACGGTATGATGTGCTGCTGTTTCCGCTAAATGCCACGAGGTACGGCTCCTTACCGTCACGTGACTTATCTCAAGAATGACCTTCAACGTTTCAACCACAGCAAGATGTCAGAGTGGCTCTCTGTGTCTTGCAGAGCGATGTGATGGATATTTTCCTTGTGCTGTTGGTGCTGTCACTTTGAGTTATCATCAATTATGTACTGCCAGTTTCCATTTGGACTAAAGTTAGCTTTAAAATTCAAAACATCTCTGAGGCAATGTGTAAAATGTGCTAAAGCAAGCTTTAGTAAACTTTGGCTGTGTGTAAACTCAGCAGCAGACAGCAAGCACCTAAAGGAATACTTTGCTGTGTTTCAACCAGGTTTTGTACTTTTTGTACTACTACCCATATTACAATGTGGGTAATATATGTAAATTCAAAATGATAAATTCCCTTCTATTTTACAGGCATTCAAATTTTTTGAATTGTTCGACAAAAAAGTCTGCCGGGTGACAGTCAAATGTAAATCTTAATCTATTTATTGGGGTCACAAACATGTACACACACACAGTGACAGTTTATCTTCATCCAACCCATCCTTGTATTAGGAGCAGTGGGCAGCTATTGTATATACATTACCAGCGGGGCAGTGTAGGGGTCTGGTGCCTTGCTCAATGGCACCTCGGCAGTGCCCAGGAGGTGAACTGGCACCTTTTTCCAAGTACCAGTTCTCACTCCGTACTTGGTCCATTTCGGGACTTGAATCTGCGACCCTCTTTTCCAGAGAAGTCATTCATATTGTGTATATATATATATATGTATGTGCATATCACTTGTTTGAAATATGAAAGGGCTTTATACAAGGCTGTATTAAGAGCAGAATAGTTAAAAACACTGTCTTGTCTTCATATGTTTGAGGGGGTACAGGACTTTAAAAAAAGTGGGGCACTGCTGTAGGCTATAGTTACCACCTAGCTGGATTAAAAAAAGTTTCATTCGCTTTTCATTGGAATCAGACACCAAAACACTCGTTTAAAAAATCTCCTGTTAACTTCTATCAAAGGAGGTTTTTAATGAATGGCTATGCTAACAATTAGTGATGGCATCCAAAAAAGGTTACCACTCTTCCCCTTAGCACCAAGCCCAACCTTCTGAGTAGACTATGTATAACCTCTGAGTAGCCTATGTATAACCTCTGAGTAGGCTATGTATAACCTCTGAGTAGGCTATGTATAACCTCTGAGTAGGCTATGTATAACCTCTGAGTAGACTATGTATAACCTCTGAGTAGGCTATGTTTAATCTCTGAGTAGCCTCTGTATAACCTCTGAGTAGGCTATGTGTAACCTCTGAGTAACCTCTGAGTAGGCTATGTTTAATCTCTGAGTAGCCTCTGTATAACCTCTGAGTAGGCTATGTGTAACCTCTGAGTAGCCTCTGTATAACCTCTGAGTAGGCTATGTATAACCTCTGAGTAGGCTATGTATAACCTCTGAGTAGGCTATGTATAACCTCTGAGTAGGCTATGTTTAATCTCTGAGTAGCCTCTGTATAACCTCTGAGTAGGCTATGTGTAACCTCTGAGTAGCCTCTGAGGCTGCTGCAAGCCAAGCTGTTCTGAAAGTGTTACAAGAACAAGAAAGAGAACATTTGGAAATTCAGCGCCTGGAGGCAGAAGCTAGAAGGGAAGCAAAAATTAAAGCGTGTCTAGAAGAAGAGCATGTAGCTCTACAACAAACTCTGGATGAAACGGAATGGAGAAAGATACAGCATTTGGAAGCAGTAAAAGGTTTCAATGCAACACAAGCAAGAATGCAAGTGTATGACCAAGAAGAGTCCATTAAAGAAGAATGGAAAGACTTGCTAGAGAGGGATCTGGTAAGCAACCCAGTGCCTGCTCCCACAAGTCCTCAACGACAGGTTGTCACTACTTCCTCAAGTGAAAGTACAGCAGAGCTTGTTAAGATGCTAGCTGGTGCCTTAACTGCCAACAGAATATCAGTTCCTGAACCTTCAGTATTCAGTGGGGATGCATTGAAATACAATGACTGGAAACGCTCCTTTGAAACACTGATTGATCAGAAGAACATCCAAGACAAAGAAAAAATATACTACTTAAGGAGATATGTTAGTGGACAAGCTAAGAAAGCACTTGATGGTTATTTCCTGCTCGGAACCAAATCTGCCTATGTTGCAGCATGGGAGATTTTGGACGAGAGATATGAGAATCCATTTACAATTGCAAAAGCCTATAGAGACAAGCTTCAATCGTGGCCCAAGATGGGATCTAAGGACAGCTTTGAGCTCAGATATTTTGCAGACTTTCTCCGTAGTTGCGAGGCTGCCATGGTCCACATCAAGGCATTAGAAATCTTGAATGACAATGAATGAAAACAGGCAAATACTTTAAAGTTACCAGATTGGCTAACTGCAAGCTGGAATCGGAAGGTTATTGAAGTCCAAGAAGACCGTAATCAATTTCCCTCCTTCAGCCAATTTGTAAAGTTTCTGACAAGAGAAGCAAAGATTGCCTGTAACCCTGTCACATCATTGCAATCACTGAAGCAAGGTGAAGCTGAAAACACTAAATCTCAAAGACAACAAAGCTTTGCAGCAAAGACACTGACCACAAGTTCAGATGAAAAAAACATCTTAACATGTATTCTCTGTAAGAAGAATTGGCATTCTTTGCACAATTGCAGGAAGTTCATGGAGCAAGCTGTTCCAGACAGAATCAAGTACATTCAAGCTCAGAAGCTATGCTTTGGATGTCTCGAGACTGGCCATCAGTCAAGGAGCTGCCACAGTAGGAGTGTATGTGAAGTGTGCAAGAAGCAACATCCTACCTGTCTGCATGAAGAGCGTGCAAAGGAAGAACAAAGACCACCACAAGCCAATCAACAGAGTTCACAAAGGTTAAATACAAATCAAGAAAGATACAAAGAAAGACCTCAACCAACACAACAAGAAGAAAGAACCACAGCGGCTACCTCCAACAGAGTAATACTTGGTGAAGGTAACACACAAACAGCTGCTATAATTCCAGTCTGGCTTTCATCCACATGTCAACCAGCAGAAGAAATCTGTGTATACGCTCTGTTGGATTCTCAAAGTGACACAACGTTTGTGCTAAGTGAAGTAGCTGAGGCTTTGGAAGCAAGTAAAGAACAAGTCAAGCTCAAGCTATCTACTATGACCTCAAGAACCACAGTAGTAAGCGCTCAAAGAGTGAACAACCTACAAGTCAGATGCTTTTACTCCGGTAAAAAGATTCCCTTACCACCAGTTCCCTTCATTCCAGCCAACAGAACTCACATATCAACAGATGAAAGTGCAAAAGCTTGGTCTCATCTAGAGCACCTCTAAGGAGAGATTGCACTTCTGCAGGACTGTGAAGTGGGTCTGCTCATAGGGTACAACTGCTCACAAGCTTTACTTCCAAGAGAAGTTGTGTCTGGCAAAGAGAATCAACCTTACGCACAGCGTACAGACCTTTGATGGAGTATTGTTGGAAACTTGAATCCCTGTCTAGATTACGGAGACGCCATTGGCGTTAGCCATCGCATAGTAGTTAGACAAGTGTCACCAGGTGTAGAACCTTCTCTCAGTCTCAAAACTGAAGTACACTATGTGAGCCAAACAAAGTTAAAGACATTACTCCCTCAGACATCATAAAAATCCTCGAATCAGACTTCTCAGAAAGAGCTGGAGAAGAGGATTCTGTGTCCCAAGAAGATCTCAAGTTCCTGTCGAAGTTGAGAGAAAGCATCACACACAAAGAGAATGGTCACTACAAAATGCCATTACCTGACAACAAGATGTGCGCAGTACACCGCCTAAATTGTCTTGACAGAAGACTAAAAAAGGACCTACCTGTAAGAGAATGCAAGGTGGGAGAAATCAATGAGGATGATCCTGAAATTTGCAAGGCTATTGTGTGCAACACAAAGGCAAAAGAAGACAGGTCATTATTGGATCGCATACAGAAATTCTCTGATTGGTCAAGGGTAATAAGAGCAGTTGCAAGACTGAAACAACATGCCAAAGAACACCAAGGTGTGAAACAAAGAACCAATGAATGTACAACCATCGAAGAAAGGAAAGAAGCAGAACTTTTCATCTTCCAGCTAGTTCAATAGGAGTCCTTCTCAGGTGAGCTAAAGAGCGTGAAACAAATGAAAGCAGTTAACAAAGGCCCAAAGACAGTAACCTGTGCAAGCTAAATCCATTCCTGGATAAAGAAGGTATCCTGCGGGTGGGAGGACGCTTAAGTCAAGCTTCATTACACCCACATGTTAAGCAAAAATCACAGAAGTCTTTCCAGGGTCAGATAATAGGGTCAGAAAACTTAGATTACTGGTTAGCCAAACCACATTTGACAAAAAGGGGAAACCCACAATTTGAACGGTGTTCCTTTAAAGACCTGTACACAAGGTTGTTACTCTGCTTGAGGCAGAATAAGGTGTTTAATGTGTTGCCTGTGATTCCATGTTAAGTTGTTGTCTACAGGTCATGTCTATTTCAAAGGGTAAACGTTTACTTTGCACAAACATTTTGTGTGAAATCTCACGAGAAATGTGTGATTTGGTGGGAGTGTAAGTGCAGCTTTTACATGTTCATAGTTTAGCTGTAATATGTATTTCATAAGTTTAATAATTATTATTTGTTGTAATATTTCATGTGTGCAATATTTTGTCTTTTATTTTGAAGTCCAAGCTCACGTCTCGTTATGCTGTTCTCCGTGAGTTAGAGCAGTGATTCTTAAACTAGGGGTCGCGACCCCAAACGGGGTCGGCAAAAACTTCCGTGGGGTCGCAAAATTATTTGTTACTTCAGTCGGAAATTAGCTGTTATAACACCTGGTGAAACAACGAAAAATAAAATGTCAATACAATGAAAATCTGCCTTTTTCTCATTCCTACACGCTGTTAAGAGGGAGAGAGAGAGAGAGAAAAAAAGTTGCCCAGCTTTAAATGGCGTTTCGAATCGTTGATTGGTCCTATGATAGAAACAATGTAACAATCTGCGCCCACTGTTCAAACTCAATTTCTTCCCGGTTTTTTTACAATACGTCATAGTTAACTCGCCACGGTACTAGCCACGTTTGTGATACTAGCCACTTTTTTAGCCACTAGCCTAGTTATAACTTTCATCAAAAATGGACAGGTGGCTGCTAAAAAACAATGATATGAGCTCAGAAGTGCCATCTACCTCCAGTTGTGCACCTACTCCTCCGCGATCCTCAGATGGGACAAGTTTGGCCGGTGGTGAGAATAAAAAAGACCCACCAACGAGGCGTCGCCGATACCTGAAAGAATTTCTTCAATATGGATTCACGTGCCAGGTAAAACATGAGCTCGACCACCCACAGTGTGTTATTTGCGGCGATGTTCTGGCACATGAAAGTTTAAAGCCCACAAAAATGAGACGACATCTCGAAAGCCGACATCCAGATGATGCTCAGAAACCCATGACATTTTTTTTAAGAAAAGAAGCTGCGCTGCATGGGCAAAAGACCGTTGTGCATAGCCAAGCTACTGTGCCCACCAAAGCCTTGGCAGCGTCATACAAAGTGGCCCACCTTGTAGCCAAAGCACAAAAGCCACACACAATTGCTGAAAGCCTCATCCTTCCTGCAGCAATTGCGATGACCACAGCAATGCATGGTGAAAAGATCGCAAGTGTGCTTAAACAGATTCCCCTCTCCAATGATACCATGTCCAAACGCATTAACGACATCGCTAATGATATGAAATGCCAGCTCATCGAGAGAGTGAAAAACAGCCGGTTTTCTTTGCAGTTAGACGAGTCTACTGACTTGACTAATGTAGCCCATTTAATGGTTTTCATTCGCTACAGTCATGACGGGAAACTGCATGAGGACATGCTGTGCTGCTCTCCGATGGAAGGAAGATGTACTGGTGGAGACATTTTTAACTGTCTTAATGGTTGGATGGAGGAGACAGGCCTGGATTGGGATAAATGCATAAGCATATGCACTGACGGTGCCGGGGCTATGATGGGAAAACACAAAGGGCTGAAAGCCAAGGTCCTTAGCGTTGCACCACATGTCAAGTTCACACACTGCATTATCCATAGGGAGGCCCTGGCATCCAAGACACTTGAACCCGAGCTTAACAATGTTCTTCAAACAGCAATCCAAATAGTGAATTCGATCAAATCGCGCCCTTTAAATTCACGACTCTTCGCCCTTCTCTGCCAGGAAATGGGGTCTGCACATGAATCCCTTCTTTTTCATTCAGAGGTAAGGTGGCTTTCACGGGGCAAAGTTCTTACACGCCTGTTCGAGTTGCGAAGCGAGGTGCGCACCTTCCTCTCAGACGTGCATTCCCCTCTTGCAGACCATCTTACTGACTCGAGATGGTTATCATGTCTTGCATACCTGGCGTGCATATTTGACAAATTAAATAGTCTCAACCTGTCACTACAAGGCCCCAGCACAAACATCCTGACCCTCTCAGACAAAGTGAATGCTTTCACAAAAAAATTGCAGCGTTGGGCAGCCCGTGCAGAGAGTGGGGACTTTGAAATGTTCTCGGAGCTGCACGACTTTTTGGAGAGTGACATGAATGCCAATTCATTGAAAGAGTCAATAACCTGTCATCTTCGTAGTCTCCTCGACAAATTCAATCAGTACTTCCTCACGGAGAATGTAGAGCCTTTTGACTGGGTACGACAACCATTCACCAACTGCTCCTCAAACAACCTGCCATCTGAGCTCGAGGATGCGCTGATTGAGCTGTCCAGCGACCGCACATTGCAGGCGTCGTTTGCCTCAAAAACTCTAGATGAATTCTGGCTGTCAGTTGTGCAGGAATACCCCGGGTTGTCCAAGGCTGCCATGGACATCCTCACGCCGTTTGGATCAACCTATCTGTGCGAAAAGACATTTTCGTCCCTGGCCTACATAAAGAACAAATACAGATGTCGTCTCAACAGCATGGAGGAGAATCTTCGTGTTGCTGTGAGCAGCATCGATCCTCGAATTGACCTGCTATGCTCGCGGAAGCAGGCCCATCCTTCTCATTGACATGGCGTCCGTTATAAGAGGAAGTGAGATCGTTCCAATCATACACACTCTCTGTTGACTCTTGACTCCCGTTTGATTTGGACATTTGTTTCATTGCTTTGTTTGTTCCAGTTCTTGTTTGCGTTAATAAATTGTTGCCGCCCAGGCCTTTTCTTACACATTGCCTATTTGTTTTTGCTTGATTGACAGTCGTTACCATGGGTTTGCAATGCATAACGTTGTCCTGGCAACGCGATTTACAGCCCGCCTCCAAACAACCAAACTGCAGATGGCATTGCTGTTTCTTTCAAAATGTAAATTAATCAATGTTACGAGGTGAAAATCACTACCAATCGAAACATGTCGAGGCGTTTATGTATTCTTCTGGAGTATTAAAAGGAAAAGTTTGCGCTAGCATGAAAGATAAAGTTTATATAAAAATAATCTCTTCTGTATCACTCAAATCATTGGAGACGCAAACTCGTAAATTAATTCACACAAAATCGTTCCTTTTCCATAAAATAATCGTCCATACGTTGTTAATTTGTTTGGATTGGAACAAAAAATCGGTTGCTACGGAAACGTGACGTCACACTTACACACTTTTGGGAAAGTGGGGTCACCAAACCTCTCCAGTTTTTTTTGTGGGGTCGTCAGACAAAAAGTTTAAGAACCACTGAGTTAGAGAGAGAGAGAGGGAGAGAGACAAGAAACTGAGAGTAAGATGCAGGGATACTGTTACTGTTCCATTAGTTTAAGTATTTTCTTATAAAGTTGTAAGGACTGAAGAATACTTTCCTCGGTTTTCAGAGCATGCAGCCAACGAGGTATGTTGTTGTGTTTGTATTTATTTTACGTTTATTACTTTACTAAAGTCATCTCACATGCTGTGAATGTTCTTGTGTGTCTAACATGGTTCTATGTTTGTCATTTATACTGTTTGTTTATGTGCAGTTTTCACGGTGGATTCGAAGAGGAATAAACCCGTTATGAGAAAGCCACTTGTGTCTGCCTGTGGTTCGAGGGAATTACAAGTAGGCTATGTATAACCTCTGAGTAGGCTATGCTTAATCTCTGAGTAGCCTATGTATTACCTCTGAGTAGACTATGTATTACATTTACATTTACATTTAGGGCATTTGGCAGACGCTTTTATCCAAAGCGACCTACAAGGTGTACATTTGTTGAAGTAGACAATAGCATAACGCTGAGGTACGCCAACATAAAAATAGAGCAGTTCACAAGCATTCATATTAACAAGATGAATAACACAATTTGGTACTGCCAGGTCACCTGCTTAAGTAGCTGTGATAAGAGCATGTTATCAACATTAAGGATATACACTTGCTAGAATATACAACATGCTAAGAGCTATTAATGTCAGGACTTAAGCAAGTTAGGGGTTCACAAAGGAGAAGGAGGGTTCATGGAGAGTCCAGGTGGACTCTAAACAGGTGGGTCTTGAGTCTCTTGCGGAAGCTGGCGAGGGACTCTGCCGTCCTGACATGAGACGGGAGTTCATTCCACCTCTATTACCTCTGGGTAGACTATGTATTACCTCTGAGTAGACTATGTATTACCTCTGAGTAGGCTATGTATAACCTCTGAGTAGACCATGTATTACCTCTGAGTGGACTATGTATAACCTCTGAGTAGACTATGTATTACCTCTGAGTAGACTATGTATTACCTCTGAGTAGGCTATGTATAACCTCTGAGTAGACTATGTATTACCTCTGAGTAGGCTATGTATTACCTCTGAGTAGACTATGTATTACCTCTGAGTAGACTATGTATTACCTCTGAGTAGGCTATGTATAACCTCTGAGTAGACTATGTATTACCTCTGAGTAGACTATGTATTACCTCTGAGTAGGCTATGTATAACCTCTGAGTAGACTATGTATTACCTCGGAGTAGACTTTGTATAATCTCTGTTATGCAGTATTTTCCTGCACCTCCACCTTCTGTAAGTCCCATCCAGGTGATGGATTGGGCTTCATGCGTTTGATTCCATGGACAATGTGGATATTTCAGGTACACACAAGGTACAGCATCAATTACACTTGTAGTACCCCAAGGGTAGCTTGGGGTCCCACCAGAGCCAAGAAGAGGAGACTTGCCTGCGGTTACGTTGTTGGGGGCGTATATCTCCCGAGGGAGATACATGGAGGGCTTTAGGACCCGGGGGAAGGTGAATGAGTTCCCGGATTGAAACCCCCAGCTGGGAACAATAAGCACCTGAGTAAAGCAGGCGCTTAAAAGACACAGGTAGAGGGTTGTTTGGGAGGGAGGAAGAAAAGGGGGGTGAACGGAGTGAGACCTTGCTGCCGCGAGGTCTAGCCATGTGGTTACCTGCTGTTCTGCTGTTTCGTTTGTGATCCGAAGGAAAGGAGAAGCCGTCTCACCCAGGAGCTTGGGAAGCCGCCAGAGGGTGAGAGGACCGCGGACCAGGCGTGAGACGCCGAAGACAAGCTTTTGTTATTTTTCATTCCTTACCTTAACCCCCAAGTTTATAGAGAAATAAAAGGACATTTTTGTTGAAACCTCAAAAACCCGCTATTTTTGTGCCTTCTTGAGCGTGGGCGCTCACACACTATACATGTATCCAAATATTGTCCTCCGGCGCCATTGAGACATTTTGGGGAATTTAATTACCATGTTTAAACAGAAATCATACTTCAGTTAAACCAAATTTTAGAAAGTCACATTTGGAGCCATGCTAAAAAGTGCCATTAGATGCCGGTCTTAGAAATCAGTATAATTCTCAAGGCATGAATCGGCCCAGACTGTATGACACCAATGATAGTTTACTACTCTGATACTTTTTACTAAACCTCTAAGAATGCTCCTGTCTGGCTACATTTATGACACCGATACAAAATGTAAGTAATTATATCTTGTAATTAATTGTTTTTAAATTTACCGCTCCAGTGCTGTCCAATGTCCATTCATGACTCCCCACAGACCGCAAATAATTACAATTAATCATTGTAATGGCTCAAACCAACATGAACACATTCACTCCTCTCTGTTCAAATTCTGGTTTAACACAACCGCCTCTCTTGATACTCACACAACATCTTTGTGACCTGCTGATGGCGGGCTTTCTGCTGCTGCCTGCGGACGTTACAGAAGCTGTCCTGGCCCGAGCTCGACTTGGCCTCGAAGACCTGCAGCATCTTCCCGCGTCTCAGATGCAGGCCGATGAGCAGGTAGAGCACGCTGATGGTGAGCATGGGCAGCACGAAAAACACCAGCGTGGTTACCTGGATGGTCAGGTTGTACCAGCGGGGGCTCAGTGGCACGCAGATGGCCGAGTCCGCCATGTCAGTGGCCCCCGGGGCGTCGAGGCCTCGGGAGCCGGGGCCCCGGCCGGGCAGGGTGTCTATGCCGTGCAGGCAGGTATTTGGCAACGCGCACAGAACCGAGACACCCCACACGGTCAGGATCACCCGCTTGGCGTGGGTGCGAGTCACCACGTATTTTGCACGCAGCGGGTACACCACGGCGATGTAGCGCTCCACACTCAGTGCCGTCACGTTGAGGATGGAGGCGAAGCACACCATCTCGAACAGGAAGGTCTTGAAGTAGCAGCCGCCCACCCCTAGCAGGAAGGGGTAGTTCTGCCACATCTCGTACAGCTCCAGCGGCATGCCCAGCAACAGCACCAGCAGGTCCGACACCGCCAGGCTGAACAGGTAGTAGTTGGTGGGCGTCCACATCACCTTGTTGCGGGCGATGACGGTGCACGTGAGCACGTTGCCCATGGCGCCCACCAGGAAGATGGCGAGGTAGGTGAGGCAGACCGGGAGGAACATGGGAGAGCGACGGGCCCCCCGGTACCTCTCCAGATACTCCTGGTCGGTCAGACACACGTCTTCCAGCTCCATGCGACTCAGGTTCAGGGCAGCAGTCAGGTTGTCGCAGGGTGATTGTGGCGGACAAGTGAAGCCATTTTGGCTGCCAGTCAGGTCAGAAGTGCAATTGTAGCTCGTCATTGTGCTGGCCTGTGGTAGGTATCTGAAAAATAAACAAGGAAAATATCAACCAGGACTTCCTCTGTTGAGAGAGATGTTGATGTCTTTTTGCAAAGATGGCCAAATAAAGACACATAAAGAAACAGCTGTCTTAAAATAGAAAGCAGTCCTAGCACAGGATAATGAGAAATTATGCTGATGTGAACATTTGCAAGGATTGTAATGATGGGGAGGCTCAAAGGGACTTCATTAATGCTAATGCTCTTGCTGAGTTTATTATAGCCCCTATTATGTCCAATGCTTTTCCAATGACCAACACAGAGGAGATGCTTTGCTATAAGCATATGCATATACTACAATTTCAAAGTATGATTGTAGCGAGTACCAACCAAGCACAATGGACATTTTAGGCGATGACAGCTGGTTGTTGTTTGTTTCAGGCATTTGAAATATTCATGGACATATGGTAAACCATCAGGTGGCACTGTTTTGAGTTGCAGCTGGGAGAGTAGGCTTCAAATTAGATTCTGACCTTTTAGACAAGGACATTTGTAATTATAGTATTATATTAAATATATTTGGTATGCAAGGTAACACACACACACATGGTTGGAAAGGACACCAGAGTAAGAAATACTCATGGTAAACATGAGGACAACACCAAAACCACATGGATGTCAATATACATGTTTACATGGCTAAAGGGCAGATCTGAAACATTTATATTTCTGTGGCACATAGCCAGATGACACTGCTTCATCTCCTACATCGCTTTTACTATGGGATTTCTCAAGGGACAATGTTGGGGCAGATGCTTTTCTTTATTCACTGTGCTTCCTTATGGTGATGTCATTGGAAAGTGCAATGTTAATTTTCACTGTTCTTAAGATGATCCAGTGTCCAGGCTACCATCACTA
>CM051004.1:11588102-11750602 GCA_027704905.1 Muraenolepis orangiensis | reverse complement strand
TGACAGAAACTGTCAACTGACATTGATTAATTAACTATTCAATGTTGCATCTTTGACAATGTAACTCAAATGTTCTTACCCATATGGGCTTAATTAGCAAAGCATGATCAATTCCTTTACACATACATGTACATAAACAAAAGTTTGCTTCTGAAGTTTGAAATGATGTCTTATGAAGTGATTTCAAATTGTACCACAAAACAACACTTAAGTCTTAGGTAATATAGTACCGGTCCTATGTACAAAATCTCATGTCAGCTATTTTGGTCACAGGCAGTGAACCACAGAGAGATGGTTTGAGTCTGTACCTTTCCTTTGCCACAGGTAAACATGTTGCTCAGCAGGT
This sequence comes from Muraenolepis orangiensis, assembly GCA_027704905.1. Classification (NCBI taxonomy): domain Eukaryota; kingdom Metazoa; phylum Chordata; class Actinopteri; order Gadiformes; family Muraenolepididae; genus Muraenolepis; species Muraenolepis orangiensis. Next base: position 11,750,256 of record CM051004.1, on the reverse strand, counting down.
GTTTCTGAAGCAGGCATGGCCCCGCTGTAAAAAGGCAACACGGTGACTAAAGACAGGAAGTGATTTTACCAGCAGCTAGGTGTCAGGTATCGTGTCTTTTCCTGCTGAATTATTAACCGGATATGTTCCCAGCGCTGCATGTTAATGTTTATCAGGTGCGCCCTGACAGAGGCCTTATTAACACCGCCGCTTTGAATCTCTCTTCAAATTGCAAATTAAAAACGGTTGTGAGATTGCGATGCAAACGTCACAAGGGGTAGAGTTAGTAGGACCCAGAACACAGACCAAAGACCAGTGAAGTGATAACGTGAGGCTGTATTTAAGTAGGCACTACAATAGAACGGTCGGGGACAGGCCAGGGGTCTGGATACCAGGAAGTCGGGGTAGCGACAGGTAGTAGACAGGGGAGTTGTCCGGGACAGGCGAGGAGTCTGGATACGGGGATGTCGATCAGCGGGATACCGGCAGGTAGCAGACGGGGGCGTAGTGCGGGACAGACACCGTAACCGTGACAGCAAAGACAGACGTTATATAGATGTAACTCGGGAGCGAGTTATACGAGAGATGCGGACAACCGCGGTTCCTCCAATGGTTGTAGAATGTTCCTCTCCTGTAAACGAGGCCATAGACTCCCTAGACCTGGGTTTAGGGCTACTCTGGAAAACTACCATGGACATGCCGCTGCCCTGGGGCTCACACACAAGATAAACACACAAGATAATAAATTAAGAATATAATCAAAGCAAATGAGCTAGGCTAAGAGGGTAAAATAAGATAAGACACCTCCAATTAAATTTCCTGGTGAGTTCAAGACCACTGTTATTACAATCCTAAGGCCCACAAGATTACGTTATCTCACCACTGTCTTCTGCACACTGCCTTGTTTAAGATATTGATTATGATCATATATTTGATATATTTTAGTTACGGCAAGGAGCGTCATTCATCATGCGCATTACGGGCCGAGAAAAAGACGGTTGGTTTTCATTCACAGGTTAGGGCATCCTGCTCAAGGTAAACACTACAGGTAAACACATCAGGGCTCTGGATTACCCCACCCTCTAAAGTACAACCATATTTCAGGTTAGACACATTGCCCATAGATAATGAATTGTTTCTAAATAAAACCCATCTGAAATGTACAAAACAGGCTGAACATTTTCGAATGCATACTCTCCCAGCCTCACGCTAGATTGTACTTTGCATTTTGTTTGTGAAAGGTTGTTTCCAATATTCAGTGCAGCGTGAAGAAGCATAATGATCTTCTGTACAACTATGGTTAGTGAAGTGGGCTCTTTCAACAAGTGGTTCTGTATGGAAATCTCAGAGGCTCAAGATATTATATAGAATATTGCACCTGCTCACCCCACTCCAGTAAGGGCCCCCTGGAGATCAAGAAAATTGTAATTTAGTTATTTTAGGAGTGTTTCACATGGTGTCACGGCAATTCCAATCCCCCCCCCTTGGTGCTTATTATACACATTCACAATAAGAAGTATATAACAACTGGCTGCTTGGTTAATCTAGACGTGTCGGTGAAGATGAAGGCTTGAACTTCAGATCACATATGTGAAATCCTCATATAGTAATAATATCAGCATTGTACATGCGTTTGGTCATCATATCAAGCTGTCCAAACATATATGATCTAATGAAGTTAAAATGTCATTGTGGTTTTTGAAGTATTATACTTCACAATTACTACACAATTATATTTGAATACATTGTGTTTTAGAAATTCGTACTGTGGGAGGGAATGGGAAGTAAGCATTTCATTGTACTATCGTGAATCTTGAATCAATCCTGTGTTCGTTAAAAAAGGAAAGTTGGTGATAAATTCCCAGGGATGAAAGTAACGGTGTCACATTCCTAATAATTATAAATAATCTGCTTCAGTAAATCTGCTTTATATGCACATCATTGTTTAATACTGCAATCCAAGACACCCTTGGTACCTGTTTGGGGAGGGAGGGAAAGGGGAGGGAGGGAAAGTTTTCTTCATTCACTGCTGGGACATGGCACTTCTTTGAGGTGAGTGACTGGACGGGTGCCCAGAATGGTGTTGGAGGAGGGATGACACTCTGGTCAGCAAAGGGACAGACATTCCTGATGCCGCTGAGCTGTTTCCTTTGTTGCCAAGGACAGACACGACAGTCTACGAGGATCCAGTCGCAGTTTGGAGATGCCCAGTGATGTGCCACCAGTTCCACTATGAGGATGCATCAGGCAGTGACCCATGGACAACTGACATACAGGGACATCAGCTGCTTGTGCACCACGATACAAAATATGAACTATGAGTTCTTTAATGCAAAGTGTTTCAAGCTCTGCCATCAACAGACAGCTCCCGCGGCTCCCACAGCCACAGAAGCTCAGGGGCAGTCCTGACGTTATGGGCAAATGGTGTGTGATGAATTGCAACAGTTACCTGTACCCTGGCATCACCACAGATACAAGAGAAACACACGTTGAGGTCCAACAATTAAAGTCAACAGGTTTTTATGGCCAGCCTGCAAAGATACCATTGGTACCTGTTTGAAGACATTGTGTGTATCCCCCACAGATAAGAAGTCAGGCCCAAACTAGAGACAGCTTCTTATAAAACACCAGGCAGGTTTGTGGGAGCTAAGGTGCTGTTCTGTGCATCTTTACGTCACACGGATGGGATGTTGGAGACCCAAATGGGAGGGGGGACTAATGGGCCAGCCTCACTGGGGATATAGGGGTTTAGATTGGATTAAGTTCTGGGTTGGCACACACACACACACACACACACACACACACACACACACACACACACACACACACACACACACACACACACACACACACACACACACACACACACACACACACACACACACACACACACACACACACACACACACACACACACACACACACACACACACACACACACACACACACACACACACACACACACAAATTACATCTGAAACATGTAAAAACTTGAGGTTTGGGTCTCCTTTAAAATTATAAATATTTATTCTAAAATAAAACTTGCACCATTAAAAACCATTAATAATAATAAACACTTTCTTGAGGGGAAAACAATTAGTTTACATGCTTTTGAACATGCTTTTAAAAGTATACATGAATTTGGTAACAAGACTGAGAAAAAGTGCAACCATCTTCAAGTGAGATTGACCAATATACATTTTGAATAGTTAAATATGTTTGTTATTAGATCCAGTGTTGACAATATATTCTATATTAAGTTTTTCAGGAACGAGTCCCTCATAACAACTGTTACTAATACTAATGAGTGTGTTCAATTAATGTATGTGTTTGTGCAAACAACTGTTTATATTATTGCATGTTTGTGTATTGGTACCAAAGTAAGTACATTTCTGACGATGGTGAAGCAGGCGCTAACGCTAGCCATATTAGCTGTATATGCAGTATATGCATTATTCCTGGTGATATTCTGATTGGAAATCGACCCGGTGTAGAGTTGACACTTGGTGGACACTTTAGACACCTCCTGAGATGGAAACCTGGTTTAATATGTCTCACACACATCTACTGAGGATGGTCATGGACATCGTCTGCAGACAAGCCTGCAGCTTCGCAATGTAGTCAAGGGTGTCATAAAGCACACCTACAAAATACAGTAATAAAACACTGTAGCATGTCATTTCCTTTTACTCTAACGTTATAATGGTCAGCCGCATCATGGTAAAACATACAGGAGATAGTTAGAGCTAATTTACACATATGTTCTTATCCTTTCAGCATAATCATTTTGAATGCCATCAAGCTACGGGTATAGGCTAATGTCACAACATATTTATATTTCTTTATAATGGTTCAAACTAAATGTCACCTGTTTTCCCATGGTTTTGAGACTTGTGTCACGGCATGCATTTGTTTCTATCTCTGACATAGAACCACAAAGAGCCGGGGCGCTTTTCGGCTCCTGACCAAATCTGATGGTTTGTTAATTGTTTTTGTAGTTGTTCCAATTAAAATGACTGGGGACAGCACCCATCTTTGGCCGAGCGCTCCCTTCATTGTAACCAGCAGCCGTAAATATGATGACTGCAAACCAAGGTGCTTTCCTTAGGACTAACAAAATATATCCCTTCATCTCTTTTATGGCTCTCACCCACTTGATCGGTCCCCATTTGGAGGGAATTTGCAGAAATTAATATAGGGCTGTTTGGAGTTTGTACACTGAGGTACACAACATAAACTTGTTCGTGGACTGCACCATTGTCACCTGAAATAGCAGTACCCCGTAAAGGTAATGTGCAATATATGTCCACCCTGAGAGCCACCCCTACTATATCTGGCATATAAATGAAATAAGTATATTTTGTGTTGTGGTCTGGTCCTCCCCCAGTGTTATTTTAGACTGGGTCTGGACATGCCACTGATACGTATTTCACAGTGCACGAAAGTGGTTGTATGTTCAACTTTAGGCAGTGGGCACAAAGCAGTGACTCTTGCTCATCAACAACAGAGTTATTGGCCAAACTGATTTTGGCAGCGTAGGGATAAAAGTAAATTAAAACATTCAAGCCATTATTTGAATGTCAGCGAGACTCAGGAGCTCATCGTGGACTTCAGGAGTGGACTGCAGTCGTCAGCTGCTTCCATTTCCTTGGGCTACAGACTTCTGATGACCTGGTGTGGTCCCGCAACACGGAGGTCATGCTGAAGAAGGCACACCAGCGCCTCTATGCCCTGCGGTGCCTCAGAAAAAGCAGAATAGGCCAGAGGTGGCTAGTGAACTTCTACCGTGGCACCGTAGAGAGCGTCCTGACTAGTGGCGTCACTGTGGTACGGCAACACCACTGCACAGGACAAGGAAGTCATCCAGAGGGTCGTGAGGATGGCAGAGATCATCGGGTGTGCACTTCCATGCATTGAGGAGATATGTAGGACCAGATGTCAGAAGAAGGCCATCTCAATCATAAAGGACTGCAACCACCCTGGACACCAGGGTGGTTGCCCCCCTACTGTCCGGTCGCCAGTTGCGCAGGACTACTAGGTTTAAGGATAGTTCTAATCCACAGGCAGTGTGCCTACTGAACTGCTAGGAGTGCTGCCACTATCATAAAATTGTCATTAACATTACACTTTTATACTTTGCTGGACTTTCTGGACTCATTACAGCTACTGCACTGCACTGGCACTTTAAATGCTTTTAAATATTTTGCACAATTCAACACATGTACATATTATGTTTCAGTCACTTTGCTGTTCTTTTTTTGTAAATTTTTATTGTATATATTTTTGGTTCTCGTTGAGTCCATTTTTACTGTCAGAACAGTTCAAATGGATTTCCGCACACAGCGCCCCACTCCATAAGCCACGCTCCCAGCCGTTGGCACAAAGCACTCTGCACGAGCGTTTATCTGTGCGTTTGTGCGTGCGTGTGTGTGTGTGTGTAATTGGTCCAACCAGTAGCCTTCAGTATCTTAGCAACAGTGAGAATGCAACCTTTTCTATTTCACGTGTGCTTACTTTACTAGGATACAGGCCTGGCACTAGTTAAGCCTCTACTGCGTGCCTCTACTTTGTGACATACATGTGTGTATATATATATATATATATATATATATATATATATATATATATATATTATATATATATATATATATATATATATATTAGGGCTGTCAAACGATTACAATTTCTAATCAGATTAATCACAGCTTAAAAATTAACTACCGCCGTTAACGCGATAATTTTGACAGCATTAAGATTAACGTTTAATATTCATTTAATTTCAGCCTACAATGAATGGTCACATTATATGATGGAAGGCTTACCGGCAGGGCTCTAGAAGGGTCTCCAGTCTCTGGATCGTGTCCCATTCTGGTGGCGTCAGCATAACAACTTTATGCTGCTGTTGATCCAGGGTTGCTTTTTTGTTCCAACCGTGTTGGAACGTCTTGGATCAGTGGCTCCTGCTTCTGCCCGAGTGCCCCTTGTTCTACTTGCAGCTCCGCTGTGTTAGTCGGGCTGTGCTTGAAATGGCCCACAATTTTGCGACACTTTGCCAACGCACCGACAAATCCACTGTCAGAGAGACTCACGGTGATGCTTCTCTGTAAGATGTGTGCAATACAGGGCATGTGATCGTACGGTTCTTCTGTTTTCATTACAGTTAGCGCAAAGTATTTTAATTCCCATGTCTCAGTGATTTGATGTGCAGTTACTCCCAGGTAATTAGTGTTACTCACTGACGTCCAGTGGTCTCCTGTCAGTGCGACATAATCCGCTTGAGCTAAAGCCTCTTTTTTTTCTCCTTTTCAGTGTCAGAGTTCGTGGATTCTAGTCATTATTTTGCCTCTTGATGGTGGCTTGTAGGATGTGTCGAGGGACGCAATTTTCAAAACATCGGCGAAGCCCTTGTCTTCAACGATGCTAATCGGTCTACAGTCCTTTGCAACCCATTTGGCAATTGTGTTGGTTAATTGATCCGAGGTGGACTTGCTTACTGGCCTGCGTTCATTCAGGTGGTCTGACGCAAGCCAGGTGTTGCACTGGAAGTGGAAGCCCCAACAAACGCCTGCTTAGCGTTGAGATGGTACTTTAAACTTGGTTTAAAGTACTTTTTAACTCAAATTCCCCATCCAGAGGGCCAACCTGTTGTTCTAGCTCCATGTTGTTTTCATGCATCCACCCCGCTGGAACACTAGAGCGACGTCTAGTGTGTTGGTGGAATTATGGGATGTATGGGGCGGGCCATTCTGCGCATGCGTTAAATGCGTTAAATATTTTAACGCAATTAATTCCAAAAATTAATTACCGCCGTTAACGCGATCATTTTGACAGCATTAATATATATATATATATATATATATATATATATATATATATATAGTTGTAACAAAGTAGAGGCACGCAGCCTCTACTGTGTGCCTCTACCCCGTACCACCTTGACTAAAGCCGGATGCTCTAATGCTCTCCTGCGATTACTCCCAGACTGATTTCCAGTTGCTGACCCTGCCTGCCTTGGACCTGTCCATCTCCCCTGTTTCCTGACCCTGTCTGCCTCGGACAGTTCTTGCCTGTTTTCCGACCCTGCCTGCCCTGGACCTGCCAGTTCTGCCTGTTTGTCGAACCTGCCTGCCTTGGACCCGTCTCATCTGTTTCTCAAACCAGCCTGTCCCCGATATACCTGCCATGCCTGGTTCCCCATCCTCTGCCCGACCTCGACTACGACATCTGTCCGCCAATGAGATATTTTGAAAAATATAATTGAATCTTGACTCTTATCTTGACTGCTACTTCCATATAGTATATATTTTTGGATTGTATTCATTTCAAAATAAAAGGTTCACAGGCATTTGTTCCTGTCGACAGCAATTCAAAACCCCTTTGGTGGTGTTTTCTAAATAATAGCCATGCAGTGTGAAGTACAGGTAACACTGACCTGGGTAACTATGCTCCAGGCCTTTTTTCATTAATTTATGTGTACAAGTGTGTACATTCATGGCAAACTCATCAATTACATAAAGCAGCAGCAATTATCACGAGGCATAGGTATGAAATAAAAACATTCTCCCATAAATGAAAGAGGCATTCATTAGTGACACATAAGATGAAACGTGATTTTCTTCAGAGGGACCACCATGCAAACACCAGATAGTGATCCTGCTGTGTGTGGAGACGCTGGATTGACTGCCGGTTTGTTGCTTAATCAGGTTGGACTACAGGCACTAAGATGCTTAAATAGCAGGTTCCAATTGAATTGTTAGTACAAGTACTAGCACTCCTGAATGTTAATAGTGTAAAAGTAGCCTGTGCACGTTGTGCTGTGCAGTACTATGTGTGTCACGGTCTGTGGACCAGAGAGGCAGATGGATCACCAAAAGCAGACACTGGATACTTTAATGAGTCAGTTACTGTGTTGCTTCTATGACACAGTCAGGGAAAAAGCGGTAACAGTTCCAATTGGGAACTCGATCCTTCAAAAAGAAAATACAAAGGTTCCAAAAATACAGGGCAGGCAACAACAAAGGAGTTCAGAGCAGAACAGGCAAAAGGCTAAATCATTGATCAGAGTTACCAGGGTCAAAATCCAAAATGAAAGAGCAAATGTCAGAATCGAGCGAGAATCAAGATTTCAGTTCATTTCCCAGTGAGTGATCTGCAACACAACCTTTAACAGTGTGCCTGATGAGGGGAAACAGGTGCACTCAGCTGAAGTGCCGAGCCTCGGGGGGCAACATGGAGCGAACTGTGGACCCAGATAAGAACCCAGATCCATAGACATGCAGGGGTACCAGGAAAACCCGGCTCAGGAACTGGACGGGCCGGGCCGATTTGAGACAATGTGTCATTTACTGATCGAAACATCTATAGACATTGTTGCCACCAGATATGCTTACTCGCCCTTCCACAAAGTATTGGCATATGCGAAGTGTAACGTTGGAGATCTAGATGGTCTTGCAAGTTGCCTTAGAAATAGCGCAACCAGCGCATTGTTTCTGGGACAACATGTGTGTCCATTTAAAGTAGCCCATTACATTAGATTTACTTTATGTTATATATATATATATGTATATATATATACATATATATATATATTGTACATTATATATACGATACATTACCCGGGAAGACAGAAAATAGGAAAGAGCGAAAACAGCATATGATAACAAATGATAATGATTATCCATAATCACAGGTTATCTGTTGATCTGAATGATAGGTTTGATTATGTCTTGTTTACATAAAGTCAAGGTATTATAAACACAGGCAAGAACAATCAGTTAAACACTTGCATGATGAGCCATGGCATACAATGGAATACAATGGAATACAATGGCTGGGGGCAGATGTCATGATTAAATTGACATCATTCCCCCCTCCTGGCCCATCACTGAGCACACCAACACACCCCAGCTAATGCAGGCTGCCGGCTGTCAGTATTTCTTAAAAAAACACCTGTTGTTCCACTGTTTAAATGACTATTCAATGAATGTAATGCACTGTTCTCTGGGTTACCAGCCATGCTATGAACACCTCCAGCTTGTGCAGAATGCTGCTGCTAGATTCATGACTGACCTCGCTCCACTGGCTTCCAGTTAATGCGAGGTCAGATTTCAAGGTGCTACTACTTACTTCCTACACAGATTAGCACCATCATACCTGAAGGACCTTATTGTTCCCTATTGTCCATCTCGGCCCCTTGGCCCCTTCAGGAGCCGGCCTTCTATCAATCCCAAAGGTTAGAAATCAGCAGGTAATAGAGCGTTCTCCTACCGAGCGCCCTATTTGTGGTGCTGACCTTTAGGGCAGTCAATGGAACTGCCCCAGCCTACCTCCAGGCGTTGGTCAAGCCCTACATCCCAGTCAGAGCGCTCCGCTCAACTTCTGCCAGGCGACTTGTTCGACCTTCACTGATGACAACCAAGCATCGCTCTTCCAAGACCCAGCTCTTCACGGCTCTGGCTCCACAGTGGTGGAATGAACTCCCGTCCCATGTCAGGATGGCAGAGTCCCTCGCCAGCTTCCGCAAGAGACTCAAGACCCACCTGTTCAGAGTCCACCTGGACTCTCCTTGAACCCTCCTTCTCCTTTGTGAACCCCTAACTTGCTTAAGTGCTGACATTAATAGCTCTTAGCATGTTGTATATTCTAGCAAGTGTATATCCTTAATATTGATAACACACTCTTATCACAGCTACTTAAGCAGGTGACCTGGCAGTACGAAATTGTGTTATTCATCTTGTTAATATGAATGCTTGTGAACTGCTCTATTTTTATGTTCGCGTACCTCAGTGTTATGCTATTGTCTTCTTCAACAAATGTACACCTTGTAGGTCGCTTTGGATAAAAGCGTCTGCCAAATGCCCTAAATGTAAATGTAAATGTAAATGTAAATGTGAATGTAAATGTGTGGAACAGTCTGCCACCTGTAATCAGGGCAGCAGACTCTGTTGACATTTTTAAATCCAAACTTAAAGCCTAGCTTTTTACATCGTTGTTTGTCTCCGAGGAGTGCCCCTCAGCTCTTATTACAGCTCAACTGACTCGGTAGCGCAGCACTACAAGATACAAGATACAATATATTTTTATTGGCCATTTGTAACAAGTACTAGCCTAACAAACTAGTAACAGACTAGCCTACCCCTGCTGCCGATAGGTACTAGACTAGAGGTTCTCTACATGTTTCTTGCCCACTCTACCCCATCTAATCATACCACAGTCTGCTTCTGTTTTCCAGTGTACTGCTGTGATCCCCACCTGAAGGATACCGGCCAGCACCACACACAAATTATATTCTCATTTTACAAATTTTTTTCCTTGTACTTCCTTGTACATTATTATGCATGTCACTTATGGCACCCATTGCACTCCTGAACCATCCCTGGAAGGAGGGATCCCCCCCTCTGTGTTCCTTCTCAAGATTTCTCCCTCCATCATTAAGGGATTTTTTTCTTGCCCTTAAGGGGGCTAGGGTTTGGGGGGGGGGGGTTGTAAATATGTGGCCTGTGAAGCCCTTTGAGACTGTAACTGTGATAAAGGGCTATACAAATAAAATTGACTTGACTTGACTACTCTTTAATCAGGGACACCAGGGCAATTAGTTTAAATGTCTAAAAGAGTAGAGCTACGGCTAAAGCAGAAAAAGCTTATTTCACTATAATTCATCACCTCATTCATGAAGTAAACATGGATTTTTTCACCCACCAAAACAACCTAAAGATTCGATCTGCAAACCCCTTCTGCGCACTGCAGCCCCTCTGGCCTCTTCATCAGCTGGAAAGCAAATTCAAGTGTAGACCGTGTCTATTGGCTGTCTATTGGAATTGGCTGTCGATTGGAAAATTCAACTAAAGAAACAACCTCCTCTGACCCTCATCAGGGGAGGCCATCCTCCCTGTGTGCGATAGCTGATGCGGAACAGAATTCCCATGTAAACAGCAGTTGGTCACCACCGCTGGTTTTTCTCCAATGGAACTCACTTAAGGGGTGACGGTCTGTGGCCGGGGGCTGCGTTATATATGTATATGTGTACATTTTACATCACTGAGCATGTGTCTCTGTCTACCGTTTTCCCAGGTCTATCTATTTCTTTGATTTTCAAAAGCTGACAAAGCTGTCAATCACGCCATTGTATCCCTGCATGGAGGCACGCATGGACACAAACACACACATACACACACACACACACACACACACACACACACACACACACACACACACACACACACACACACACACACACACACACACACACACACACACACACACACACGAGAATACAACACAGTGTAATAACAATATGCCTGTCAGTACCTGCAGCAGAGTGCAGGGCTGCCTACCCCAGTTCATAGGTCATTCTTCCAGAGGTCGTGACACATTAGCTTGAAACAGATAATCAGTGAACAATGGGGCTATTATAAAGGTTTACGCTAGTAGTAGTAGTACATTGTATATAATAATGATGATGATGATGATACATTGCTCTCTTACAATACAATTATTAGGGTTCAAAGGTACACTGTGAATTGAGTCCCGATGCCACGCAACAAAGAGGTTGCTGAATAAAAGATAGACAGGGAGCCAGCTGGGACAAGCTAGAGCTTAAGTTCTATATGAAGACAGATAATGTCCTTCCTCTCTAACCTTGTTTTCCCATTGTGTGCTGAAAATCATGCTGCCACAAGATATACAATTTTCTGCTGGTAACAGTATACTGCTATAACCAGTACGGGATTGAATACAATAACACATGAATATAAATGGCAAATGAGGTATTTACCACACCTCATTTGCACCGCATAGTCTATGATTGAATGTGGTTCACACACCATGACCTGCTGTTCTGCTTGCATGTTTAATCATCATCATACATCATGGATGTATGTCAACAGGATCCTTGACAATAACCTTAATATTCCTCAAAGAAAGTGCAATGGTGTTCATTACATTTCATCTCTTTTGTAGTAATTCATTGTGCTTCTAAAGACATTATTGGTACAGTACATTTGACAATTTGTATAGACTTTATGTTTACATAATTGTGTATCTTTCACACCTGCCATTACAATAAGTAAAGATTGGAGGAGAACATATATATGGTCTGTTGTTTCTCACACCTATATTGTTATCGTATTTGAGTGCTGTTCCGATTGAGATTTAGGCGAGCAACTGATCAATTATGATGTTATGTTAGTATGTAATGTATGAATGTAAGAAGCGTTGTAGAACTGAGTCGGTTGAGTCTTGCTCACAAATTTCTGGGTTGAGTAGCGTGAATGGGTGGTGTATTGTTTGATGTATGGAGTTGCTCAGTCTCTCATTCACCTCATTCTCACAGGGATTCACTGGGCTCCTGTGGACTGGCCTGATTAAAGATAGGATAATATAGTACTTCAAATATAAATAAATATAAATATAGATTCCAGTCAATTTTTCTTTGCACTTCTCATGACTTGCATGTCAGTGAGGCATGACTTATGTCCATATCTCAGCCCATCACTATAAAGCCCATAACTCATTTTATTTTCCCTCCCATTATCCATTCCGTTCCATAGCAGGTAGTTAAGGAGCCCTTTACTCATTATCTTTGTACTGGTGATCGATGCATAGCTTGTTTTGTTTTGTTTGTTTCCCATATTGTCTCTTCCTTTTTTTAACTCAGTGGTGGCTGAGTTCAGGGACAGATAATTATAGGTTAGATTCAAAGATTAGATTCAAATGTATTGTCAGTGTACAGCACAAGTACAGAACAGCGAAAATAATTTGGCATCTAACCAGATTGCAAATGTTGCAGTAAAGTGCATGGTAATATATCATTTACAGTTTACAGTTGCTAAAAGACAGTCTACTCGGTATAAAAACAGTTATAAGATCACTTATAGAGTATGTATGAGATATGTGCATAATAATAGGTATATATACAGATAAGTATACAAGTATTCAACAGGTAGTGATACAGGGTATGCTATTATGAAAAACAGGATAAATATATATGATGGTGTTATATATATATATATATATATATATAGCAGGTAGCAAAAATGTAAAAATGTACATGCTATCATACAGGTATGTTATCAATGAATATGTATACTATAGGTAAAGGTAGGTAGTTATGATTACAGTGCAAGGCAGTCGAAGACATTGATAGTGATGTATTATTATTATAGGATATATTGAGCATGGATGGCAGGGTGGGCGGTAGCAGGGGGGGGGGCTGTCATCATGGTACAGAGTTCAGAGAGATGACAGCTGAGGGGAAGAAGCTGTTCCTAAGCCTGCTTAACTTGGAACAAAGGTTTCTATAGCGCCTCCCGGAGGGGAGGAGGGCAAACAGTCCATGGTTGGGGTGAGATGTGTCTTTCACAACAGCAATGTTCCCGAGCCTCAAGCTCGGGAACATCGAGTTCCACAAGCGATCTTACAGTCAGATTAACAGTGTGAAGTAGACTGGCCACTGTAGATATACATTTGTTAAAATAGTCTTCTGAAACCTCCATCTTGCACTCCCAATGTGTTTCTCTCCGAGTCTGGACGAATATCTCCATAACAAAACAGGAAACCCTGTGTCACCCCCGCCCTTCACACTTGCTGGTTTCCGTTGTAGGAGATGTGTCTGCCTCTAGAAGTTCGGCTAGAAGCATTGTTGGATCTAAGATTTCTAATCGAGGAAAACAATGTAATTTACATAGTAAATTACATTACAAATAATAACATTTACATAGTAGACTGACTAGATTTAAGTTGGGAAGCATTTTATACAATGTAAATGTAAATGGATACTGTGTATTACTGTTATCACTTAAGCGTATATTGTTTTTGCAGCATTTCAGTGGTGAACTAGAAAAACAACACTTCTTTAGATAAGTTATTTAGTTTATTTACTTTAACTACAAATAAATAATAATGTTGACACAATGTCGACATAAATGCTTTTCACTCAGTAAAATTTGAACTTTTTCATTCCCACACACACACCCACGCTGGCGTTGTAAGGTTTTTATGTGTTTTGTGCTATTACACCCCGTTGTGAACCCAACTGTGCTTTTTGTACCAACATTGTTGTACATGGCAGCTGTGATGATAAAGATGTAGCTGCCTTTAGGTTACAATAGCTCATATGCCTATGTATGCTCTAAATATTCACATTTAATATACATATTGGGACCACCACTCCAAAATGCACACATAAAACATGCAACTCATCTTTCACGCAATATATAGGCCTACCCTTGGGAATGGGGTGTGCATATACTGTATGTGGACAGAGTGGTGGAGGAGTGGATCTCTAGGGATGGGGGAAAGGAGAATGAATGACGTACGGCTGTAAAAGAGGACAACATCGAAATGTGATCATTGACGATTGGCTGGTTTCTTTTCACACTGGGACACGAACGTCAGAGAGAGAGGCATGTCAAGGAATGTCAACGGCATGGTTATTCAGCTGGAACACTCCCATTGGGCTCCCATATACTTGTGGTATAATGTCTAGGGACAGATCGTCCTGATGCCTGCTGGCTACAGATGTAGGGGTTCCAGCTGCATGGACAGTAAGCAGCATCATGTGCTAGCTAAGAGAATGTATCAAGGGCATGCGACAATATTGAGTAGAGGTATGGACGCATGTGTGTGTGTAAACATGTGCATTTAATGTGTGTGTACAACAGAGAAGGCTCGTTCATTGACGAAAGGGAGGACCACCACAATTGTTGACACCTCGAAGGCACACAAATCATGTCCCCGTGTCAAAATCCCAACAAAATTTTGATAATTTTATTTTTTTCCAAACTGATTTTTCAGATTTTCACTATTAAGAGAAAACAACGCTTCTTCCCCCTCAGATCACAATCGATTTGAATTCAGTTTGGATTATCTGCTAAAATGTATCTAAATCTGGAGGATTGAGTCCTCTTTTTTTGTCAAATACATGAAGTGTGTGTGAAATGTGAAATGTGTTTTTCTGCATTTAACCCATCATAGTATTAGGTGCAGTGGGCAGCAATTTTATATGCAGCGTCCGGGGAGCAGTGTAGGGGTCTGGTGCCTTGCTCAAGGGCACCACTGCAGTGCCTAGGTGTTTCGGTGGACTAGTTGGACTATTTCTCTTGTTTGTTACTTTTGTTGGATTTCGATTTCAATTTTGCCCTGGATGTTTTTGTGTTTGTTTTGGACTTGTTTGGACTTTTCCCCGCAGCACATTATACAACACCCCCTTGTTGGATTTCCATTTCGTACACACATAAGTCGCTTTACTACGGAAGAGTATTAGGGCCAGGCATAAAAAAAACAACGAAAATAAATGTTGAGAATAAAGTCGAAATGTCGAGAATAAAGTCAAAATGTCGAGAATAAAGTCTAAATACAATTTCGAGAATAAATTCGAAATGTCGAGAATAAAGTCTATTTATTCTCGACTTTATTCTCGACATGCAAAATTAATAAAAAATCTTCCTCTAATTTTTTAAAATGTTATGCCTGGCCCTAATACTCGTACTTCCGTACTTTACACATAGTATTATTACTTCCGTAATTTTCTCACACATAGTTGATAGCTCACACCTCATATCATTTTGACTCTGACTCTGTGTTTACTACCTAGGGGTTCCGTCAGCTACGCTCCATGTGTGGCACAACAGAATACAAGTCAACCCCAACCTACCAGACGAGCTGAACACATTTTACGCTCTCTCTGAAAGGGGGAACTCTGAGCCGACCAATAAATTGAACATTCACCCAGAGGACTACGTTCTACAACTGTCGGAGTACCAGGTCCGCAGAACCTTCAGGAGGGTGAAGGCAGGGAAGGCAGCCCGCCCAGATGGAGTTATATCCCATGTCTTCAATACCTGCGCTGACCAGCTGGCTCCTGTGTTCCTCAATGATTATCTTCCAGTGGCTTTAACACCCATCGCCATGAAGTGCCTTGATGAACTTGTCATGTTGCATATAAACTTTTCCATCCCTGAGTCCCTAGAGCCACTACAGTTTGCATACAGACCAAACAGGTCTGTAGACGACACCATCTCCCTGGCACTACACACGGCCCTGGAGCACCAAGACAGGGGGGAAACCTACGTCAGACTGCTGTCCATTGACTACAGCTTGCCGTTCAACACCATCGTTCCCTCCAAGCTGGTCCTGAAACTGAGGGACCTAGGCTTGGGCGCCCCCATCTGTAACTGGATTATGGACTTCCTGACGGGCAGGCCTCATGTGGTGAAGATTGGGAGCAACATCTCATCCACCCTGGTCCTCAACACCGGAGCACCTCAAGGCTGCTGCCTCAGTCCCCGGCTGTACTCGCTGTACACATATGACTGAACTGCCCCGCACAGCAATAATCTGAATATTACGTTAGCCGACGACACCATAGGCCTGATAAACGAGGACAACAAAATGAGTACAGAGATGAGGTAGTCCGGCTGACGCAATGGTCTGTGGAGGACAACAGCCTCGCACTGAATGTCAGCAAGACTAAGGAGCTCATCGTTGACTTCAGGAGCCATCGGGGTACCCCCACCACCATCTGCTTGGACAGGACACCGGTGGAAGTCGTCAGCTGTTTCTGTCTCCTCGAGCTACAGATTTCCGACAACCTGGCGTGAACCCACAACACGGAGGTCATGCTAAAGAAGGCACACCAGCACCTATGCCCTGCGGTGCCTCAGGAAAAGCGGAATAGGCCAACGGTGGCTTGTGAACTTCTTCCGTGGCACTGTAGAGAGCCAATGAGTGGCGTCACTGTGTGATATGGCAACACCACTGCACAGGACAAGAAAAGCCACCCAGAGGGTCGTGAGGACGGTAGAAAAGATCATCGGGTATGCACTTCCATGCATTGAGGGGATCTTTAGGACCAGATGTCGGAAGAAGGCCATGTCCATCATAAAGGACTGGAACCACCCTGGGCACCATCTCTTCTCCCCCCTACCGTGTGAGTGCTCCATGCTGAACACCTCAGCCAGGTCGTGTTACATAGACGGAACTCTGGAGAGTTCAGGAGGGGAAGGCACGGGTCTGGGGTCTGAGGCAGGAGGAGTAGCTGATCGCAGGAAGTTGGCGTGGCAGGAAGAACTCCACCCGATGATGCTGCCCGAGGTCCAGCAAATGTGGGGATTGTGTCTCTCGAGCCATGGTCTGTCAAGGACCAGTGGAGTGGTCTGGGCGTGAATGACTAGGAACCGGGTGGACTCGTGGTGGTTTCCTGAAATGGACAGGCTTATGGAGGCAGTGCTCTGAGTGATCGGGACCAGGGGATGGCCATCCAAGGCGTGAACTGGTGAGGGGTTTGTCGAGAGACAGCGGGATCCCTGCCTGCTTGGCCAAGGTGGTGTCTATGAGACTCTCATCCGCTCCAGAGTCGATGAGGGCTCCGACAGAGAGAGACTCCTGTCCCACTTGCCACTGGTGTGCAAGTGTGTATGCAAAATACACCTCTATGAGATGTTGTCAAGGTTTAGCTCATGTCTAGCCTTCAAAGTTGTCTTCAAATAATTGACTTACTCAAATGTATGAAGGGTGAGGTGGCATAATGTGTAAGTTGTCTAAACAACAAAATGTTAAAAAATTCAAATATCTAAACTAGAAGAAGTTGATTGGTACATTTGCAGTGAATGTATGATCTGACAAATACCAAATTAATAGAAAGAAAACATGTAGCCTAAATAGGCCCATTTTAGTTAGCCTACATTGATACATATAGATGTATTGATTATTTGAGCATTTGGCCTGTGTTTAGAGCAGATGACTAGTTTGGTGTTATAGTATTATGCAAACAACTGCCCCTTCAATGTCAATGTTCCTTGTATGTTCATTCCCTTTGTCACGTCAATAAACACAGACAAGGAACAAAGAAAGTAAGTGCATCGCGAATTAAATTGACATAGTTTAGCAATCATGAATTACCAATTACCAAACAATAAATGTCCGGATCACACTTTGTGGATACATGTTTTATAAAGTCACCAATTTTTTCACCAACAGAAGATTGGCTACAGCGTGCTTAAGTGTCCACCACCAATGGCTCGATTCTTGGCTAAAGATTTCTTAAGATTTTCCCCTAATCTTTCAGCTAAACCATTACTTACAGGATGGTATGCAGGTCATTTCATGTGTTTCTCTCCCTTTTTGGTTAGAAAGGAATCAAATTCATGTGATATGAACTAATGTCCATTACCTGTTCTTTTGGTTTACCATAACATTTCTCAGTGCTTCAATTGTTATAGCTGAGGTGGTAGTGTGCTGGTGGATGATCTCTGGCCATCTAGAATAATCATCCATCACTACCAAGCACATCTGTTGTCCCCAGCAAAATCAAGGTTTATTCTCTCCCAGGGACTTGCAGCCCATTTCCATGTATGAATTGGGGCAGTTGTAGGCATACTACGCTGCTGTTGGCAAATAGTACACTCACTCGCGGTGGTACTTATCTTGTGTGCACAAGATAACTAACTTGTGTGCAAAAGATAAATAACTTGTGCTGTCCATCCCCACACAATGCTGCTGGTGGTTGTTAGTCTTAGTGAAGCCATGGGTCCTGGAGATGTTGAACCTGCTTTATAGCACAGGCCTCCAAGTTCATTGTTGTCATAGCAACCCCCTCAGCATCCCCCGAGAGACACAGATGGGTCTGCTTCAGAGCTCTGGGTGTTGTTCCTGAACCCCAACCGAGGGAGCGGAGGCTGAAGGCTGCCCACCCAATTAGAAGTAAGAAACTGTGCTGGTATTTTTTCTGTGCTATTTTCCATTCAACAAATGCTTTTTTTGTCTTTTTGGACTTTACCCACCACTGCCCCTATAATATATACAGTACTGTATATCCTTTTTTTATAGCGATCTTACAGTCAGATTAACTGTGTGAAGTAGACTGGCCACTGTAGATATACATTTGTTAAAATAGTCTTCTGAAACCTCCATCTTGCACTCCTCTGGACGAATATCTCCATAACAAAACAGGAAACCCTGTGTCACCCCCGCCCTTCACACTTGCTGGTTTCCATTGTAGGAGATGTGTCTGCCTCTAGAAGTTCGGCTAGAAGCATTGTTGGATCTAAGATTTGTAATCGAGGAAAACAATGTAATTTACATAGTAAATTACATTACAAATAATAACATTTACATAGTAGACTGACTAGATTTAAGTTGGGAAGCATTTTATACAATGTAAATGTAAATGGATACTGTGTATTACTGTTATCACTTAAGCGTATATTGTTTTTGCAGCATTTCAGTGGTGAACTAGAAAAACAACACTTCTTTAGATAAGTTATTTAGTTTATTTACTTTAACTACAAATAAATAATAATGTTGACACAATGTCGACATAAATGCTTTTCACTCAGTAAAATTTGAACTTTTTCATTCCCACACACACCCACGCTGGCGTTGTAAGGTTTTTATGTGTTTTGTGCTATTACACCCCGTTGTGAACCCAACTGTGCTTTTTGTACCAACATTGTTGTACATGGCAGCTGTGATGATAAAGATGTAGCTGCCTTTAGGTTACAATAGCTCATATGCCTATGTATGCTCTAAATATTCACATTTTATATACATATTGGGACCACCACTCCAAAATGCACACATAAAACATGCAACTCATCTTTCACGCAATATATAGGCCTACCCTTGGGAATGGGGTGTGCATATACTGTATGTGGACAGAGTGGTGGAGGAGTGGATCTCTAGGGATGGGGGAAAGGAGAATGAATGACGTACGGCTGTAAAAGAGGACAACATCGAAATGTGATCATTGACGATTGGCTGGTTTCTTTTCACACTGGGACACGAACGTCAGAGAGAGAGGCATGTCAAGGAATGTCAACGGCATGGTTATTCAGCTGGAACACTCCCATTGGGCTCCCATATACTTGTGGTATAATGTCTAGGGACAGATCGTCCTGATGCCTGCTGGCTACAGATGTAGGGGTTCCAGCTGCATGGACAGTAAGCAGCATCATGTGCTAGCTAAGAGAATGTATCAAGGGCATGCGACAATATTGAGTAGAGGTATGGACGCATGTGTGTGTGTAAACATGTGCATTTAATGTGTGTGTACAACAGAGAAGGCTCGTTCATTGACGAAAGGGAGGACCACCACAATTGTTGACACCTCGAAGGCACACAAATCATGTCCCCGTGTCAAAATCCCAACAAAATTTTGATAATTTTATTTTTTTCCAAACTGATTTTTCAGATTTTCACTATTAAGAGAAAACAACGCTTCTTCCCCCTCAGATCACAATCGATTTGAATTCAGTTTGGATTATCTGCTAAAATGTATCTAAATCTGGAGGATTGAGTCCTCTTTTTTTGTCAAATACATGAAGTGTGTGTGAAATGTGAAATGTGTTTTTCTGCATTTAACCCATCATAGTATTAGGTGCAGTGGGCAGCAATTTTATATGCAGCGTCCGGGGAGCAGTGTAGGGGTCTGGTGCCTTGCTCAAGGGCACCACTGCAGTGCCTAGGTGTTTCGGTGGACTAGTTGGACTATTTCTCTTGTTTGTTACTTTTGTTGGATTTCGATTTCAATTTTGCCCTGGATGTTTTTGTGTTTGTTTTGGACTTGTTTGGACTTTTCCCCGCAGCACATTATACAACACCCCCTTGTTGGATTTCCATTTCGTACACACATAAGTCGCTTTACTACGGAAGAGTATTAGGGCCAGGCATAAAAAAAAAACGAAAATAAATGTTGAGAATAAAGTCGAAATGTCGAGAATAAAGTCAAAATGTCGAGAATAAAGTCTAAATACAATTTCGAGAATAAATTCGAAATGTCGAGAATAAAGTCTATTTATTCTCGACTTTATTCTCGACATGCAAAATTAATAAAAAATCTTCCTCTAATTTTTTAAAATGTTATGCCTGGCCCTAATACTCGTACTTCCGTATCTTTACACATAGTATTATTACTTCCGTAATTTTCTCACACATAGTTGATAGCTCACACCTCATATCATTTTGACTCTGACTCTGTGTTTACTACCTAGGGGTTCCGTCAGCTACGCTCCATGTGTGGCACAACAGAATACAAGTCAACCCCAACCTACCAGACGAGCTGAACACATTTTACGCTCTCTCTGAAAGGGGGAACTCTGAGCCGACCAATAAATTGAACATTCACCCAGAGGACTACGTTCTACAACTGTCGGAGTACCAGGTCCGCAGAACCTTCAGGAGGGTGAAGGCAGGGAAGGCAGCCCGCCCAGATGGAGTTATATCCCATGTCTTCAATACCTGCACTGACCAGCTGGCTCCTGTGTTCCTCAATGATTATCTTCCAGTGGCTTTAACACCCATCGCCATGAAGTGCCTTGATGAACTTGTCATGTTGCATATAAACTTTTCCATCCCTGAGTCCCTAGAGCCACTACAGTTTGCATACAGACCAAACAGGTCTGTAGACGACACCATCTCCCTGGCACTACACACGGCCCTGGAGCACCAAGACAGGGGGGAAACCTACGTCAGACTGCTGTCCATTGACTACAGCTTGCCGTTCAACACCATCGTTCCCTCCAAGCTGGTCCTGAAACTGAGGGACCTAGGCTTGGGCGCCCCCATCTGTAACTGGATTATGGACTTCCTGACGGGCAGGCCTCATGTGGTGAAGATTGGGAGCAACATCTCATCCACCCTGGTCCTCAACACCGGAGCACCTCAAGGCTGCTGCCTCAGTCCCCGGCTGTACTCGCTGTACACATATGACTGAACTGCCCCGCACAGCAATAATCTGAATATTACGTTAGCCGACGACACCATAGGCCTGATAAACGAGGACAACAAAATGAGTACAGAGATGAGGTAGTCCAGCTGACGCAATGGTCTGTGGAGGACAACAGCCTCGCACTGAATGTCAGCAAGACTAAGGAGCTCATCGTTGACTTCAGGAGCCATCGGGGTACCCCCACCACCATCTGCTTGGACAGGACACCGGTGGAAGTCGTCAGCTGTTTCTGTCTCCTCGAGCTACAGATTTCCGACAACCTGGCGTGAACCCACAACACGGAGGTCATGCTAAAGAAGGCACACCAGCACCTATGCCCTGCGGTGCCTCAGGAAAAGCGGAATAGGCCAACGGTGGCTTGTGAACTTCTTCCGTGGCACTGTAGAGAGCCAATGAGTGGCGTCACTGTGTGATATGGCAACACCACTGCACAGGACAAGAAAAGCCACCCAGAGGGTCGTGAGGACGGTAGAAAAGATCATCGGGTATGCACTTCCATGCATTGAGGGGATCTTTAGGACCAGATGTCGGAAGAAGGCCATGTCCATCATAAAGGACTGGAACCACCCTGGGCACCATC
Organism: Muraenolepis orangiensis; assembly: GCA_027704905.1. Taxonomy (NCBI): domain Eukaryota; kingdom Metazoa; phylum Chordata; class Actinopteri; order Gadiformes; family Muraenolepididae; genus Muraenolepis; species Muraenolepis orangiensis. The sequence goes on along the minus strand of CM051004.1, from coordinate 11,727,973 downwards.
TCTTCTCCCCCCTACCGTCCTGTCGCCTATTATGCAGCATCCGTACAGGGACTGCTAGGAGTGTTGCCACTATTATACCATTGTCATTAACATTACACTGTCATACTTTTCTGGACTTTCTGGACTTATATTCATTACTCATTACAGTTACTGCACTGTATTCATAATGCTGCTGCACTACTGGCACTTTAAAATGCTTTAAATACTTTTTGCACAATTTAACCCATGTACATATCACCCATCAATCACTTTATTATTTATTGTGTATAGTATTTTTGTAGTATTGTTCTAGATGTCCATACTGCGGGAGGGAATGGGGAGTAATTGTACTTTGTTGCAAATGGCAAATCAAATTCTTGAATCTCTTGAATCTTGAATTTATAGCCGCCCAGGCTATGCATTATGTAGATCTGTGGTCAGACCACCGCACAGCACAAATTGCCAACTACAAACTCGATTGGCTTATACATTTCTCAAACTGGTCTTAGATTGATCTATTATTTTTGTTATGCCACACACGGATTGTAGCTGGCAGAACCCCTTTTGTAGTACAGACAGAGTGGGAGGCAAAACGGAGTTCAAAACCCGTAGGGGGTGTTGTATAATGTGCTGCGGGGAGAAGGCTGAAGTCCAAACAAACACAAACACATCCAACAAAAGTAACAAACAAGAAAAATAGTCCAACGGAGAGAACAAAGAGTTTGCCGAGATTGCCAAAGGTTATTTCATGGGAGATTGCAAAAGGGTCTTCACAGGGAATCACATGGAGGAGTAGACTAGTAGAGAGTCTCGAGTTGTAGAAACTGGAAAGTTCTGGCAAAGAGTGAACAGGAGAGCAGGGTATAAGTAGGGAGCTTGATTGGGATAGGGAACAGGCGGACTGAGTGTTCTCCTGGGTGTAATAACCCCAGGTGGACACATAGAGGAGCGTGGCTGGAGAGTAGTGGTGTGATGCTGGGATCACAACAGTACAGTACAACAGTATTCCCTAGGGGCGACACCAGGCGGCCTTCCAGGGGCATCGGGGTGGGCCTGGTAGAAGTCGGTGAGCAGGGAGGGGTCGGCCAGGTAGTAAGGAGGGACCCAACTGCGATCCTCCGGACCGTAGCCCTCTAAGTCCACCAGGTACTGGAATCTCCTGACCTCATTGGTGGACCGCCAGGAGCTCCTTTACCGACCAGATCAGGTCACCATCTGTGAGGACTTTGGGAGGTACAGGGGCTGGGGCGGGGGTAGACAGGGTGCTGACAGACATTGGTTTCAACAGGGATACGTGGTACACAGGATGAACATTCATGGAAGAGGGAAGGTCGAGACATACTGCAGAAGGGTTGAGGACACAAACAATGGTGTAGGGACCGACATAACTGGGGTTGAGTTTAGGGGAAGAGGTGCGGAGGTGTAGGTCCTGAGCCAACAGCCAAACCTTTTGACCCGGAGGGAAGGCAGGGGCTGGCCTCTGTCGCCGGTTTGCTCCCCGTTGAGCCTGTTGGGTGGCTCTCAGGAGAGCAGCTCGTGCAGACCTCAAAATCCGGGGACAGTGGTGGAGGTGAGCGCTGGTGGAGGGAACAGCCGCATCCAACTCTTGCTGGGGAAACATGGATGGTTGGTAACTGAGGGAACATTCAAACGGTGACATACCCGTGGCAGCGTTTGTCATGGAGTTGTGTGATTACTCCACCCAGGGCAGGACCTTGGTCCATGATGCAGGGTTACTGGTGGTAAGGCATCTGAGTGTGGCCTCTAGGGACTGGTTGGCTCTCTCCGCCTGCCAAATAGTCTGGGGATGGTATCCGGACTTACTGCAAGCGCAGATAGGGCAAGCGGCCACAAACTCACGAGTGTCCGTCTCCATGGACGGCCACCAGAACCAACGGCGGAGGTAGGAGAGGGTCCGGGTTGAGCCAGGGCGTCCCACCAGTCTGTTGGAGTGGCCCCACTTGAGCACTCAGGAGCGGGCGGACTCTGCCAGACCAAGGGGACCCCCACCCGGATCAGGTTTGTCACGCTGGGCTGTTCTCACCACGTCTCGATCTCCCATGTGACCATACCAATCACCTGGGGTGGAGGCAGGATGGTTTCCTCCGATACCGAGCTGGCTCTCTCAGGGAAGAGACGGGACAGGACACCAGCCTTGTTATTGTGGGAACCCGGGCGAAAGGTGAGGGAGAAGTCGAAACGGCTAAAAACCAGGGACCAGCGTGCCTGACAGGAATTAAGCCGCTTGGCTGTACGGAGGTAGGTGAGGTTCTTGTGGTCCGACCAAACCACAAAAGGTTGCTGAGTCCCCTCCAACCAGTGTTTTATTTAGTGCCACCTGAACCGCCAGCAGTTCGCTGTCGCCGATGTCGGAATTCCTCTCGGCTGGACTAAAGCGCAGAGAGAAATAGGCGCAGGGATGGAGCTTCTCGTCCGCTGCCCACCTCTGGGAGAGGATAGCCCCGATGCCCTCATCAGAGGCATCCACCTCCACGATATATTGCCAGGAAGGATCGGGGTGGGCTAGTACCAGGGCTGCGGTAAACAAGCTGTTCAAGGCAGAGAAGGCAGATTTGGCTGAAGTCCCGAATGAAACGCCGGTAGAAGTTCGCAAACCCAAGAATGTGGCGCAGTTGCTTTCTGTCCTCGGGTTGGGGCCACTCCACGGCCTAGATCTTTCTGGGGTCAGCTCTGGTGTGCCCTTTCTCCAGGATGTGGCTGAGGAACTCCACAGACGTGGAGTGAAACAGGCACTTCTCCGCCTTGATGAACAGCTTGTTCTCCAGGAGACGTTGGAGAACCAAGCAAACGTGCTGCCGGTGCTCCTGCTCTGACCGAGAAAAAATGTCGTCCAAATACACTACCATGAACACATTGAGATTGTTGACCAAGGCCCAGCCAACCTGGGTTGGTCAACCCGAATGGCATCTCGAGATACTCAAAGTGTCCGAGGTGGGTATTGAACGCTGTCTTCCACACATCCTCCTCCCTGATGTGGACGAGGTGGTAGGCGTTGCAGAGATCTAGTTGTGTCTAGTGAAAATGGTGCCGTGGGTCAAGGGTTCAAACATAGAGCTCATCAATGGTAAGGGGTAACGATTCTTTACCGTGATGTCATTCAGGGCCTGAAAGTCTATGCCAGGTCGGAGGTCACCACCCTTCTTCTTAACAAAAAAAGACCGGGGAAGAAGAAGGGCGGATGATTCCGGATGCCAGGGATTCAGTGATGTAACTGCATGACAGTCTATTCAGGAACAGAGAGATTGTACAGCCACTCGGAGGGAAGGGGGGTGCCAGGGAGGAGGTCTTTGGGGCAGTCATAGGGATGAGTGCTCCATGCTGAACACCTCAGCCAGGTCGTGTTACATAGACGGAACTCTGGAGAGTTCAGGAGGGGAAGGCACGGGTCTGGGGTCTGAGGCAGGAGGAGTAGCTGATCGCAGGAAGTTGGCGTGGCAGGAAGAACTCCACCCAATGATGCTGCCCGAGGTCCAGCAAATGTGGGGATTGTGTCTCTCGAGCCATGGTCTGTCAAGGACCAGTGGAGTGGTGTGGGCGTGAATGACTAGGAACCGGGTGGACTCGTGGTGGTTTCCTGAAATGGACAGGCTTATGGAGGCAGTGCTCTGAGTGATCGGGACCAGGGGATGGCCATCCAAGGCGTGAACTGTGAGGGGTTTGTCGAGAGACAACGGGATCCCTGCCTGCTTGGCCAAGGTGGTGTCTATGAGACTCTCATCCGCTCCAGAGTCGATGAGGGCTCCGACAGAGAGAGACTCCTGTCCCACTTGCCACTGGTGTGCAAGTGTGTATGCAAAATACACCTCTATGAGATGTTGTCAAGGTTTAGCTCATGTCTAGCCTTCAAAGTTTTCTTCAAATAATTGACTTACTCAAATGTATGAAGGGTGAGGTGGCATAATGTGTAAGTTGTCTAAACAACAAAATGTTAAAAAAATTCAAATATCTAAACTAGAAGAAGTTGATTGGTACATTTGCAGTGAATGTATGATCTGACAAATACCAAATTAATAGAAAGAAAACATGTAGCCTAAATAGGCCCATTTTAGTTAGCCTACATTGATACATATAGATGTATTGATTATTTGAGCATTTGGCCTGTGTTTAGAGCAGATGACTAGTTTGGTGTTATAGTATTATGCAAACAACTGCCCCTTCAATGTCAATGTTCCTTGTATGTTCATTCCCTTTGTCACGTCAATAAACACAGACAAGGAACAAAGAAAGTAAGTGCATCGCGAATTAAATTGACATAGTTTAGCAATCATGAATTACCAATTACCAAACAATAAATGTCCGGATCACACTTTGTGGATACATGTTTTATAAAGTCACCAATTTTTTCACCAACAGAAGATTGGCTACAGCGTGCTTAAGTGTCCACCACCAATGGCTCGATTCTTGGCTAAAGATTTCTTAAGATTTTCCCCTAATCTTTCAGCTAAACCATTACTTACAGGATGGTATGCAGGTCATTTCATGTGTTTCTCTCCCTTTTTGGTTAGAAAGGAATCAAATTCATGTGATATGAACTAATGTCCATTACCTGTTCTTTTGGTTTACCATAACATTTCTCAGTGCTTCAATTGTTATAGCTGAGGTGGTAGTGTGCTGGTGGATGATCTCTGGCCATCTAGAATAATCATCCATCACTACCAAGCACATCTGTTGTCCCCAGCAAAATCAAGGTTTATTCTCTCCCAGGGACTTGCAGCCCATTTCCATGTATGAATTGGGGCAGTTGTAGGCATACTACGCTGCTGTTGGCAAATAGTACACTCACTCGCGGTGGTACTTATCTTGTGTGCACAAGATAACTAACTTGTGTGCAAAAGATAAATAACTTGTGCTGTCCATCCCCACACAATGCTGCTGGTGGTTGTTAGTCTTAGTGAAGCCATGGGTCCTGGAGATGTTGAACCTGCTTTATAGCACAGGCCTCCAAGTTCATTGTTGTCATAGCAACCCCCTCAGCATCCCCCGAGAGACACAGATGGGTCTGCTTCAGAGCTCTGGGTGTTGTTCCTGAACCCCAACCGAGGGAGCGGAGGCTGAAGGCTGCCCACCCAATTAGAAGTAAGAAACTGTGCTGGTATTTTTTCTGTGCTATTTTCCATTCAACAAATGCTTTTTTTGTCTTTTTGGACTTTACCCACCACTGCCCCTATAATATATACAGTACTGTATATCCTTTTAGGTCTAAACTGTCAGGGTGTAGTGTTGGTAGGACCCAGAACGCAGACCAAAGACAGAGTGAAGCAGTAACATGAGACTTTATTGCTTAAACACAATAGTAGAACGGTCGGGGACAGGCCAGGTGTCTGGATATTGGGAAGTCGATCAGCGGGGTAGCGACAGGGAGTGGACAGGTGAGTGGTCCGGGACGGGCAAGGAGTCGGGATACCGGGAAGTCGATCAGCGGAGTACCGGCAGGTAGTAGACAGGTGAGTAGATTACCAGTAGCAGTACAACGTACAACGTACGATCTAGCAAAGAAGTAAACGGACGCCAGGGTATATATACACCCAGGTGAGGTGATTATCCTAATCGGCAATAGGCCTATATCACGGCACAGTTGAATACCGGAAGTAATCGTTAAAAGTCGCGGAAGCAGTGTATCCCAAGTTCCGGTTAATGCATTCACCTTGGCATTCACCATGGCGGACATTTATCGCTGGACAACATCGCTGCATAACCTTCCAAAAGTCGGTCAAGACGATGTGGTTCAACTAGTGAATGAACACTCTACATTGAAGAAGTCTAAATCCGAATCATACAATTCCCCGACATTGTGTCTTGTGGCTCTATCTGGATATATCACAATATAACGAAGGCAATTTTGTGTAGGAGCAGAGGTATGCCTATGTATTTAATAAAGGCTATTTATTTGATGTGTGCAGCTGTATATTTTCTAAAAGGGAATGCCTGTTATTCTTGTGAATATGAGTTGTCTTAAAATAAAAGTGCTTGTGACATCATACATGTGGCATTAAGTTAAAACTGAAAACTGAAAGTGCAAACTGCAGACATACGTGTTACCCCTGAGAACATGAAGTGAGGGACCTTCATCCCTCCTTATCAGCCTCACCCAAGACTTGCGGAGGAGTTTGTCTTTCGGGAAATCGTGGAAACTGAGGTACGACTGTCTTTGTTTTGACGTTGAGCAGCCTGGTACACTACAATAACAGTGACAAGAGGAGGCGGCCATAGTTTGTCACGTATCTGGGGTAACTACTGGAAGTAGGAGTACACTGCTCAGGGATTTTTAACGTTCCGGAAGCAGGAAGTGTGAGCCCGCGCCTTGACCACGCCCCCGGTCACCCACCGTAACCGTGACACTAAACTGTGGAAAGAGATTCATAGGTGACTAGAATATAGTGGTTCACCAATGTGTTGCATTGCCAAAAACGTATTATTATTATAATTGACACATACACATTCACATTCACACTTGTATAGACAACCGAAGGTCCGGCAATGAGGGTATAGAATGCAGGGCAAATATATATATATCGATTTTAAATAACAGTTTGATTTAGATTTAATTTATTATTAAAATAAATATATATTATATTGGTACATTTCTTTAGGGTATTGTTGTGTATTTGATGATTTAATAAAGTTATATAACAGTTGGTGTCTAGAGGAAAATTGGGTGGTGGGGTTTATTTCACTGCACCATTCAAAGCAATCAGAAGTCATTATTATAAAAGTCAATAATCAGATCTGGGAAGTGGAAACTTAAGAAACTGACTCAATATGAAACACAACCAGTCTGTTTCTTTTAAGTGAAAATGTAGTTTCTCCCCTGCTTCCGTTTACTGTGGAGCACACGTTCAGTGTTGTAGATTACTTTACCGCAATGTTTGTTATCACTCAAACTGTGAATGTATTGGCTGGGATAAGCGAGACTCTCCCAGCAGAATAACTTTCTCCACTTTCCCTCAAGCCCTGAGCTGTCAATTGGACCAGAACATTGGAAATGCACATCTGTCATCTTCATGGTTTTCCTTTTTTTAAAGCGTATCTGGAAATCCAATTTTCTTTTGGGAATAACCAAAATGTACATAATAAACATGGTGGTTCACCTCTGTCGTCTGGATATCTCTTCAACTTTCATACTTGCGAGCAGGCATAATTGAAAGTAGATATTCAGACATGCATTGAAACATTCACTTTATCAGACAGTATACTCAGACATGCATTGAAACATACAGTATATCAGACAGGATACTCAGACATGCATTGAAACATACAGTATATCAGACAGGATACTCAGACATGCATTGAAACATACAGTATATCAGACAGGATACTCAGACATGCATTGAAACATACAGTATATCAGACAGGATACTCAGACATGCATTGAAACATACAGTATATCAGACAGGATACTCAGACATGCATTGAAACATGCAGTTTATCAGACAGGATACTTCAGGGGTTTTATTAGTATAAGACTGTGGGTCTCCCTTCAGAGAACTTCAGGGAACCCTGAAGCCAACAAAAAGTGGGTAAATATTATATCCTTGAGTAAACAGTCAAATTGACTTGTTTGCTTGTTTGTTTCAACTTGCTGGAGGAGCTCTGAACTGAACTCTGAACTTCCTGACTCATCTGGAATAGTCTGAGTATATGTTGTATATCAGGTTGCGACTAGCTGAACTACAAGTAGTTATGCTTTAATTATTATCCTATTGTAAGCTGCGTTAGTTTGTGTTGTGACCCATTGAAGGTAGTTTCCCCCAAGCAAGGCCAACCACCTGTTAATTGTCTGAAAGGGGCCTTCACTCCTGGCAGACAATTAGCAATCAACGAAAACTGTCTTAAGCCACTTCCTGAAAGCGGCAGGCAAATGAAGGGTAGGCAAAATTAGGCAAAAATCTAAAAACTACTTCAAAGGACATCTGTTAGGACCCAACGAGACCGGCGAGCCAAATGTGCCAGAGAACCCAGAAGAAGAGACACAGGACAACCAAAACAACAGAAAATGTCTTTACTGAAAAATCTCCACAAACTCAAAAACACAACAAGGTAGGGTAGGATAGGTTACGTGGTGTGGTCGACACGGGGAGATGGTCCAGAGGGAGGAACGCGGAGAGGGTCCCTGGAGCGGGGGGGGGGGGAGCCATAAGGTTCTTAGTAAGGTGCGCAATGGTCAAGCACCGACGTCGGTCTTCGACAGCCTTAAGTAGGGTAGATCCCAGGTGTTCATTAGCCTCAGCCGGCCTGATTATGATGGGAAACACCTGGGATAAATTAGAGCGCGGGAGCACAACAACGTCATTGTCATTGTACTGTGGGCTGCCAGGTGTCTGCTTCCTATCCCTGTCCACTCTTCTTCCTGGAGGTCGCACAGACGCTGGGTCACGCAGTGAAAGGAACAGCTTCTTCCTACCTCCAGGCTAAGGTCAAGCCTTATGACCCTGCCTGTCTACTTTGCTCTGCTACCTTAGGTGTCTGTTTGCCCTGTCTTTCCCATCTTCTGCTGCAGGAAAAATATATATTTAACCTTAATTAATGTGTTAATTGATTTGACAGGAATTTCGTTTCTCTACGCTTTGCCTGAAACCCTCACACTTTGGCAAACCGTAGCATACATTTTCAAAGTCACAAAAATGTATTTTAAGTAAGTATATATTTTTCAAAATATTTTTCAAACACAACCTATGTGAGGAAAAACATATAAATATATAACACATTTGGATTATAAATATGTTGTACAAATATGAAACGAGTCCTTGGGGAGCTGACGCTGGTAGTAAACACTTGTTTTTGGTCATGACATCTCTCTTATAGCCTTGTCCTATGTATGGGCCAGCGAGGATTTCACGCTGCAGGCAATGGTATTCTGCGTTGTGTTTCTTTTTGGCATTTAAACAAATTTAGCGATACACTAATTGTGTGAAAATGTAACTGTCTAGGCCAGGGGTTGGCAATCCGCGGCTCTGGACTCGCATGTGACTCTTCAGCCCCTCTGCAGTGGCTCCCTGTCGCTTTAAAAAATATATAGATATATTGAAATAAATAATGCCAATTTTTTACACCTCTTATTGTAGAGATCAAGGTGATACTGTTACACTGAAATAAAAAGTTTTAATATTTGGTCAATTAAAAAATGCGTCACAATGCCCTGCCTCTTGGCATGGAGGAACCTTGTCATTCCGATAGTGAACAAAAGAATGGCAAAAGGGTAAAACCCTCGACAATTCTGTTTATTGTTAGATGAAGTTGCCAGTGCATATTCGGATCTCCTGATGCACAACAAAGTCTGGTCCTGAGAGGATGTGTTGGCATTTGAGTGCAAGATGACAGTGTTTGCCAGAGATGTACAGAGAGGTACGCTCTCTCACTTCCCCTCCCTGAGAGAGTTCAAAGAAGCACACTATCAAATACATTGTGAGTATTTACAGCGTGCGATCATCGTAATGCAAACTGCCTTTTGGGAAAGATTTACCTTTTTCCTGTGAGAATGTGGCTATGGCCGTCAGAAGTACCTGGTGAGGCTGCTGACCTTTCTCCCGGGGACCACCATTTCCAAGGTCCCTGTCTCGACTCCGATGCTATACGAGGTTGGAAAAATGGCTGCTAGGATGGACACGGTTCTTCTTAACAATCCCTCAATTGGGGAAGAGAGAGGCTTTCACATCCCGGATTGATTACTGCAATGCAATGCTCTGACTGGCCTTCCCATCAAACTCCTCAACAGACAAATAATTCAGAACTCTGCTGCCCGGATAATCACCCGCACTAACTCATCTGACCACATCACCCCTGGTCTCATTCAACTGCACTGGCTTCCTGTGCGCTACCGGATTGACTATAAAAACCTTTTACTCACCTACAAAGCTCTCCACAATCTAGCCCCCATCTACATCACTGACCTCCTTCAGGAGTTCACCCCCTCCCGCACCCTCCGCTCTTCCTCCGTTGGACTTCTCACTGTCCCCAGCTCACGCCTCAGCACCATGGGTGCTCGAGCTTTCAGTTGCTCGGCTCCCAGACTCTGGAACTCCCTGCCACTACACATCCGACAGTCTGATTCTATAACAACTTACAAAACCCAACTAAAAACCCATCTGTTTAAACTGGCATATTCCATATAAACTGTACCATGTGTTTTACTTCCTGTTGTTTGTCTGGTTTTAAACCCTGCGGACACTTTGTGAAGTCCACTGTTTTTTATTCTGTAGCATATATACTCTGGAAGGTGTCCTTGGGTGTTTTGCAAGGCGCCCCACAAATAAAATGTATTATTATTATTATTATCATGCTTTCACATTGTCAAAGTTCAAGGTTTATTTCCATAATATTAACAAGAGAAGAACATACTTTTTTCCTCTCTAGTGTTTTGTAAATATCTTATACCTTAACTGCAGATACAAGAGGAACATTAATGACATGGACAGTTGTGCATGATGTAAATGATGAAGAATGTTCTGATCCGGGTTAACCTTGATGGTTATATAAATTGTAATACATTACATCCTAATTCTTGAACTTACAAATTACTGGATCATGTGTGTGTGTGTGTGTGAAAAGTTGTAAAGTGTTTTTTTGCCCCTGAAAGCTAAATCCTAGAATTGCCACTATTTGCATAAAATATTTTCACAATATTTTCCATCCTGATTATTATTATTATTATTATTATTATTATTATTATTATTGTATTGTATTGTCCATTAAAGAAGAATGGAAAGACTTGCTAGAGAGGGATCTGGTAAGCAACCCAGTGCCTGCTCCCACAAGTCCCATAATATCAGTTCCTGAACCTTCAGTATTCAGTGGGGATGCATTGAAATACAATGACTGGAAACTCTCCTTTGAAACACTGATTGATCAGAAGAACATCCAAGACAAAGAAAAAATATACTACTTAAGGAGATATGTTAGTGGACAAGCTAAGAAAGCACTTGATGGTTATTTCCTGCTCGGAACCAAATCTGCCTATGTTGCAGCATGGGAGATTTTGGAGAAGAGATATGGGAATCCATTTACAATTGCAAAAGCCTATAGAGACAAGCGTCAATCGTGGCCCAAGATGGGATCTAAGGACAGGTTTGAGCTCAGAGATTTTGCAGACTTTCTCCGTAGTTGCGAGGCTGCCATGGTCCACATCAAGGCATTAGAAATATTGAATGACTGTAATGAAAACAGGCAAATACTTTTAAAGTTACCAGATTGGCTAACTGCAAGCTGGAATCGGAAGGTTATTGAACTCCAAGAAGACAGTTACCAATTTCCCTCCTTCAGCCAATTTGTAAAGTTTCTGACAAGAGAAGCAAATATTGCCACATCATTGCAATCACTGAAGCAAGGTGAAGCTGAAAACACTAAATCTCAAAGACAACAAAGCTTTGCAGCAAAGACACTGACCACCAAGTTCAGACGAAAAAAACATCTTAACATGTATTCTCTGTAAGAACAATTGGCATTCTTTGCACAATTGCAGGAAGTTCATCGAGCAAGCTGTTCCAGACAGAATCAAGTACATTCAAGCTCAGAAGCTATGCTTTGGATGTCTCGAGACTGGCCATCAGTCAAGGAGCTGCCACAGTAGGAGTGTATGTGAAGTGTGCAAGAAGCAACATCCTACCTGTCTGCATGAAGAGCGTGCAAAGGAAGAACAAAGACCACAACAAGCCAATCAACACTTTAGTTCACAAAGGTTAAATACAAATCAAGAAAGATACAAAGAAAGACCTCAACCAACACAACAAGAAGAAAGAACCACAGCGGCTACCTCCAACAGAGTAATACTTGGTGAAGGTAACACACAAACAGCTGCTATAATTCCAGTCTGGCTTTCATTCACATGTCAACCAGCAGAATAAATCTGTGTATACGCTCTGTTGGATTCTCAAAGTGACGCAACATTTGTGCTAAGTGAAGTAGCTGAGGCTTTGGAAGCAAGTAAAGAACAAGTCAAGCTCAAGCTATCTACTATGACCTCAAGAACCACAGTAGTAAGCGCTCAAAGAGTGAACAACCTACAAGTCAGATGCTTTTACTCCGGTAAAAAGATTCCCTGGGGGGCTCCCGTGTTGAGAGTCAGTGGCTCTGATGTGGTGCTGCCCATCCTCACCACCTGGCGGCGGTCCAACAGGAGGTCCAGTATCCAGCTGCATGTGGATGGGGGCACGCCTAGACCTCTAAGCTTGGTGTCGAGCTTGGCAGGAACTATTGTGTTGAACGCTGAGCTGTAGTCCACAAACAGCATTCGCACATAACAGTTCTTTCCCTCCAGGTGGGAAAGGGCAGTGTGGAGGGCCATGGCAATTGCGCCGTCCGTGGATCTATTTTGACAATATGCAAATACAGGACATTTAAAGGGATTTACACAGCCAGTCTGCTGTGAATGACACAAAGCTATACATATTGTCCAGTTGTATTACAGTTGAAAGACACACTAACAATCATATGTGTGTAACTGTATCAAGAACAGGGTCTAGAGGGTACTATCTTGTGCACACAAAATATTTATCTTGTGCGCACAAGATAATAACATATTACATTATGGGACTTTAGGGGCTCCATATGTTTGTATGCAGTACAGTGCAGATATTATTTTATATATATATATAGATATATGTTTTCCCCTGCTAAGCATCCTCCCCTTTATCCTATTACTCTTAATTAAAATTATAGTCCTTTTTATATATATTTTTAATTGTATCTATCATTCTGTCTTATGTTAATCTATGTAACTATTAAATTATTTTACTGTGTGTGTAAAGCGCCTTGGGTGTCCAGAAAAGTGCTTAATGAAATTGAATGTATGTAACCACGGGGACTTCAATGACCTGGTAGTACTGGACAAGGACAGTGGGGGTGACCACAGAATATCAGGCATCCTGGACTTCGGCGACATGAGCAGTGGCTACTACGTGCACGAGCTGGCCATCTGCATCATGTACATGCACGAGCAGGAGAGGAGAGCACGCCCCTATCTCCATCGACGGTGTTGCAGTAGAGAGGGTCATTAGCTTCAAGTTCCTCGACGTGCACATCTCCGAGGACCTTACATGGTCCACGCACACCACACACATGGTGAAAAGGGCCCAACAACGCCTGTATTTCCTCAGGCGTCTGAGGAAATTCAGCATGGGCCCCTGCATCCTGAGAACATTCTACACCGGAACAATCAAGAGTGTTCTTACAGGGTGTATCACCGCGTGGTACGGGAACTGCACCGCACTCAAGCGCAGAGCGCTTCGAAGGGTGAAGTGGGTGCCCTGGTGGGCACGATGAGCTCATAGTCTTCCAGACATTTGCACCATCGCATCAGCTGGACTACCTCATCTCTGTAATGCTGTTTCGTTGTCCTAGCTTATCAGGTCGAAGACCTGAGGTGTCGTCTTCAAACATGATAATCAGATTATTGCTGTGCGTGGCACAGCAATAATGTCATGTGTGTCATGTGTGTACAGCGAGTACAGCCGGGGACTGAGGCAGCAGCCTTGGGGTGCTCCGGTGTTGAGGACCAGAGTGGATGAGATGGTGTTCCCAATCTTCACCACTTGAGGCCTGCCTGTCAGGAAGTCCATAATACAGTTACAGATGGGGGCACCCAGACCTAGATCCCTCAGTTTCAGGACCAGCTTGGAGGGAACGATGGTGTTGAATGCCGAGCTGTAGTCAATGAACAGCAGTCTGATGTAGGTGTCCCTCCTGTCTACGTGCTCCAGGGCTGTGTGTAGTGCCAGAGAGTGCCACATGACAAGTTTCTCCAGGCACTTCACGGCTATGGGTGTTAAAGCCACTGGGCGATAATCATTGAGGCTTGTTACCTTGGTCTTTTTGGGTAATGGCACAATGGTTGTCTCTTTGAAGCACACTGGGATGACAGACTGTTGCAGTGATGCGTTGTAGAGATCTGTGAACACACGAGCCAGCAGATCAGCGCAGGTCTTGAAGACACGGGATGGAACTCGCTGCCTTCCCTGCCTTCACCCTCCTGAAGGTTCTGCGGACCTCGGACTCGGACAGTTGTAGAACGTAGTCCTCTAGGTGAATGTTCAATTTGTTGGTTGGCTCAAAGTTCCCCCTTTCAAAGCAAGCGTAAAACGTGTTCAGCTCATCTGGTAGGTTGGGGTCATTGTTGGTGACAGCACCTGAGCTCCCCTTGTAGTTGGTGAGGATCCTCAGACCTTGCCACATACGTCTGGTGTCAGAGTGAGTCCCCAAACTCTAAGTCCAGTTCGTTTTTGTAATCCAATGGATGGTGGATGATATGTACGTGTTGGATTGGGCATAAAGCATATACAAACTTTTAAAGTGCAGTTACTGTAATGAGTCCAGAAAGTCCAGCAAAAAGTATGATAGTGTAAGGAAATATGGATGACAATGTTGTGTTAGCACTTCAGTAGGCACACTGCCAGTTTGTTAAAACTGTCCTTGAACCTGGTAGAACCTGGTAGTCTGTACGGATGCTGGGGAACCAGCGACCGGACCGTAGGGGGGAGAGGAAATGGTGCACAGGGTTGTTGCAGTCCTTTGTGATGGAGATGGCCTTCTTTCGACATCTGGTCCTAAAGATCTCCCTAATGCAATAAGTGCAAATCCGTTGATCATTTCTGCCATCCTCCCGACCCTCTGAATGGCTTTCTTGTCCTGTGCCACGGTGCTGCTGTACCACACAGTGACGCCACACATCAGGACGCTCTCTACAGTGCCACGGTAGATGTTCACCAGCCACCGTTTGCCTATGCCACTTCTCCTGAGGGCATAGAGGCGCTGGTGAAAAAATGTCTCATGCCAACAAACAAATACAAATAAAGCTACATTAATGAAAACATACTGAGCATAGGCCTACTAATTAGGGAATGTACAGAGAAGGGGCCGCTCGACTGAAAATAAAGATTGCACCAGAACAATTAATCAATTAATCAAGCTCCCCTTGATTGGTCAGGCAGGCACTTAGCTAGGTAAGTCGTTTTTGGGTCTGAATTCCGGATTGTGATGATTATTGTTGGTTCTGCCGGACCCTCCCCTGAAATATGTTATATGTTAGGCTACGGACCTGTGTATTGTTGATCATTATGGTGCCGAGATAACCAAAATCATACAAACCAAACATTGCTATTTTCCATTTCGATTTCCTTATTAATTAACACTTTAATAATTTAAATAACACTTTATACACAATTACACAGTAGCTTGGAATAGTTGAGGAATAAATAATGTAGCCTACTGTTCAAAAATGTATTTGGTGCCCTCTACTGGTTATAGCGAAGTGCCTGCAATATGTCGCCCATGAAAAGGGAAAGTCGTTATTCTCTCTTCCTGCTCCAATTTCTATAGTCATTGATCGATAGTCTTGCATGTGCCTAACTTGTCTTTCTGAAGTCCCCCCCCCCTGACTTTTAATAGTCCATACAATGTTTCGATATTTAGTTTAACACAATTCCCAAAAGGTTTACTTTTGTAGTGTAGTTCAATTATTAGAAGAGCTAAGGAGCTAAGAGATGGCAGGTGAGCTCATTCTTAAAGTGTATCGTCATCAGAAACCCCAACGGCTGCCACACAACCAGACCTTTATAATAATTACCAAATGCAAAGAAAAACCAAGTCAGCAAGTGTGTGGAAACAAAGTGCAACCAGTTCAAACGAGATGCAACACTAGCAAATCCAGCAAGACATATTCGGTTTCACTCACCAATAACGTTCCATTGAAGACAAAATCCAACCTCCTGTCCTTTTGGGGGAATTTTTCAATAACCCGGTCCCATAAAGCTGATCACTGGTTTTCAGATCCAAAATAACTTGCTTTTCAATATTTATGGAAGCTACAACGACAAGGGACAGAGAGACATTTACAAAGAATTTGACAAAGCAATATCCTAAACATGCAACGCAAACACATATTCCTCCCTCTCTCTCTCCAGGCTGGCCTGGGCAACATAATACCGGTACACAACACACTTCAATCTGGTTTGGGATTAAAAAGATCAATGGTGTGGAACTAATCTACAGGATCTCATTTTCTAGCACATGTTTAATTTTCTGGGCAGAATGTTAGGGCATTGGGTAGGAAGTGATAATTATGAAAGATGAAACAGATAACAGATGGGTGTGCTTAACGTTTGTATTTATTTATTTAGTATTATGTATTAAGCCTCAGAGCTTTATTTGTGCTTTTGCCAAAATAACCATACAAGATACAAGATATTTTATTGGCCATTTGTAAGTACATAGGAATGATTCCCATGTCACAATCTGTGGAGCTGGTGTTACGAAAAATAGTCAAACTATTTAAATTAAGCATGCTGAAGCTTTCTGACAGTAGCCTACCTGACCACCTAGTTATGAGCTGACAGCAGGATCAATGGTGCAACCAGGGGAGACTTGGCGCCACCGTGTGGAGGAAATATTGAGTTGCATCTGTAGAGTCAGTGTACAAAAGACACTCGAAGGTTCTTGTCGCTTTTCTATCCCCCCCCCCCCCCCACAAACACACACACACACACACACACACACACACACACACACACACACACACACACACACACACACACACACACACACACACACACACACACACACACACACACACACACACACACACACACACACACACACACACACACACACACACACACACACCATCCTCAGGCCGGTTTAATGACTTGTTACCGCAAGAGAGCAACCTTCCGACAGCGGCTCCTCAGATCTCCGCACAGACCGACGGCTCTCGACGGTGAAGGGCTGCTTTGTTTAGGGAGACGCGGGCAGAGGGATGCGTGGGAATGCCCTGGGAATCTGGGGGGGAATATGGGCGGATAAGCGCACACCAGCTGCTGAAGCAGAGGTCGAGCGGCGTAGCTCGAGAAGAGCGTATTTAGAATAACAATATAAATGTGTCAGTGTATAGCACAACCAGGGAGGACTTTAACAGATAAAGATGTGCTCCTACCGGCGTGGTTAACTGTTTGTTTATACTAGTTTAGTTTAGTTTGTTGTTATTTAGTTTTTAGGTATTAGTATATTTTGTGTGCATTTATTCCCTCTGTTTCAACTGTTGCACCTTAATTTCCCTCGGGATAAATAAAGTCTCTTGACTCTTGAAACCACATTAGACTTGGTGGTGAGGAGAACTAATGCTTATTGGTGATGTAAATAAACAGCCCTCAGTCTCATTTAGGGAACGAAAGCCCATTAGAGCCTGTTTCAAGTCAACATTACATCCTGCAACCTCCCTGACCTTTTGCATTGTATTAAGTTTAATTGATTCCGAGATCATGGGTTGAAGCTTTTAACCTGTACTGTTGGAAGACTTATTCTGTTCTAAACAATAAGGCAAAGAGTTCACGAACAGAAAAGTGATACATATTACATGGCTATATATAAGGGGTCGGGAACCTATGGCTCGCGAGCCAATTATGGCTCTTTTGATCACGGCATATGGCTCGCACACAATTTTTTATAAAAATAAAAAAAGTATTATTATTTTTTTTAAACACGATTAACAAGTAACAAATACAGATACAGATACAGTGCCATTTTAAAGTAAAACATTTAACAGCAATTCGTTTATAACATTTCAATTTAAATTCCAAATATAAATATAAAAGTCAGATCTATTTTGACCTGTCGACACCAAAACTCAATTTTAATTGGATAATGCGGAACGACACACGGGTCGTTGTAAGGTCAAGAAAAAACTCCTCCTTTTCGTCAGGTAGCCAGCTAGTGTATCTACTTAGAACCCTTAAGACGGAAAATATGTTGAAAAGAGAGAGCAGGATCTGCGGTATGTTTGATATGAAATGATAAAATTGCATCGATGAAATGGACAAATGTAAAGTGGCACTTCGATGCCAAACATTCATGCTTGACGGCCAATGAACTGTTTGATGACTTCCCAGATAAAGACATAAACGCAGGAACATACTTTTCTCTCGCTTTAGATGAGTCGACAGACGTTAGCCATTTATCTCAGTTTAGTATAATTGCGAGGTATGGTGCAGGTGACACACTGCGCGAGGAAAGTGTCGCTGTTTTGCCAATGAAAGGGTCAACAGGAGGAGAGGATTTATTAAAGTCTTTCATGGAGTTTGCTAAAGAAAAAAATCTAGCGATGGATAAGCTGATTTCTGTTTGTACTGATGGTGCACCCTATATGTTGGGGAAGAACAAGAACAAGGATTTGTAGCGCTTCTTCGTGAACATGAAAATAGACCCATACTAAGTTTTCATTGCATTCTGCACCAGGAGGCGCTTTGTGCTCAAACGTGTGGCCAGCAGCTTGGTGAGGTGATGTCGCTGGTCATTCGAGTGGTCAACTTTATTGTTGCCCGAGCTTTAAATCATCGCCAGTTTAAAGCACTGTTAGACGAAGTTGGGAATAATTATCCCGGTCTGCTTTTACACAATAATGTATGTTGGTTGTCAAGGGGGAAAGTGCGTTTTGCAGCTTGCCTGAGTGAAGTCCGGACGTTTCTCGAAATGAAAGGCGTCGAGCATCCTGAGCAAGCTAACACAGAGTGGCTCCTCCAGTTTCACTATCTTGTGGACATACCTGGCCGTCTGAACCAGCTCAATGTGAAAATGCAAGGTATTGGAAATACAATCTTATCTCTTCAACAAGCAGTTTGCATTTGAAAGCAAGCTAGAACTCTTCACCAGGGACATTGAAACAGGTCGTCTTCTGCACTTTGAAACACTGCGACAATTTAGAGATGCGTGCTTATCAAGTGACCCCACTCAACATTTTTCTCTCCAGTAGCTAGCTGTCTTCACGTCCGATCTCCTGCAGTCATTCAAAGCACGTTTTAGAGAATTTCGTGAGCACTTTTTAAATTCATCACTCATCCACGCGAGTGTGCAGTGGACGAAGTCGACCTGAAATGCATCCCTGGGGTCTCCATCAGAGACTTTGAGCTGGCTGTTGCTGACCTGAAGGCGTCAGACATGTGGGTGAGTAAGTTCAAGTCACTTAATGGAGAGTTGGAAAGACTTGCACGACAGCGAGCAGAGCTGGCGACTGTGTGTCTGCAGGGCAAGGACACCAACATTCTGAACCTGTATGACAAGGTGGGCGGTTTTCTGAAGAAATTAGAGCTGTGGAAAAGGGCATGTGCAGAGGGGGATTTCACCTGCTTTCCTCAGGTGGATGCTTTCCTTTCCAGTGAGGATGTGGAGATAGCTCCAGTGAAGTTAATCATAGAAGGACATTTGACCAACTTGATTGCTAGTTTTCATTCTTACTTCCCTGACATGGAGGACAAATCTTCACAGTTGGATTGGGTGAGAAACCCATTTCTCTTGTCTGATGCAAATAGCAGAAAGCTTTCTGTCATCAGGAAACTCTCTTGGATGTGTCATCTGACCGTGGCCTACAGATGAAGTTTGACACATCTACTCTCTCACAGTGTTGGGTGTGTGTGTGAAGAAGGAGCACCCTGAGCTGGGAAAGAAAGCTTTGGAGCTGCTTTTACCATTTGGTTCCACATATTTATGTGAGGCCTCCTTTTCTGCAATGACATTGATAAAAAACAAGCAAAGAAACAGACTGTGCCTGGAAAAAAGTTTAATAACTGCAGTTGCCTCCCTGTCACAGAGAATGACAAAGATCCTCAGTGAAGCACAAGCCCATGTTTCTCACTAAATTACTTAAATTAAATTACTTATTAAAAGGATCAGTTAAATTCAACTAATGTCATCTTAGTGTCAAAATTGGTTTGCCATGAATATAGTGATTAGATTTAAAACATTTGAAATGTAGCATTAAAGTGTTTCTCAGTTACAAGGTTGTTGTTTTAATAAATCAGACACGGATGGTGCAGCGCTGTACTAGACCTCTTTATATAGACTTTTTTCCCCTACCAAATAGTTTTTGCGCTGATCAGGGGGTACTTGGCTGACATTTTTTTTCAAAGGGGGTACATTATTGAAAATAGTTTGAGAACCACTGGTCTAGAAGATAGGAAACTATTGCATTCCTGTAGGCATGCCTTCACGTGAGAAAGACCCCATAATCCATAACTGGCAGAGCATGCCAGGCCAAGCTGTGTCCATAATAACAAAAACATCTCCCCAGGGTCTAAGTAGCCTGCTCTCAACGTTTACTTAAGAGTGTTCAGATTGACCTATCTTGGTCACATGATATGATATGATGATACACTTCAAGACTTCCATCGCTTAGCTCTTAGACTCAAGTGACATAGAATTCAGATAATAATTGAACTACGCTACAAAAGTAAACCTTTTGGGAGTTTGTTTTGAAATAAATATCAAAACATTGTATGGACTAATGAAAGTCAGGGTTCACAATGTGAAACAATTAAAAAGGAAATCAAAATAGAAAACAGCTTTGTACTATTGGAGCTTCTTCAACAGGTGAGGAGAGGAGCTTCTCCTGCTTACAACTAGTGAAGTCATACACTCGCAACTCAATGGGCCAAAACCTCAATTAAGACCAAACTCAATTGGAAACCAGGAAACTGGTCAAGTCTCTGAAAAATAATCCCAGTTAGTAGGTAATAGACCATTTCCAAGAAAGGAGGGCAGAATTCACAAAATAACAAACGTAATAACTGACACATTTTATGACGTAGGCCTAAACTGAGCTTCCCTCATTTCAGAGACCACCAGCCACCACTGCATCACACTACCATACTTTCGCTGAGCTTTCTGGACTCATTACAGTTCTTTTTATTACATGATGATGCTGCACTGCTGGCACTTAGAAATGCTTTTTGCACAATTCAACACATGTATTTATCATCCATAAGTCACTTTATTGTTATGTTTATAATTATAAATTGTAGGAAATTCATACTGTGTGAGGGAATGGGGAGTAAGCATTCCATTGTACTTGGTGCATATGGCAAATAAAACTCTTGAATATTTTTGATGGCTGGATTTAATTTATTTAGTAGGGCATATTCTTATTTTTTTTCTACTATTGTGGTGGGGCATATTTTTCATAAAAAAAACAAAAACAAAAAACATCTTAGTGGGTGGTTCTTTCATTTTTGCTGGTGCTTTCAAGTTAAAAAAAAATAATAATTTCAAGCCCTGTAGATTACTGTAGATGACAGTTCTGGCTTAGTAACGGCTGCCAAACGCCTGCCAAAACCCCTCACACACTCTCGGCTGTCCCCTGGCCATTCTGAAACCAAACCCTCTCCACCTCCGTCTTCCCGAGGTCCCACAGCTGCCTGAGGATCTTCTTTCCCCGCCTGGCCGTGGTCATCAGGTACTCCTCGTTCTCGGGCTGGTGTTTCAACGCGTGGCGACCCAGCACCAGGGACTGACAGAACCGGCACAGCACCAGCAGGTAGAGGCAGCTCCTCTCTGCTCCGTTGAGGGGAACAACGCTCTCCCAGCCGTCCCTTATGGACTGTCCCACCGCTACGGGATCGGGGTGTTCGATCATCATGTACGTGATGCAGATGGCCAGCTCGTGCACGTAGTAGCCATTGCTCATGTCGGCAAAATCCAGGATGCCCGATATTCTGTGGTCGCCCCCACTGTCCTTGTCCGGTACTACCAGTATGTTGAGGTCATTTAAGTCCCCGTGGTTGATGCCTGAAACGGGGTAGACAAAATACTATATATATATATATATATATATATATATATATATATATATATATATATATATATATATATATATATATATATATATATACACACACACATACACACATAAATATATACACACTTTGTGTGTACATATATTTTATAAAAAAAGCCAATACATTCAATGATAACTTTTAAATACATTTTTTACCATTGCTCATACATTTTTGTCAAATTGTTCAACCTTGATCTTCGTTTACTCACTAACTATATAAAAATCGTTTTACTATCGTTTTACTCCAGGCTTCCCAGGTGTCAACACATGTTAATGGATGCCGAGCGGGGCAGTTAGAGCAAGTTTTTCACTGACGAAAAATGCTAATTATATGACTAATTCTATCACTTGACAGAGGAATGAATTGAGTTCAGCGGTTAGGAATATTAACAGACGTACACTTGCGGAACGCAGGGCGGTTGGGGAGCACACAGGTGTTGAACTCTTTTAAAACGGCTTTGACTACTTCCTGGATAGGGTCACCATCCATGGCGCAGACGTAGTCCTCCAGGAGAGGAACGTTGGACAGGCTCCATATGAACGTATCCCTTTGGAGTGTGGAGAGATGAGGGTGGTCCATCTGTTTGAATTCAATACAATAATAATTATGATAATAACCAGGATGGAAAATACTGTGAAAAGCTGCTATGCAAATAGTGGCAATTCTAGGATTTTGCTTTCGGGGGGCAATGGGGGTCCAACACTTTATTGCCAGGGAAACCATAAAAATACATATTTACAAACGTTACAACTTTACACACACACACACACACACACACACACACACACACAGTAAGTTCAAGAATTAGGATGTAATGTAATTACAATTTATATTACCATCAAGATTACCAGGGATCAGACTTAGTGTGAACATACTTTCTAATTGACATTATACATAACTGTCCATGTCAGTAATGTTCCTCTTTTTCCTACAGTTAGGGTATCAGATATTAACACATCACTGGAGAGGAAAAAAGTATGTTCTCTTGTTAATAATTACTATACATTAGGGAAATAAACCCAGAACTTTCATAATGTGAAAGCCCCTCTCTTCCCCAATGTATCCAATTGAGGGATTGTTTTACCTTAAGAAGAACCGTGTCCATCCTAGCGGCTATTTTTCCCACCTCGTATAGCATCTGAGGCGAGACAGGGACCTTGGAAATGGTGGTCCCCGGCAGAAAGGTCAGCAGCCTCACCAGGTACTTCTGACGGCCATAGCCACAGTCTCACAGGAAAAAGGACAGTACAGAAATAAATATTAATATTTTTTTGTTTGCCTAGACCATCACCTGTTGGTGATCTTCAAAGCCTTGACTGTCGACCCCGAGCATTTTCACATAAAATTAAAAAAAAAAGATGTTCATGTTGTTTGGTTGTTTTAACAAGCTTTTTAGACCTAGCTCTGGCTTGTTGAATTGTTGAATATTTGAATAACGCATAGGTCATTTTATAAACTCCAATTGGTTATTTTATATGCTGAGGTCTATGAATGGCTGTGGGTGGGGTTTAAAAAAAAATCAATTTGACGAGTCTACCGACACCACACGTTTGTCTGAATGGTTTTCACAGATTTTACTTTCAAGGAGGCATTTCTGGCCCTTATCCCGTTGAAAGAAAGAACCAGGGGTAAGGATGTGTACAAGGCATTGAAGGCCTTTGTGCGTGAGTACAAGATTCCCATTCATAAAATAGTGTCCTTCACAACCGATGGGGCACCGGCGATGCTCAGTGTTCGTTCAGGATTCGTCGCGTTGTGCAGGAAAGACCCAGACTTTCCACCATTTGTAAACGATCACTGTGTGATACATCAACAGGCATTGGCAGCTAAAGCAATTGACATGTCACATGTAATGAATGTTGTTGTTGTTAAAATAGTCAATTCAATTCTGGACGAACTCGACTCTGTATATGGAGATTTGATCCTTCACGCAGATGTAAGGTGGCTCAGTCGGGGCAAGGTGCTCCAGCGTTTTCTGGAGTTGCTGCCAGAGATCATCAGTTTGCTGAAGTCGAGGAACGAGGAGTATGAGCAGCTGTCCGACGATACTTGGTTATTGGACTTGTGGTTCCTCACCGATCTGACCGCAAAACTCAATGACCTTAACCGAGAATTACAAGGGAAAGACCGAGAGCTTGATTAGCGCAGTGGAGGCATTCAAAGTAAAGCTCGGTTTGTGGACCAGTTAAGACATGCGAGGCTGACACACTTCCCTAATCTTGAAAAGGTGTCACAAAACCTCACAGACAAAACTGCTCATTTGAACAAACTGACATCAGAATTTGGCGCCCGATTTGTGGAGGTACAAGATATGGGGCGAATAGTTGGTTTTGTATCAAACTCTTTCCTCAGCATTGACATTGAACAGCTGAAGTTAAAATGCAGGAGGTGTTTACATTACCTACGGGCGTTGACATGGAGATTATTGAAATGCAAAGCGACATTGAATTAGAGCAAGAGACCAGGACTTTTGGTCACTCGTGAGTAGAGAGAGGTATCCACTGATTGTGTCATGTGCGCTTAAACTGAAGGCCTACTTTGGCTCCACATACTTATGTGAAATGGCCTTTTCACAAATGAAAATAATAAAATCCAAGTATAGAACTCGTATGACTGACGCACATCTTACTGACTATCACATCTTACTGACACTAACTATCAGCCAGATTTCAAAAAACGTACAGATAATGTGCATCCACAGCAGTCTCATTAAAGGCAGGCTGATACAGCAACTTCAGCGTTGAAAAGATATTGTGCATTGAACAGAGAAACAAAATATGGATTGCATTGAACTGTAGGCTAATATCTGTAAATTACTGGATTCATATTTGTACAACATATTCATAATCCAAATCCTTTTGCCTCACATAGGTTGTGTTTTTGTGAATAAAAATCATTTATATATTTTTTATTTGTGATTTGTGAAAATGTATGCCAGGGGGGGCCAGAGGATTTCAGGGGAAGGGACGTAAAGCTTGACCATAGCCTGAAGGTAGGAAGGAGCGGTTCCTTTCAGTGTGTGACCCAGTGTCTGTGCGACCTCCAGGAAGAAGAGTGGACAGGGATAGGAAGCAGACACCTGGTGGCTCACATTACAAGGACAATGACGTCCTTTGAAGTACGTAGTTGATTGAGTTGATTGAGACCGCTGACTGCTAATTGTCTGCCAGGAGTGAAGGCCCCTCCCAGACAATTAACAATAATAATAATAATCCTAATAATAGGATAATGACTAAAGCAAAACTACTTGTAGTGCAGCTAGTCGCAACCTGATAAGCAAAAACATTCACCAGCAGTTGAAACAAAAAAGCTGTCAATTTATCCCGTCTGATATACTGTATGTTTCAATGCATGTCTGAGTATCCCGTCTGATATACTGTATGTTTCAATGCATGTCTGAGTATCCTGTCTGATATACTGTATGTTTCAATGCATGTCTGAGTATCCTGTCTGATATACTGTATGTTTCAATGCATGTCTGAGTATCCTGTCTGATATACTGTATGTTTCAATGCATGTCTGAGTATCCTGTCTGATATACTGTATGTTTCAATGCATGTCTGAGTATCCTGTCTGATATACTGTATGTTTCAATGCATGTCTGAGTATCCTGTCTGATATACTGTATGTTTCAATGCATGTCTGAGTATACTGTATTTTTCAATGCTTTAATGCATGTCTGAATATAAACTTTCAAGTCAGGCCTGCTCGCCAGTATGAAGGTTGAAGAAATATCCAGACAATGTGTTTTTTGTCCATTATAGTCATTCCCTAAAGATGGATTTCCAGATACACTTAGGTAAACCTAAACCTTAGGTAAGTAGGAAAACCATGACGATGACAGATTTGCATTTTCAATCTTCTGGTTCAATTTACAGCTAAAACCTTGAGAAAAGTGGAGAAAGTTATTCTCTCTCTCTCTCTCTCTCTCTCTCTCCTCTCTCTCATCTCTCTCTCTCTCTCTCTCTCTCTCTCTCTCTCTCTCTCTCTCTCTCTCTCCTCTCTCTCTCTCTCTCCTCTCTCTCTCTCTCTCTCTCTCTCTCTCTCTCTCCTCTCTCTCTCTCTCTCTCTCTCTCTCTCTCTCTCTCTCTCTCTCTCTCTCTCTCTCCGGCTGCATCCTTGGAAAAAAAACAATTACACAGGACTACATCAAAAATGCTCTATAATAGCTTATCCCGGTCTGATTTAAAAAAGATATATTTTATTTTAACTCACTAACTTTAATTTGACCCCTTCGACAGCTCTTCCAGGTAACGGAACAATGGATTAACACAGTGATTTTCAACCACTGTGCCGCGGCACACTAGTGTGTAATTAAATACTGTATTGTTCAAACTACTATTGTTGGGACGCTCAGATCGATCATTATTGATCGATTGGAGCTGGGATCAGAGCTCTCAAAAACGGCCGATCATAAGAGCCGATCATCATTTTGACACTTTTCTTGGTGTGCAAAAATCCACGCAGCACTGCCGAAAGCTACCGGTAAATACAGATCGATCATATTGGGCTCCTAGATTGTTTATTTTATTGTGGTTGGGTATGATTGCTCAAAAGATGTATGCGTTATCTCGTAGTGCCGCTTCACATTAACAATTGTAATAATCGCCACAGAACAAATGAGACGTACTGGGTTTGAACTGCCCGTGGGAAGAATGAACATGTAGGAGTTTTCGCTGTCTACCTTTCTGTTTTTAGAGCACATGTGAAATTACTCAGACTGTTTCTCTCTCCATCTGTGTGTGTGTGTGTGTGTGTGTATTGTTGTTTATTTTGTTGTCTATACATCAAGGAAAAGTAATCAGAAGGCTGAACACTTTACAATCATTATAATATATAATTTGTCTTTACGGTGAATGACTCTACTGAGTGTAGTGTTCTCAACACAGGAAAGCGTTTTTATCGTTTTCTGATTTGTACATTTAAATGCTTTATATTACTATTAAATGTAAGTAATGGCTTCGTTGTTACTAAAGTATAAACTTGAAGGACACGCCTCTAGCGTCCTCTCTAAAAATGTATAGCCAGCGTTAGGTTCTACGTTGTGAAAATTAAGAATGCATGTGCACGTGCATGGCTGATGCTGTGCAGGACATTGACACTGGTCAGACTGTAGACCGTGGCGGGGCTGAATTGCAATGGTGAAACAGGTAAAACCGGACTATGTCTATGTCAGGATTAATGGTACTAGGGTGAAAATGAGTGAAATGAGACACTGGCGCAGCGGTCTGTGTCATATCTGAAGGTCTGTACAAATGCAGGTTTAAGTAAATACAACATAGCCCAGCAAATGCGACACATAGTCAACGTACAGGTGTAATGTCTCTTACCGATCTCTTCGAGGGCCATAAGGTCGCCCGCTGTGGTGAGTCATTGCAATTGAAAGGCAAATTCACAGCGAGTGTGAAATGTAACAAAGTCACTGAAAAGCTAGATCTGCTAGTAGTGAAAGGAACAGTCTCTACCCATTGATGGGTAAAGACTGGATCAGCCGGTTAAAACTAACTTGGTCAAGAGTCAATAGAGTGGCTCCAGAAACAGTGGATGATATGTGTGCTAGATATGCATCCGTGTTCAAACCGGAGCTAGGGAAGCCTAAGGACATTGAAGCCAAGCTACATGTTGGTGCGGACACTGTGCCAAAGTTCTGTAAGCCAAAAAATGTACCCTATGCACTGAGAGAAGCAGTTGAGAGAGAACTAGTAAAATTGGAAGCCAAGGAAGTTGTAGTTGTAGTTGTAGCTACAGTGAATGGGCTGCTCCCATAGTATACGTACCAAAACAAGATGACAGCGTATGTGGCGACTACAAAGTCACCATAAATCCATGGTTGAGTGTGGAACAATATCCTTTACCCAGCACCCAGGTTTTGTTTGCCAAATTGTCAGGAGGTCAGATATTTACTAAACTAGACTTGTCACAGGCATATCAACAAGTGCACTTAGAGGAATGCTCAAAACGCTATCTAACTTTTAACATGCACAAAGGGTTGTACTATTACAATACTAATACTATTGCCATATGGTGTTGCCAGCGCACCTGCAATTTTTCAAAAGATCATGGATCAAGTCCTTCAGGGCATGGATGGTGTCATCCGTTACTTAAATTATATTCTAATAATTACAATCTCAGAGTAACCCGGATAAGTGGGAATTCATGCAGAGCAGTGTATCATACTCAGGGCATGTCATAGATGCCATGGGCATTCACCCAATGAAAGAAAAGACAGGTGCCATCCAAAAGGCTGCAGTTCCTAAAACTTAACTACCTAACTTATCGACCTTGATGTTGAGGTATAGCATATAAATATATGTATATTGTATGACTATGTATTACTGTGTATCATATTGTTTGTGTAAGTAGCTGTAACTACTACTGTGTTCATTGGGTAGCGCTGTTGCGCATTATTGTGATGTCACTACATGTGGTATAAGACCGTTGAAGTCAGTTTACTCTCTCAGTCTTCGGTTGTGCTCGTGACCGTGACCATGTGTGCATCAAATAAACTACGCCAAGTTGAATGGCTAAATTGAACTGTAGAAATATTCACCTTTCCGCTGCAGATAGACACAAGGTCTGAGTCGACTCTGTCAACACTTGATTTAGCCAATGACAGCATTGCTGCACAAAGTTGTAAACTGGGATTGGTCTGAGAAATGTCAGAGTACATTTGATAATGGGACACAACGCTTGGGACACAACATCATAACATACATGCTAATGCATCGCAAATGGGGCTTTAATAAAACACGGGTCTTAACGTACAGGTATATGTGTGTGCACTGTGTGCATAATGTTTCTTACCGATCTCTTCCAGGGCCATAAGGTCCCCCGCTGTGGTGGGCACGGCGGTCTGGGCAGGGATACCGTGCTGGAATAAAAACAGCATCGCCTTCGTCTGGACGTCGACCAGGTTGATGTTCTGACTGTCCGCGGAGTTCAACACCTTCAGCAGGTATTCGCCTCCTCCGCTGCCGTTGGGTGCGTCCACGTAAAAGTTCTGGTCGTCGTAGCTGGGCAGAGGGCGCACGGTGGACACCTCCAGGCCGTACAGCCGCTGCACCACCTGGGACACTTGGTCCTCGCTGAGGTGCGGCTTGGACACTCGCCCTGCCATGGGTGGAGGTGTGGGTGGTGGAGATCCAGTAAGAGTGGGCTACAACTTAATCTTATTCCATCCAAAACAATGTGAGTCCCGTTGCTTCGAACATAAGCCTGTAACTATGTAACCTACTATGCT
Source organism: Muraenolepis orangiensis (assembly GCA_027704905.1). Lineage (NCBI taxonomy): Eukaryota > Metazoa > Chordata > Actinopteri > Gadiformes > Muraenolepididae > Muraenolepis > Muraenolepis orangiensis. The sequence continues at coordinate 11,699,146 of CM051004.1, read as the reverse complement.
TAAAAAAAAAAAAGCATAGTTTCCTCCTGTAAATTCAGCTGAAACCTGCATGATACGCACACACACACAGTGGGGTCGTTATGTGCCGTTATATTTTCGTATATTCTGCGTCGTTTCACGGCTCCCCTCTCTGCTATGCAGTTTGAACCGGAAGTTTCACCCCTCCCCGCTAAACCCATGGAGGTGGAAGTCCTCCCTCCCCCGCAGTACAGTAAAGTTGGCAAGATATTAACAGATTCGAAAATGGCGGGTCAATAACTCTTAATCGAAACGTTTTAAAAAATACACACGACGCCTCTCTGCAACCGTAGAAAGGTAGTTAACAAGATACAACCTCATTTTTTTAATCAAAAGTCGTCTTCCGAGGTGGACAAATAACATGGATCTCTATTTATGTGCAGCCGGCTGCGAGGTAGTGATGTGTCGGTCGCGAACGAGCCGGCTCAAAGAGCCGGCTCTTTTTAGTGAACGACGGGAGCCGGCTCGCACCCGCGAACGAGCCGTTATTGATTTGTGACGGGTGCTCCGCGTACATGCAGTGACTGAATGTCACGCGCATGCTGTGCATCACGTGAGGATAGATAAGGAGGAGGGGCGGCGCGTGCTCAGTGCTGGTTGCTAAGAGCGAGAGGAGAACACACGGGGAAGTGTCAGTTTGCGTCGCGCTAATAAGATGAGTGAAAGTAGGAAAAGAAGCAGCATTTGGTTGCATTTTAACAATTGTGCAAACACAAAGGCAGAATGCAGAATTGTCAACATGAAGCTCTCATATAGAGCAGCTCCACAAACCACCTCCACGGGCACTTTTTTTAAATATTGAAATAGAGCCCTGCTGTTTTGTTAGGGCTTTTTGTTTAAATACAAATGTCAAATATACAAAAATACAGTAGCTGTCCTTTTTTTAAATGTCTATGCTTATGTTGTTCTAGGTGTTGCTATCCGCTTTGTGTAGCGTGGTTCTACAAGCAAGTCAGGTCATTCATTGGGTGGTATCAGAGGTACAAGGGTCTGGAAATGCAATGAAAACAATTGGCCACAGCAAATCATTTCTATTTAAATTAAAATTTTTACTTTTGAATACTTCAGTACAAAGGATGTATTGAATAATTTAAGTGATATATGTGTACACATATAAATAATTAGTCAAAATAGGGAAACATTTGATTGAATTATAAAAGGTATATGTGGTAAAATAGAAGAGCCGTTTGAGAGCCGAAAGAGCCGGCTCTTCTTGGTGAGCCGAGCCAAATGAGCCGGCTCACTCAAAAGAGCCGGAATTCCCATCACTACTGCGAGGCGAGTGCGCAGGGACAGTCTATAAAGTGCAACGCCCGAAAATTGATACTATAAAGATATTCTTATTTTAGAAAAATGGGCTTTTGCATAATTTTTATTTTTTTGGTGAATAATAATGCATCAATGGTGAGACCAACGTGACCAACGTGAGACCATTAATGTGTGAGGTGATTTAAGTGACACTGCATTGCATACGAATGAAGTTATTGAAAATGTTTCAAGTTATTGAATATTTTTGCCTAAATATATTCACCAAAATTATGCAAAAGCACATTTTTCTTAAATAATAGTTGTAGTAAGACAAACGTTAGACCATTGATGTGTGAGGTGACTTAAGTGACGCAACTATTCATACAAATAAAGTTATTGAAATTTGAAAAATACATATATTCACCAAAATGTAGCAAAAGCCCATTTTTCTTAAATAAGAGTTGCCGTAAGACCAACATGAGACCATTGATGTCTTAGGTGATTTAAGTGACGCTTCTATTCATACAAATAAAGTTATTGAAATTTGAAAAATACATATATGCACCAAAATTATGCAAATTTCATTTTTGTTTCCCCATTTGTTTTAGTAAGACCAACACGAGACCATTTATGTGTGAGGTGATTTTGGTGACACTACAGTGTATAAGAATGAAGATAATTAATATTTTGATTTGTATATATTTTCGGGCGTTGCACTTTATAGATGGTCCCTGCGCACTCGCCTTTTTGCACATTGAGACCAATAAGACCAATTTTATTTGTCCACCTCGGCAGACGGCTCGTTTTGACAACACTTAGGTTGTAGCTTGTTAACTACCTTTCTACGGCTGCAGAGAGGAGTCGTGTGTATTTTTACAACGTTCTGCTTAAGAGTTATTGACCCGGCATGTTCGAATCTGTGAATATCTTGCCAACTTTACTGAACTCCCCCCCCACTCTCGCTCTCCCTCTCCCCCCCCCCTTTCTCTCTCTCCCCTCTCTCTCTCTTCCTCTCTCTGTTTTTGTTTTTCAATAAAACACACGCGACACGCGTATAACACGTGTGCTATTTGTGGTATTTGTCAGATCATCCATTTACTGCAAATGTACCCATCAACTTCTTCTAGTTTTCTTCTTCTACTTCTAGTCTTTTTAATTTTAAAATATTTAAAACATTTGATTGTTTAGACAACTTGAACAATTATTTGAAGAAAACTTTGAAGGCTAGACATAGGGGAGGGCGGAAGGTGCGCTTGGTAAAGTTTGGTAGTGGGTGGGGTAAGTTGTGGATGGGGATGTTAGTAAGGGCAGATGTGGGCATGTAAAACCCAGACACATTTGAAGCAGCATAAGGACATTTTGTGTAAATAGTGAGCTATACACAGAGGATAATTGTGCTGCTTTTAACCGTCTTACTTCATATTATCAGAACAAAAATCAGCTCTTGTTTAGAGATTACTGAAGTCAAACCTGGTGTCCTAAACCTTAGGAGAGCAAAAACGCAAAATAGACCAGTTTGAGAAATTTGGTGGTTAGGCTTAACTTAAGAAGTGCTGCTTTTCTAGGTCAGTCTAATTTCCATTTTACCCCTGTTGTGATAGACTATATACAATATGTCTTATAGCCTGATCTAAATAATAAAGGACACAGGTACACTTCCAGTTCTTAACTTAGCACGGGAGCCTTCTGTTTATTCACCGTCTCTGTCTCAGTACCGGTTTCCTACTTCCGGTCTAGTGCTTGTCACAATAAAACATCCTGCTTCTAGCAGTGGTAATAGCAGTACCAAACATTACAACCCCTAAATTGCTGCAAAAACGATATATGCTTAATTGATGAGAAACAAACTATCGTATTGTATAACATGCTTCCCAAATTAAGCCAAAATATTGTCTACTATGTCAATTGTATCATTTGTAATGCCATTTACTATGTCAATTACATTGTTTTACTCTATTAGTAATCGAATACGTTCCCACTATCACGATTCGCGGCACGATTGAAATCGTGGTCTTAATCGTGGTGATCCTATCAGATCTTGAGGTCAGTCGTGGCAATCGTGTTAATCATAGAAACATTTTGAACGGTTCAACATTTTTCCACGATCAACACGATCAATTGTCAATCGGGATCATCGTATTGCATCGTAACAAAGCGCGACAGATCGCATATAGTGCTTCGGGAGATCAGAACGGGAGATCAGATCGTGACACCTGAAATTGACAAATCGTGACCAGATCGCATCCGAGCCAATCGTGCTGTAAAGTATACAGCATGATTTAAAAGGGTGTGGAAATGCTTTAGATTAAAGCCTTGTGTAAATGTAGGCCTATTTCAAGCTTGTGTGAAAAACCGGTTACAAAGAGGACCTAAAATATGAAAATAAGTTATTGTTTGGCATTTTTCAATGGAATACCAGATAATTGCCTATGCTATCCACAAACGTGGGTTGTGTATTATCATTACAATAAAAAGTGGATTTATACTAGTTACAAAATTGTATGTAAATTTGGTGGATTTGATAGGGCTTCCTTGTAACACTGCAGTAAACATTTGAATCGTGCATAAATAAAACATAAAAAGTCAAAACATTACCAAATTAATTTACAAAAGGTAATATATACACACACACAACGTTTCAGACCTCTGACATCATCAGTCCATGAGAAATGATATCCACCCATAGATGTTGGCTTTGAAAATCAGGTGGATGCTCAGTCATGCATTCCATTGTCATTTTGCCATGATATCAGAGACATTTGATAGATTTGTGAAAAACAGCACTGCTTCTTACACGCCTGGGGAGAACATAACTGATGAACAATTGTTCCCCACCAAGGCGCGCTGTCGTTTCACACCTCCCCTCCCCCTGGCCAGTACATTTCGCATTTGAAATGTTCTTTGAATATAATTAGCATTTGAATATAATGCCTATCCCTGCATAGGTTGTGACATGCTGTTACAAACGTTGCTTCAAGTGGCATAGATTTTTCTTCCTCTCCAAAAACAAATGTTAGCTTTTGTTCTTGTGAAAAAAGACAAAAATATGGAATAATATTTTCAAATTTGGGGGTAGTATTCTTTCCTAATGATGTTATATGTTGGGCAGGACAGCAGGAAATTAATTTCAGTTTCAGTTTCTTGCAGATCACAGTGATGACATCTCTTGGCTTCCATGCATTTTGCCAATTTAGTTTAGGTTCTGATAGCAGTCAATTTCTCCCTGTCTTCCTATCTCTCTGTCTTTAGCTCGTCTTCTCACCGGCTACAATACATTTTTAGTTTGTCAATGTTGGCCGAGTTTGTGTTTGCTGGCTTTCCGAAACTGAGAAGACGATGCTATCGTTAGGTATCGGTCCTTCGTTAGCAAGTACAACTCCTTGATGGTGAGGGCATACGAGCTGCATATGCAGAACATGATGAAACTGACCGTGAGATCGCTAATGGGAACATTGCTGTTGTGTTTGGATCTCCTGAAACCTGAGTGAGCTCTTCGGATGCCATATTTTTTATTTGACCTCCAATACTATTTGTTTGTTTATTATCCCTTTTGAAAGATCGACAAAGATTATCCACACTGTGATAATGTGGAGTGCAGAACAAATAAATAAATAATCAATTCTAAATGGGAAAACAAAAAATCTAATCTGGAGGATTTAATCCTCTTTATATGTACACACACAGTGAAATTAGTTTCTCTGCATTTAACCCATCCTAGTATTAGGAGCAGTGGGCAGCTATTTTTATATCCAGCGCCCGGGGAGCAGTGTAGGGGTCTGGTGCCTTGCCCAAGGACACCTCTGCAGTGCCTAGGTCTTTCGGAACCTGAACCGGCGACCCTCCGGTTCCTAAGCAACCCAGAAATCAGCGAGCAAGACTTAACAGACTCAGTTCTACATTCTTCTTACATTCATAACATAATTTAACATCAGTTGCTCGCCTTAATCTCAATCGGCACGGCACTCAAATACGATAACAGCCTCACATACAAACCCATCCCAGAGAAGAGACAAAGGAGAGGAGGGAAGGTGTGAGAAACAACAGACCATCTATATAACCTCCTCCAATGTTGACTTACTGTAATGGCAGGTGTGAAAGATACACAAATATGTAAACATATTATGACTGTACTAATAATCTTTAGAGGCACAATGAATTACTATAAAATAGATGAAATGTAATGAAAACCATTACACTTTCTTTTAATACAGGTTATTTTCAAGGATCCTGTTGAACACTGATTGATCCTGCAAGCAGAACAGCAGGTCATGGTGTGTGATCGATGTTCAATCATAGACTATGCGGTGCAAATGAGGTGTAGTAAATACCTCATTTACCAAGGCCATTTATATTCACGAGTCATTGTATTTTTTGGGTTGTTTTGTTGTGCATTATGGTTTTCAATCACGTACTGGTTATAGCAGTATACTGCTACAAGCTGCTACAAAATTGCTACAATTTTTTTTTGTGCATTTTGTTGTGCATTACGGTTTTCAATCACATACTGGTTATAGCAGTATACTGCTACAACTGCTACAAAATTGTATATCTTGTGCCAGCATGATTTTGAACGCACAATGGGAAAACAAGGTTAGAGAGGAAGGACATTATCTGTCTTCATATAGGACCTCTTTGTTGTGTGGCATCGGGACTCAATTAACAGTGTACCTTTTAACCCTAATAATTGTATTGTAAGAGAGCAATGTATCATCATCATCATCATCATTATTACTACTACTACTACTACCCTACTACTACTTCTACTACTACTAAGTTGTTAAGTTGCATTGAATCATCCAAGAAAGAGTGACATTATAAAGTAAATAATAAGATGACAGCTTATTAATTTCCTCGGGGGAGCGACAACCACCCAAGCGATATTGCATCACAATATAGAGCGGTTGTTAAAGTGGTACACAAGAATGACAATAGAGCATCAGATTGTGAGGTGGTAGTCTATTAGCACTGATACCACGCCATTATCTATATACATAGGATTGTTGTTCATCTGCTGTGGATATTACCGATAAAATATGCTACATTATAATTTGAATTCATTAGCTACTATCTCACAGTCTATATAACACTGGCTATGTAAGCCTCGATAAGAGGGGGGGGGGGTGCTAATGCTAATGAGTATTATGGAATAACATCCTGTCTTGGAGCTGTTTTTGTCAGTTAACGGTCCCCTGAGCAAGAACAACGACAAGGGGAAGAACAACGACAAGGAGAAGATATGGAGACATTTACGAAGAATTTGACAAAGCAATATCCAAAACATGCAACGCAAACAAATATCCCTCCCTCGGAATTCCCTCCCTCCCTCCCTATCTCTCCAGGCTTGCCTGGGAACTAGCATCATGTAAACGATAAACACAACACAACTTGAGATTAAAAATATCAATGGTGTGGAACCATGATATTGGTGTGGAAGTTAAGCTTGGTCTTTCTGTGTACGTTTCCATCACATGTTTAGTTTCCTTGGCACTAAGTTAGGGTATTGTCTAAGAAGAGATAAGGATGACGGAGAAAACCGATAAGATGGGTGTGCTCAAGGTAACACAGGTCTTATCACAGGTATTCGCCAAAGCAAGGTCCACCCCTGAGTAATTCATTCCATGGGACCCTAACCCTTTAAATGATATTCATGCTGACAAAACACATTTCCATTGCAAGGTCAAGTCATGCAACACAACTCACAACACGTACAAGCACTGTAACCTCAGCACAATAACTCTAAAATGCATGGCCTCTCACCATTGGACAATCAGTGTGCCTGCTGTAAATCCCAATATACAACACTGTTTTCTGTTGACACTACAACCTCTTGCAGTGGGGTTGCAAATAATAATTATTTTCGCTGTACTGTACTTTGTGCTGTGCAATGACAATAATCCAATCTAATGATCACTCAGTGTCACTGTGTGTCTTTCCAACAGTTGATTCATAATCAACAGCTCTGGCAAGATGCCCAGAAGGGAAAATGAATGCACATCAATACCAAACGTCCATCTACCAATTGGTTATTATTTATGACCAGTGTAACCTTTATTATTGCCTCATTGTCCACTGATAATGATGATGTTTTATTATAGTGTGTGTGTGTGTGTGTGTGTGTGTGTGTGTGTGTGTGTGTGTGTGTGTGTGTGTGTGTGTGTGTGTGTGACCATGCGTGCCTCCATGCAGGAATACAATGGCGTGATGGCGTGAGGAAGTAGATAGACCAGGGAAAACACTAGACAGAGACGTGTCACAGGAACGGGGACTTCAGAGGTGAACCCAAATGCACGACTCGATGACACACGTAAAGTCTTTACTGAAAAATGCAGTAACACAAAAATCCTCAAGCAAAATACCTAATTACAAAACCCTGACGGTGGCATGACGTAGACACATGAAGTAAGAACAATGAAACAAGTAGCAATTTTCAAAACGTGAAACAAGTACGAGTCTAATAAACAACGAAACAGTATTTAATGAACTGGCGCCGAAAGAAAGAAGACGCCGCCTATTTAAACACAAGGAACATAACAGGCGGAAACAATGAGGTCCAAGGCAGCCAATAAGACAGGCAGGAAAACATGAGGGGGAAGATCAAGGTGATGCGCTGCAGCTGCGGGGGAGAAATAACAAGGGGGCGTGGCTATCCGGGCGAGTACTGTGGAAACCAAGGTGACATGGATGCGGGACGTGATAAGGGGGCGTGGCTACCTGGACGAGGGCTGTGAACGCGGGGAGGCAGAACTGCCAATCCTGACAAGACGCATGCTCAGTGACCTAACATGTACTTATGTACTATTTACATATAGATATATAACGCAGCCCCAGGTCCCAGACTTAAGGTCACCCCTTAAGTGAGTTCCATTGGAGAAAAAACAGCGTTGGTGACCAACTGCCGTTTACGTGTGAATTCTGTTCTGCATCAGCTATCGCACGCAGGGAGGATGGCCTCTCCTGACGAGGGTCGAGGAGGTTGTTTCTTTAGTATGGTCAGAATTACTTTAATTTCCAGCCAATAGACACGATCTGCCCTTGAATTTGCCTTCCAGCTGATGAAGAGGCCAGAGGGCTGCAGTGCGCAGGAGGGATTTGCAGCTCGATTCTTTATGTGGTTTTGGTGGGCGAAAAAATTCCAATTCTCTTTTTCTGCTTTAGCAGTAACTCTACTCTATTTCTATGGCCCTTAATCACAGTTACAGTCTCAAAGGGCTTCACAGGCCACATGTTTACAACACCCCCCAAACCCTAGCCCCCCTAAGAGCAAGAAAAAACTTTACCCTTAATTATGGAGGAAGAAATCTTGAGAAGGAACGCAGTGGGGGATCCCTCTTTCCAGGGATGGTTCAGAAGTGCAATGGGTGCCATAAGGGACATACATAGTAATGTACATAAAGTCAAAAAATTAATAAATAGAAACAATTTAATATAATTTGTGTGTGGTGCTGGCCGGTATCCTTCAGGTGGGGATCACAGCGACACACTGGAACACAGAAGCAGACTGTGGTATGATTAGATGGGGTAGGGTGGACATGGAACATATAGAGAACCTCTAGTCTAGTACCTATCGACAGCAGGGGTAGTTATTTTAGCAGTCCGCTACCCTGATTACAGGTGGCAGACTGTATTTTTATGTATTTACATACATAAAGTAAATCAAATTTTAATGGACAGAAATGTCGCGTCCTAGAAACTGTCTATTTCTAAGGCTACTTGCAAGACTGTCTAGATCTCCAAACATGTTAGCCTGGGTGTGCAATGCCTGGATGTAACTCAAATTATGTTACACTTCACATATGCCAATACTTGACAAATGGGCTAGTAAGCATAACTGGTGGCAACAATGTCTATAGATGTTTAGATCAGTAAATGACACAAATCAGCCCTGCCCGTCGAGGTCCTGAGCCAGGTTTTCGTGCTAGCCCTGCCTGTCTGTCTATGCATTGTGTGCTCCCTGTCCACAGTTCACTCCATGTTGCCCCACGAGGCTCGGCACTTCAGCTGAGTGCACCTGTTTCTCATGCCCTCATCAGGCACACTGTTAAAGGTTGTGTTGCAGATCACTCACTGTGGAATTGTCTTGCATCTTGATTTTCGCTTGGTTCTGACGTTTCCTCTTGCATTTTGGATTTTGACCCTGGACTGGTTTTTGGATTTCGTTTTTGGATTGCTCCCCTGCAACTCTGATCAATGATTTAGCCTTTGCCTGTTTTGCCCTGAACTCCTTTGTTGTTGCCTGCCCTGTATTTTTGGAACCTTTGTATTTATCTTTGAAGGATCGAGTTCCTTATTGGAACTGTTACTGATTTGTCCCTGACTGTGTCATAGAATAGGGTTAGTGACTGTCTTAGTAAAGAAAGTCTCTTGTATATCTGTATCCTGTGTCTGCTTTTGGTCATCCGTCTGCCTCTCCGGTCCACAGACCAAGACACACATAGTACTGCACAGCACAGAGTGCACAGGCTACTTTTACACGATTAACATTATCACAAGAATTAGTAAAACAATTCAATTGGAACCTGCAGGATCACACAGAAGGATCACAATCTGGTGTTTGCATGGTGCTCCCTTTGAAGAAAAAAAATGTCATCCTATGACTGTGTCACTAATGAATGCCTCTTTCAAATATGAGAGAAATTATTTTTAAATTTCATATCAGTGCCTTTAGTTGCTGTTTGTATACCATAGATTGCACAATCATAGCTAGCTCCAGGGGACAAGGATGGATTAGGGGAAAGGCGGGCAGATGAAGGTAGAGGGGTAAACGGAGGCTGAATACTGATGAAGCGTGGCAGAGGAGAGAGTGTGGCTGTTGAGGCTAGCTGGGAAGCAACAGAAGGCATTACTGAATGGTAGGCAAGGAGATGGGTACCTACCTTTGTTGAACGCACTATTGTAAGTCGCTTTGGATAAAAGCGTCTGCTTTACAGCGACTGTAATGTAAAAAAAAAAAGTAATTTAATGGGTAGGCAGGTAAGGCATATAGGCGAGTAATGATCATATATATATATTATTACTATACTGTATATTATTTATATATATATATATATTGCCATAAATACCTGCAAGATATGTATATGTGTATACACATAACAAAACTTGTATAACTTATACATACAATACACAACCATCTGGTGAAGAGTGAAGAACCGGAGTAGATACTGCACAGTGGAAGAGATGGATTGCAGGTGTGCGCCTTGAAGCACACACACACACACACACACACACACACACACACACACACACACACACACACACACACACACACACACACACACACACACACACACACACACACATCTCATCTCATCTAAAAGTCATACTCTAACGGCCATACTTCCCCCCACCCCCCAGCAGAAAAGCTTGTTCAAGATAAGGAACACACTGGCAGCTTGTGTGAAATGGGTTTCCACTCAAGGTCGACCATACACACTCCCAGCCTTCCATTCAGAGCCTTATTCTAAACCATAATAACGCAGATGACAGCCATGTATCCCCTTAAGGTAGATGCATCGACATATCATGTATAATAAATGCTTGCTTTTTACACCCTTATGTGTTAAGTTTGTCATGTTTATTGGAGCACTTATCTATCGATTCAGTGGGAAAGGTGTGTGTGTGTGTGTGTGTGTGTGTGTGTGTGTGTGTGTGTGTGTGTGTGTGTGTGTGTGTGTGTGTGTGTGTGTGTGTGTGTGTGTGTGTGTGTGTGTGTGTGTTTAAGGTATGTGTGTGTGTGTGAGCGTGACCAACCTTTGTGACAGTGTTTGTGTGACCCTTTTTACATCTGAGGTTGTGAGTTGACCGGTTAAAGCTAGATTTGTCCCCACACTTGACGTTGGCTGCCCAGTAGCCTGAAGGTTGGAGCTGAAGCTTTTTTGAACTAACTAGCATGAATCATTTATTCTGCCCGAGCCCTCCTCCAAGCCCTCTATCTGACCTATGAAATATGTCTTTAGGATTTTAAGTGAAGGTATCTTCTTGTTGCATGTAAACTCAAATGCAAGGCAAATGACAACTCTTAATGGCAGAAAACAATACAATAAAACAAACACAATTCGTTTTTGGTTTGTGGCTGAAATGAATGCCATTGGCTTAATCTGTTAAGGTGAGACGTGGGTAGAAAGGACGGAGAAAGAAAATAATTGTGAGGCAGAATCAGCTTGCGGCTTTCAGCTTTCAACAGCACAACAAATACATATATGACATCAATGACTGAAATTAAATATATTCTTCAGAGAAAGCTAAGTTTGAAGGTAATGTCACAAAGTCCTTGGCACCTTACTTGTGTGTAATTTATGCTAATCTTGTATATCTGGATGGATTGGGACTTTGACAAAGTCCTTCTTCTTGTTGTCTCTGGCTGGGAAAATGTCTCATTGATTTCCACACAATATTCTGGTTCATGAAGGTAATGTTATGATATAATAATATATCTAGCTATATATAATGGTGCAAAGTCTTAATTCAAAGCAAAATGCCAAGTTATTGTAATTTATTAATATTGGGTTTGTAATACTGCATATTTCAATTATTATTTCAACTATCTAGTGTTCTCTCGTATCTGATGAGTTCATCTTGACAGAGGTAATAATGAAGCTGTTTTGAATCGTTTTTATGATTATATTTTACTGGCTTTGAACATGAGGTACAATAGGCCTATATAACACTTCCTGCTTCCGGAGCCTTAAAAATCGCAGAGCAGTGTACTCTTATTTCCGGTAGTTACCCCAGATACGTGACAAACTGTGGCCGCCTCCTCTCCTCTCTGTTATTGTAATGTACCGGCTGCTCAACGTCTAAACAAAGACAGCCCTACCTCAGTTTACACCATTTCCCATTTCCCCAAGACAAACTCCTCCGCAAGTCTTGGGTGAGGCTGATAAGGAGGGATGAAGGTCCATTGTTTCATGTTCTCAGGGGTAGCACGCATGTCTGCAGTTTGCAAAAGTGGGCGGAATAGGCTAATAATGTCGAGTATGTGTATGATTAAAAGCACTGGTCCTGACCCCCACACACACTCCATCTCTCATCCGAATAGAGCCACATAATGTCGGGTATGTGTGTGATTAAATGCACTGGTCCTAACCCCCACACACACTCCATCTCTCATCTGAATAGAGCCACACAATGTTGGGTAAGTGTATGATTAAAAGCACTGGTCCCAAGTAGTGCTGGGTGATATGGACCAAAACCCCGTATTTTTAGGCTGCATCGCTATATACGATATATATAGGTATTTTATACAAATTCGGTTTTTAACTCAATGCCACAAGTATGTCACAAGCACTTTTATTTTAAGACAACTCATATTCACAATAATAACAGGCATTCCCTTTTAGAAAATATACAGCTGCACACTACATATTAACACGTAAATGAAAAGGTACATTGAAATAATCAAAATACATCAAATAAATCGCCTATATTAAATACATAGGCATACCTCTGCTCCTACACAAAATAGCCTTCGTTATATGGCGATATATATGTAGACTTCTTCACTGTAGTGTTCATTCACTAGTTGAACCACATCGTCTGGACCGACTTTTGGAAGGTTATGCAGCGATGTTGTCCAGCGATAACTGTCCGCCATGGTGAATGCCAAGCTGAATGCATTTACCAGAACTTGGGATACACTGCTTCTGCGATTTTTAACGGGTACTTAACGTGATATAGGCCTATTGGCAGGCAATTGACACCCATAGGATTTCATTATGAGAATGTAAGCGGCCGTACCTTAGCCTATAAGTCACCGCCGTAATGTCATGCACATTAAAGTGTGCACATGTCTGTGTGTGTGTGTGTGTGTGTGTGTGTGTGTGTGTGATTGGGTGAGAAAAAAAAAAAAAGGAATTGCCAAAGAGACCTCTGCTCTGGCTAATTAAGACATGAGTCATTTGACTAAGTGGTTCAGGTGATTCACTCCCAGAAGCTCATAAGCATGTAATTAATGCTCTTAAAATGAGTTGAAAACCACACGATTTTCTCATTTCTAGTTGGCTAATCATCATAGTGGAGCTACTGCTGCTAATTACCAAGCCTCTTGACATCCCAAACACAAAGTCAAGGATAATTGCAGGCATTTGGCTCCATTTTCATCATTCAATATATGATGAGAAAGAATCCATAGGCTCAGTCGTTTGTGAAAATAAAATATGAGCAATGTCATTGGTGTTGTAGTAAACTTATCTTCACTCATTTAGTCTGCTACCCGAGCTCTGGAACAGTAAAGGAGCAGAGAGATTAGTGCCTCTGAGGAAGGGGTCTACTCTGAGTTGATGAGTCATCATATTACGAATCAAAGCCAATGCTGACCTCTACTGGGGAACTCGTGTTAAATTCCCCATGGACAGACGCAGGACCATAATCACATGGAATATGTAAACGCACATTCCATACTCTGTGTATGTATATTGTGGGCATTCTTATTTGTATTAATGTGTGTATACTTCTTATTATTAGGATGAACAAAGTGTGTATCTTTTCTTGAAGGAGAAAGGACATAGAAGTAAGCTTTCCTGATGAGCGTGAGACGTGAGGTAATCAGGGGCTGTGTGTGTGTGTGTGTGTGTGTGTGTGTGTGTGTGTGTGTGTGTGTGTGTGTGTGTGTGTGTGTGTGTGTGTGTGTGTGTGTGTGTGTGTGTGTGTGTGTGTGTGTGGAGAATTTCCCACGGTGTCTCCTTGTAATACAGTTCCCACATGTGGGAGTGCTGTGAAATGATCCTGGAGAAATGTGAACACCTCTCAGTAGCTAGCTGGGCAGGTGTTGACCTATAGCAGTCGCTTTCATCAGAACCAGATCAGGATGGCTTTGTTGTTTTAGCTCTCTTTCTTTTCATGTTTGAATTGCTTTTTTACTTTTATGTGACAAGAAGTTGGTAGAGACTACGAGGTTGATGGCCATTAGAAAATTCAGAAAAAAGTGTTTAGAAATATAATTTAATCGGATGCCAAGAAAAGTGCCATACAGAATAACAGCACACACACACACACACACACACACACACACACACACACACACACACACACACACACACACACACACACACACACACACACACACACACACACACACACACACACACACACACACACACACACACACACACACACACAAAAATATATAATACATATATAAACTGGATGAAGGGTCTTTATCAGGCTTTTCCCGAGGTTAAGTGTAGGTTTCCTGTCCACATTATATCTGTCCCAGTTCATAACGGCTGTCCCCAAACAAAATGCTTACTGCAAACTCTCTCGCTCTTCAGGATGTCTTTAGTTGTCATTTAGCTGCTTTAGATGGTTTTATCCAAAGCGACTTACAATAGTGTGTTTCAACAAAGGAAGGTAAGACAACAACTCGTCACCAGAAGTCAAAACATTGTGGAACATTGTGGGACATAATTCACCTTTGTGTATAGTGTGTGTTGCACCACGGACCTGTTAGAGAGCGTACCGGGTTGTTGTGGTTTTGCTAGCTTGACAGTAGCAGGTAGCAGATATACTTCCCTTTGTAAAATCAAATGGAAAATAAAGTGTGGAGTTCCATACTAAACACGCCGCCTCCGACTCCCATTCATCGGCTCTACACTGGTGACCCCGACGTTTTCGAGATAGTTTCCGAAGACTTAGTGAACATGGCTGATTGCGATGTCTATATTAAACTGCCAGAGTTTTGGGAACATGCCGCTACGGCGTGGTTCGCACACGTGGAGGCACACTTTGCCTTCCGCCAGGTCCGTGACGAGGACCTGAAGTATTTTCACGTGGTGGCGGCGCTGGGGAGCTCCACATCGTCCAGGTTGGTCGGTTTTATCGCAGATCCCCCAGGCCACGGCAAATATGAGGCGATTAAAGCCCTTCTCCTTAAGACATTTTGCTTATCTGCTAAGAAGAGGGCACGCCAGATTCTTGATATTCAGGGTCTGGGGGACAGCAAGCCGTCCCAGCTCATGGAGAAGATGCTGAATCTGCTGGGGGGGGAAGATCCCCGGATTTTGTTTGTGGAGACGTTCCTGTGCCACTTGCCGCCCCGGGTTCAGATGGCGCTGGCCAACATGACCATTACTGAACCCCGCGCCCTGGCTGAGGAGGCTGACCATTTCTTCCTGGCAACCTAGCAGCCCGGTGCAGATGTGCTATCTGCAACACTCAGTGCTCCCTCGCCGGTTAGGAGGGCTTGGGGAGAGCAGACCGCGGCGGCTCAAGGCCACCGCACGGTTCGGGGCCAAGGCGAATAAGTGCATCGCTCCCTGCATCTACAAGCCTCCGGGAAATGAGAGGGCCGGCGCTCGGTAGTGGCCCTGAGCGTTGCCGGCACGAGCAGGCTCCTTTTCGTTTGATCAACTGGACTACGGCGTCGGTGCGGTGCATGAGCAGTGGGTGGAGGGCGCCTGGCAACCACTCGCCCTTTTCAGCCGCCAGCTGACGCCCGGGAACGCAGGTACAGCGCTTTTGACCGGGAGCTCCTTGGACTCTGGCTGGCCGTGCGGCACTTCCGATTCTTGCTGGAAGGCCGTGAATTTACGGCGTTCATTGACCACAAGCCGCTCACGTTCGCCATGTCCAAGGTGGCGGAGCCTTGGTCTGCTTGCCAGCAACGACAGCTTTCCTATCTTGAAGTTCACCACGGACATCCAGCACGTGGCTGGCAAGTCAAACCTGGTCGCAGATTGCCTCTCCAGTGTCATCATCGGGGTCGTCCAGTTGGGCCTCGACTATACCCGCATGGCAGCGGACCAGGTCACGGACCCCAGCGTCCAGGCCCTGAAGGGGGCTGACGTGGGGCTGCGCCTGGAGGATGTGGTTTTCGGCAACGCGGGCGTTGATCTCCTGTGTGACGTCTCCACGAGCCAGCCGCGTCCGGTCATTCCCACCAGCTGGCCGCCAAGTTCGTCTGGCGGGGGCTCAAAAAGTACGTGAGGGCTTGGGCCGGCACGTGTGTGGCTTGCCAGCGGGCTAAGGTGCACCGCCACACAAAGGCCCCCCTGGAGAAATTCCTAGTGCCTGAGAGGAGGTTTGACAACGTCAACATCGATCTGGTTGGTCCATTACCCTCCTCCCAGGGTTTTTCCTACCTCCTAACTATGGTGGACAGGACGACCCGTTCCACTCGTGTCGACAGCGGCAGCTGACATAGCCCAGGCCTTCATTGCGACATGGGTGTGTCGTTTCGGCACCCCTTCAGACATTTCCTCGGACCGTGGTTCGCAGTTCATGTCCGAGCTCTGGAACGCCGTGGCCGGGGGTTTGGGGGTTAAGCTCCACCAAACAACTGCTTATCAACCTCAGGCCAACGGCCTCTGCGAGCGTTTCCATCGTTCCATGAAGGCGGCCCTCAGGGCCGGGCTGACGGGCGGTATTTGGGTCGACAAGCTGCCTTGGGTTATGCTGGGCCTGAGGACCGTGCCTAAGGAGGATCTGCACCGCCTCCGACTTTTCGAACTCTTCACCTTGATTATGTATAACAGAAGGTATACGGAATAGTCCTACGCCGTCCTTTTACTTCCACAGCCAACTATAATACAATGAACCATGTTGTTTTCTTCACTCAAGCGTCTATATTCAAGTCAAGTCAAGTTTATTGTCACTGTTTATAAAGTATAAAGCAGTGACTGAAAATCGTATGTGCAATACCCGACGACAGATAGCAGTTATAAAAATAAGATAAAATAGAATAAAAACTGAATAGAATAAAAGTTCAAAAAAAATTCTGTATAAAGTTTTATATATAAAATAAATTAATAAATTATATATAAAATAAAAATGCAATTTATAAAATGCAATATATCGGCACAGAAAAAGAGCAATATGTATATATAAATCAATGTAATAAAATATACATTGTTATATGCTATACACCCTTGTTCAGCAGCCTGATGGCCTGACTGTGGAAGCTATCTCTGAGTCTATTTGTACGGTATCGCCTGCCTGACGGTAAAAGTGAATACAGTTCGTGGCTGGGGTGGGCATTGGGGTGGGACTTTTATGATGCTTTTGGCCTTGGCCACGCACCGCTGGTTGTATATATCCAGGAGGGAGGGGAGCTCACCTCCAACAATATACTGGGCCATCCACACCACTTTTTGAAGCGCTCTGCGCTTGAGTGCGGTGCAGTTCCCGTAACAGGCGGTGATATACCCTGTAAGAACACTCTCGATGGTGCCGGTATAGAATGTTCTCAGGATGCGGGGGCCCATGCTGAATTTCCTCAGACACCTGAGGAAATACAGGCGTTGTCGGGCCCTTTTCACCACGTGTGTGGTGTTCGTGGACCATGTGAGGTCCTCGGAGATGTGCACGCCAAGGAACTTGAAGCTGCTGACCCTCTCTACTGCAACACCGTCGATGGAGATAGGGCTGTGTTCTCCTCTCTGCTTCCTGTAGTCCACGATCAGCTCCTTGGTCTTCTTGACGTTGAGGGCAAGGATGTTTCTCCAGCGATCCGACCTCCTCTCTGTAGGCTGTCTTGTCGTCGCCGGCGGCGGCCCATCACTGTTGTGTCATCAGCAAACTTGATGATGACGTTGGAGCTGTGCATAGCCATGCAGTCGTGGGTGTAGAGGGAGTAGAGGAGTAGAGGCTCAGCACGCATCCCTGGGGGGCTCCCGTGTTGAGGGTCAGTGGCTCTGAGGTGGTGCTGCCCATCCTCACCACCTGGCGGCGGTCCGACAGGAGGTCCAGTATCCAGCTGCACGTGGATGGGGGCATGCCTAGACCTCTTATCTTGGAGGAACTATCGTGTTGAACGCTGAGCTGTAGTCCACAAACAGCATTCGCACATAACAGTTCTTTCCCTCCAGGTGGGAAAGGGCAGTGTGGAGGGCCATGGAAATTGCGTCATCCGTGGATCTATTTTGACGATATGCAAATTGCCATGGGTCCAGCGTGGCAGGTAACACGGAGCAAATAAAGTCCATGACCAACCTCTCGAAGCATTTGCCGCATTGTCCGGCCAGAATTGGACCTCCCTCACAGCGATCGGTTGCTGCTTCAGTCTCTGCCTATAGGCGGGGAGCAGCTGGATAGAGCAGTGGTCTGATTTGCCGAACGGTGGGCGGAGGAGGGCCTTGTAGCCATCACGGAAGGGGGTGTAGCAGTGGTCGAGGATCCGCTCGCCCCGTGTGTTGCTCGTTATGTGTTGGTAGAACTTCGGGAGAACCTTCTTCAGGTTCGCCTTGTTGAAGTCCTCCGCCACGATGAGAGCAGCCTCGGGGTGTGCCGACTCCTGTTCGCAGATAGCCCCATACAGTTCCTTCAGCACTGTGTCCGTGTTGGCTTGTGGGGGAATATAAACAGCGGTCACGGTTACCGCTGTTAACTCCCGAGGTAGCCAGTGTGGACGGCACATAAGACGGCACATTCCCCGGACCTGGAGCAGTACTCCAGGTCCGGGGAACAGAAAGACTTGAGGGGATGTACATGACTTTGGTTGCACAAAGATCTATTTATCATGAGACATACCCCCCCTCTGCGATCTTTACCGGAGAGAGCCTTTGTTCTGTCCGCCCGGTGGACGGAAAGTCCCATCGGCTCGATAGCTGCGTCGGTAACCCCCTCCGACATCCATGTCTCCGTAAGGCAGATGATAGGTCCTTAGTTTCCCGGTGGAATTGAATACGAGCCTGTAGCTCGCTTAACTTATTGTCCAGAGACTGTACATTAGCCAGTAAAATGGTGGGTCGACATCTCAGCCTGACTAGCACGCCGGCTCGCTTCCCTCGCTTCTTCCTGCGACGCTTGTGTGTAATCGTGCCCAAGATGGTCGGAGATAATCCAACTGTGACTTCGGGCGGGACATCGGAGTCGAAAGAATGAAAAAACTCCGGTAGGCGGTGAGCAACTGTCGATCTGATCTCCAGAATTATGCAAAAGTTATAAATGAACGTGCTGCTAACTTCCTGAACTAAAATAGTTGCGATAAAAAGAATAAATAACAAAAAACTGCGACGTCGTGCGGGAGCTCGCGACATGGCAGCCATCTCGTACGGCGCCATACTCCAACTGCCATACTCCAACAACTCCAACCATACTCCGACTGTACATTAGCCAGAAGAATGGTGAGTAGTGGGGGGCGATCGGATCGGCATCTCATCTTGACTAGCACGCCGGCTCGCTTCCCTCGCTTCTTCCTGCGACACTTGCGTGTAATCGTGCCCAAGATGGTCAGAGATAATCCAGCTGTGACTTCGGGCGGGACGTCCGAGTCGAAAGAATGAAAAAACTTTGGTAGGCGGCGAGCGACTGTGGATCTGATCTCCAGAAGTGTGCAAAAGTTATAAATTAACGTGCTGCTAACTTCCTGAACAAAGATAGTCGTGACAAAAAACTGCGTTGTCGTGCGGGAGCTCGCGACACGGCAGCCATCTCGTACGGCGCCGTACTCCATTCAACGCTACTCCATTGTAGCGTTCGTGGCTATTAAAGATCACAGATCACTCCAAGGTACGAACGTTGTCTTTATTCCCGACTGTTGTCGGCCACAGCCACGCCTTACAGAACCACAACTTTGTTTATATTTTTCCACACTCGAACTAACTGACACTCGTACTCCTCGCGCCCCCGGAACACACACACACACACACCCCCGGAAGGGGCGGTCTCTCGCCCCAACGGCAGTGCCTAAATAAACTGTACAACTGTACTAAACTGTCAAGTAACTAAATGACTATTAACACTGACACGCTACAATATTGTGACTCAGTGTTTATGTTTGAAGGGCTCCAACATGGTGGATAGCAACCGGTTTTAGTCACGTGGGTGAAAACCAAGAATTTACATGAAGGTTAGAAGTGATCGTGTGTCACCCTTGTGTTGTAGCAGACAGGTTAGGTTCCTGGACAGTTTAGTTAGTTAGCTAGTTAAATTGAGTAGGGGCTAGTTTGGTAGTTTAGAGGTGTAGGGAAGTTTAGGGTTTTCTTTTGTGTATGTGGCACAATTTACCCGGTCCTTCTCCCTCCCTCCTGCTAGCCCTGCTAACTTTGTTTTGATTATTGTTGTAACATCAATTTTTGTTATGAAGGATCGTATTTGGCATCCAAAGAGGTATCTTGTTTTCCCAGTACTTGTTTCTGAGGCACCACCCACCAAGCATCAGAGTTGTTTGATTTGAAAGTGCGTGTGTAGGCAGGCTGTTGTTCATCTCAGAAAGGGAGCTTATGACGTATGTATTGACATGCAAGTCCAAAAAGTCGTTAGGGTAACTTCACTGTGCCACCAACCACACACTGTCCACATTAACCTCTTTATCACCAGGCAAAATAGTAGTAATAGTACAATAGTAGAGTATATCTCCTAATTCTACAAGGGCTATAATATTTAATATTAAAGAAAAATTCCATCTGTGAGATTGCTGTGCAAGTGAAATAATCAATGTGGATACTACTGGCTAAAAGTGAATAAAGCTAGAACACAGCACAAATGAAAGGTTTAATTTCCGCCTGAAATGAATGTCATGTTTTAGAGTGAATACTTCCTAGTGCACTATCTGTTGGTCACCCAATAGTACAACACAGCTTGACATACACACCGGCCACTGGCTAAATGCCAGAAGAATTCGTCCTTGAATGGTAAACAAAAAACAAAAAAACAAAACAAAGTCCAAGAGGAGACAAAGAAAAATAACGGGTTGTTCAATAAGTGGAGGCAGAGAGTAGCTAGGGTATGATCTAACTAAAAGCCTCATGTTAGTCGTGAAGTAGTATAGTTTAGAAGTATAGCATAGTAGTATCAGGTGGCGAGTGGCTAGGGCATGATCTAACTAAAAGCCTCATGTTCGTAGTATAGTACTGGTTAAGTTCCGCACAAAGCGCCTCATGTGCTCTGACTTCTGAACCACACTGGGCCATTTTCTTTGGATCAGGCTGCAGACCATGTTGGGAGATGTTGTGGAACAGCATGTGATTTGGGGCGAGGTGACACTGTGAGGAGTTTAATTTGAACCCGGCCATCCTGATTCTTGAAAATACTTCCTTTAGACTGGAAAGATGTTCCTCATATGTGCTACTATAAATGAGTATATTGTCTAGGTACACAATACAAATGTTCCATGGCAGACCGCTGAGGACGAGCTCCATCATCCCTTGGAATGTGGCTGGTGAGTTTGACAGTCCCATTGGCATGGACCGCCACTGGTACAGGCCCCGCTTAGTGGTAAAGGCATTTTTTTCTCTGTCCTCCTCAGCCATTTCCACTTGCCAATAGCCATTTGGAAAGTCTAATATGCTGAACCAGACAGCGTCTGCCAATGCATCGAGAGTGTCATCTACAGGCGGCAGAGGATGACAGTCTTTCACTGTCACACTGCTCAGGTGTCTGTAATCGACACACAATCTCCACTGGCCACATTTCTTCATCCCTAAAATAACTGGAGAGGCCCAGGGGCTGCTGCTCTCTTGATTGGCTATTTATAACCCAATATTCCATACACGTCAAGCCTAGTGGTGGCTCACACACCTCTGTGAAAAATTGACAGACATGCCAAGTCATGCCAAGTCATGCTAAGTCAAGTCAAGTTTATTGTCACTTCACAGTTTACACAAGTATAAGCAGTGAGTGAAAATCTTATGGGCAATACCCGACGACAGACAGCAGTTATAAAAAAAACAATAGAATAAAAACGGTATAAAGTTAAATATATAAAAATAAAAATGCAATTTATAAAATGCAATATATCAGCACAGAAAAAGAGCAATATATATATATAAAACAATGTAATAAAATATACATTGTTATATGCTATACACCCTTGTTCAGCAGCCTGAGGGCCTGACTGTGGAAGCTGTCCCTGAGTCTATTTGTACGGCACTTGATACTGCGGTATCGCCTGCCTGACGGTAACAGTGAGTACAGTTCGTGGCTGGGGTGGGCAATGTCTTTTATGATGCGTTTGGCCTTGGCCACGCACTGCTGGTTGTATATATCCAGGAGGGAGGGGAGCTCACCTCCAACGATATACTGGGCCGTCCGCACCACCCTTTGAAGCGCTCTGCGCTTGAGTGCGGTGCAGTTCCCATACCAGGCGGTGATACACCCTGTAAGAACACTCTCCATTGTGCCGGTGTAGAATGTTCTCAGGATGCGGGATGTTAGTAGTAATGTAGTATAGTATAGTAGAATATTTAAGTAGTATCAGGTGGCGAGTGGCTAGGGTATGATCTAACTAAAAGCCTCATGTTAGTAGTAATGTAGTATAGTATAGTAGTATAGTTCAGAAGTATATGTAGTAGAGTAGTATCAGGTGGCGAGTGGCTAGGGTATGATCTAACTAAAAGCCTCTTGTTAGTAGTAATGTAGTATAGTATAGTAGTATAGTTCAGAAGTATATGTAGTAGAGTATTATCAGGTGGCGAGTGGCTAGGGTATGATCTAACTAAAAGCCTCATGTTAGTCATGAAGTAGTATAGTTTAGAAGTATAGCATAGTAGTATCAGGTGGCGAGTGGCTAGGGCATGATCTAACTAAAAGCCTCATGTTCGTAGTATAGTACTGGTTAAGTTCCGCACAAAGTGCCTCAAGTGCTCTGACTTCTGAACCACACTGGGCCATTTCTGACTTTCCCAGTTTTCTTGGATCAGGCTGCAGACCATGTTGGGAGATGCTGTGGAACAGCATGTGATTTGGGGCGAGGTGACACTGTGAGGAGTTTAATTTGAACCCGGCCATCCTGATTCTTGAAAATACTTCCTTTAGACTGGAAAGATGTTCCTCATATGTGCTACTATAAATGAGTACATTGTCTAGGTACACAATACAAATGTTCCATGGCAGACCGCTGAGGACGAGCTCCATCATCCCTTGGAATGTGGCTGGTGAGTTTGACAGTCCCATTGGCATGGACCGCCACTGGTACAGGCCCCGCTTAGTGGTAATGGGATTTTTTTCTCTGTCCTCCTCAGCCATTTCCACTTGCCAATAGCCATTTGGAAAGTCTGATATGCTGAACCAGACAGCGTCTGCCAATGCATCGAGAGTGTCATCTACAGGCGGCAGAGGATGACAGTCTTTCACTGTCACACCGCTCAGGTGTCTGTAATCGACACACAATCTCCACTGGCCACATTTCTTCATCCCTAACATAACTGGAGAGGCCCAGGGGCTGCTGCTCTCTTCAATCACGCCATCCACGAGCAGAGCCACCACCTGATTCTCAATCTCAGCCCTTTTGTCCGGTAAGGTCCAGTAGGTCCAGAGGTTTAGAACCCGAAGGCATGTCTGTCCATTTTTCACAGAGGTGTGTGAGCCACCACTAGGCTTGATGTGTCTGGAATATTGGGCTATAAATAGCCAATAAAGTCATTTGAATAGGCCTCTGATACCTCCTGGGGAAGGTCATGGCGGTGGCCATGGACATCTTACAGCACACAGGGGTAAGGTCCTTTCCCCTGAGTAGAGGGATGTTTGCATCCCATAGTTGTAATCTGGTCGTGAAGGTGGTGAAGATTGTATACACACATGACTGTACTGCCACGCACAGCAATAATCGGATTATCAAGTTTGCAGATGACACCACAGTCATCGGCTTGATAAGCGAGGCAGATTAAACGGAGTACAGAGATGAGGTGGTCCAGCTGACGCGATGGTGTGAGGACAACAGCCTCGCACTCAATGTCACCATGACCAAGGAGCTCATCGTGGACTTCAGGAGCCACCGGGGCACCCACTATACCATCAGCCTGAACAGGACACTGGTGGAAGTCGTTAGCTGCTTCCGTTTCCTTGGACTACAGATTTCCGATGACCTTGGGTGGACCCGCAACACAGAGGCCATGCTGAAGAAGGCACACCAGCGCCTCTATGCTCTGCGGTGCCTCAAAAAAAGCGGAATAGGCCAGAAGTGGCTAGTGAACTTCTACCGTGGCACCGTAGAGAGCGTCCTGACTCACTGTGTGGTATTGCAACACCACTGCACGGGACAAGAAAGCCATCCAAAGGGTCGTGAGGACGGCAGAGAAGATCATCGGGTGTGCACTTCCATGCATTGAGGAGATCTTTAGGACCAGAAGTCGGAAGAAGGCCATGTCCATCATAAAGGACTGCAACCACCCTGGGCACCATGTCTTCTTCCCTACCGTCTGGTCGCCGGTTGCGCAGCATCCGTTCCACTACTACCAGGTTTAAGGATAGTTTTTATCCACAGGCAGTGCGCCTACTGAACAGCTAGGAGTGCTGCCACTTTCACTTTCATAACATGGTCATTAACATTACACTTACATACTTTGCTGGACTTTCTGGACTCATCACAGTTACTG
This sequence comes from Muraenolepis orangiensis, assembly GCA_027704905.1. Taxonomy (NCBI): domain Eukaryota; kingdom Metazoa; phylum Chordata; class Actinopteri; order Gadiformes; family Muraenolepididae; genus Muraenolepis; species Muraenolepis orangiensis. Next base: position 11,674,634 of record CM051004.1, on the reverse strand, counting down.
CACTGTACTGCCCTGTATTCATGATGCTGCTGCACTACTGGCACTTTAAATGCTTTTGAAAGATTTTTGTAAAAAAAACAAAAAAAACTTGTACATTTAAGTCACTTTGCTGCTCATTTTTTGTTTATTTTATTGTATATATTATTTTTATTTTATGATGTTGTTTTGGAGATGTATACTGCGGGAGGGAATGGGGAGTAAGCATTCCTATGTACTTGTTACAAATGGGCAATACAAATATTGTATCTTGTATCTTGTATCTAGCATGAGCACATGTGTAAGAAATGTGTCTTTTTGCTCACCCTGCTGGAACCAGTAGATAGTGTCCATGGAAAAATATTACCTGTACTGTCATGCACATCGCACATCGCAGAGCCACATAACACTCATGAGCATCCCCGTCGGTTGTCCCCCAAAAACACCCATTGGATAAGACAGACGGAGATGCTCCCCCTTAAAGGTGGAGCAGCAAACCCCGGAGGAATAAAACGCAAGTTTTGCTTTTGTGTTCACTCTCGAGACTGACCTCCGGTTCACTTACTCTAATTGTATTATATTGTACTATCTGTTTATTCTAGTGTACTACTAGGAACTAAGTTATCTTTTTAAGGTTTTCCTTCATTTTGTCTCCAACCATAGAACCTAAGTGAAGAGAACGGCTTGAATTTTCAATTGACGTCTGAGAAAGAGAGAGAGTGATTTTTCAGTAAAAAAAAGTCCAAGCCCAATAATACCGCTTGTGTAGTCTCCCTCAGTACATGGAAAGTGTACGGCCGTGAGTAGTTGCCCAGGCAGAAACTAACAGAAATCGTAGGCCAAAGTGTCAAGCATCTGCCCATTCACTGTATGGGCAGCCACATAATCTTCTTCACCAATGTCTCCTCTATGTCAGTCGCCCCTTGTTCCTCGAAAACTCATGAAACCTTTCGTCTTTCGGCAGCACACAACACAAGGCTATCATGTGCAGCACGTGGGTGGGAAGACTCTGCCCACACAGGCTTTGAAGCAGTCCAAATACTGCTGACATCCAAAAGCTTCCTTAAGTTTGACAGCCGTGTCGTCAGAGTTGATCGAAGCTGAAAGGTTATCACACAACAAGAAGGCCGCTTTGCTTTGGTAGAATTTTCACCCGTTCATAATGAAATGTCACTTATTAATCTCCATCCACGAGGTAGCTGAATATTCACTCTGGCTGTATGGTAATCGCTGTTGCACTGTGTGCCAAATGAGAACGCAACATATTTTTCTTCTTCCTCGCATTTTCTTTTCCCTATTATCCCGCTATGCAAAGCTGGGCTGACGATCGCTACACGCTTATTAACTTAACTTACACTTGGGACAAAAAGAAAACTACTAATGCTATCTAAATCCGATAGATACCAACTCAAAATAATCGTTAACCGCTGCCACCAATGTAACCGAGCGTTGGCGCTTAGCTAAAATAAAGACAGAGTTGGGAAGACGTCATGTGGCTTCACTTTAATCGTTCACTTCTCAGACAACCAGGAAAATCGTGAGGGCACAGGAATATATTCACCATATAGGGAAAGCCAATAGGTGATAAGACACATTCACCTCACTCTTACCTCTACCATTGACCCAATACCACGTATCGTGTACACTATACCCCAGTCTGTTCTATAAATATCCCGGAACGGGATTGGTCAAATAAGAGTAATTGGACAGAGATGGAGAAGATGGAGGATGGGACGACTTCCAGCTCCATGGGTTATGTGGGGAGAGGGTGTGCGACTTCCATTTCAATGGGTTAAGCGGGGAGGGCGGGGATTTAGGTTCAAATTCAGAGAGGGGGGGGGGGGGCAAACCCCAAACCACATAATACACGAATATACTGAATGTACTGCGCATAACAGCCGCCCAGTTTTACCGATGGAAGTAGAAAAATAAGTTTAGGTTCGTATACTGTATACGTGGCTGTCTGGAGATGTCCACACCCAGATTTGGAGTGACTATTTAATATTCCACTGTGTGTGTATGTGTGTTTGTGTGTGTGTGTGTTTGTGAGAGAGAGAGTGTGCGTATCGTTGCGTGTTGTTTACGCATTGTAACGTGAACAGTGCACTGCCTTTCGAAGCAACCTGTTACACCACGGAATAGGGACTCATATTGTTTAGGATGAAATAAGATTAAGTTGTAGCCCACTCTTACTGGATCTCCACCACCCACACCTCCACCCATGGCAGGGCGAGTGTCCAAGCCGCACCTCAGCGAGGACCAAGTGTCCCAGGTGGTGCAGCGGCTGTACGGCCTGGAGGTGTCCACCGTGCGCCCTCTGCCCAGCTACGACGACCAGAACTTTTACGTGGACGCACCCAACGGCAGCGGAGGAGGCGAATACCTGCTGAAGGTGTTGAACTCCGCGGACAGTCAGAACATCAACCTGGTCGACGTCCAGACGAAGGCGATGCTGTTTTTACTCCAGCACGGTATCCCTGCCCAGACCGCCGTGCCCACCACAGCGGGGGACCTTATGGCCCTGGAAGAGATCGGTAAGAAACATTATGCACACAGTGCTCACACATATACCTGTACGTTAAGACCCGTGTTTTATTAAAGCCCCATTTGCGATGCATTAGCATGCATATTATAATGTACGCCTGGTGGTTGTGTCCCAATGATGCCTTACGCTTAACTGTAACCCAGTTTAACAGCAGCAGACCTGGTTCTCAGTAGAGGCATTCACCGTAAGTAAAGACATGTATTAACAACTGTTACACATTGAATGTGTTTGCTAAACTATTAACATTGTTTTGTAATGCGTCCAAAGTGTAGTCGCCAGAGTAGTCGGTTGAGTATGCAAGAGGTTATTTCTTCAAAAATACATAGATGCAATGATGCTATTGTAATACAGTTGATATCACCAATACAAAAACAACCGACTAGTGGGAACGCGTTTTTTTTTTTAGACTCGTCCTATCTGAGATGGACGCACCAGAGGCCTGTAATACGAAGCAGGTTTAGGATTAGGGAGTTCACTTCACGTTAGGACCTAACGTATAGGGCTTAGTGAAGCGAATGCCCCTAGTGACAAAATGGGGTTTGGTTACCTATACATTTTTGGCCTTTTTATGTGTTAATTCTGTTTATTTAAGTTTAGCTTTTAAATCACATTAAATTGCTGTTGGGTGTGAAAAATGACAGCGCGGATTGCTACACAATTGTGTTCTAGGCCTATTTCAATAAAGGCCTTCTGATAAACTGTGTCCATCCCCACAAGATGCAGCGGTTGTTAGTATTAGTGAAGCCATGGGTCCTGGAGTATAGGACAGGCCTCTGAGTTCATAGTTGTCATAGCAACCTCCTCAGCATCTCCCGAGAGACAGAGCTGGGTCTGCTTCAGAGTTCTGGGTGTTGTTCCTGAACCCCCACATAGGGGATGGAGCCTGTAGCCTGATCAGAAGTAAGAAACGGTGCTGGTATTTCTTTCCATTTTTTTTCCATTGGCTCAACAAAGGTTTTTTTTGTCTCTTTGGACTTGGCCCACCACTGCCCCTTTAATGTACAGTGTACAGTACTGTTTATCCTTCCAGTTCTAAACTGTGGGGAAACCATATATAGGTGAATAGAATATAGGGGTTTACCAATGTTTTGCAGAGTCAAATCATTTGTTTTGCTTGCAGTATAATTGACACAGAGTACACATTCACATGGGCTATTTACAACCGCACCCTCAAAGTGAAGAGCTAAAAGCCGTAAAATAGTACAGACAACCTTTAAAAATGTAAATACTTAGATCTGGAAACTTAAGAAACTGACTCGACACAAAGCATAACCAGTCTGTCTCTTTTAAGTGAAAATGTAGTTTCTTACCTGCTTCAGTTTACTGTGAAGCACGCGTTCTGTGTTATACATACATTACTTTACCGCAATGTTTTTTATCACTCAAACTGTGAATGTATTGGCTGGGATAAGCAAGACAATCTCACAGCATAATAACTAACTCCACTTTTCCTCAATCCCTTAGCTGTCAATTGAACCAGAAGATTGTAAATGCATATCTGTCATCATCATTGTTTTCCTATTTTAAAGCGTATCTGGAAATCAAATTTTCTTGAAGGAATAACTATAATGTACAAAATAAACATGAACAAACAAATAACCTATGTGAGGCAAAATTATTTGGATTATGAATATGTTCTACGAATATGAATCCAGTGCTTGGGAGCTGAAGCTGGCAGTAAACACTTGTTTTTGATAATGACATCTCTCTTATTGCCTTGTCCTTCTATGTATGAGCCTGATATCACACCGCAGGCAATGGTATTCTGCGTTGGGTTTCTTCTTGACATTTAAACAGATTAAGCGATACATTAATTGTGTATAAATGTAACTGTCGAGGCGAACCTACCAACAAAAAAATATATATATACAGTCTGATAATAATATCTATTACTGTACTGTCCTTTTTCCTGTGAGACTGTGGCTATGGTCGTCAGAAGTACCTGGTGAGGCTGCTGACCTTTCTGCCGGGGACCACCATTTCCAAGGTCCCTGTCTCGCCTCAGATGCTATACGAGGTTGGAAAAATGGCCGCTAGGATCGACACGGTTCTTCTTAAGGTAAAACAATCCTTCAATTGGATACATTGGGGAAGAGAGGGGCTTTCACATCATGAAAGTTCTGGGTTTATTTCCCTAATGTATAGTAATTATTAACAAGAGAACATACTTTTTTCCTCTAGTGATTTGTTAATATCTGATACCCTAACTGTAGGAAAAAGAGGAACATTACTGACATGGCAGTTATGTATAATGTCAATTAGAAAGTATGTTCACACTAAGTCTGATCCCTGGTAATGTTGATGGTAATATAAATTGTCATACATTACATCCTAATTCTTGAACTTACTAATTGCTGGATCATATATATATATATATATATATATATATATATATATATATATATATATATATATATATTTGTGTGTGTGTGTGTGTGTGTGTGAAAAGTTGTAACATGTGTAAATATATAATTTTTATGGTTGCCCCAGCAATAGAGCCTCAATGATGCAAAATCCTAGAATTGCCAGCTTTTCACAGTATTTTCCATCCTGGTTATTATTATTATTATTATTGTATTGAATTCAAACAGATGGACCACCCTCATCTCTCCACACTCCAAAGAGATACGTTCATGTGGAACCTGTCCAACGTTCCTCTCCTGGAGGACTACGTCTGCGCCATGGATGGTGACCCTATCCAGGAAGTAGTCAAAGCCGTTTTAAAAGAGTTCAACACCTGTGTGCTCCCCAACCGCCCTGCGTTCCGCAAGTGTACGTATTTTAATATTCCTAACCGCTGAACTCAATTCATTCCTCTGTCAAGTGATAGAATTTGCATTTTTCGTCAGTGACTAACTTAAAAACTGCTACGCTTGGACACCTGGGAAAGCCTGGAGTAAAATGATTCTTTAAGTAGGCTAACATTTGTTTTTTTAATATAGTTAGTTAGTAGAGGAAGAGGGAGGTCGAACAATTTGACACATGTATGAGCAATAGTAAAAATAAATAAAAATAGAGTTGTACTTTTTTACGTACAAATTTTGAAGTTATCATTGAATGCTTTATATATATAAAAAAATTTCCACCCCGTTTCAGGCATCAACCACGGGGACTTAAATGACCTCAACATACTGGTAGTACCGGACAAGGACAGTGGGGGCGACCACAGAATATCGGGCATCCTGGATTTTGCCGACATGAGCAATGGCTACTACGTGCACGAGCTGGCCATCTGCATCACGTACATGATGATCGAACACCCCGATCCCGTGGCGGTGGGACGGCCCATAAGGGACGGCTGGGAGAGCGTTGTTCCCCTCAATGGAGCAGAGAGGAGCTGCCTCTACCTGCTGGTGCTGTGCCGGTTCTGTCAGTCCCTGGTGCTGGGTCACCACGCGTTGAAGCACCAGCCCGAGAACGAGGAGTACCTGATGATCACTGCCAGGCGGGGAAAGAAGATCCTCAGGCAGCTGTGGGACCTCGGGAAGACGGAGGTGGAGAGGGTTTGGTTTCAGAATGGCCAGGGGACAGCCGAGAGTGTGTGAGGGGTTTTGGCAGGCGTTTGGCAGCCGTTACTAAGCCAGAACTGTCATCTACAGTAATCTACAGGGCTTGAAATTATTATAATTTTTTTACTTGAAAGCACCAGCAAAAATGAAAGAACCACCCACTAAGATGTTTTTTGTTTTTGTTTTTTTTATGAAAAATATGCCCCACCACAATAGTAGAAAAAAAATAAGAATATGCCCTACTAAATAAATTAAATCCAGCCATCAAAAATATTCAAGAGTTTTATTTGCCATATGCACCAAGTACAATGGAATGCTTACTCCCCATTCCCTCACGCAGTATGAATTTCCTACAATTTATAATAATAAACATAACAATAAAGTGACTTATGGATGATAAATACATGTGTTGAATTGTGCAAAAAGCATTTCTAAGTGCCAGCAGTGCAGCATCATCATGTAATAAAAAGAACTGTAATGAGTCCAGAAAGCTCAGCGAAAGTATGGTAGTGTGATGCAGTGGTGGCTGGTGGGCTCGGAAATGAGGGACGCTCAGTTTAGGCCGACGACATAAAATGTGTCCATTATTACGTTTGTTATTTTGTGAATTCTGCCCTCCTTTCTTGGAAATGGTCTATTACCCTGTCATGCTAACTGGGATTATTTTTCAGAGACTTGACCAGTTTCCTGGTTTCCAATTGAGAGTTTCGTCTTAATTGAGGTTTTGGCCCATTGAGTTGCGAGTGTATGACTTCACTAGTTGTAAGCAGGAGAAGCTCCTCTCCTCACCTGTTGAAGAAGCTCCAATAGTTGCAGCTAAAGACATATATGTTTCTGGCTACGGGCCTGTGTATTGTTGATCAATAAGGTGTCGAGATAATCCAAATCATACAAACCAAACATAGGAACAAAGCAGTTTTCTATTTTGATTTCCTTTTTAATTGTTTCACATTGTGAACCCTGACTTTCATTAGTCCATACAATGTTTTGATATTTATTTCAAAACAAACTCCCAAAAGGTTTACTTTTGTAGCGTAGTTCAATTATTATCTGAATTCTATGTCACTTGAGTCTAAGAGCTAAGGAGCTAAGAGATGGAAGTCTTGAAGTGTATCATCATATCATATCATGTGACCAAGATAGGTCAATCTGAACACTCTTAAGTAAACGTTGAGAGCAGGCTACTTAGACCCTGGGGAGATGTTTTTGTTATTATAGACACAGCTTGGCCTGGCGTGCTCTGCCAGTTATGGATTATGGGGTCTTTCTCACGTGAAGGCATGCCTACAGGAATGCAATAGTTTCCAATCTTATAGACCAGTGGTTCTCAAACTATTTTCAATAATGTACCCCCTTTGAAAAAAAAGCCAAGTACCCCCTGATCAGCGCAAAGACTATTTGGTAGGGGGAAAAAGTCTATATAAAGAGGTCTAGTACAGCGCTGCACCATCCGTGTCTGATTTATTAAAACAACAACCTTGTAACTGAGAAACACTTTAATGCTACATTTCAAATGTTTTAAATCTAATCACTATATTCATGGCAAACCAATTTTGACACTAAGATGACATTAGTTGAATTGAACTGATCCTTTTAATAAGTAATTAAATTTAAGTTATTTAGTGAGAAACATGGGCTTGTGCTTCACTGAGGATCTTTGTCATTCTCTGTGACAGGGAGGCAACTGCAGTTATTAAACTTTTTTCCAGGCACAGTCTGTTTCTTTGCTTGTTTTTTATCAATGTCATTGCCGAAAAGGAGGCCTCCCATAAATATGTGGAACCAAATGGTAAAAGCAGCTCCAAAGCTTTCTTTCCCAGCTCAGGGTGCTCCTTCTTCATGCCTTTTTCCTGCTGTCCCCAGCTGGATATTTCGATGCAAATGAAGCATGGTGTGTATCGAAGTGCCACTTTGTATCACTTTTCGTGAACTGTTTGCCTTATTGTGTAGAACAGAATAAGTCTTCCAACAGTACAGGTTCAAAGCTTCAACCCATGATCTAGGAATCAATGAAACTTAATACAATGCAAAAGGTCAGGGAGGTTGCAGGATGTAATGTTGACTTGAAACAGGCTCTAACGGGCAATGGGCTTTCGTTCCCTAAATGAGACAGAGGGCTGTTTATTTACATCACCAATAAGCATTAGTTCTCCTCACCACGTCACAAGTCTAATGTGGTTTCAAGAGTCAAGAGACTTTATTTATCCCGAGGGAAATTAAGGTGCAACAGTTGAAACAGGGGGAATAAATGCACACAAAATATACTAATACCTAAAAACTAAATAACAACAAACTAAACTAAACTAGTATAAACAAACAGTTAACCACGCCGGTAGGAGCACATCTTTATCTGTTAAAGTCCTCCCTGGTGCCCTGAAGGTGGGGATAGAAAAGCGACAAGAACCTTCGAGTGTCTTTTGTACACTGACTCTACAGCTGCAACTCAATATTTCCTCCACACGGTGGCGCCAAGTCTCCCCTGGTTGCACCATTGATCCTGCTGTCAGCTCATAACTAGGTGGTCAGGTAGGCTACTGTCAGAAAACTTCAGCATGCTTAATTTAAATAGTTTTACTCTTTTTCGTAACACCAGCTCCACAGATTGTGACATGGGAATCATTCCTATGTACTTACAAATGGCCAATAAAAATATATTGTATCTTGTATGGTTATTTTAGCAAAAGCACAAATAAAGCTCTGGGGCTTAATACATAATACTAAATAAATAAATACAAACGTTAAGGACACCCATCTGTTATCTGTTTCATCTTTCATAATTATCACTTCCTACCCAATGCCCTAACATTCTGCCAGTGGCGGCTCGTCCATAGGGGCGCAGGGGCGCCGCCCCACCTGGTTGAGAGAGGAAAAAATATATATATATATATATATATTATAATAATTGTGTTTTTTTATTTTTTATTTTTTTGACCCCTAAAAATAAACTAAACATGTTTAAAATGAATAATAATTACTCATTTTATGTATGTTTGTGTTTAAAATGCACAATAACGTTAATATAGCAAATATAAATCATTGTTGTGCGTGCTATTCTCCCCCCTCGTTTGTCATTGACGTCACTCTCATAGAAATTTGGTACCTACCTCCAAACCTGGGCGCACTGCCGTGCGCCCAGGTTTGAAGGTAGGTACCAAATTTGATAGGCAATGTAGCCTATCAAGGGTCAAGGTTTGGAGGTAGGTACCAAATTTGATAGGCAAATGTAGCCTATCAAGGGTCCTGAATACGATCTCTGGGAGCGCATTTCATTGCGCCCGAACAAGGAAACCAGTCACGCATGCGCGACTCAAATTGAGTGGCGCATGCGTGAGCAAATTGAGTGGCGCATGCGTGAATGCGTGAGCGAAGAAAACCAGTCACGCATGCGCAATTCATAGCCTAGTTGAACCTAGTTATTTGTAAAGCCTGTACTGCTCTGCTCTCAGTTCGCGTCTTGCTGTCTGAGGAAAGGTACGTTGTTGTTTGTTTTTGTCCCGATTATAGTTTTACATTTATTTTTATTGTGGACGATGTAAACGTAAAGTAAAGGGGATAAGAAATGTTGGTCTTGCTGTATAAACATGCAGCTTGTGTCATTTGTATGTAAACGGTGTGGATTGGGGTTTTGTAAGTTTATCGTGGACACGTGCTTCCCCAATGCTAGCTACAGGGTCCTCCGTGTGTTTGTCTGCTAATATAGGCTGTGGTCGAATGCAGGGCTGCAAACTTGTCACCTTTCGGCGAAATTCGCCGTTTTGAAACCAAAATAGGTCGTTTGTGTGGTTCGTGTAGATCTGCAATAAAAATATTTGGGGGGGTCATCTGCGACTGCGAGTTTGGGTCTTGAGATGGATTGAGATTAATGACAGCTCCCGGGCGCAGATGACACTCCTCCCGGGAGCTGTCATCTCAATCCATCATGACAGCTAGCGCGCGAGCTGAGCTGTGCGCGCGAGTCTTCCTGTCGGCTTTCTAGGAACTACGCTTCTCGGACTTCACTGCGCCGGAGTCGATAGCCGTAAAACCTACAGGAAGCTACCTACGAGCCTACATTCCTGTCGCAGAACGTGGAACACGCTCTCAAGGTAAGCTATCTGTTATTTCAGTTATTATGAGTTAGTTAAGGTTAGCTGCTGATGTGTTTTTTAGCTTACCAAGGGAGCTAGCGAAGCTATTGTTAGCCAAGGGCTTATTGACTACACCTGTAGCTACCAGATGTGAACATATTTTCTTTCGTTCTTTTTTAATAAAAAAAAAATCCATCTTGAAATAACATCATATAATATATAAAAAATGTATATATTATATATGTACATAATATAAGATATTTTCGCGCCATAGGTAAAGTAAAATATTTTCTTTTGTTCTTTTTAAATTAAAAAATAAATGTTCCATCTTCAAATAACATAATATAATATCAAAAATGTGTCACTTCAGGGTGATGGAGACCGCCAAGGACTCATAATTATTAGTCTTTAAATGTCCTTTTATTCCTTTGCTGTTTTATAATATAGCTTTTTATTGCCATTGTGTATGAAATGTGCTATACAAATCAGAGGTGGATTAAAAGTACTCCTTTCTCATACGTTTTCTAAATGTTCAACAGGGAACTGCTGCTAACAAATTGTTTCTATTTTCCCTTTAGAAATCATCTGGATGAAAAAGGAAGGTGTGTCAGAGTCACTGTCTTCTGCCTTTCTCTTTACTTTGACCTTTACAGAATAGTAAAACTGTCTTTACCCTTGAAATGAGAACTACGTGTGAGGAAGTGAATGTTACCGAGACATTTTGACCCAGACAGAGGGAAATTATTGTGTTGCTGCAAGCTGTGAAGGGCACAGTAGCATCGGTCACATTTCAGTCCCAATCCAACATGTGAAAGGCCTGTTTTTCTATTATTTCATGAAGCAACGATTCAACAAGTATGATTGTGCAGTCACGTTAATGCTGATTCCTCTCAGAGAGGACATGGCACTCTTTCAAAGTAGAGCACAAGCAGTAAAGTGTGCTGCTGATGTTCTCTGTAAAATTGGCTAAATTAGATAATTATAGTGTTGAAAAAAGGCTACCGCTAACTGAGTTTACACCGTCCACTGATGTGTGTTAATGATATTTTCTGCAACACATTGAATTATTCCTCCTGACACTCATTGCAAGACCACTTTGTCTTCTCACTCTTAATATTGTTGTGTTTCAGTGCAGAGGTTTAAAATGCGACCCTTTCTTAAATGAAAAAGTGAATTCTTGGCAGAAAGAAGAATTTCCCTTTCGGTTTGTGGCGCTAAAAAAGTTAGCACCTGTGATATGACTCAACTCTATAGTTGCAAATTGTGTTAGATAGTGGTACGGCTCTACAAAATAAATGCATTGTTATATTACAAATGGAAATTCTGTGTTTTTGTTATTATTACCACTGCTTGTTTTGTTGTTCTGATTGCTAAAATTGCCTGTAAATCCACATTTTAAAGCTGATAATTCAAAAAAATCTTCCAGAGCTGACCCCCAGACCCCCCTAGGGGGTTCGAACCTTGTCACCTTTTTTATCCATGATGAGTTTGCACCCCTGCGAATGTATTAAGCATTTGTATTCTATTTAATTAGTTAAATTCAGAAGCATTTGTTAATGAGTCAGTTCGCGTCTTGCTGTCTGAGGAGAGGAGATTGAGTGTGTGGGTGAGACCTCATGTTGCAAGTTTGTTCTTTTTTTGTTCTGTACAGGACACCGCCATTACACTAGCTACCATGGAGAATTCTGTCAAATCCCTCAAAGCAACACCATTTGAAAGACGAACACTGCAAGAAAAACTCAGAGTGAAAGAGTTTGGACCTCATCAGCCTGACATCAGCATTCAGCAACCAGCAACAGACAGAGGAAGGCTGTATATTCGGTCGTTTTCCAGAACCTGGTTTGCTAAGTGGTTCTTGTATAGTTAGTATAGCATAGGTACATAGATTAAACTGTATATTGTATAGTAGTGTAGTGTACATAGGACCCAGTACCTTTTAATTTGTAAGCTTAACATTGTATTGCATTTTATCTCAGGACTTGTATCAGGTCTATTTTATTATCTTCTATTTTGTTCTAATTACTTTTGCACAATCGAATGTAAGACCATATTTAGGTATTATTTTTGATGGCACACTGGGTAGTCGTTCTAATATAAGACCATATTTTTTTCTTATGTTTATTTTCTACTAGGCACCATATAATAAATGTTCTTTCACCATAAGTTTCAAGTTTGTTTATTATTTGTCACAACAAAATACAGAATACTGATTGATTGTGCTACATACAGTAAAAATAAAGTAAGTAAAAAAAGAAATTAAGCAGTAAGTAAAGGAATGTTCAGTCAATATACATATATACAATACAGAGTAGAATGAGTAACGGTGAGGTTTATATTATGTATAGTTTTTTATTTTTAATTAGCCCTCTCGGTCGTTTACATGGTGAAATGGCGCCACCGTCTGGGCAAATCCGGTATTGCACAGCAGATATGATTTAAAAAAATTTTTTTTACCCCTGCGCCCCTCCTACTTCGGATGTCACCGGCCGCCACTGCATTCTGCCCAGAAAATTAAACATGTGCTAGAAAATGAGATCCTGTAGATTAGTTCCACACCATTGATCTTTTTAATCCCAAACCAGATTGAAGTTGTGTTGTGTAGCGGTATTATGTTGACAGGATGCTTGTTCCCAGGCCAGCCTGGAGAGAGAGAGGGAGGAATATGTGTTTGCGTTGCATGTTTAGGATATTGCTTTGTCAAATTCTTTGTAAATGTCTCTCTGTCCCTTGTCGTTGTAGCTTCCATAAATATTGAAAAGCAAGTTATTTTGGATCTGAAAACCAGTGATCAGCTTTATGGGACCGGGTTATTGAAAAATTCCCCCAAAAGGACAGGAGGTTGGATTTTGTCTTCAATGGCAGGGTGTGAACTGGAGGGGAGCAGGGGGAGCTATAGCTCCCCTAGTGGTGACATGAGCTCCCCTGGGAACATGGTTTGTGAAATTTGGGGGGAGCTCTCTAAAATATAGCTATAGCTGTATTATTAATATTAATATTGTTCATGGTTGGTGCCGCTGGCTGCTCTTATCGCGTGTGTTCGGCTCTGTGTGGGCTACAGCCATAATAGGCTATAGCCCATGTGAAACAATGCAGCCTGTTTTTGAGTCATTTTAAGTTGATTTAATTAAACAGTCAAACGTTACATTGGTGGTCCGTGGATTATTCATTATCAAGTTGATTGAAGTTTGCGTAGCCCATACATGCTCGGGAAATCTGTTGACATGAACATGATCCATCGGGACGTTTCATGTAAATGTAGACCTGTGGCACCACCCCGTGTGCAACAGATTTTCTCTTTATAATAGGCCTATGTCTGTGCTGTTGCTATTAATGCACGGATCAGTTGTCCTGATTGACATGTGGATGAAAGCCAGACTGGAATTCTAGCAGCTGTTTGTGTGTTACCGTCACCAAGTATTACTCTGTTGGAGGTAGCCGCTGTGGTTCTTTCTTCTTGTTGTGTTGGTTGAGGTCTTTCTTTGTATCTTTCTTGATTTGTATTTAACCTTTGTGAACTCTGTTGATTGGCTTGTGGTGGTCTTTGTTCTTCCTTTGCACGCTCTTCATGCAGACAGGTAGGATGTTGCTTCTTGCACACTTCACATACACTCCTACTGTGGCAGCTCCTTGACTGATGGCCAGTCTCGAGACATCCAAAGCATAGCTTCTGAGCTTGAATGTACTTGATTCTGTCTGGAACAGCTTGCTCCATGAACTTCCTGCAATTGTGCAAAGAATGCCAATTGTTCTTACAGAGAATACATGTTAAGATGTTTTTTTCGTCTGAACTTGGTGGTCAGTGTCTTTGCTGCAAAGCTTTGTTGTCTTTGAGATTTAGTGTTTTCAGCTTCACCTTGCTTCAGTGATTGCAATGATGTGGCAATATTTGCTTCTCTTGTCAGAAACTTTACAAATTGGCTGAAGGAGGGAAATTGGTAACTGTCTTCTTGGAGTTCAATAACCTTCAGATTACAGCTTGCAGTTAGCCAATCTGGTAACTTTAAAAGTATTTGCCTGTTTTCATTACAGTCATTCAATATTTCTAATGCCTTGATGTGGACCATGGCAGTCTCGCAACTACGGAGAAAGTCTGCAAAATCTCTGAGCTCAAACCTGTCCTTAGATCCCATCTTGGGCCACGATTGACGCTTGTCTCTATAGGCTTTTGCAATTGTAAATGGATTCCCATATCTCTTCTCCAAAATCTCCCATGCTGCAACATAGGCAGATTTGGTTCTGAGCAGGAAATAACCATCAAGTGCTATCTTAGCTTGTCCACTAACATATCTCCTTAAGTAGTATATTTTTTCTTTGTCTTGGATGTTCTTCTGATCAATCAGTGTTTCAAAGCAGAGTTTCCAGTCATTGTATTTCAATGCATCCCCACTGAATACTGAAGGTTCAGGAACTGATATTATGTTGGCAGTTAAGGCACCAGCTAGCATCTTAACAAGCTCTGCTGTACTTTCACTTGAGGAAGTCGTGACAACCAAGTCGTTGAGGACTTGTGGGAGCAGGCACTGGGTTGCTTACCAGATCCCTCTCTAGCAAGTCTTTCCATTCTTCTTTAATGGACAATACAATACAATAATAATAATAATAATAATAATAATCAGGATGGAAAATATTGTGAAAATATTTTATGCAAATAGTGGCAATTCTAGGATTTTGCTTTCAGGGGCAAAAAAAACACTTTACAACTTTTCACACACACACACATGATCCAGTAATTTGTAAGTTCAAGAATTAGGATGTAATGTATTACAATTTATATAACCATCAAGGTAAACCCGGATCAGACTTAGTGTGAACATTCTTCCACATTTACATCATACACAACTGTCCATGTCATTAATGTTCCTCTTGTATCTGCAGTTAAGGTATAAGATATTTACAAAACACTAGAGAGGAAAAAAGTATGTTCTTCTCTTGTTAATATTATGGAAATAAACCTTGAACTTTGACAATGACAATTTGTGGGGCGCCTTTCAAAACACCCAAGGACACCTTCCAGAGTATATATGCTACAGAATAAAAAACAGTGGACTTCACAAAGTGTCCGCAGGGTTTAAAACCAGACAGACAACAGGAAGTAAACTTACAAGAAACACATGGTACAGTTTATATGGAATATGCCAGTTTAAACAGATTTTACAATTTTTTTTTTAGTTGGGTTTTGTAAGTTGTTATAGAATCAGACTGTGGGATGTGTAGTGGCAGGGAGTTCCAGAGTCTGGGAGCCGAGCAACTGAAAGCTCGAGCACCCATTGTGCTGAGGCGTGAGCTGGGGACAGTGAGAAGTTCAACGGAGGAAGAGCGGAGAGTGCGGGAGGGGGTGAACTCCTGAAGGAGGTCAGTGATGTAGATGGGGGCTAGATTGTGGAGAGCTTTGTAGGTGAGTAAAAGGTTTTTATAGTCAATCCGGTAGCGCACAGGAAGCCAGTGCAGTTGAATGAGAACAGGGGTGATGTGGTCAGATGAGTTAGTGCGGGTGATGATCCGGGCAGCAGAGTTCTGAATTATTTGTCTGTTGAGGAGTTTGATGGGAAGGCCAGTCAGAGCATTGCATTGCAGTAATCAATCCGGGATGTGAAAGCCTCTCTCTTCCCCAATTGAGGGATTGTTAAGAAGAACCGTGTCCATCCTAGCAGCCATTTTTCCAACCTCGTATAGCATCGGAGTCGAGACAGGGACCTTGGAAATGGTGGTCCCCGGGAGAAAGGTCAGCAGCCTCACCAGGTACTTCTGACGGCCATAGCCACATTCTCACAGGAAAAAGGTATATCTTTCCCAAAAGGTAGTTTGCATTACGATGATCGCACGCTGTAAATACCCACAATGTATTTGATAGTGTGCTTCTTTGAACTCTCTCAGGGAGGGGAAGTGAGAGAGCGTACCCCTCTGTACATCTCTGGCAAACACTGTCATCTTGCACTCAAATGCCAACACATCCTCTCAGCATCAGCAGGGCCGTGTTTCCTTTTCCTTGGAGAATTTTGTTTAGCTTGACAAGGTATCTTGTCATGAAGTGCAGCTTTTTCAGCCAATCTGGATGTTTCAGTTCTGGATAAGTGAGGCCCTTGCTTTCCAGGAAAGTTTTCACGTGTTCCAGACACTCAGCAAACCATTTCAGCAGACAGCCACCAGACAGCCACCCTAGACAGCCACCAGACTTTGTTGTGCATCAGGAGATCCGAATATGCACTGGCAACTTCATCTAACAATAAACAGAATTGTCAAGGGTTTTACCCTTTTGCCATTATTTAGTTCACTATCGGAATGACAAGGTTCCTCCATGCCAAGAGGCAGGGCATTGTGACGCATTTTTTAATTGACCAAATATTAAAACTTTTTATTTCAGTGTAACAGTATCACCTTGATCTCTACAATAAGAGGTGTAAAAAATTGGCATTATTTATTTCAATATATCTATATCTTTTTTAAAGCGACAGGGAGCCACTGCAGAGGGGCTGAAGAGTCACATGCGAGTCCAGAGCCGCGGATTGCCAACCCCTGGCCTAGACAGTTACATTTTCACACAATTAGTGTATCGCTAAATTTGTTTAAATGTCAAAAAGAAACACAACGCAGGATACCATTGCCTGCAGCGTGAAATCCTCGCTGGCCCATACATAGGACAAGGCTATAAGAGAGATGTCATGACCAAAAACAAGTGTTTACTACCAGCGTCAGCTCCCCAAGGACTCGATTCATATTTGTACAACATATTTATAATCCAAATGTGTTATATATTTATATGTTTTTCCTCACATAGGTTGTGTTTGAAAAATATTTTGAAAAATATATACTTACTTAAAATACATTTTTGTGACTTTGAAAATGTATGCTACGGTGTGAGGGTTTCAGGGAAAGCGTAGAGAAACGAAATTCCTGTCAAATCAATTAACACATTAATTAAGGTTAAATATATATTTTTCCTGCAGCAGAAGATGGGAAAGACAGGGCAAACAGACACCTAAGGTAGCAGAGCAAAGTAGACAGGCAGGGTCATAAGGCTTGACCTTAGCCTGGAGGTAGGAAGAAGCTGTTCCTTTCACTGCGTGACCCAGCGTCTGTGCGACCTCCAGGAAGAAGAGTGGACAGGGATAGGAAGCAGACACCTGGCAGCCCACAGTACAATGACAATGACGTTGTTGTGCTCCCGCGCTCTAATTTATCCCAGGTGTTTCCCATCATAATCAGGCCGGCTGAGGCCAATGAACACCTGGGATCTACCCTACTTAAGGCTGTCGAAGACCGACGTCGGTGCTTGACCATTGCGCACCTTACTAAGAACCTTATGGCTCCCCCCCCCCCCGCTCCAAGGACCCTCTCTGCGTTCCTCCCTCTGGACCATCTCCCCGTGTCGACCACACCACGTAACCTATCCTACCCTACCTTGTTGTGTTTTTGAGTTTGTGGAGATTTTTCAGTAAAGACATTTTCCGTTGTTTTGGTTGTCCTGAGTCTCTTCTTCTGGGTTCTCTGGCACATTTGGCTTGCCGGTCTCGTTGGGTCCTAACAGATGTCCTTTGAAGTAGTTTTTTGATTTTTGCCTAATTTTGCCTACCCTACATTTGCCTGCCGCTTTCAGGAAGTGGCTTAAGACAGTTTCCGTTGATTGCTAATTGTCTGCCAGGAGTGAAGGCCCCTTTCAGACAATTAACAGGTGGTTGGCCTTGCTTGGGGGAAACTACCTTCAATGGGTCACAACACAAACTAACGCAGCTTACAATAGGATAATAATTAAAGCATAACTACTTGTAGTTCAGCTAGTCGCAACCTGATATACAACATATACTCAGACTATTCCAGATGAGTCAGGAAGTTCAGAGTTCTGTTCAGAGTTCCTCCAGCAAGTTGAAACAAACAAGCAAACAAGTCAATTTGACTGTTTACTCAAGGATATAATATTTACCCACTTTTTGTTGGCTTCAGGGTTCCCTGAAGTTCTCTGAAGGGAGACCCACAGTCCTATACTAATAAAACCCCTGAAGTATCCTGTCTGATATACTGTATGTTTCAATGCATGTCTGAGTATCCTGTCTGATATACTGTATGTTTCAATGCATGTCTGAGTATCCTGTCTGATATACTGTATGTTTCAATGCATGTCTGAGTATACTGTCTGATAAAGTGAATGTTTCAATGCATGTCTGAATATCTACTTTCAATTATGCCTGCTCGCAAGTATGAAGGTTGAAGAGATATCCAGACGACAGAGGTGAACCACCATGTTTATTATGTACATTTTGGTTATTCCCAAAATAAAGGAAAACCATGAAGATGACAGATATGCATTTCCAATGTTCTGGTCCAATTGACAGCTCAGGGCTTGAGGGAAAGTGGAGAAAGTTATTCTGCTGGGAGAGTCTCGCTTATCCCAGCCAATACATTCACAGTTTGAGTGATAACAAACATTGCGGTAAAGTAATCTACAACACTGAACGTGTGCTCCACAGTAAACGGAAGCAGGGGAGAAACTACATTTTCACTTAAAAGAAACAGACTGGTTGTGTTTCATATTGAGTCAGTTTCTTAAGTTTCCACTTCCCAGATCTGATTATTGACTTTTATAATAATGACTTCTGATTGCTTTGAATGGCTTTCACCAACATTGTTGTTGTGTTTTTCTATACGTCAAGGAAAAGTAATCAAAACGATGAACACTTCATACCTAATTCTGTAGGCTAAATAGGAACAATTGTCACGAGAGAGGGAGTGGGTTGGACCCCGAACGCAGACGCCGACAAGTGGAGAGTGATACTAGACGGTTTTATTTCCAAACACACAAAACACAAGGGTACACGGGGAGGACGATCCGCGGAGTACCGGCGGGTAGTCCGGGACAGGGGAAGGAGTCTGTACCGGGGGTATCGGGTGCGGAGCAGGGTGCGAACTGGAGGGGAGCAGGGGGAGCTATAGCTCCCCTAGTGGTGACATGAGCTCCCCTGGGAACATGGTTTGTGAAATTTGGGGGGAGCTCTCTAAAATACTGATATGATGACCAAATAAATTCCATTTTGGGCATTTTTTTTCAAAGGTGTAAAATAAGTGAAATAAAATTATATTTAGAGTTTATGATTCATGAAAAAAGTGTCGCCTGCTTGCACGCTGCCCGCAGCTCCACCCACTGGCTGCTCTTATCGCGTGTGTTCGGCTCTGTGTGGGCTACAGCCATAATAGGCTATAGCCCATGTGAAACAATGTAGCCTGTTTTTGAGTCATTTTAAGTTGATTTAATTAAACAGTCAAACGTTACATTGGTGGTCCGTGGATTATTTATTATCAAGTTGATGTTTGCGTAGCCCATAAATGCTCGATCTGTTGACATGAACATGATCCATCGGGACGTTTCATGTAAATGTAGACCTGTGGCACCACCCCGTGTGCAACAGATGTTCTCTTTATAATAGGCCTATGTCTGTGCTGTTGCTATTAATGCACGGATCAGCATTTACCCCCCCCCCCCGCAAAAAAAAAAAATTCCCGGCTCCCCCGGAGACCGTGGTATAGTTCGCACACTGGTGCGGAGTACCGGCAGGTAGTTGGCAGGCGATGGGTACCAGACGGGAGAACTACGTGAATAGTAAAGTAACGACCTCACGCTGGGGTAAAGGAAAGACAACGTATATATACCCCAGGTGAGGTGATGAACAAATTACACGGGGGGGGAATTGAGTCCAGGTGTGTGTGTGTGTGTGTGGCCAGCGCACGTGGCTTGGCCACGCCCCCTGCCAACCAACGTGATTGTTGACAGGAGCGTGTGTGCGCTACCAGCGCACGTGGCTAGGCCACGCCCCCTGCCAACCAACGTGATTGTTGACAGGAGCGTGTGTGCGCCACCAGCGCACGTGGCTAGGCCACGCCCCCTGCCAACCACCGTAACCTTGACAGTACCCCCCCTCAACGGGCGCCTCCTGGTGTCCAACCCGGCTTGAAGGGGTGTTCCCGGTGGCAGTTGAGGGAAAAGAACAGATCCCGACTGTAGCGGGTACGGCGCGGCGTCAGCAGACGGGGCTTGCGTGACGTCGTCGGGCGGATCCGGTGCGGCGTCAGCAGACGGGGGCTGCGTGACGTCGTCAGGGGGGTACGGCGCGGCGTCAGCAGACGGGGTCTGCGTGACGTCGTCGGGCGGGTACAGCGCGGCGTCAGCAGACGGGGGCTGCGTGACGTCGTCGGGCGGATCCGGCGCGGCGTCAGCAGACGGGGGCTGCGTAACGTCGTCGGGCGGATCCGGCACGGCGT
This sequence comes from Muraenolepis orangiensis, assembly GCA_027704905.1. Taxonomy (NCBI): domain Eukaryota; kingdom Metazoa; phylum Chordata; class Actinopteri; order Gadiformes; family Muraenolepididae; genus Muraenolepis; species Muraenolepis orangiensis. The sequence continues at coordinate 11,654,289 of CM051004.1, read as the reverse complement.
CAGCAGACGGGGGTTGCGTGACATCGTCAGGTGGGTACGGCGCGGCGTCAGCAGACGGGGGCCGCTTGACGTCATCAGGCGGGTACGGCGCGACGTCCTCAGGCGAGTGCGGAGCGACGTCCTCAGGCGAGTGCGGAGCGACGTCCTCAGGCGAGTGCGGAGCGACGTCCTCAGGCGGGTGCGGAGCGGCGTCGTCAGCCGGGTGCGGAGCGACGTCGTCAGCCGGGTGCGGAGCGACGTCGTCAGCCGGAAGCAGGGCGGCGTCCTCACGCCGGGGCAGCGCGGTCGGTGGAGGAAAACCGAAAGTCATTGGAACTTTCGGAGCGGCCAACCACGCCCGAATATGCGCTATGTTAGCCTTTTCCTGGGCGTCCCGGGTGATCCGCTCTTCCTTTTCGGCTGTGGTTTCCTCAAAACCGTAAAAACCGTCCTTGTCCAGCGGGGGGAACATAATGGTCCTCCACGTGTCGAAGTCGCGGGGGTCCATGGTGGTGTTTGGAAATAAAACCGTCTGGTATCACTCTCCACTTGTCGGCGTCTGCGTTCGGGGTCCAACCCACTCCCTCTCTCGTGACAAGAATTCGTCCTTGAATGGTGACAGATATGAGAGAAACAAAAAACAAAAAAACAAAACAAAGTCCAAGAGGAGACAAAGAAAAATAACAGGTTGTTCAATAAGTGGAGGCAGAGAGTAGCTAGGGTATGATCTAACTAAAAGCCTCATGTTAGTCGTGAAGTAGTATAGTTTAGAAGTATAGCATAATAGTATCAGGTGGCGAGTGGCTAGGGCATGATCTAACTAAAAGCCTCATGTTCGTAGTATAGTACTGGTTAAGTTCCGCACAAAGTGCCTCAAGTGCTCTGACTTCTGAACCACACTGGGCCATTTTCTGACTTTCCCAGTTTTCTTTGGATCAGGCTGCAGACCATGTTGGGAGATGCTGTGGAACAATAACAACAAACAAATCGTGAGGATTGAATCCTCTTTATTGGTCACATACATGAAGACATACAGTGAAATGTGTTCTCTGCATTTAACCCATCCTAGTATTAGGAGCAGTGGGCAGCTATTCATACAGCGCCCGGGGAGCAGTTAGGGTTAGGGTCTTCCTCAAGGACACCTCGACAGTTTTTGCTAGGAGGAGCCGGGGATCGAACCAGCAACCTTCCGGTTGTGAGGTGACCGCTCTACCTCCTGAGCTAGACTGCCGCCCAACAGCATGTGATTTGGGGCGAGGTGACACTGTGAGGAGTTTAATTTGAACCCGGCCATCCTGATTCTTGAAAATACTTCCTTTAGACTGGAAAGATGTTCCTCATATGTGCTACTATAAATGAGTACATTGTCTAGGTACACAATACAAATGTTCCATGGCAGACCGCTGAGGACGAGCTCCATCATCCCTTGGAATGTGGCTGGTGAGTTTGACAGTCCCATTGGCATGGACCGCCACTGGCACAGGCCCCGCCCCGCCGGCTCACACACCTCTGTGAAAAATTGACAGACATGCCAAGTCATGTCACGTTCGTGGCTATTAAAGATCACAGATCACTCCAAGGTACGAACGTTGTCTTTATTCCCGACTGTTGTCGGCCACAGCCACGCCTTACAGAACCACAACTTTGTTTATATTTTTCCACACTCGAACTAACTGACACTCTCGTACTCCTCGCGCCCCCGGAACACACACACACACACACACACCCCGGAGGGGGCGGTCTCTCGCCCCAACGGCAGTGCCTAAATAAACTGTACAACTGTACTAAACTGTAAAGTAATTAAATGACTATTAACACTGACACGCTACAATATTGTGACTCAGTGTTTATGTTTGAAGGGCTCCAACATGGTGGATAGCAACCATTGTCAAGGTTTTAGTCACGTGGGTGAAAACCAAGAATTTACATGAAGGTTAGAAGTGATCGTGTGTCACCCTTTTGTTGTAGCAGGTTCCTGGACAGTTTAGTTAGTTAGCTAGTTAAATTGAGTAGGGGCTAGTTTGGTAGTTTAGAGGTGTAGGGAAGTTTAGGGTTTTCTTTTGTGTTTGTGGCACAATTTACCCAGTCCTTCTCCCTCCCTCCTGCTAGCCCTGCTAACTTTGTTTTGATTATTGTTGTAACATCAATTTTTGTTATGAGTGATCGTATTTGGCATCCAAAGAGGTATCTTGTTTTCCCAGTACTTGTTTCTGAGGCACCACCCACCAAGCATCAGAGTTGTTTGATTTGAAAGTGCGTGTGTAGGCAGGCTGTTGTTCATCTCAGAAAGGGAGCTTATGATGTATGTATTGACATGCAAGTCAAAAAAGTCGTTAGGGTAACTTCACTGTGCCACCAACCACACACTGTCCACATTAACCTCTTTATCACCAGGCAAAATAGTAGTAATAGTACAATAGTAGAGTATATCTCCTAATTCTACAAGGGCTATAATATTTAATATTAAAGAAAAATTCCATCTGTGAGATTGCTGTGCAAGTGAAATAATCAATGTGGATACTACTGGCTAAAAGTGAATAAAGCTAGAACACAGCACAAATGAAATGTTTAATTTCCGCCTGAAATGAATGTCATGTTTTAGAGTGAATACTTCCTAGTGCACTATCTGTTGGTCACCCAATAGTACAACACAGCTTGACATACACACCGGCCACTGGCTAAATGCCAGAAGAATTTGTCCTTGAATGGTGACAGATATGAGAGAAACAAAAAACAAAAAAACAAAACAAAGTCCAAGAGGAGACAAAGAAAAATAACGGGTTGTTCAATAAGTGGAGGCAGAGAGTAGCTAGGGTATGATCTAACTAAAAGCCTCATGTTAGTCGTGAAGTAGTATAGTTTAGAAGTATAGCATAGTAGTATCAGGTGGCGAGTGGCTAGGGCATGATCTAACTAAAAGCCTCATGTTCGTAGTATAGTACTGGTTAAGTTCCGCACAAAGTGCCTCAAGTGCTCTGACTTCTGAACCACACTGGGCCATTTTCTGACTTTCCCAGTTTTCTTTGGATCAGGCTGCAGACCATGTTGGGAGATGTTGTGGAACAGCATGTGATTTGGGGCGAGGTGACACTGTGAGGAGTTTAATTTGAACCCGGCCATCCTGATTCTTGAAAATACTTCCTTTAGACTGGAAAGATGTTCCTCATATGTGCTACTATAAATGAGTACATTGTCTAGGTACACAATACAAATGTTCCATGGCAGACCCCTGAGGACGAGCTCCATCATCCCTTGGAATGTGGCTGGTGAGTTTGACAGTCCCATTGGCATGGACCGCCACTGGTACAGGCCCCGCTTAGTGGTAATGGGATTTTTTTCTCTGTCCTCCTCAGCCATTTCCACTTGCCAATAGCCATTTGGAAAGTCTAATATGCTGAACCAGACAGCGTCTGCCAATGCATCGAGAGTGTCATCTACAGGCGGCAGAGGATGACAGTCTTTCACTGTCACACCGCTCAGGTGTCTGTAATCGACACACAATCTCCACTGGCCACATTTCTTCATCCCTAACATAACTGGAGAGGCCCAGGGGCTGCTGCTCTCTTCAATCACGCCATCCACGAGCAGAGCCACCACCTGATTCTCAATCTCAGCCCTTTTGTCCGGTAAGGTCCAGTAGGCACCATGCGCTGAGTGGAGGTTTAGAACCCGAAGGCATGTCTGTCCATTTTTCACAGAGGTGTGTGAGCCACCACTAGGCTTGATGTGTCTGGAATATTGGGCTATAAATAGCCAATAAAGTCATTTGAATAGGCCTCTGATACCTCCTGGGGAAGGTCATGGCGGTGGCCATGGACATCTTACAGCACACAGGGGTAAGGTCCTTTCCCCTGAGTAGAGGGATGTTTGCATCCCATAGTTGTAATCTGGTCGTGAAGGTGGTGAAGATTGTATACACACATGACTGTACTGCCACGCACAGCAATAATCGGATTATCAAGTTTGCAGATGACACCACAGTCATCGGCTTGATAAGCGAGGCAGATGAAACGGAGTACAGAGATGAGGTGGTCCAGCTGACGCGATGGTGTGAGGACAACAGCCTCGCACTCAATGTCACCATGACCAAGGAGCTCATCGTGGACTTCAGGAGCCACCGGGGCACCCACTATACCATCAGCCTGAACAGGACACTGGTGGAAGTCGTTAGCTGCTTCCGTTTCCTTGGACTACAGATTTCCGATGACCTTGGGTGGACCCGCAACACAGAGGCCATGCTGAAGAAGGCACACCAGCGCTTCTATGCTCTGCGGTGCCTCAAAAATAGGCCAGAAGTGGCTAGTGAACTTCTACCGTGGCACCGTAGAGAGCGTCCTGACTCACTGTGTGGTATTGCAACACCACTGCACGGGACAAGAAAGCCATCCAAAGGGTCGTGAGGACGGCAGAGAAGATCATCGGGTGTGCACTTCCATGCATTGAGGAGATCTTTAGGACCAGAAGTCGGAAGAAGGCCATGTCCATCATAAAGGACTGCAACCACCCTGGGCACCATGTCTTCTTCCCTACCGTCTGGTCGCCGGTTGCGCAGCATCCGTTCCACTACTACCAGGTTTAAGGATAGTTTTTATCCACAGGCAGTGCGCCTACTGAACAGCTAGGAGTGCTGCCACTTTCACTTTCATAACATGGTCATTAACATTACACTTACATACTTTGCTGGACTTTCTGGACTCATCACAGTTACTGCACTGTACTGCCCTGTATTCATGATGCTGCTGCACTACTGGCACTTTAAATGCTTTTGAAAGATTTTTGTAAAAAAAACAAAAAAAACTTGTACATTTAAGTCACTTTGCTGCTCATTTTTTGTTTATTTTATTGTATATATTATTTTTATTTTGATGTTGTTGTTTTGGAGATGTATACTGCGGGAGGGAATGGGGAGTAAGCATTCCTATGTACTTGTTACAAATGGGCAATACAAATATTGTATCTTGTATCTTGTATCTAGCATGAGCACATGTGTAAGAAATGTGTCTTTTTGCTCACCCTGCTGGAACCAGTAGATAGTGTCCATGGAAAAATATTACCTGTACTGTCATGCACATTGCACATCGCAGAGCCACATAACACTCATGAGCATCCCCGTCGGTTGTCCCCCAAAAACACCCATTGGATAAGACAGACGGAGATGCTCCCCCTTAAAGGTGGAGCAGCAAACCCCGGAGGAATAAAACGCAAAAAGGGCAAAAAGTTTTGCTTTTGTGTTCACTCTCGAGACTGACCTCCGGTTCACTTACTCTAATTGTATTATATTGTACTATCTGTTTATTCTAGTGTACTACTAGGAACTAAGTTATCTTTTTAAGGTTTTCCTTCATTTTGTCTCCAACCATAGAACCTAAGTGAAGAGAACGGCTTGAATTTTCAATTGACGTCTGAGAAAGAGAGAGAGTGATTTTTCAGTAAAAAAAGTCCAAGCCCAATAATACCGCTTGTGTAGTCTCCCTCAGTACATGGAAAGTGTACGGCCGTGAGTAGTTGCCCAGGCAGAAACTAACAGAAATCGTAGGCCAAAGTGTCAAGCATCTGCCCATTCACTGTATGGGCAGCCACATAATCTTCTTCACCAATGTCTCCTCTATGTCAGTCGCCCCTTGTTCCTCGAAAACTCATGAAACCTTTCGTCTTTCGGCAGCACACAACACAAGGCTATCATGTGCAGCACGTGGGCGGGAAGACTCTGCCCACACAGGCTTTGAAGCAGTCCAAATACTGCTGACATCCAAAAGCTTCCTTAAGTTTGACAGCCGTGTCGTCAGAGTTGATCGAAGCTGAAAGGTTATCACACAACAAGAAGGCCGCTTTGCTTTGGTAGAATTTTCACCCGTTCATAATGAAATGTCACTTATTAATCTCCATCCACGAGGTAGCTGAATATTCACTCTGGCTGTATGGTAATCGCTGTTGCACTGTGTGCCAAATGAGAACGCAACATATTTTTCTTCTTCCTCGCATTTTCTTTTCCCTATTATCCCGCTATGCAAAGCTGGGCTGACGATGGCTACACGCTTATTAACTTAACTTACACTTGGGACAAAAAGAAAACTACTAATGCTAACTAAATCCGATAGATATCAACTCAAAATAATCGTTAACCGCTGCCACCAATGTAACCGAGCGTTGGCGCTTAGCTAAAATAAAGACAGAGTTGGGAAGATGTCATGTGGCTTCACTTTAATCGTTCACTTCTCAGACAACCAGGAAAATCGTGAGGGCACAGGAATATATTCACCATATAGGGAAAGCCAATAGGTGATAAGACACATTCACCTCACTCTTACCTCTACCATTGACCCAATACCACGTATCGTGTACACTATACCCCAGTCTGTTCTATAAATATCCCGGAACGGGATTGGTCAAATAAGAGTAATTGGACAGAGATGGAGAAAGATGGAGGATGGGACGACTTCCAGCTCCATGGGTTATGTGGGGAGAGGGTGTGCGACTTCCATTTCAATGGGTTAAGCGGGGAGGGCGGGGATTTAGGTTCAAATTCAGAGAGGGGGGGGGGCAAACCCCAAACCACATAATACACGAATATACTGAATGTACTGCGCATAACAGCCGCCCAGTTTTACCGACGGAAGTAGAACAATAAGTTTAGGTTCGTATACTGTATACGTGGCTGTCTGGAGATGTCCACACCCAGATTTGGAGTGACTATTTAATATTCCACTGTGTGTGTATGTGTGTTTGTGTGTGTGTGTGTGTGTGTTTGTGAGAGAGAGAGTGTGCGTATCGTTGCGTGTTGTTTACGCATTGTAACGTGAACAGTGCACTGCCTTTCGAAGCAACCTGTTACACCACGGAATAGGGACTCATATTGTTTAGGATGAAATAAGATTAAGTTGTAGCCCACTCTTACTGGATCTCCACCACCCACACCTCCACCCATGGCAGGGCGAGTGTCCAAGCCGCACCTCAGCGAGGACCAAGTGTCCCAGGTGGTGCAGCGGCTGTACGGCCTGGAGGTGTCCACTGTGCGCCCTCTGCCCAGCTACTACGACCAGAACTTTTACGTGGACGCACCCAACGGCAGCGGAGGAGGCGAATACCTGCTGAAGGTGTTGAACTCCGCGAACAGTCAGAACATCAACCTGGTCGACGTCCAGACGAAGGCGATGCTGTTTTTACTCCAGCACGGTATCCCTGCCCAGACCGCCGTGCCCACCACAGCGGGGGACCTTATGGCCCTGGAAGAGATCGGTAAGAAACATTATGCACACAGTGCTCACACATATACCTGTACGTTAAGACCCGTGTTTTATTAAAGCCCCATTTGCGATGCATTAGCATGCATATTATAATGTATAATGTTTTTTTTAGGTTTAGGATTAGGGAGTTCACTTCAGGTTTTGCGGACCTAACGTATAGGGCTTAGTGAAGCGAATGCCCCTAGTGATAAAATGGGGTTTGGTTACCTATACATTTTTGGCCTTTTTATGTGTTAATTCTGTTTATTTAAGTTTAGCTTTTAAATCACATTAAATTGCTGTTGGGTGTGAAAAATGACAGCGCGGATTGCTACACAATTGTGTTCTAGGCCTATTTCAATAAAGGCCTTCTGATAAACTGTGTCCATCCCCACAAGATGCAGCGGTTGTTAGTATTAGTGAAGCCATGGGTCCTGGAGTATAGGACAGGCCTCTGAGTTCATAGTTGTCATAGCAACCTCCTCAGCATCTCCCGAGAGACAGAGCTGGGTCTGCTTCAGAGTTCTGGGTGTTGTTCCTGAACCCCCACATAGGGGATGGAGCCTGTAGCCCGATCAGAAGTAAGAAACGGTGCTGGTATTTCTTTCCATTTTTTTCCATTGGCTCAACAAAGGTTTTTTTTGTCTCTTTGGACTTGGCCCACCACTGCCCCTTTAATGTACAGTGTACAGTACTGTTTATCCTTCCAGTTCTAAACTGTGGGGAAACCATATATAGGTGAATAGAATATAGGGGTTTACCAATGTTTTGCAGAGTCAAATCATTTGTTTTGCTTGCAGTATAATTGACACAGAGTACACATTCACATGGGCTATTTACAACCGCACCCTCAAAGTGAAGAGCTAAAAGCCTATAGTACAGACAACCTTTAAAAATGCAAATACTTAGATCTGGAAATTTAAGAAACTGACTCGACACAAAGCATAACCAGTCTGTCTCTTTTAAGTGAAAATGTAGTTTCTTACCTGCTTCAGTTTACTGTGAAGCACGCGTTCTGTGTTATACATACATTACTTTACCGCAATGTTTTTTATCACTCAAACTGTGAATGTATTGGCTGGGATAAGCAAGACAATCTCACAGCATAATAACTAACTCCACTTTTCCTCAATCCCTTAGCTGTCAATTGAACCAGAAGATTGTAAATGCATATCTGTCATCATCATTGTTTTCCTATTTTAAAGCGTATCTGGAAATCAAATTTTCTTGAAGGAATAACTATAATGTACAAAATAAACATGAACAAACAAATAACCTATGTGAGGCAAAATTATTTGGATTATGAATATGTTCTACGAATATGAATCCAGTGCGTGACACTTGTTTTTGATAATGACATCTCTCTTATTGCCTTGTCCTTCTATGTATGAGCCTGATATCACACCGCAGGCAATGGTATTCTGCGTTGGGTTTCTTCTTGACATTTAAACAGATTAAGCGATACATTAATTGTGTATAAATGTAACTGTCGAGGCGAACCTACCAACAAAAAAATATATATATCCAGTCTGATAATAATATATATTACTGTACTGTCCTTTTTCCTGTGAGACTGTGGCTATGGCCGTCAGAAGTACGTTGTGAGGCTGCTGACCTTTCTGCCGGGGACCACCATTTCCAAGGTCCCTGTCTCGCCTCAGATGCTATACGAGGTTGGAAAAATGGCCGCTAGGATCGACACGGTTCTTCTTAAGGTAAAACAATCTTTCAATTGGATACATTGGGGAAGAGAGGGGCTTTCACATCATGAAAGTTCTGGGTTTATTTCCCTAATGTATAGTAATTATTAACAAGAGAACATACTTTTTTCCTCTAGTGATTTGTTAATATCTGATACTAGAGGTGGGACGATCGATCGACTTCCGATCATTATCGGCCGATTTTGAAGAAAAATGCGCAATCGGAGAATGCCGATCTTGCTTTAATGTTGCCGATTTCATAGCCGATCCTGCACGTGAGAAACACGTGAGCTCATCTCTTTACCAGCGAGTAAAACACGTGGGGCCCCGCCTCTTTTCTAAACAGAGTGATACTAGCCCTGCCTCAACATGTCTTTACCCAGGAATGCATGATGGATGAAACTGTTCTATAATACCCTTTGTTGTGCCACGGACCGGCAGATACATGAAAAAACTTGCGGACCGGTTGTCAAAGTGTGTGTCAACACACACCCCTAACAAAACGGCAGGGCTTGATTTCAGTATAAACGCGCATGTACGCGGAGCGCCCGTAACAAAACCGGCTCGTTCGCGACCGACACGTCACTAGCGCGTAGTCTCTTTAGTAGCGCGTGCAACTGAAAGTCTCTCGTTATGCCGCCGATATATTTAATCTATATTGTATTGGCTAATTACTTGCAACTATAAAGCCAATACTTGGCGCACCATTAGAACAAAGATCTTACGCATCATGCATGCTGGCAAAGAAGTTTCACTGTCCACAAGGATTCTCACGTTTTGTTGGTTTATTCCAAGTAGATCAGGCAAACAATTCCATATTCAAGCAGCTGACTGAGATGTTACTACGAGATGGTAAAAACCGTATGTCCACCAGGTGCACTTCATAACCCCATTAGCAGCCTACCTAAATACCTATGAGTGAGGTCTACCTGTGTGAAGTCCCCCTAGTGACCAAAATAATAAACAACATATGGAAACAATAACTCCTGATACTTATAAGCAAATACAATAATCAAATACAATAATAAGCTACAACTAATAATTATACTAAACAGTGAAATGGCTTCTACACTCCGGCCCCTAATTGGGCATTATACACAATTACACAAATATTTCTGAAGAAGCTATTTAACAAACAAAAAAAACAATAATAATAAAGACATTTTCAATTCGCACTGTGTGTAATGTATTTACCGATCTTCTTCTTTGGTAGTAGACCCTGTAGAAAAGAAAAAAGGTTAGAAAAGTCACGGTCGTTACGATCATAAGTCTGAGTCTTAGTCTTCAGCCTCCAGTAGTAGACACAGCTTTGTGACAGGCCTTTCCAGCACGCTGGTCTTCGTTTGGAGCCGTACAGTGCGTACTAGGCCTCTGGCGTCAGGTTTAGCCTCCAAAACCCTTCCCAGCATCCACGAGCCTCTGGGGGCAGTTGCATCTGCAATGATGACGATGTCTCCAGGAGCGAGATTTCTTTTCCTCTTCGACCATTTTTGCCTCTCTTGCAGCAAAGGCAGGTACTCAGAAATCCATCGAGTCCAGAACAGGTCAGCCATATACTGCACCTGCTTCCACCTCCTTCTGACATATAGATCTTTCTTGTCGAACAGTCCAGGAGGCAACACTGGCTTCCCTTTCAAGAGAAGGATGTGGTTAGGAGTGAGGGCCTCAAGATCATCCGGCTGATCTGAAACAGTGGTGATGGGTCTGCTATTCAAGATGGCTTCTGCCTCACAGAGGATGGTTTGAAATCCTTCATCATCAAGGGTCTGTTGATGCAGAACAGACTCGAGCACTTTTCTCACCATGCGTATTAGGCGTTCCCACACCCCGCCATGATGCGAGGCTGCAGGAGGATTGAAATTCCATGTCACTCCCTCTTGAAGTAGAGCACCTTGGATCTTGTTGTTGTTGATGCCAGCCAAAGCCTCTCTCAATTCTCTGTTGGCTCCAACAAAATTTGTGCCATTGTCTGATCGTATGCTTGACACTTGTCCTCTTCTGCAGATAAATCTTCTTATAGCATTTATACAGGAATCTGTGTCCAGACTGTACGCCACTTCAAGATGTACAGCCCTGCTGGTCAAACACGTGAAGATCACTCCGTACCTCTTGAGAAGACTTCTTCCCCTCTTAACATCGATGGGACCGAAGTAGTCCACCCCCACACTGGTGAACGGAGCTTGGTCAGGCAAGACTCTTTCCTTTGGCAAATCCGCCATTTTCTGGTCACTGATCTTCCCTCTGTGACGTTTGCATGTGACACATTCTGAAATGACCTTCCTTATTGCAGAATTGGCGTTGGTGATCCAGTATTTCTTCCTGAGGTGGCTTAACACATGATTCCTCCCTCCATGCGCCAACTGCTGATGGATGTGGCGAAGAATGAGTGTCGAAACATGGAGATCCTTGGCCAGGATAACAGGGTGTTTAGTTTCCTCTGGCATTGATGATCGACTCAACCGGCCACCAACTCTCAGGATGCCTCCCTCCAATACTGGATCCAGCTTGTACAGCTGACTGTCTTTCTTGACATTGACACCAGTCTCCAATAAGGCAACTTCATCTTTGAATCTCTGACCTTGCACAAAGCATATAATTGCTTTTTCTGCCTTGGCGTGGTCTTCAAGATGTAGACTTTGTCCACTGAGTGTGGCTTTGAAGTTTTCCATTCTCTTTGCTACTTCAGACTTTTGTTTCTCAAGGTCTTTTTCATCTTCACAGACAGCAGCTTGGATTTCCTTTCTGTTCTGTCGCAGCAGCTTGAGACATTGCTTGATTCTCAGAAACCAGGCTACGGCAGTTTTCAGTTTCTGCCAGGTTGAAAAGTAGCTCATCAGTTGGTTGGTGTGGCTCTCTCCAGCCGTGACAATAAGATTGACTGTCAAGTCTCTTTTGACCTCCGGATCATCCTCAGCGATCCCATGAATCTTCAAGTCAGACTTGGGCCACTCCTCTTCTGGCTTGGACAGAAATTCTGGTCCTTTACTCCACCTTTTGCTTGCCAGGAAGTCAGTGGCTTTCATCCCTCTCGACACATCATCCGCTGGATTCTCCTTGGTACCGATGTACCTCCACTGTTCCACACTGGTAGCTTCTCTTATGGCTGCTGTTCTATTTGCAACAAAGGTGTGGAACCGCTTGGTTTCATTGCTGATGTACTTAAGCACTGTTGTACTATCCGTCCAGAATGTGGACTTTTCCAACTCAAGTTGCAACTCCTTTTGCAGCATCCCATCAACCCTCACCGCCAGAACAGCAGCTGTGAGTTCCATCCGAGGAATTGTGCTTTGTTTCAGTGGCGCAACTCTGGCTTTGGCCAAGAGGAATGCAACATGAAGTCTTCCGTCATCATTCTCAAGCCTCAGATAAGACACGGTGCCATAGCCATCTTGACTGGCATCAGAGAAATGGTGAAGTTGTGCTTTGATGGGCTTGCCGAAGTCTGTGGGCTTGAAACAACGATGCACTTTGAACTCTGCTATCTTCTCCAGGTCCTTTAGCCACTCTGACCACTGCTGTGAGAAGTATGGAGGAATGTCCTCATCCCATGCATAGCGTCTTTTGCACAACTCCTGCAAAATCAATTTGGCTGACAGAGTGAAGGATGCAAGAAATCCCAACGGGTCATAGAGCGAACTGACCACTGATAAGATGCCTCTCCTTGTCTGTGGTTGTTCTTTGATGGTGGTCTTGAACTTGAACTGGTCATTTTCAACACACCATTGCAGTCCTGGAGCCCTCTCCAATGGCAGACTCTCCCAATCCAAATCCAGCTCTTTCGTTTCCTTTGTTCTGTGCTCTTGTGGAATTGATGTCAGCACTGATCGACTGTTGCTTATCCACTTGGAGAGATTGAATCCCCCTTTCCTGAAGGCAAGGACTTCAGACAGTCATCGACATAGAAATTGTTCTTGACTGTAGCGACCACTTCTGATGGAAACTGACCTGCATTATCATCTGCGGTTTTCCTCAGTGCATAATTCGCACAGCTTGGCGATGACACAGCTCCAAACAGATGTACAGTCATCCGATATTCAACTGGAGTGTGTTCTGTATTTCCGTGAGGCCACCACAGAAACCGAAGGAAATTGATGTCCTTTTCTGACACTTTGACCTGATGGAACATGGCCTGAATGTCATTCATCAGTGCAACAGGTTCCTGTCGGAATCGGAGAAGAACTCCAACCAGGGAGTTTGTAAGATCTGGTCCCTGCAGAAGTTTACAGTTGAGTGACGTCCCCTTGTACACTGCTCCGCAGTCGAACACAACTCTTTCCTTTTCTAGGATGATAAACTCCCTGATGTGGAATATACCACTGTTTTCCATCCTCTTGGTTCAACTGATCCTCTGGCACAACCTCAGCATAGCCTTGATCAATTACATCACTGAGAAAAGCTACATACTCCTCTCGAAAGACTTGATTCTTTCCAAACTTCTTCTTCAGGCTCATGAGGCGCTGTTCTGCAATGCAACGATTGTTTGGCAAGATGGAATTTTCACTCCTGAAAGGTAGGTCCAAGGAGTAATGACCATCTTTCAACACTGAGGAGCTGTGCATAATGTTCATGAACTTGAGGTCTTCTCTTGACATTTCAGCTTGTTCCTCTGAAGTCTTCTCATTGAAGTCATGATGTACTGCTGAACCATCATCTCTTCTAGTTGAACTAGAGATATTTGATTGGCAGTTATGGAGTTGCCACTCTTGCTCCTGCTGTCGTTGCCAGCTCGAAGTGGGCCATTAAGCACCCATCCCACTTTAGTCCTTACAGCATAGGGCCCATCTTCTTGACTGTTAATGAGTTCCCATGGTTCTATTACCTTTGATGCATTAGTTCCAATGAGAAGGTCAATGTCAGAGTCAATTTGATGGAGCTTGACACAATTGAGATATGGCCATTGATCCACATCATCTTGCCTGGGGATGTTGTGCTGGGAAACAGGCATGCATCTTTGGGTAACAACATCAGGTAAGTCAATGAAATCATCGTTGTCCAATCCTGACACCTCTAGTCCAGAAACAATATGACTGGCAATCGTTTTTTCCTGTCCCAACGTCCGCAACATAAAGTTGGTACTCCGTTTCTTCACGTTCAATCGTTGAACCAACGATTGAACCTAACCCTAACCCTAACCCTAACCCTATATATTATTTTTATGGTTGCCCCAGCAATAGAGCCTCAATGACCCCCGGAAGCAAAATCCTAGAATTGCCAGCTTTTCACAGTATTTTCCATCCTGGTTATTATTATTATTATTATTGTATTGAATTCAAACAGATGGACCACCCTCATCTCTCCACACTCCAAAGAGATACGTTCATATGGAGCCTGTCCAACGTTCCTCTCCTGGAGGACTACGTCTGCGCCATGGATGGTGACCCTATCCAGGAAGTAGTCAAAGCCGTTTTAAAAGAGTTCAACACCTGTGTGCTCCCCAACCGCCCTGCGTTCCGCAAGTGTACGTATTTTAATATTCCTAACCGCTGAACTCAATTCATTCCTCTGTCAAGTGATAGAATTTGCATTTTTCGTCAGTGACTAACTTAAAAACTGCTACGCTTGGACACCTGGGAAAGCCTGGAGTAAAATGATTCTTTAAGTAGGCTAACATTTGTTTTTTTAATATAGTTAGTTAGTAGAGGAAGAGGGAGGTCGAACAATTTGACACATAAATAAAAATAGAGTCGTACTTTTTTACGTACAAATTTTGAAGTTATCATTGAATGCTTTATATATATATATAAAAAAAATTCCACCCCGTTTCAGGCATCAACCACGGGGACATAAATGACCTCAACATACTGGTAGTACCGGACAAGGACAGTGGGGGCGACCACAGAATATCGGGCATCCTGGATTTTGCCGACATGAGCAATGGCTACTACGTGCACGAGCTGGCCATCTGCATCATGTACATGATGATCGAACACCCCGATCCCGTGGCGGTGGGACGGCCCATAAGGGACGGCTGGGAGAGCGTTGTTCCCCTCAACGGAGCAGAGAGGAGCTGCCTCTACCTGCTGGTGCTGTGCCGGTTCTGTCAGTCCCTGGTGCTGGGTCGCCACGCGTTGAAGCACCAGCCCGAGAACAAGGAGTACCTGATGACCACGGCCAGGCGGGGAAAGAAGATCCTCAGGCAGCTGTGGGACCTCGGGAAGACGGAGGTGGAGAGGGTTTGGTTTCAGAATGGCCAGGGGACAGCCGAGAGTGTGTGAGGGTTTTTAGCAGGGGGGGGGGTGAGGGAAATCTATGGCTTCACCAATACTAAGCATGGCATTTCAATGAAATCTACAGTGCTCAAAATCACAGGTGAAAGCACCAGCAAAATTGAGACCACCCACCAAAATGTGTTTTTTTTAATGATGACAAATATGCCCCACCACGATAGTAGGAGTGCTGATTTTGAATAACAAGTTAGATGTAAAAAGTAAGAATACGCCCTACTAAATAAATTAAACCCAGCAATCACAAAATGTCTCATGCCAACAAAGAATTACAAATAAAGCTACATTAATCAGAACATATTGAGTGTACAAATTAAGGAATTGTGGTGTTCTCAACACAGGAAAGCTTTCTGATTTGTTCATTTCAATGTATACAAGTAATGATTGGTTGTTAACCGAGTATAAATGTGAAGGACAAGCCTCTAGCGGTCCTCTCTAAGAATGGACAGCCAGCGTTAGGTTCTACGTTGTTAAAATAAAGAACTGGAGCTTTCGCAAGTCTGCCGTGTGGATTCCTACTTTAAACCTAGGTATGAACACTATATTGTGTTAATACACAACAGGAATGTACACAGAAGTTGACGCTCGACTGAAAATAAAGGTTGCACCACAACAATTATACTGTGATAAGCATGCAGTCTTCACAGGAAACGATATATACAAAACCACTTTTATTAACCACTACTATCATGGATATACATTTTGTCAGTTTGGTCTAATGGTGTGATGGTACAATGATTCCTGGGTCAGGAACAAGGCGGACAGCAGAATAGTAGTTGACCAGTAGCAAAACAACATAACGTACAATAATAAACATATCAGGCAAATACACATTTCTACATGTGGTAAGCAGCTACTATTTTTTGTGTGATTTGTAAGCGACACAGCCATCCGTCGGCTGTAAGTTGACTGTGGCTTCCTCTGCATGACCAATCGGAGTAGAGCATCTCTCCCTGATTGGTTCAGGGAATACATCTGTCCTGTCAATCCCAGCGATAGTCTCCACTATGAAGATGTGATTAAAAATTATAATTCAGAAGTGTCTTTTTTGTGTATTACTGATCAATAAGGTGCCGAGATAATCCAAATCACACAAACCAACCATACTGTGACACACGATATTAACAGTACATTGGAATAGTTGAGGATAATAATAAAATATTAAATAATGTGCTGTTGAAAAAGGTATCTGGCGCCCTCTACTGGGTATAGCGAAGTGCCTGCAATAGGCTCGTCCAAGATCAGGGGAAGTCGTTATTCTATTTTCCTGCTCCAGTTTGTATAAGTCATTGATCGATAGTCTTGCATGTGTCTACATTGTCTGTCTGAAGACCCCCCCCCCGGACTTTCATTAGTCTATACCAGGGGTACTCAAACCTTTTTATTAAAGGTCCACTTGTGAATTTTATTAAAGGTCTGTAATGTTCTGCTCTATGGACATTTAATTGTGTACAAAAACGAGTCGGACTACTGCTCTCATTCAGCGTGTCCATCTTTATTTTAACTTCCGTTCTTGCGCACATCCAAGTACCTTATCGTCAGCTCATTGGTTACATCCCCCTTCTTTTGAAAACAAAAGTATAGCTGCCATAACCAATTACAACCATATGCTTTCATAATAAAATAAAGTATTAAAGCACTATATCTACTAATTGTGCTTAAGTACTGTATCACTGAGGGAAAATATAAGGCTGGTAAATTAACATTTAGTTAAAAACTTCTACAATATAACTTTAGCCTTCCGAACGGTTGACCGTAAATATGTGAAAGCTTGTGAAATAAATGGTATATTTAGTTTTTAAACAAAACAAAATCACAGTGCATTGTCAGTGTTATATAATAAACATAATAACAAACATAATTGTAACGGACCACTTGAGATTAAACATGTCTAGGCACTATCCTTTGCTGTTTACTGAATAATATTCAGTATGTATGTATGCCTTGAAATGACGTGTGGGATTTCGATACCCGTAGGCCTACATAAATCTGTCCCTATTGGCGCACCGTAGATCAGTACAGCTGGAAGCGCCTGTTAAGTGATGTAGTCGGCAGCAGGAAAGTTTGGTGCGTCCTTTTGTATCGCTTTTGTATTTCTGTGCGACTTTCATCCTTTTGTATCCCCATGTATTGATCGTGTGTTTTAAACGGAAGAATTCCTTGGAGAGCGCAGCGAGGTATGCTTTGTTGTTTATTTGATTATGGTTGTAACCCTGTAGAGGAATCGTGAATGAATGATTTTATGTCTTATGTAGGAATGTAATCCTTGTAGTTTGATACCATGTTATTTAGTTTAGTGTTTGTACTGTACTGTGGAAACCGTTATGTGAAATGTTTGTTTGTCTGTTTATGTACGTTTCCAATGCAGTTTTCACGGTGCTAAGATGACGTCACGGATGGACAATTAAATAAAGATCGTCTTATGCATCAGTCGAGACTCTGTCGTTTGGATCCAAGGGCTGTAACAATAATAAACGGATTCAATCACAAATGCACTGTCAGTATCACATTACTAAATTGTTTTACATTTTTTTCACAGGTTTAATACATCTCTTGGCTTTACTATGCAGCCTGATCTGGTGATCTTGTGAGCAATGTGCGATTGCTCTCTGGGCCTGTTTGTTTCTCAGTGTCCTGCTGCAAAGTCTCAGTGTCCTCATGCTCCAACTGGTCGTTTGATGGAGTTTCCTGATCTGTGTCAGCCTCACACGTTTGTAGAAGGTGTCCCCTTTTGCGCTGAAACGTGTGACCTCCGTCCGTGCGGATGTTGTAGGACCTCTGGGTACCTGCTGGCTCGACTACTGTTGCAGGTTTCCATGTCCCGGTTGGAAGCTGGAAGCGGACTGTGGCTCCCACTGGTAGTGCAGGCAGTGTTCTGGCATTCCTGTCGTAATATTGCTTTTGTGGTGTTTGGCACAGTTCTCTCCTCTTGTGAACGGTGCTGCGTCAGGCCAGCTCTGGTTGTAGTTGCCTTTCAGTGGTCGGGAGGATGGAGCGCAGACGCTTGCTTATGAGTAGCTGTGCTGGCGACTTCCAACCATCCTCTGGTGTGTTTCGATATTCCATTAAGCTGAGGTACGGGTCAGTTCTTTGAGCGTGTGCTTTGTCCATGAGGGCTTTGGCAGTCTGAACCGTTTTTTCTGCTAGCCCGTTGCTCTGTGGATACAGTGGACTGCTTGTGACATGCTTAAAGTCCCATGCATGAGCAAAAGCTCTGAACTCTTGTGAACTGTAGCAAGGTCCATTATCGCTGACTAGTGTCTGTGGTATTCCAAAGCGAGTGAACATGGCCTTCAACTTTTGGATGACTGTTGAGGATGTGAGGCTGGTTATTTTCTCCACCTCAAAGTACCTACTATAATGGTCAACTACAACTATAGAGTCAGTACTGTTCCATGTGAATAGGTCGGTGCTATTACCTGCCAAGGTTGTTCTGGGATTGGGTGTGACATCATAGGCTCTTTTGGGAGTGAACTGCGTCGCTCAAGGCAGGTAATACAGGACCCTACTAGTGTCTGATCTGCTTACCCGTTCCTGGCCAGAACAGCACATCTCTAGCACGTTTCCATCCCTAAGTGTCCTGTGTGAATGCGTGAAAGCATTTCAGCTCTGAGTGAGTGTGGCACGGTGATTTCTCCTTTCAGTAGGATGCCATCCGTCTCTGATATCTCATCCCTGTGATTCCAATACTTTGTGACTGCAGGTGGACATTTTTTGTTCGACTCGGGCCATCCTGCTTGGATCACTTGTCTCAGCACTGAGAGCTGCTCATCTTGGGGCTGTAGCGGCTCTGATCTCTTCCATTTTTCGGTCGCTTACCGGAGCGCTGCTGATCACAGTGTGTATTTGGTAGTCCATGCCCTCACTCAGCGAGCGGTCGTAACACTCAAGTGGCTTTTTTTTGTTTGGCTTTGGACAGTGTCTGCGACAGAGATTTGTTTTCCGGGTTTGTGCGTGATAGTGATGTCATATCTCTGTAGCTGCAGTATCATGCGTTGCAGACGCGGTGGTGCAGCTGCTAAGGGCTTACGCATGATTGTCTCAAGAGGCTTATGATCTGACTCGACGATCACCTATCGTCTGTACAGGTATTGGTGAAACCGCCTACATCCAAAGAGCACTGCGTGTAGTTCTTTTTCGATCTGAGCGTAGTTTTCTTCAGTTTCGTCAGTGTCTTGTGGTTGTGCGCTGTTTCTCTCATGGAGCAGGACAGCTCCTAAGCCGTATTTGGAAGCATCAACTTGTAACTTCACATCCTTTGTGTGATCAAAGTAGGTGAGTACTGGGCCAGGCTCCTGTGTTAGGATGTCTTTTACTCGTTGAAAGACTGCATCATGATTTGAGTCCCACACAAACTCACTGTTCTCCTTTAAGAGTTGCCGGAGTGGCGCTGTTGCCTCTGACATTCTCGGGGCAAACCTGGAAAGGTAAGTGACAATGCCTAGTATGGTCTCCAACTCTGCTTTACTTTGTGGGGTAGGCATTTCTTTGATGACCTTAACCTTGTTAGGGTCAGGGCGGATGCCTTCTCGCATCAACTTGTGCCCAAAATAGTTCACCTCAGTCACACAGATTTTGCACTTGTCCTTATTCAGCTTTATTCCTTTTCCTCTGGTTCTCTCCAGCATGGCATGCAGGCTGGAGTCGTACTCCTCTTTGGTGCGGCCATAGACGATAATGTCCTCTACAATGGCGGCAATGCCTGGAAGCCCCTCATAGGCCTCATCCACTCTCCTCTCATCCTGTGCAGATATTATTCCAAAAGGCAGTCTCTTGAAACGGTACCTGCCATAAATCGCGTTGAACGTGGTTGGCATAGATGAGTCGTGGTCGAGTTATATATCCCAGTATCCGGATCTGGCGTCTAGTACACTGAAATACTGTGCTCCAGCCTGGTTTGGCGTGACGTCATCTAGAGTAGGGAGTGGATAGTGGGGTCTTTGGATAGCTTTGTTCAGGGCGCGGGGTCTAGGCATATTCTCAGCCTAGTTTTTCTGTATTTCCAACACTACTAGTGCATTAACCCATTCAGCTGGCTTTGTGACTTTGTTGATAAGGTCCAGTTTTTCCATGTCGTCCAACTCATTCTTGAGCCGGTCACGCAGAGCATATGGAATGCGGCGAGGTGGACATACCACTGGTGATGCAGAGGGTTTTTGGTGATGCAGATGAGTTTGCTGATGTTTGCCTTCAAACACATCAGCAAAGTCTTCCATTATACTTGGGTGTGTTATCGGCTTTGCATCAACTAGATGTATTATTTTGACTAGGTTTAAATGTAGACATGCTCTTAAGCCTAACAGAGGTGGAGCATTAGTATAGACTATGTCAAAACTACAATGGCTGTTTTCTCACTGTGGTTACATGTCAGTCTACAGGTTCCTTCTGCTTTAATCCTGTGCCCACCATAATCTGAGAGTCTGCATGATGGGGGGGGGGCCTAGTATTACACTTCCAAATATTTTGCGGATGTGTCTTCTGTATAATACTAGTCTCAGCACCAGTGTCTATTTTAAACTTCAGTTTGTGCCTCGCTTTTCCTATTTCTACTTCTGCATATGCCTGTTCTCTATCTGTGTTTTCATGCTCTTTAATGATAGCATCAATAAACAGTTCTGGTTCTTCTAGTGACTGTTCTGCACTGTTTGAGATGGCATGCAATCTTCTGGGATTAAATCTCACACAGTGAGACAGTGGCTGCTGTGTTTGTGACCTAAACACTTTAGCGAAGTTGTTGGGCTTCTTGGATTTGCTGCATTGGTGACCCTTTGCTGGACATTCTTCAGTTTGACTGTGCTCTCTCCCGCATGCTCCACATTCCTTGCTTCTTATGGGGCTGTTACGATCAGTCCATGTCGTCTTGTGCCCACGGGATGCTTGGTCTGCTCTATAGGGTTTTCTGCTAACTGCGTGAGCAGAGCGACTGTCGTGGCTAGCAGCAGAGGTTAGCTGTTGCTGTGATAGCTCATGTGAACGTGCAATGTCAATGGCTTTCTCTAGCGTCAAGTCTGGACCATGACATAGCAGTTTTTCATGTACTCTTTGTGAGATTGTTGCAAAGACAATCCTGTCACAAATCATCTCCTCACTGTTTGGGTAGTTGCAGTCTTTACTTAGCAATTTTAGCTCAGTTACAAACTGGTCGAAACTCTCACTGTCCCCTTGGATTTTTTTCATGAAACTTATAACGTGCAAATGTGGGGTTTGCTTTCGGAGTTACATAAGCTTCAAAACCGTCGTAGAATGTCTGTAGTACCTTGCTTTGGTCGTTTGTGAGAGTCCATGTGTTAAAGACGTCTCTGCCTTTTTCCCCGATCCATAGGAGTAGATAGCTACATTTCTCCTCTTCTTTAGCACGGAGCAGTCCTGAAAACATCAGCTGCACGTGCTGCTGAAACTTTCCAGTCCATTCGCAGTGTTGGAACGCCTGTGTTCTCCATCTTCCGTCGTCAGGTCGATGATAAAATAACTAACTCTGACACCGTGTAATGTTCTGCTCTATGGACATTTAATTGTCTACATAAACAGACGAGTCGGACTACAGCTCTCATTCAGCGTGTCCATCTTTATTTTAACTTCCGTTCTTGCGCACATCCAAGTACCTCATCAATGAGCCCGTCAGATCATTGGTCCAAGATGTTACAGGTCAAGGGTCCGGAACAATGCCAATAAAGTGCATGACATAAATCAACATCCATAACCTATACATACACATTAAATAGTACAGTATGGTGGCTTGAACTAGTGGGAGAAATGGCACTGTTTGCCTGTAGTCAATGTCTTGAACCTCACTGACCCAAGTGTTAATTTGCGGTATGTGTTTTCACAATGTTCATCGTGGAAAATGCACTCACAGCAATATGTGGAACCAAACATGATAAGCAAATGAATGACCACCTTTTGACGGTGGTGGAAATTTGCTTCAGTAGCCATCTTTGTCCAGAATGTCACAGGGTCACAGTCCACATCCTTCAGAGAAACATTTTCCTGAAGATCTATTAGCTCGGGATTAAACATTTGCCCACGGGAAGATCTCTGTGCCTCTCTTGAGAATTCTTGAACATTCTTCACCAGAAATGGAGATCCAATACAGAGCAAGACTTGCTTACTGAAATCATCAACAGTTTTGAAAAATTGTTGTGACTCTGTTATGTCACTCCTGAGGCTCTCCAACTTTCTTTGGAAGGGAGGTATTGCTGACATCAGGTGTTACGAACCCCCTTAGATAGTTTGTCTAGGGGTAAGAAGGGGTGAACGTAACAGGCCGTGGCAGCATGCAATGCGGTGCTATGCTAACTTCGCTGGCGTGCAGGTCGGCGGAAACACGGAACCACGAGGATTTGGTGCAAAACGTAACAGGTTTATTTATGGAGTAAATAAGGACAGTAATAAACCACAATGATAGCCTCTCACGAGGACACGCATGTAAGGGAGACTAGGGGAGGACTCCAAAACAGCCCCGGTGCCAAAGGAATGAAAACAGCAAAACACCCCAGCTATTCCTGGCACCCTGTCACTTCTAGTACCCTAAACTAAGAACACAATACAATGTCTTACTAACTAGCTGTTACACCTCATCTAATCCCAGAAATACAGGAGGCGACACCCGCCTGGAAAAGCTAGCCTAGTGTATATAGACAGAGTTGAAGCTACGTGATGCGTAGGTGTAAACCCATGGGCGTCTTACCTCGGCGTACCTCGCCCTCCCCATGGGGCTTTACTACTGGGAAAAAATGGTGAACGAAGAGCAACGAGAAGCGGGCACAACACAGAGTACTAACAGCAGGCCAAACAAAAACGTATCATCCCCTCTTCTCCCAAACAAAGGGAGTGGGAGACTGAAGTAGCGCCCACGCCCCTCTGATTGGCTGATTGATCACAGGGGGACTGACAGACCAACGATGACTGACAGGGGGCGGGACGAACCAGTACCTGGGAGAGAAAACGGAGGGAGAAACAAACATGCATGCAACATGCAACAGAAAACGAACACGTTCGTAACATCAGGTCACACAATGTGTTGCCTTGGCCTTGGAGTTGAGCTCATTTGGATGAGAGGTCACATCCATCAAAAAGGCCACAGACCGAGTGAGTGAGAGAGAATGACACACACACTTTTCTTTACTATGAATTCAAAATAATTTAGGCAAATGTTAACTACTCACACACAGCAAAATAAGAGTCAACATCAGTCTGTTTAATACAGATGACTGGCCATCATACAATGCAACCAAGAGTCATAAACTTACCTTTGTCAGAAATGCACACAAAAGGCAGTGCTGAAGTGCTGAGGAGGCTAGTTCACTAGCTTCATAATTGTCTCCATGACATCTGATTATTATTTTCCAAGATTGACACACAGCACTGACTGGTCAATGATGCAGTGGTATGACAGCAGGTCTGGATGGTTCTCTTTCATCTGCTGAATAGCCATCTTCTCTCTCCAGTCACAGCTGGAGCTCCATCAGTTGCAATGGACACCACAGTCTTGAGGTCAATTCCCATTTCATTCAGCGGCCATAGTCACAAAAGATTCCCTTTGCCTCACTTTAACCTAACGAAGACGCGTAGCTGGGCGTTGTCAGTTTCATAGATTCATCAACAGCCAGTGAAATTTACATTTTTGATGTCATCTATCTGCTGTTCTCTGCTTAATTTTCTCAGACATCTCCTGTTTCTCCTTACCCTCCAACAAAGCCTCAGTTACTTCAGTCATGCACTCCTTCACTACTTCTGAATCAAAAACAGGCTTTTTGTGCTTGCCCAAAACCCAGGCCACTTAGAGTGAGGCTTCATTTGCTCTCTCAGGCATTGTCATAGATATGACAAACAGTCTGTTTGTGGCTTGACAGGAAGATTTTAACCATAGGCGGAGTTTGCGGGGGGCAGGGGTGGCACTGGCCAAAATGTGTTACTGAATCAAGTCTAAAATAGTCTAAAATATTTTAAAATCACCAAAATCTTAATTATATTATGTTTTGTTTTTAATCAATTCACTTTTGAACAGTCATGTGACATGTGACGTGTGAATATAGACACGCCTCTAGTTTGTGAACGTAGCGATTCGGCTAGCTATTTTTCTGTACCTGTTTCTGTTCGCTGAGCATTAATGTTATATTGGGCGATTTTTAGAACGTCCAAGCATATGTGGGACGCGTTTACTTCTGCACTAAGTAGGACACTGGTTATTAATATTTACAAACCTACTGTAACAACCCTGAGCATTTTCTTATTTTGTGTGTGCTATAAGTTGGACAGTGAGTGCTTATTTCATAGTTTTCAATGTAACACATGTGTTTATGTGTATGCTAAATGTTTTAAAAGGGTACATAAAAAATTAAAGCCTAACTGTTAAATAAAATCATTGATATTTCACATTTCAGACTTTAACTTTATGGTTGCCAGTGGTCTTCAGTTGTGTGCGGCAGTGCCCTCATGGGTGAAGACCAATTCCCCACGTCACCATGTGTGATATCGATCAGTGATCAGGAACTGATTTGATGATCTGTGTTGTTTGACTTTATGGCATCTTAAGTGTCTTCCGTTGTTTCTTGTTCACCAGAAATGACGTCATTTCCACGCATTCGCAGTTTTACGATTGGCAAAAGGTCCAAGTTGTTATTGGTCATGGAAAGCACGGCGTGACAGATTAACGCCATTTTGTAGTCGCTGAAGAATACGTAAAAAAAACTCCCAATCAAGTCACTATAGATATTCTTCTAAACGAACATAGTGTAGCGACGCGCTAATGGGTTACTGTGTGTCAGTCAGCCGTCCCCTGTCTCTCAGCCAATCACAGAGCTGCGCAGTCGTGTGCGGGGTTGTGATTGGCTGAGCAGGGGGGGGGATGGCTGGCTGGTGTGTGACGTTGACCCTGCGGCGTGTCAGTGTGATGATTAGTGTGTTAATAAAGTTGGTCATTCAACCTGTGTTCTGTAACATTGTGCAATGTTCTGCTGATAACAGGTAGAAATAAAAGAACCGATCAGTCAGTCCTCCTTTTTGTGGAACGTTCCAGTCTGGTAAAGGTTTGGCTTCACTTCAGACCTGTTCGCATTAAAGAATGGCAAAATAACCCTTAACTCTGTGGCCAGATGTGAGCTTAGTGATATTAACACCTGATCGATACGTTAGGGAGAGACACAAAGGAGTCCCTCAGGGCTTCACAATCACTGGATCTGATCAGTTCTTCCTTAGTGGTCACTTTAACCGTTTAACCGTTATTTCATGCTAAATGCATTTTATTATGACTTTTCGAACAGTTTAAATTCCAATAACTGAGATAATTCTAATCAAAACATTGAATAAAGCAAACTCATCAAGTTGATAAACTGAACATAATCGTTACCCAGTAAATAGTGACCTGACAGGAAGATGTACAGATCAATAAGTCACTTTATTGTTATTGTGTACAGTGTCTTTATAGTAGGCATTTAGTGTTTTAGTAAAGTACTATTACTTGCAGAGGGAATGGGGAGTACGCATTTCATTGGACTTGTTGCACATGGACCAATAGGCCTATATCACGTCACAGTTGAAAGCCGGAAGTACCCGTTAAAAATCGCGGAAGCAGCGTGTCCCAAGTTCCGGTTAATGCATTCACCATGGCATTCACCATGGCGGACATTTATCGCTGGACTACATCGCTGCATAACCTTCCAAAAGTCAGTCAAGACGATGTGGTTCAACTAGCGAATGAACACTCTACAGCAGGGGTCCCCAAACTTTTTCCTGTGAGGGCCACATAACTTTTCCCTTCTCTGATGGGGGCCGGGGTCAGTTTGTAACAGAAAAAGTGTGACGATCGCAGGGGTGCCTAAACGTAAACATTTATTGTTTTCCAGAAAGCCACACAACCAAATATTAATAACCCTTTCTGGGATCTTCACAGAAAAAAAAGTCAGGAAATAAATAAGAACACTAATGAAATAAATAACACTATTTATGAAATAAATAATAACCAAATAACCCTCTCTGGGTTCTTCACAGAAAAAAGTCAGGAAATAAATAACACTTTGTGAAATAAATAATAACCAAATAACCCTCTCTGGGTTCTTCACAGAAAAAATAAAGTCGGGAAATATATAATAACACTATTTATGAAATAAATAATAACCAAATAACCCTCTCTGGGTTCTTTACAGAAAAAAAGTCCACTGAATATTAACTTTCTGTTGTGCCGTGCACAATCTTAACAGGTAAAAGTTTAGCTTAGTTGTCAGAGCAGAATCTCTTACTCAAATGACTCATATGAGCAGTCTCTCAAAGTTCTTGTGTTCCTTCCTTATAATCCTTTTGTAGGTTCCAGTAGGCTTGTAGACACCGCTGTTTGCAGCTCTCTCTCATCAACTTCCCTGTGAAAACCACAAAGCAAGCAGGCTGAGAAACCGAACTAAGTGATACAGCACCTACACAGCACAATACATTTCACTACCAGTATGGTTGTGGAGATGGATTTTATCCCAGTAGATTTTATTATGATTAAATTTGTTTATACTCAGAAAAGTCAGAAAAGTGATCTTACCTATGTATGTTCATCAGTGTGAACTGATGAACATAAAAAAAAAAAAATCATAATGCGTCTCTGGTATTGTTCAGGGGGCCGGGCCAAATGTGGAGGCGGGCCGTATCCGGCCCGCGGGCCTTAGTTTGGGGACCACTGCTCTACAGTGAAGAAGTCTAAATCCGAATCATACAATTCCCTGACATTGTGTGGCTCTATTCGGATGAGAGATGGAGTGTGTGTGGGGGTCAGGACCAGTGCTTTTAATCATACACTTACCCGACATTATGTGGCTCTTTTCGGATGAGAGATGGAGTGTGTGTGGGGGTCAGGACCAGTGCTTTTAATCATACATAACCCGACATTATTAGCCTATTCCGCCCACTTTTCGAGACGTATATGCTCTCCTTGTCAAAGGGCAAACTGCACACATACGTGTTACCCCTGAGAACATGAAACGAGGGACCTTCATCCCTCCTTATCAGCCTCACCCAAGACTTGCGGAGTTTGTCTTTCGGGAAATCGTGGAAACTGAGGTACGGCTGTCTTTGTTTTGACGTTGAGCAGCCCGGTACACTACAATAACAGTGACAAGAGGAGGCAGCCATAGTTTGTCACGTATCTGGGGTAACTACCGGAAGCAGGAGTGCACTGCTTGGCAATTTTTAACAAGCAGGAAGTGTGACATAGGCCCATAAACCTCTTGAATATTGAGTATATTGGCTGTGATGTCACGAGAAACATCGCTAGTCATCATCTGAAGGCCACGCCCCCTGGGGGGGCATCTCTCCATGACTGAAACATGTCTAAAAGCTGTGACATGAGGTTCTACCAGTGGCGGCTCGTCCATAGGGGCGCAGGGGCGCCGCCCCACCTGGTTGAGAGAGGAAAAAAAATAAATAATAATAATTGTGTTTTTTTTTTGTTTTTGTTTTTACCCCTAAAAATAAACTAAACATGTTTAAAATGAATAATAATTACTCATTTTATGTATGTTTGTGTTTAAAATGCACAATAACGTTAATATAGCAAATATAAATCATTGTTGTGCGTGCTATTCTCCCCCCTCGTTTGTCATTGACGTCACTCTCATAGAAATTTGGTACCTACCTCCAAACCTGGGCGCACTGCCGTGCGCCCAGGTTTGGAGGTAGGTACCAAATTTGATAGGCAATGTAGCCTATCAAGGGTCAAGGTTTTGAGGTAGGTACCAAATTTGATAGGCAAATGTAGCCTATCAAGGGTCCTGAATACGATCTCTGGGAGCGCATTTCATTGCGCCCGAACAAGGAAACCAGTCACGCATGCGCGACTCTAATTGAGTAGCGCATACGTGAGCAAATTGAGTGGCGCATGCGTGAATGCGTGAGCAAAGAAAACCAGTCACGCATGCGCAATTCATAGCCTAGTTGACCCTAGTTATTTGTAAAGCCTGTACTGCTCTGCTCTCAGTTTGCGTCTTGCTGTCTGAGGAAAGGTACGTTGTTGTTTGTTTTTGTCCCGATTATAGTTTTACATTTATTTGTATTGTGGACGATGTAAACGTAAAGTAAAGGGGATAAGAAATGTTGGTCTTGCTGTATAAACATGCAGCTTGTGTCATTTGTATGTAAACGGTGTGGATTGGGGTTTTGTAAGTTTATCGTGGACACGTGCTTCCCCAATGCTAGCTACAGGGTCCTCCGTGTGTTTGTCTGCTAATATAGGCTGTGGTCGAATGTATTAAACATTTGTATTCTATTTAATTAGTTAAATTCAGAAGCATTTGTTAATGAGTCAGTTCTTGCTGCGTCTTGCTGTCTGAGGAGAGGAGATTGAGACCCGTGTGTGTGGGTGAGACCTCATGTTGCAAGTTTGTTCTTTTTTTGTTCTGTACAGGACACAGCCATTACACTAGCTACCATGGAGAATTCTGTCAAATCCCTCAAAGCAACACCATTTGAAAGACGAACACTGCAAGAAAAACTCAGAGTGAAAGAGTTTGGACCTCATCAGCCTGACATCAGCATTCAGCAACCAGCAACAGACAGAATAAGGCTATATATTCGGTCGTTTTCCAGAACCTGGTTTGCTAAGTGGTTCTTGTATAGCATAGGTACATAGATTAAACTGTATATTGTATAGTAGTGTAGTGTACATAGGACCCAGTACCTTTTTAATTTGTAAGCTTAACATTGTATTGCATTTTATCTCAGGACTTGTATCAGGTCTATTTTATTATCTTCTATTTTGTTCTAATTACTTTTGCACAATCGAATGTAAGACCATATTTAGGTATTATTTTTGATGGCACACTGGGTAGTCTTTCTAATATAAGACCATATTTTATTTCTTATGTTTATTTTCTACTAGGCACCATATAATAAATGTTCTTTCACCATAAGTTTCAAGTTTGTTTATTATTTGTCACAACAAAATACAGAATACTGATTGATTGTGCTACATACAGTAAAAATAAAGTAAGTAAAAAAAGAAATTAAGCAGTAAGTAAAGGAATGTTCAGTCAATATACATATATACAATACAGAGTAGAATGAGTAACGGTGAGGTTTATATTATGTATAGTTTTTTATTTTTAATTAGCCCTCTCGGTCGTTTACATGGTGAAATGGCGCCACCGTCTGGGCAAATCCGGTATTGCACAGCAGATATGATTTAAAAACATTTTTTTTACCCCTGCGCCCCTCCTACTTCGGATGTCACCGGCCGCCACTGGGTTCTACCAACAAGGGAATCATTCATTTTTTCGGTTCGGCAGTTCGTTAAACTGTAGTTCTGGGTTCTTTATCTTGTTGGTCGTGCATCCTGTCACAAAGCAGCTTTTAGGCATGTTTCCGTTTTTTGTAAGAAGTCTCAAATGACAAGGAGGCATCTTCCCACAATGCAACGTCAATGGAGAGCGATCTATTTCCCCCCCCGCCCCCGGTGTGGGCGTGGCCTAAATGCGCTCTGTCTTTAGTTGGAAAAAAACAATCTTTGCCCCCCCAGCGCAAATGTCAAACTCCGCCTATGATTTTAACTGAGTACGTTTTGCTGTCCTCACCTCTTTGTTCTGGAGATACTGCCGTTTAAAATAGCTGTGATTCATAGTGGCGTTTCTCTGTCCATTCTTCTTTGAATTCTCGGTAATTTTTATCAACTTTCCTTTGCTTTGGGGACTTTGAGAAAGACATAATGCCAGCATTCGCAGGACCCTGACTAACAATGACAACTAATTGTCAATGACGCTGCGCTTCTGATTTTCAATTTTCAATGTTTTGATATTTTGTTTAACACAATGGGAGGTTTACTTTTGTAGAGTAGTTCAATTATTATCTGAATTTGATGTTACTTTGGTCTAAGGAGCTAAGAGATGGCAGGTGAGTGCTCATTCTTAAAGTGGATTATCATATCGTCATGTGACCAATATAGATAAATCCGAATACTTTTCCTCAATTGTGCTAATATGTGGAAACTGATGGTAGCACTACCATTAGCTCGACACTTAAATATATATATATTTTAAGCAGACGTGAAGAGTAGGCTACTTAGACCCTGGGGAGATGTTTTTATTATAATAGATGCAGCTTTGCCTGAATGTGTGTGCTCTGCCATTTATGGTCTATGGAGTTTTTCTCACGTGTAGGCATTTCCTACAGGAATGCAACATTTTCTATCTTATGGACTAATCACTAATGGACTCTTTTTAAATTCAGCTTTTCTGCAATGTCCCCACATGTCCACCATCTGTGTCCATTGAGCAAGACACCTAACCCCTGAAGTTTCACATGTATGCCATATACTCTCTAAAACGAAAAGGCTATACGTCCCTTTTGGATTAAAGTGTCTGCATAGCATGAGGGTAGGCGTTATACTAGTGATGTTCAAGAGATGCAGGATTCAAGATCATTTTATTTTGCCATGTGTAACCAGTACAATGGAACGCTCCCTGTTCACTCCTGATTATTTACAACAATTACAGTAGAGGCAATGTGTGGGATTATTACTAATGCAGCATGTGTCACCAATGGCAACGTAGTGTGTGTGTGTGTGTGCGTGTGTGTGTGTGTGTGTGTGTGTGTGTGTGTGTGTGTGTGGACAGAAAAGCGAGAAGCGACAAGAACCTACCCTCCACACGATGGCGCCAAGTCAGCCTGATCATCTCCCCTGGTTGCATAATTGATCCTGCTTTCAGCTCAAAACTAAATGGTCAGGTAGGCTACAGTCAGAAAGCTTTAGCATGCTTAGTTCCAGTCTTTGGAACAGCTCCACAGAGTGGGACATACTTCTGTCAAAAGCACAAAAAAGCGGCCGCATGGATGGCTTTGTATTTATTAATCCTCCCTCGGTGACAGCTTTAGTTGACATGCTGCTGGCGTGGCTTGACAGTCTTTTCATCTTCCACAATATACTACGCTTTACTAATCACTTCAATAAGCTATGGTTATTATGTACTTTTTTTTTGTCTATGTTTATACCATGTTGTATTTGTAGGATTTAAAGGAGCTGTCTATAAACATTCGACCACTAGATAGAGACATAACACCACACAACACCACCCTCTCCTGTCCAGTCTGAAGGTGGCAGATCAAGTTACAGATGCAGAACTTAGGAATATGATTTGCAGTTTAAATCTTAAAGGATTTTCTCTGAGAGTATGGATTAGGTGTAAGGCTAGAGGTGTTTACATTAAAACACCGTTAAGTTTGACTAAGGAATTGGTGCGGTCAAAGAGAAAATGCTTATGATGTGGGAACTATTGAACTGTTCCAAACCTTGCTAACTGTTCAAATTAACTGGGTTAGATATTGTTTCCACAAACAATGTTTACGAAACAATGTTGTCTCTCTTTTCCCCTTTTCCCTTGAAAATGGAACCCTTGGCCTTGTTGGTAGACCCACCACCTGTAAGTCTGCCTGGCCGAAAGTCATTTGGTCTTGTTCTTATATATATATAACTGATGCTTGACATATGATATAGTTCAATTGAAAAATCTTGCTGCACAGTACACACAAGAGTTTCTCAGATAATATTGAATAACCGTTATCTTTATTCAGCAGTATTCGTAGTGTTGTGAAACCATAGTGCAGTGTACCTCTTTGTTAAAGTCTCGCGTGTGTAACGTTTGCAAATACTTTCGCTCATATCAAGCTAGGGGCAAAACTTTTAAATTCAGTCGTATGGTAAAAATGTGGTACGTGGTAATATGGTAAAATGTGTAAGGTGACCGTAAGGTATAAATAAGAGCTAAAGCAGGCAGGCTGTTACTATGAACGCCCTGACCCTGCTGAATAAGGCATAGGAGGTGGCATGGGAGAAGGAGGAGGACATACTGAATGTTTGCTAGCTACGCTACCTACCTGCACATACCGCTAGCATGCTGTTTTCAACCTCCCGCACGTCGCCATGGTATCAAGGGAGGAAAAGCATAGAGAAAGAAAGCGTGAACCTGTATTGGTTGTATATATCGGCCCCCCCCTGGTGTTGCCTCACAACTGACCTCACATGTCACCTTAAAAGACCTGAGCCTTCTGGCCACGCTTGTTTTACCAAAGCACAGGCACACAGGCACACACCCACACACACACACACACACACACACACACACACACACACACACACACACACACACACACACACACCTCCTAAAGCATACCATTTAAACAAACACAGAGTTCCTTACCACACACACACACACACACACACACACACACACACACACACACACACACACACCTCGGAGGCACCATCTGCCCTCTGGCCTGCCTGCAGCGTGCACTCTGTCCCTGCAGCCATGCAGAAAAAGTCCCAGTGTGCTTCTGTAGCGGCAGCCTGCTTATTATTTTATTTATTCTATTTATTCCTCATGTCCTCGTGGTCCGCTCGCCTCGCTGACTGAAATGGCAGAGCTGGCCGAAGGTCACACTGTGGACCTTCTCACTGCTGCTTCCTGGTCTCTCTCTCTCTCTCTCTCTCTCTACCATCTCTCTCTACCATTTCTCTAAACATGGACATTGCCTGCCTCCACTCATTTTACATTATGCATATACAATTTCTCTCATGCTTCCTCTCTCTCTCTCTCTCTCTCTCTCTCTCTCTCTCTCTCTCTCTCTCTCTCTCTCTCTCTCTCTCTCTGACTCACTCTCGTTGTCTTTAGTGCCACAATTGCACACACCAGAAAGTTAGGATGAAATGAAAGAAGTGGTTTATGAGAACAATGCCTGTATAAACCAAGCTCAAGTTGAGCTGCTATCAATCCTCCCTACATTTCCACAATATATTACCTGGTTACTACACTCCCCGGTTTCAATATCAAGGAGAATAAGAGTTCCACACCAAGAAACCGCAGGAAATTAAATGATAAAATATACTGTGTGTCGCAAAATGTGAGAAGTAAAAGTATCGGCGTTCACAAAGGATACGCACATATTTTTGCCTTCAAGGGTAAACTCGTCATTCATAGGGTGAACCCAACTTTCATTATACATTTAGTGCATACGTACTTCCTATTCAACTGTTCAACCTTCTGACAAGAACTATGGGGTCCCTGCCCCTCTACACACTTGACTTATTGACATTTAATATTCCCCTTTACTTACTATTTGTCCAAACATGTTCACAAAATCACCAGGCTTTTGGTAACACTCTTCCACTTCCACAAATCCCATATTTTATTGATCCTTTGATATTATAATGAGATGAAGGGGTTTTTATCAGTGACTTCATGGATTCTTGACAATTGCTGATTTCATCCATGTTAGCCTGCAACTTTCTGGCCATTACATTTTATTACGTTACAGTTATTTAGCAGAAGCTTCTGTCCAAAGGGACTTACAATTGTGTGTTCAACAAAGGTAGGTGAGAGAACAACCAATAACTGAACCAGTGCTCAGTTAAGAGAACATTAAGTTGGCAAACAATAGAACAATATCTAACAAGCAAACAATCTATTGAATAAGATGCTAGTACGCAAGTAAAGCTAGTAAAAAGTGATAAGAGAAGGCGCTAGGTTATGCGCTTGATTGGCCATCAACAGAAATGTTTTATGTGTCCCTCTTGACACATATAGACCACATAGAATCAGACCCTCTCACTTTGTGCAATGAGTTGTTTTGCTGCAACGTTTTTTAGCTTGCCTTTGTCGATTAAAGGGTCATTTTCCGAGAAGGCGGAAGAGTGAATACCGTGCTTATATTCCTGCTCCTTCATCCCAGAGCTAATGAGCAATGCTGTGTTTTCTTGTCGGGGCGGGAAGTATTATGCAGGTCATTAGAATTCCAGCACAGTCCACTGGAAGTGTGAGGTCACCTCCCGAGATGAACCACTTTTAAAACGGGAGCTAATTGCGAGCACTTGGCCCCCCCTATGGGAAAACAAAAGGGACACTATTTACAACACAGTGTCGTGGAAGATATTTATGAGGACGTAGGCGAAGGGTTAGTATAAGCACTCTTCTAACATGTGGGCTGTGAGCCACGAGATGTGCCGCAGCCTATAATCACGGTCCTTACATTTACCATCAAACACTCAGAGATGGGTCCTAAGTGGAGTGTTTTTTGCTGATATACATTTTTCCAGGCCATGGTTTGCGAAGCGCTGTATCATAATTTGGGGGAGGGGGGCATCTTATCAGTGTTGGAACAGGTGGTGAACAGAGCGGCTCTCAAAGCCACGCCATTGGCCAGGTGCTTGTAAAATGGTGGTTAATCTATTGAGCCGCCCCGGGGTAACCACGGAAACAAGCCAGGAACAGGTGGTGTAGGTCGGAATCAACAGCTCTTCATGGTCTTAAAAGCAATGGCGGACACACCGGGTACGCATAGACATTACATTGCACCCACACACCCACACACACACACACACACCACACACACACACCACACACACCACACACACACATGCACATACATGCACACACACACATGCAAACCCCTGCAGAGAGAGACAGCACATTTTTAACTATTAACTTCCCTCAGGTAGAGACTGGATTTATTTATAATGGAATCCGTGGAACGCAATGAGCGGCAGGCAGAGTCTCGGAGAGTGTAAATCTCAGTAGATCTCAGAGAGCATCTGTAAGTAGATATTGTCAGTATTTTTGTTACCCAGGGTGAGTATTCTTTGACTCACAAACATTTTTAATCGTTGTGGAGTGTGTGTGGTTGGTGGCTGGTTTAAGCAGCCTCACCTGGCCTGAGTTGGACTGATTGGCTGGTGAGGCTGCACACCTGTGGGTCATTGTTAATGAAGTCCCACAGGTTAAAGCAGCCACCACCACACACGCTCGAGGAAGAGAGCTCCAGCATGTACCATCTGCTCCGTGATTCAAACTCTATTTTTAATGGCTGGTGGCAGTGTCGTCTTGCTATGTTTTTGTCAAATTTGTGTTTTGATACACACTCTATAATTTGTGATTATTAACGACCAGACACTACTCAACAACACTTTGACCCCCAGGTTGATAAGCTCCAACACTTAGCATGTCTGCCATGTCTGCCAGGTCAAGTCCTTGAGACTGACCATGGTCTGACCATGGTCTGAACAGGTCAGACCAGGACCAAGTCCTTGACATTGACTCTGGTCTGATCAGACCAGGTATACACACAAGACAAGTAGAGTCCACCAACACAAAGGACGGTATGAAAACATCTCAGCAAATCAGAAAACAATCAGGGTGTTTTGCAGGTAATTTGTGATGTTGTGGCCGGAGTTCCCCACAAGAGCAACCCCAGGGTCTCAACTCTAAACAACGCACACGTCACAGAGCAGACGATGCTGGTCTGATCTGGCGGCAGTGTGCTGATTGGCTGTCAGAGAGAGGAGAGGAAGGGCAGTGAGTTTGCGGTTGTTTTATGTCAGAAGCAAGATAGTAACAGACACCAATTAAACGAGTGAGCGGTTAAGGCAACCCAGGGCTGACAGCCGTGGAAGCGGACGGACAAGAAGAAGGAGGATGTGGGGAAAGCGGGAGGCTGGACATCTTGAGTCTTTCTTTCACAAACAAGATCCCTTGTCTCCTACCTGGTTAGATTACGGTTTGATGGGAAGAAAGAAAAGGGAGATATTTGAGCAGAAGTTGGCAAAAAGAAGACAAAAGAGAAAGACGGGAGCAACGGGACGTTTGGGACGAAGAACAACAGAGGCAGTATGCCAGAAAAGAAAGGAGACCAAACACAAGAGAAATTAATGTCTATCGTCTGAAATCCAGATGTTTAAGGGGCTCGCTCTAGACTGCAGTGCATTGTGGGTTGCAAGCAGATAAGCATTACAACACTTTGTGAGTGGTGAAGCAACACTAATGTGTTTGTGATTCGAAGAAGGCTTTTTTGACTGTTTCATGTGGGCCAGTAACCTTTTCTGCATCTTTCTGTTTGTGCAAGTGTGGGTAAGAGTGTGTTGGGTAATTGCAAAGATGAACTGTGTGTGTGTGTGTGTGTGTGTGTGTGTGTGTGTGTGTGTGTGTGTGTGTGTGTGTGTGTGTGTGTGTGTGTGTGTGTGTGTGTGTGTGTGTGTGTGTGTGTGTGTGTGTGTGTGTGTACACGAAAGGGGTACCTCTGACCTTTTTGGTAGTAATTGCATGTTTGTGTGACTGTGGGTATGCTTGAAGGACACGTCCACGGCCAGAGGACAGACTGTCCTCCTGCACACCTCTGTCCCACGGCCCGTCCAGCCTCCGCGCATGAGGGCGGAGCTGGAGCAGAGATGGGGTATTAAGCAGAAAAAATAGAATGACGCTGAGCCAAAAAGTTAGCCAAATTTTAAAAAAAAAACAACACAGCCAGAAGTATGTACAGTTCTGTTTTCTCCCCCTCCCTATTTGACAAATGACATCCATTAAAATAAAAAATAAATTGTAAAAATGAACCGACAAGCTTAGAGGAAAAAGCTTTTCTACTGAAACAATAAAGTCATGTGTAATAGGGAAGGGCTGCAGGCACAATTAAGCTTTTTAAACGACTGCCAACATTCCTCCCTCCTCTGTGTCTCAGGCCTTCTGTTTTCAGATGAAAAAGACTTTAATTCAACATATAATAAATTCCCCCCACATACTTTGACTGGAGAAATTGGGGTGACACGGGGTTGATCTGTTGTTTCGCTGCTGTTGCTTAGTCTGTGAAAATAAAATTAAAATGAGTTGTCTTTGTACTTGGTTTTCTCCGCAAGTAATTTGCCACATTTAATACTCATTTGAATAATCTTTGGTATAATGTTTGTGTTCCAGGCAGTCTCCATCCAAGACCACACAGTCTAAAGACAACACAAATACTTTGCTTTATTTGTGTGCTTGTGTGTGTTCCTTTGGGTTTGTGTGTGTGCCCACCAAGTGTGTGTGTGTGTGTGTGTGTGTGTGTGTGTGTGTGTGTGTAAGATCAATGGATAGCTGGATAGACCGACACACACAGGCCAAGAGAGAGAGAAGGAGACAGAGAGAGAGAGCAGTGTGTGGGTGTTGACATTCAAGCTGTGAATTATGGGTGGGATGGAGAGGAGAGCGCCATGAGTCCAAATGAGCCTTCAAACCTACTTTATCGTGACTCTAAGCCCTACATTACCTTGACTCTTAACCCCTACATTACCACGACTCTTAACCCCTACATTATCTTGACTCTTAACCCCTAAATTACCATGACTCTTAACGCCTACATTACCATGACTCTTAACCCCTACATTATCATGACTTTAAGCCCTACATTACCATGACTCTTAACCCCCTACATTACAATACCTCTTAACCCCTACATCACCATGACTCTTAACTCCTACATTAAAGTAATATATAATATACATATAATATATATATAATATAAATTAATATTACAGTAAATTCAATTTCACTTTTCACTTTTCACGTTTTCAGTATCTGTTATTTATTAGTATTTTATTACTGCCAATTTGCACTATACGTATTGTTGTGTATTGTATATACCTACGTATTACAGTAATAATACTGTAAATTGTGCAATTCATCTATCAATACATTTAGATTTCATTTAGTTATATTTTGTTTATACTAGTTTTGTTTAGTTAGTTGTTATTTAGTTTTTAGCTTTAGGTATTAGTATATTTGTGTGTGCATTTATTCCCGCTGTGTCAACTGTTGCACCTTAATTTCCCTCGGGATAAATAAAGTCATCTGAATCTGAATCTGATTTATCATGACCCACCCTGCTTCATAACATTTGGTTTGCTCCTCTACATCATATTCTTCACTTCACTGCAAACAATGACCACCATAGCAAGCAAGTGTCGAGGTTGGACTACCAAGGCACTGTTTTATTTCATATAGTAGCCCACATGTTAGGGTCTGTAAAATAACACATACCATATGGACTATACTGAAACTATAAAATGCACTCATTGAAATGATCCCTGGCAATTATTGCATCTTTTTCATTTAATTAGAATTGCAGTATATGGCATTGAAAAAGTCATACAAATCAATGCATATTTGTGTGAATATGTCTGTTTGGAATCACTGTGGATGTGTTCCAGGTTGCATCGAGAGACGCCTTTCACATGTGAGGCAGTGAGATCCTTTGTGTAGATTAAACCTTTATTGAGCTGTTACCTGCCTCATGAGGTCTGTGAACACATCCACCAAAAGCAAGCAGTACCGCCAGTTCCCTTCGATAAAGACACGGTAATTGCCACCGGCAACTACTCAAATGTTCCCAGCTGTAATGGATGTATTTCACTCTTCATGTTCTTATTTTTTTTCAAAAGAAATGCGAGAAATGGCTTTTCTCGAATAAATGGGAAAATGTTTGATACGAATGTGATGGATATCTGGTGCGGCCTGTGCTTGGACCCTGGGAGTTGACGTAAGGTTGGTCTCTAGCGCAACACCGACCTCCCGTGACCCCAGTCTGAGGGTGAGGCGCTCCCACTCCACTCCCACGGCGGACACCGAGATAACCTCTCTGGGAGTGGAACCTCTTACACACAGCAGATGTTGCAAGCGGTTATCTCCTGGGCTCTCACGTGTTTGCAATAAACGCTGATAATATGAATAATAACTCGTGTTTTGGACATCTTATGGAGAAACATAACACTAGGCATGTGAGGTTAGCAGCCCTGAGCTTGGTGTGTGTCTTCACCGCAGTACAAGTACAAGTTCAAGTTGTCTTTATTGTCCCTTAACGGGGAAATTGGTTCACCATCAGGTTCACAACAACACATAAATACAGACGGGAGAGCCACTACTACAGTAACAGTGCAATAAAAGACAGAGGTTGTCCAGACAATCCTGATTACAATTAACAGGGCGACAGTGTGAAAACAGAAAAAAGCAAGGGCATTTAGTAAACGCAGATTAAGTGCTATTTACCGCTTAAAATACCAACGCAGTAGGGACAAAGGAGACAACATATCAGCTGGTTCCTCTTAGCAGACACCCTGAACAGACGCTCTGAGTGTAAAAGCTAGTCATTCTGTAAGGGGGTTATCCTGACAGTTCAGCAGCGGTGTCTTGTATGTGCTACACCAGCTCAGGTTCAGACGTCATTACCAATGACTCCGTCTCGGTTTGGGATCCTTCAAGTGGCTCTAGCTGGCTGGCTGCTTGGAAGATGACGGATATGCAACCGTTCTTTTGACGTACGATCGTTGCAGACGGACGATCGTTGCAGACGGACGCAAGATAAGCGAGAGTAGAGCGATTTATGAACATGAGTTTTGGGATGTCTCCGTTGACATATCAATTAACTGAAAACAGAGGGAACCCGGGTTTCTGTGACCTCAGAGCTACTTTCCTCTCCTTCTCTGTGTGCTACAGAGTCACTCTGCTGATGACTACCACATGAACAGTAGTACACAGAAGTACACCAGGCACCCATCTCTACTTGTAAGCAAGGTGGGATAGTAGAGGAGGAGGACGACGACGACCGCGGCAGGGGAAGGGGATTGTGGGAAACGAAGGTCAATGTATTTTGGCCGTCTGCAGCGCAACCTCATCCATCACTCGCCGTCAAAACTAGCGACGATGAGAGCAGCGTGAAGATATGTCGTCTGGACCTCTGGGATTGCAAACACAACAGGAATGTGTGTGTGTGCGTGCGTGTATCCTGTTGTATGTGTATGTAGACATGCAACGAGAGTGTGTTTTCATGTCTGTGCATGTCGCCCTACTGTATGTGTAACAAGACCTCATCCCCCAGAGTCATGCACTGACCCTGACCAAAGGGGTTTGACCGAGAGGTGACACATGATAAGTGGGACCAATCTCTTGGCAGACATGTTTTGACAAGGGTCTTCCATACCTTAGAGAGAGACTACTACTGTTACAATGTCTTGACACAATGCTCCTCCGGAAAACCAGTAACTTAACTATCTAACATTTTACCACTTATGAACTGGCCTCTAGAGTACCTTGTGCAAAGGAATACGGGAAATAAAACAGTCTTTTCTCTGGATCTTCGCCTCCCATCCACACTAAAACAGCGTTTCTGAAAACAAAGCTTTTGTAAAACTTCTTCCAAGGTATTCTGTGGTAGTACTGTTAGGTAATGCCCAAATATTATACTTAAATCCATTCATAAATGACATGTATCATACATAATATAAGGTATATTAAGTAATATGGAAGCCCATCAATGTGCATGCTTAGTGTTTTATGGCCATCTACTGGCCTGGCATGCTTTATGTGAGCGTTTTAAATAGTTTTGGCATTCTCTTGTCGGTGGAGATATTATCTATAACACCGTGGGTGTGGACAGAAATATACTTAACATGGGTACCCTATTGAAGGCATAAAAAAATAAGAGCTAATGAAAACAAATAGAGGTGTCTATATTGAAAGAGCGAGGCTAGGGAGGCTGGGAATCGCAAGCAAGCAGCGATATATATACGACGAGGAGATGGCGTTTAAAAGAGTGAACCCAAATGTTTGCCGTCTTGTTTTTCCAGATGTGTTCCTGAGGGCCTTGTCCCGTTTAACGAACCTCTGAGAGGATTCCCTGCAGCAGAAAGAGCCGGTCTGCCACAGCTGTTGGTCCTGCATGCAGTATCATCGTTTGTGTCACTTGATGGTTTGTGAGTGTATATATAGAGAGAGAGTCTGATCCCAGGCTATGGAAATAGCACTGAACCATGACACAAAGGCGCATTTGTAAGGCAATTAAAATGTTAATGATGATTATCGGATTTCTTCTTTACCTTTTTTTGCATCCCAATTTTGTGTCGAAAATTGGTGGGCTTAAAACAAAAGCAAATTATTGTTATGGGAGATGCCAAGGGAACTATTTTTGATCTGAACACGCTATAGTGCTCAGGATGACATTCTGGTCAAACAAACGTCCATTAGCCAACACTTGGATCTGCTGAAAAGGTCGGACCATCATTTAACTGTGGATGGCGAGTGATGCTAGGAAAGCACGAAGGGGAGTAGGATGTAGATAAGCAGCATCTCTGATTTGGTGAACTCGGGAGAGCAAAGCGTACTAGCCATACCTCGTCTCCACTAGGGTGTTGCCCGTCAATCATCTCGTATTCAAGTGTGCACACTGAAATACGGGAATGGTGTTTTCTCCGAATGGGGAATTGAATGTGGAGGAATTAATCAATCATGAGCAGGTGTAAATTCGGCTTAAAACATGCTTTTATGCGTCCATCACTCTAGTCAATACCCAAGTGGTTAATGATATCTGAGTCCAATGTTCGATTCCCTTTCGAGTCCGAGCTGTTGAGGAGTGTCCTTGGGCATGAAGAGTCCTAACCACTTCCGCCTCGGAGGACCTCTCTCTGGGGTCCACTGACCTGACACCACCCTGGAATCCACACAAAAGCAACGGGAATCCATTGATGGATTGCATTTTTTTTGTATATTCATCACAAAATGATCTGTATTCATATAAATATCATTCCGGTATTTGGTATATGTTGTTATAAGAATGTGAAAACAGACATGAGTCAAGGGAATCTCTGGTACCTTCAGTACCAGGTGCTTAGTTAGATTATTCATCTCTGATGGATGTTTGTTGCCATGTCCTCCTCCTTTATCAGCTGTGGTGCAATTTCCATCATAAAAATGTTATAACCCATCCAAACTCAATAGTCACACACACACACACACACACACACACACACACACACACACACACACACACACACACACACACACACACACACACACACACACACACACACACACACACACACACACACACACACACTCTGAGGCAAAACGTCAGACTAAATTCAATCCTATTTTATTTCAGTAAACAGTGCACGACTCCCAGAGCAGAGCAGCGTAATGCAAGTCAGACTTCTCATTTGACATGAAAGTCTACCCTGAGATTGACCAGGGCTTCTCTGAACAACCAGGCCCCCAGTTTACCCACTCAGTCGAAGCTCTTGATAATGCACGCTGTACATGAAAAACAATGACTGGCAATAACTGGAGGAATCTATTAAGGCTTCTCTCTCTCTCTCTCTCTCTCTCTCTCTCTCTCTCTCTCTCTCTCTCTCTCTCTCTCTCTCTCTCTCTCTCTCTCTCTCTCTCTCTCTCTCTCTCTCTCTCTCTCTCTCTCTCTCTCTCTCTCTCTCTACCTCAAGGACTAGCTCTCGTGTCTCTCCTACCATCTCCTCCTCACTAGACCTGTTTGCCTTGAGTGCTTGTGTGTGTGTGAACATGTGTAGCCTATATTGTGTGCGTGTGTGTCTACGACAGTCTCCTCCAGAACGTGTGAGTGCAGGTCTACATATAGACATGTGTGTGTGTGTTGTGTTCTTCTTCTCAAGGTCTGCAATGAAGACATTATCGTAGATGTCGAAGGCCATAATTTCTCAATCAGCCTTGTCTATCTCCGTGGGTGTCTTTACAGCGCCGGGGGGGGCGGTTCCCATTCAAACCATTACTTTTGAATCGGTTCCAGGGGACGGAGCTAAGGGGGCAAAAGTGAGGCCAGAAGAATGTTTTTGATCCGTCTGGATGTTTCACATAGGCGCAGAACAATTTGGTCTCATAAATTGTTTGTGCGCGTTTCTAAACTGTGAGAAGTGCCATTATTTAAACTGAAGCAGCTAACTCGCCCGGAGCGGGATTTGGATATACAGAGAGGGAGAGAGAGGGGGGTGGGTGGACGTGCACGTGGGAGTGTAGATGTGTGCATGAGACCTGTCAACAGTGCACACACACACACACACACACACACACACACACACACACACACACACACACACACACGCACACATGCGCGCGCCAGCCCACACACACACATGCACACATATATGTGTGTGTGTGTGTGTGTGTTGTGTGTGTGTGTGTGTGTGTGTACATGATGTTTGATTTGTCTGGCCTACGTTGACATGAATTGATAATTATTTCCCCCCCCCTAACCCGGTCTTTGATGCTTCAGTGATTCGAGATCCTTTGTGGGGGGATCGAAATGGTTTATATTATTTTAAACATTGTCAACTGTCACGAGGAGGCATCGGAGGTCACAGGCGGCCTAGCGGAACAACTCTGCTGCTAGCTTCAGGGGAAAAACCTGATGGCGCCCG
The DNA here is from genome assembly GCA_027704905.1 of Muraenolepis orangiensis. Lineage (NCBI taxonomy): Eukaryota > Metazoa > Chordata > Actinopteri > Gadiformes > Muraenolepididae > Muraenolepis > Muraenolepis orangiensis. The sequence goes on along the minus strand of CM051004.1, from coordinate 11,611,181 downwards.
CGATTGCGCAACACAGCTCGCTACGTGCAAACATCTTCCCACGCTCTTTTAAAAAAATATATATGCGAAATATCATCTTCTTGGCTATCGCTCACAGTGTTTTGCCCTGTAAGCGCAAAAACGCGACCACGGGGAAATGTACTGTATATAATATAATCTGCACAGGGTCATTTAAGACTGTGGCCGTGTTGTTGCCGTTAGCATAACACACAGTGTACTGTACGGCTGTAGAGTTGGAAACGTTGTTGTTGTTGTTGTTGTTGTTGTTTTAAGCTATTTTATTATATAGGACTTACATATGTTCCCTCGCTTGCTGTCCCGCGCCAAGCCAAGCCACGGGATCCTGGTGTGTCTGTCGGGGGTCCATGCCTCCTCCTCCTCCGTCTGGGCGGCTCGGAGGGGGACCGTGGTCCTCGTGCGAGAGCGCTGGGCCACTCAGACTCCGTCATTAGCCCGTTGACAGCATGTGTTTGTTGTCCAGAACGCCGCTTCCAGGGGGGTTGTGTCTTGTCTCCGTCGCGCACATGTTTCAGATAAGGAGCAAAATACGCCTTCCTTTTTATTTCCTCTCTCCCTACTTGGGACTTGTTCAAGATTGTTTCTTTCTCTTTTTTTTCTTTCTTTCTTTCTTTCTTTCTTTTTTTCTTTCTTTCTTCTTTCTTTCTTTCTTTCTTTCTTTCTTTCTTTCTTTCTTTCTTTCTTTCTTTCTTTCTTTCTTTCTTTCTTTCTTTGGGGATGATGATTAATGTCTGTTTCAAATTACAAAGGGAATATCTGAGCTTCGTGTGCTCGTTGATTTCTCCTGGAAAATGACCGTAGGGTTTGAGGAGTAGGGAAATCTACATAAAGATTAATATCTGTCGCCGTATGTGAGGTAACGAAAGCCTCAATGTCGGAACGGCAGAGCATTGTACAAACGGCCTAAATCAACAGCTATTCATCAATAGCTTACGATGCAATAACCTCCACAGAGCGCATCTCTGCTAGCCTCGAACTTGGCCAAGGAGTCGGAAGCCACAGACGCCCTGCTGGCCGTCCATACAAAGGAGGAGAAGAAGTTAGTCTTGTGGGTAACAAGACTAACAACTTTATATGTCTTATGAAAATGTCCCGGGTTTCGCTGGCGAGGAAACCATGAACCGCGGTAACGTGATGGGTGACCCCGCGGACGCTGATGCTATCATAGTCGCAGAGCGATGGGATTAAACCGGCCGAGTGTCTGAGGGAAACCTAACCCACCTCTAAAAGCCCTGCCAATCACCTTCCCTCCGATACCCAAAACACTGAGAGACTCTTTAGTCCTCGGAATTCCAGTCGGACCTGGCTTTCTACCCCCTTCTCTCTCTCTCTCTCTCTCTCTCTCTCTCTCTCTCTCTCTCTCTCTCTCTCTCTCTCTCTCTCTCTCTCTCTCTCTCTCTCTCTCTCTCTCTCTCTGTCTCTCTGTCTCTTTCTCTCTCTCTCTCTGTCTCTTTCTCTTTCTCTCACCCTCTCTCTCTCTCTCTTACACTCTCTCCCTTGGCCAATCAGGAAGCCATCCAAGTCTCGACCACAATGGCCGCCACCGCCACCACCACTCTGCTGCTTCAGCTACCATTTCCATCGTTCTGCCGCTGACTAATTAGTGTTATGGTTAGTTAGTGATTTTGGCAGGCCGTGGGGGGTGAGGGGTTTCTCTGGTGACATGATGTCTAAAGCACTTGTCAAAATAGGTGGTCGGGCCCACGGTGGCCTATAGCGGCTGGCTGGCCGTGGGGGGTGGGGGGCGTTGGGCGGGAGGGAGGCGCACCCTGGGGGAGATCACGGGTGGACGAGAACAGCGGGCAAAAGAGAACGGGCGTCTCAGGTTAGGCCCTGACAGCTCCTGGTCCTCGGCCAGAGGGTAGCCTCAGCCTCAGCCGCAGGCGGTGTGCGCGGAGCCCTGATGAGCGGAATGCGGCCCGACCAGAGCTCCTCTGGACCCGCCAGAGAGCTCTCTTTAAAAAGTGTGTTGCGCACTTTTGAGAGGAAGCAACGCGAGGCCTACTCTCGCTTCACTTTGAAACCCAGAGGTCGGGTTTCCGCCTGTTTTGATTGTTTTATTTTCAGCCAGGCAGCTGTCAACGCGAGGCCGCGGTCTGACTCAGCGTGAAACACCACACGCGGCCGACGAGAGCGTCCGCCGTGAGTGCTTTTGTTGTCGTGTTTTCACCGCACACGTCTTGACAAGCGTTTTTACATCGTTCTCTTGTCTTCTCACGCTGCTTTCCTCAGAACGTACACGTTACCACCTCACCACACGTACCCTCACCTTTTCTATCCTTTTTGAACGCTTTGTATCTTTTCTCATCGTATAGTCTCTTCTTTTTCTTCTTCTTCTTCTTCTTCTTCTTCTTCTTCTTCTTCTTCTTCTTCTTCTTCTTCTTCTTCTTCTTCTTCTTCTTCTTCTTCTTCTGTTCACTTCTCCTCTCTAGTCCCCGTCCCTTCTATCCTCGGAACACGCAAGTGCCACCTTTCACCTTTTGTTCTCTTCTCTCCTTTCATCCTTTATTGTCTCCCCTCCTCCTCCTGCTTCTTCCTCGAGACGCACACGCCATCGCAGACGGTGTGCCTCGGGAACACTTTCACCTTTCGACTTTTTTTGGGCTTTTCACTTTCCTTTTCATCGTATATTATCTTCTCCTCTCTCCCCTCGCTCCTCCCCAGTCATGTCCAATCACTGCTTTCCTGAGAGGTAAGTTCCATACGCAGCATAGTGTGCATGTGTGTGTGTGTGTGCGTTTGCGCGTGTGTTTGTGTGTGTGTATATGTGTGTGTGCGTGAGTGTGTCTCAGTCTCAGGAACACTCGACCTTTCATTTCCCCCACCCCACCCCCACACACACACTCACCTCTTATCAGATTTGGACTGGCACGGGTGTTTTCTCAAGTGTCTTCTATTTACATGGAGTCTTAGCCACCCCGCGCCAGCTGCCTGTCTACTTCTGATCTTGGCCGATCCCCCCCGCTGATAGGCTGTCAGTCACTTTAAAGGGCGGGGGGGGGGGGGGGTGTAGAGGGGGCTGAACGTGGTAAGGGGGTCGTCTACGAGGGGCCAGCAGCCGGGGTGGGCTGTTAGAGAGGGAGAGAAGGAGTTACAGGACAACTAGTCCGGCTATCACCTCAGCCACTCAGACACTCCCGGGTTCAGATGGAGCATAAAGATATGATGGAGGATAAGGTCTGGGCACATATGGGAACAAATATGTGGGCCGTTTAGATACAGGAAACGTGCACACACGCACACGCACACGCACACTTGCACACATGTGCATGCAGCCACACACCCAATCTCTCACACACACAAAAACACACCTGGGTGCGTGCACACACAATCACACATATTTACACAGGCACACACATGTACACACAAGAACACACACACGTACACACACACGTACACACACACGCACAGGTGTTTGGAAGTGTTGCAACCATAAACACAACTAATCACTTTCCGCTGTTGGGAGTTCTAACTCATCATCTTTGTTTTGCTCCCATTGCATGATTTCACCACAGCGCCGGCACAACCTCTGCCAGGACACAGATTGGATAAAAGCCGTGTGCTGATCCCTTCCCTCTCCTCTTCCCATAAGTCCGGTATTTATTTGAGAAGCGCCGACTCCTCTCCCCCCCACCTCTCTTCTCCCTCTGATTTATGACCGTGAAAGATGAGTGGTTTACCGAATCTCTAAGTCTTTATGCCTGAAGGCGAGCGTCCTCCCGATCGAGACCATTACTCAGCGTCTCTCCGCACCTCACGCTCACTCCTGTCCTCACCCGCCGTCACGCTGGGTCTACCTGCGTCTCCAACACACACACACACACACACACACACACACACACACACACACACACACACACACACACACACACACACTCTGGCGTCTTTCCAATGCCTCGGCCACGGCGGGGCCAACCAGCGAATGCGCACCTCTGTTTCCTTTGAAAATACCCTGGAAGCGGTCTTCCTGGAGCCAGCAGACCACAGCGGGTACGTCATCCCCCCCCGTAACCGCTGGGACCCACGGCTCTCCTCCGGCGGTGTCAGCGAGAGGACGCCATTTTGGCGAATGCCATACCCGACCTATGCGGTGACGTTGTACTCAACCTTTGCTGTGTGTCCGAACCACACGCTGTCTGTTGTCTAGAAATACACACACTAGAGGTGCGCAGACTGAGTCATGGCCACGTGGGACCCAACCATTACCGCGGTTGTATGCCGTTCACAATCAGCCTTTTTTTCCTTCTTTTTTCCTATGCGGGGGGAATGCGAGTTAGTTAACCCAGGAATGCGGGTTAGTTAACCCAGGAATGCGGGTTAGTTAACCCAGCTTCTTCACATCTTTTCAACATTTTCTGTTCAATCACGTTTTTGTCTCAATAAAGATTCAAGATTTTGGATTTTTATTTGCCGTATGCAACAAGTACAATGAAATGCTTACTTCCCATTCCCTAACGCAGAATGACTTTCTACAATTTAACACTATATACTATACTATGTACTATACTTACTTATACTGTATAACACTATACTATAACAATACTGTACACAATACAATTAACAAGCACAAGAACAATAAACAAAACGATGGCTGATATATACCTGAGTTGAATTGTGCAAAAAACATTTAAAAAGCATTTTAAAGTGCCAATAGTGCAGCAGCATAGATGCATACAGTGCAGTACAGTGCATAGAGTAACTGTAGAGTAACTGTAATAAGTCCAGAAAGTCCAGCAAAAGTATGATAGTGTATGATAGTGTAATGTAATTTGGATGATAATGTTATGATAGTGGCAGCACTCCTAGCAGTTCAGTAGGCGCACTGCCTGTGGATAAAAACTGTCCTTGAAAATCCCCTGGCAGCGGTCTGCCTGGAGCCAGCAGACCACAGCGGGTAAGTCATCCCCCCGTAACCGCTGGGACCCACGGCTCTCCTCCGTGGGTATGGTCCTTGAACCTGGTAGTCCTCGTACGGATGCTGCGAAACCGGCGACCGGACCACATGATTGAGAAAAGGATGGTGGCCAGGGTGGTTGTGGTCCTTTGTGATGGAGATGGCCTTATTCCGACATCTGGTCTTAAAGATCTCCTCAATGCATGGAAGTGCACACCGATGATCTTTTCCGCCGTCTCATAACCCTCTGGATGGCTTTGTTGTCCTGTGCAGTGGTGTTGCAGTGTGCACAGTGACGCCACTCATCAGGACACTCTCTACAGTGCCATGGTAGAAGTTTACCAGCCACCGTTTGCCTATTCCACTTCTCCTGAGGCACCACAGAGGCAAAGAGGCTCGGAAGAGAGCCTTTTATGGTATGAAGTCAAACATGAACTATGCATTTTGGTGCTTGGTTCATGAATCCAAAATATTATATATATAAGATTATATATATTATTTATTATTTTCAGCAGCACACACACGACACATCTACAAAGCACAAAGCGACGACCTCTACTTGCGCTGCCATCTCAACTAATAATATAATAGCCTCATATCAGCCTAAATGGCATACATTTGACTGATTTCAAGACTTTCATTTCATCTTTTGAATAAAAGCCTTAGTTCCAACTATGGTGGATAACTACATTGTATAAAAAGCGGGCTGGAAAGCGGATGTGTCATTTTCTTCCATTTCCAAGTGGCGGTTAGAGTGGCAGTTACCGCGATATGAGGATCAGGTGAAAAAAGACCTAAAGCCACGCTTAACACTAATACATATACTGCACATTGTTCTCTCAGCTGTCATGATCCATGTGTCTCAATCTGTGGTCCCTCCATCTCCATCCACCCAGCCATACCTCTGTCCATCCGTCCATCTCTGCATCCGTCTATGTTTTCAGATCCAAATATCCATATCATTCAATCATCTAACCCTCCATCCGCCATCCATCCGTCCATCCATCCTCCTCTCATATACCCTTCAGGGGACCTCATCCTGAGTCAGAGCAGGGGCCTCCAGACCACTGCGAGGCTAAGTGGCTCATCCATAATGCAGCAGGAGGGGAGGTTATAAGGCCCGAGGTTATGGAGGTCCAGTCAGGAGCTGCGGGGGTGGGCAGGAGATAGGTTGATACCCCGGGGCCACGGGGGCCCAGCTGACACCGGCGTGGCCTGAGGAGGGAGCCCAGACAGAGAGGCCTGAGCTTGTGTTGCACTGAAAAGCCACAGACGTTTTATTCTGTTTTTCTGTAAGGGCCGAAGCTCTTAGCGCCTCCGATTTGTAGCTCTACAGTGTAGCGCTGGACTGTGGGCTGGAATGTAGGAAAATAAACAGGAGGATACTCTCACTGATAGGGACAGACGAGTGAAGCAAACCAATCTGAAAAAGGTTCAAGGCTGCTAGTTTCTGAAGTGCTGGGTCACTCTAAAGCGGCTAGGTTTCCAGAAGGCGGTGTTGCTTTAAGCTCAAGTCCTTCTTGTCGGTCAAAACACATTTCATGTATTAAATGTGAACACATCACATATGTTTGATGAGGCAAATCCATTAGTATATCCGTCAACTCACTGTATACCGTGCCCGTTCCAAACTTCCTTCAGTGTTGGTGCGGATAACCACAAGAATTGATGGGCCGTGCCAAACTACATCAAAATAACCATGAATCACACCGGACTATGTAACCCAGTTTTCCCCACACATGCACGGCCATGAGCTGACTAGTCATCCCCGCCAGCGGCAGGCAACACGATCCACGTGGAAATATACTGAATGGGAAATAAATATCCAATTCATGGTGTTCCAGTAGGGCACCGGCACACTGGGGGAGCCGTGAGGGTTTGGTCCGGGAGGCCTGGTCAGTGTGAGGGTTGTTGGTTATAATTATGAGCAATGCTAAGCAGGACAGAACGGAGAGATGGTCTGAGAGCAGCAAGACGCCAACGAGGCTCGTGAAGCCATAACTCATGGGAGTCCCTGTCACACACACACACACACACACACACACACACACACACACACACACACACACACACCACACACACACACACACACACACACACACACACACACACACACACACACACACACACATATATACTTTTACACACACACGCACACATATATATTTACACGCACACACACACACACACACACACACACACACACACACACACATACACACACACAATCAAGCAATTTGACATACACAGACACCCCACACACACATTTATAAAAACGCAAGCATACACACACACACGCACATGCACACACACACACACACATACACACACACACACACACACACAAGCATGCACTGACACCACCTGAGGGGAAACCGTGTGTGTGAGAGGATACTCTGGCTCGTGGGAGTTCACCACTGTTCACAGGGCAGAAGAGGGATGGGATTTCAACCTGCAGGTGCCTGTGGTGCACGCCCCGCCGTGCTGCTTCCCAACACATTATCACCATGGTGTTGCTTTTTATTTTGGTGGTCCCTTCCCCTCCTCCCGGCGGTAGCGGTCTGGCCTCACGGCCGGGGCTCCGGTTCAAACGTGTGGCGGAGAGCATATCATCTTGTCCCACCTTACCTCGCATACTGCAACCGCACGCCACACGTCTGCCTCCGCTAAGCAACAACTCCTTCCAACGCTTTTATGTTTTTATGTTTATGACTCATCTTTTCAAGCAGGCCTCTGTCTTTCCTCCTGTTTCTTATGCTTTTCGATTGTATTATATGAATTTTGCGCTTGTGAAGCACTGTGTGGCCTTGTGTCTGTAAATTGAGAATTGTAAATAGACTTACTTACCTTACCTCGGGGGTTAAACCTTGCTCTGCTGCTTTGTATATAAACAAAGCTGCCCTCTGCATAGAGAGTGATCACCAAAAAATAGATTGTGTGTTAATAGCACGTTTGAGATCAATGAAATATATGTATTGATATAGCCGAAAACATGAAATCTGTTTATATCATTTTGATGTGCAATGATTGACATACTCAATAGGCAAATGTGACAGGTGGAACCTAGCAGCCAGCAGGGAGGCAGGTGATGTGAGAGATGTGAGAGGTTACAATAAGGGGCGGCAGTATAGGCAGTATAGTTCAGGAGGTAGAGCGGTCGCCTCAGAACCGGAAGGTTGCTGGTTCGACCCCCGGCTCCTCCTAGCAATAAACTGTCGAGGTGTCCTTGAGCAAGACACCCTAACCCTAACTGCTCCCGACGTGCTGGCTGTCTCCTTGCATAGCTGACTCTGCCGTCGGTGGTTGAATGTGTGTGTGAATGGGTGAATGTGAGGCATGACTTATAAAGCGCTTTGGATAAAAGCGCTATATAAAAGCATCATTACCATTACAAAAGAGGCAAGGTTAATCGAGGAGGACCATTCTGAGCATTTCTCAAACAAACAAACATTACATGTTTAGTTTACGGGCATCTGGTGCAGCTGGTGACCCGGGGTAAACTCTCTTACTGACATAAAGAGTTCTGCATTATCAAATGATTTCTGTGTGATGTTTCTGTATGTTGTGTCCATATGTGACCAACCTAACCAACCTTGGGTAGAACAAGGTTCGACGGGACAATAGGAAGATGGGTAGGTTTGGGAGATTGTCCTGCAATGACAGTGGGAGGACAATCAAGTCATTGTTGTTCATTTAATTGCATTGTGATTATGACCAACTTATTTTATCGTTATGTTGAGTAGTTTGGGTGTTTCAGTCTCTTTGCGGTGGATGTAGTAGTAGTGGGTTTGGTTTGCGAGGAATCTAAATCTGGAGGATTGATCCTCTTTATTGATCACCATACATGTCACCATACATTGTACACACACAGTGAAATGTTTTTCTCTGCATTTAACCCATCCTGGTATTAGGAGCAGTGGGAAGTTATTTTTTTAGTGTAGGGGGTCCTGTAGGGGGGTCCTGTAGGGGTCTTGTCAGTGTTTCGGGGACTTGAACCAGATAACCTTCCGGTTCCCAAGCCAAGTCCAAAACAGACTGAGCTACCCCCCCCCCCCCCCAAGTATGAGTGTGTTGTGTGTTAGTGTGTTGTAGTAAAGTCTCCCTCTCACTCCCCCCCCCCCCCTTGATATCACCACAGCTGCCTTTCTGTCTTTTGTCCGTCATATCCTTTTAATCCAACATTTTAACTCGGCTAAACAAATGAATAACAATTGCTTGGACCTCGGCTGTGGCATGCTGGATTAATTTAAAAGTGAATATACAGTACATATTCTGGGGGATAACGCCGGTGTTGTGGTGCGGATGTGTCCTTTTCATCGGACCACGTCGCGGTAACGGTGATTAGAGGCCCGTCAGGGTACAGGTGAAAGTGATTAGGAGGCTGGGCTCTCTGGATCTCTGGTTCAACCTCTTTGAATCTCCAAGCCGCTTCTTTCTGGTTGTATCAATAGGTCCTTAGAAGTTGTTGTATTTTTAACTATGTGGAATTGCTTTGCGAGAAATTTCCATATGCTGTTTGAGAGAAGAAGAAGAAAAAGAAATCTTCTTTTTTTTGTTGCGCTAAATCAACCGACTTGTATGAAGACGGATGTTTTCTTCTTGTAGATGACAACCTCCACTTCAAAGAGCGCGCTGAGAAATGGCAAGGCAGCAAAATGTACTTTCCCCACTTGCTGCTGAAAGGGCTAACAAATGGACATGGAGAGAGCTGTCCTCCATCTTGGCTGCCCAGCCCAGTGGCTTTTACTGTAGCAAGCAGGGAGAGGGAAGTACTGGAATGTCGGGTACAGTGTGTGTGTGTGTGTGTTTGTGTGTGAGTGTGTGTGTGTGTGTGTGTGTGTGTGTGTGTGTGTGTGTGTGTGTGTGTGTGTGTGTGTGTGTGTGTGTGTGTGTGTGTGTGTGTGTGTGTGTGTGTGTGTGTGCGCGCGTGTGTGTGTGTGCGTGTGTGCGTGTGTGCGTGTGTGTGTGTGTGCGTGCGTGTGTGTGTGTCTCTCACTGGCTGACTTCCTGCTGGCCGGCCGGCCGGTTGGTTGGCTTAATGTGGGTTTGAATGGATATATTTATACTTCCAAGCACTGAAGAGACGCCCAAACCTTGTTACCTTCCTACAGCCACACAGGCACCTGCATGCGCACACACACACACACAAAAAACACACATCTAGGTCAACACACACGTATTTCTATTGCACTGTTCAAAGTACAAGACCACGTTTACCTGAAATGCTGCTTTTGTCATCTCTTGTTTCTCTGCCACTCTCATCGGGATATCAACAGAACTCTATTAGCCCGCACGGCCCAGCTCCATAGTGGAACAGCGCGGGTCAGCGGCAGACCCTCCGTCAGCCGCCGTGCCGTTCCCCCGGGTCACCGCCAGAGGAGCTGTGGTGTCGCATGGGAGCAGGAGAGGGAGCCTTAGTCAAATAGATGGGGCCGTTTGCTCAAGGCTTCTGCCCCGGGTGTACAGGAATCATACCTTGACGAAGACTTACGTGTCGGGTTTGTTCAGCATGAAACCACTCAAAGGGGCTGCAGTCAGATGTGTGTGTGTGTGTGTGTGTGTGTGTGTGTGTAGGCTGGTATGTGCTAAGATTTTATGTAATTTTTTAAGCAAATAACTGTGGATTCTGGGTGAAGGGGATCTGGTGGGATGTTTAGAGTGTCTGTGTGTGCGTGTGCCGTCACTTACACAGGTCCCCATTGTGGAAGTGAGAGGTCGAAACGAGATACCTCTCGGCCGGAAATATTTTAGTTTAAAGCTTGCTTGTTTAATCAACAGGGAGGGGAGGGGGGGGTGGGGGGGGGGGGGGGAAACAAGCGTGTATTTGTCCGCGGCCGGGTGAACTTTTCATGTTGACGCAACCAACCCCAGAGATGTGTTTTATTTATAGGCCGCGGGGTGTAAACTAAATTCCTACTCATTTTCGAAAGATTATTTACTTGATCTTCTTATCCGGACCGGGCTACTCCGAGCTTGTCGACAGGGGCGCCCCGATCGAATGAACGGGAGTCGTGATCAGAGGACGTAAAGTCTCTCTAATCTTTCTTGCATCAGGATGCTTTCATGCTTTTTTTTTTTTTTTTTTTTTCTATGGGGATTTAATTTTTTTGGGGGGGATGTTGGTTGCAGGGATTTGGCTGCTTTACGGCGAACCCATCGACTACGACGGATACGACGTCCGACTCCGGGCGTGTTGGAGGCTTAAGGTAGCTTGTTGTGGAGAGAGAGAGAGAGAGAGAGAGAGAGAGAGAGAGAAGAGAGAGAGAGAGAGAGAGAGAGAGAGAGAGAGAGAGAGAGAGAGAGAGAGAGAGAGAGAGAGAGAGAGAGAGAGAGAGAGAGCTCATCCTCTCACCCAACATACTCACTCACTCATTTAGAGGCGCTTGACGTTTGGCCCATCACCACCTCTCTCTATTCCTAAAAGAAATTTAAAGAAATCCCGTCCAGAAACAAGAAAAGTTGAACTCAGCACTAGGTTAATGGAAATGAGTAAAGGACATCGCTGTTCCATATGGATGCGTGCTTGAGAATTGGCGGCAAACTGGAGATTGTTTATTTTTTGGTATAACGCCATCTGTGTGTGTGTGTGTGTGTGTGTGTGTGTGTGTGTGTGTGTGTGTGTGTTAAGGTCTGTGAGGTATCCGTGATTACTGTAGCAACTAAAAAAAACCATGAGAAATCCCCCAAATATGAGACGGTGTTATGTGTGTGTGTGTGTGTGTGTGTGTGTGTGTGTGGCTTCCTTATTATCCATCCAACGCAACATGGTCACACATTGAGTGTGTTTTCCTGCACATGTGCAATATATTTCTTTCATTTAGCCAGCGTTTTCCACAGTGTGTGTGTGTGTGTGCAGATTACTCACCGAGCACTGAGGGCTTTCTAATGGGAAACGGGCCTCTGGAAAGCCGTGTAGTTCACACAATAGCTCATTGATGGGAGCGCTGTGTCACTTCAGCCGTCGTACTCCCGCCGGGCCGGGAGGTGCTGACACAGTGATGGGCAGCTATTGTTCCAGGTCTGAATCGAAGGAAGACAAGTCTCCACCTCTCTGCCTCGCTCTCTCTTCTCTCTCTCTCTCTCTCTCTCTCTCTCTCTCTCTCTCTCTCTCTCTTCTCTTTCTCTTTCTCCTCTCTCTCTCTCTCTCTCTCTCTCTCTCTCTCTCTCCTCTCTCTCTCTCTCTCTCTCTCTCTCTCTCTCTCTCTCTCTCTCTCTCTCTCTCCTCTCTCTCTCTCTCTCTCTCTCTTCCTCTCTAACTCTCTCTGGCTCTCTCTCTCTCTTTCTGTTTCACCCTGTCTTTCTCTCTCCCTGCCTCCTGCTCTCTTTCAGTCTTTCTCTTGTCTCTCCCTTTTCTCTTTCTCTTTCGCTCTCTGTCACAGCCTCTCTCTCTTTCTTTCTCTCTCATATTTGCCCCCCTATAGCGCCTCTATCATCCTCCCTCTCATCTCCATATCTCTAATCTAATCTAATCTAATCTAATCTAATCTAATCTAATCTAATCTAATCTATCTATCTATCTATCTATCTCTCTATCTCTCTCTCTCTCTCTCTCTCTCTCTCTCTCTCTCTCTCTCTCTCTCTCTCTCTCTCTCTCTCTCTCTCTCTCTCTCTCTCTCTCTCTCTCTCTCTCTCTCTCTCTCTCTCTCTCTCTCATCATCTTCATGGTTCAAATACGCCCTAACCGTCCCGGGGAAAAAAAACATATTCCTCGTTCCTCTATCTGTGGACTTTCCCTTTTGGTTTTGTTTCATCAACAACTCCATCTCCGCTTTCTCCATTGTTCCCTTTCCTCACGCTCGTCCCCTTCACATCGCTGTGATCGCTCGCCCTTCTCCTCTTACCTCACTCCGCCCAAACCATGAACTCATTTGTGAGGGGAAATTCAAAATAAAATAGCCTGGAAGGTCAAAGGTCAGGCTGGCTTGGCAGTGGCATTTATACACATTTGCCTTTAAAATCATCTTTTGATTACAGCCTGAAACATTATGTGAGCCATGGGAGGGGGGGGGGCTTTTATTTTGAAAGTGTGCAATTTATGGGGACAGGTAATCAGTGTATGAAGTAAAAGGTGCATTTTGGTTACATACGTGACCAAAATGCAAGGTGAGGTCATTGTCATAATTTTCCTCTATTCATGTAATCTTTGTCCTTCGTCAGAAGTCATCGTTTTGAAGATGAATATAACCGACTGGCCAAATGGATTCCTTAGTTCTCACTGGTGATTCATAAGTAGCTCGAGAATTATGACTTGTTGCATTCAGAGCAGCTGAAAGGAACTTCTTTATCCTCTGTTGCATTCTGGCGTGAGGCCACTAAGTGGCAGTGGTACGTCATCTAGCACCGAGCTGCGGACAGATGGCTTTAGTAAAACATACACACACACACCACACACACACACACACACACACACACACACACACAGATGAGAAAGATACATTTCTTGAAGAGAAAAGTCACATACAAGGAGTCAGGGACACAGACGCATACGTTGGGGCATACTTTCATACACACACACACACACACACACACACACACACACACACACACACACACACACACACACACACACACACACACACACACACACACACACACACACACACACACACACACACACACACACAGATGAGAAAGATACATTTCTTGAAGAGAAAAGTCACATACAAGGAGTCAGGGACACAGACGCATACGTTGGGGCATACTTTCATACACACACACACACACACACACACACACACACACACACACACACACACACACACACACACACACACACACACACACACACACACACACACACACACACACACACACACACACACACACACACACACACACAGGGACAAACATAAATACTTGAACAAGAGGCACACACACATAGTGTACAACAATAAAATAGACACACACACACATAAAAGGACACACACACATCAATATAGAAATAACAGACACATACTATTCATTGAATTATAGACACACACATACCCACACACATACAGAAACCAAGCATTCTCCTGTGTGTGCGTGAGTGTGTGTGTGTGTGTGTGTGTGATGGCAGGGAGTTACTCTGAACAATAACAGCAGAGCTAGCAGCGCTAGCAAGGCGACCTAACAAAGCCTGTCTCGCAAGCACAATAAATAAATAACTGTCAAAGTACAACATCCTCTGCTGCCTGTTCTCATAAGGAGCATCCCCCGTGTTCCCTTTTATTGGAGAGCACGTCATTTGTTACACATTATCGTCCATTTGAAGCAAAAAAACGAAAGCAACCACACATAGTCCCTACGACGCTGTACCAGAGAATTAAATGTTTCCAGAGGACTTGTATTCATGCTCAATGGACCCATTCTTCAATGCGCCATGCTTGTATCTCCTCACAGCAGTGCAGTGCTGTTAAACAACGGCAGGTCAAATAGTATTATGGCAATGAGTGGAATGAGTGAATGAATGAGTGAATGAGTGAGTGATGACACACCACCAGAGGCGTGGGCCTGGTCGCGTTTAAAAAAAAAAAAAACAGCTACGTCTGGTCATGTACCAAAATTGCACATTGTTTCTCGGTGTCTGATGATGAGAAATGTCATATTATGTTTTTTTTTTTTTTTTTCTTCGTATTGTTCCTCTGGTTTCCTTCAGTGCACACTTATCGCTGTATCGCTTCTTCCCCCCCCCCCCCCACACCGCTCTATCCCCCCCCTCCGTCTCGGGAGCGTCCTTTCCTACCGACTGCGGTGAGAGTCCCTGGCACACCAACCCTATACTCTTCATACGCTGCTGTTCACCGTCCGACTGTCCCGAACCCTGTTAACTGTTCGCCGTCCCTGAATACCGCTTGTGACTGAAGCGCTGTTGGCAGACGTGGCCTGTCGAAGTCTCCTTTGCTTTTTGGTGATTTATCTATGTTGTTGAACTTTTACAACAAAGACACGTCCAACGTTCTTGGACCCGATGACAGACTTCCCTCGCTGTGATAAAACAACCGTGAGGAGAAAAACAAATAGCATCATCCCAGCTTCTGGAATGAGTGAGAGCAATGTTTGGCTGCTTCACGTGAGATAGCAAACATTTTGGAAGCTTGTGAAAGGCTGACGTAGTACAAAGGGGGTGTGAAGTGTACAGTGCAGTTAGCGTTTGAATAAATCAAATGCTAGGGTGTTTTTTTGTTTTTGAGAACTTTCAAGAGTATATTTTTTCATGGCTACTAACCTTGAGTCCTTTGAAGATATTTCAAATCAAAGAGAGTTCTCTGAGCCAAGAGAAGGACATCCTCATAGTTATGGAGGTCAGAGCCGCTCTGAAAGCCCAGAGGTTTTGGCCAAACTCACCGTGGTATCCCTGAGTCAGATACTTAACCCCTGACCTCTCTAGGGACCCTGCAAGCTATGGCTGACCCCAAAAAAAACCTCAACCTGAAGGCGAAGAGAATCCCCAACCCCCCCCCAGTTGGGAATAAAGAGAACACCATCCAAATGAAATTTCAAATTGAAATACAGATTGAATCTGACATATCTCCCTCGCCCCCTCACTCCTTCCTACCTCTTTCCCGCCATAATGGGAGATGATTTGAGTGATAGAGTGGAACATTTGGCCAGCACAGAAAGACAAAGGTAGCAAGTTGGAGCATGGAGGGGACGTGTGTTAGGGAACAGAGCAGTGGGTTGATTGGCTGTGTTGGCAGTGCGTGAGCGTGTGATTTCCATGCGGACATGTGGGGGCGGTCATACGGTATGTCTTTGGATGTGTGCATCTATGCGTGTGAACGGGCGGTCCATATACGTGTGCATGGGTCATTGTCTCCACATGTGTGTGTGTGTGTGTGTGTGTGTGTGTGTGTGTGTGTGTGTGTGTGTGTGTGTGTATGTGTGTGCGTGTGTGTGTTTCTGCATGTGTGTTAACTTAGCATGGGGTGAACTTACTTGACAAGTGTCAAGTATGTTCCATGTGCCTTTGTGTGTGTGTGTGTGTGTGTGTGCGCACGTGTGTGTGTGTGTGTGTGTGTGTGTGTGTGTGTGTGTGTGTGTGTGTGTGTGTGTGTGTGTGTGTGTGTGTGTGTGTGTGTGTGTGTGTGTGTGTGTGTGTGTGTGTGTGAGTGAGAGTGTGTGTGCGGGGATGGCAGGGGTAGAGCTTCCAGATGTGGAATGGGCAACCTGCCTGTCACGACCCAAACACAGGAACTTCCCCCTGACAGCAGAGATTAATCAAGGGCAGGGGATTCTCACACACACACACACACATACACACACACACACACGCACGCGCACACACACACACACATGCACATGCACACACACACACACACACACACACACACACACACACACACACACACACACACACACACACACATGCAATACACGCACACACACACACACACACACACAACATACACACAAACAGGAAAATGTTGGGTGTGAGAGTGTATGTAACTTGTTGTGAGGGTCTTATGTGTGTGTGTGTTTTATTAATGTGAATGCATGGCATGTGAGTGTGTGGTGTCTTTATGTCTGTGTGTATGTGTCTTTCAATGTGCATGCCTGCAACTGTGTGTGTGTGTGTGTGTGTGTGTGTGTGTGTGTGTGTGTGTGTGTTGTGCTGTGTTTATGTGTGTGTGAGGCCTATTTGTTTGTAAAAACAAAAAATTCTTTCCCCAATTATTTTTCGTCCTTTGTCCGCTGCCCAGAGACAGAATTCAACCCTGATTTTTATTGATGGCTGTCTTTCCGGAAAGGTCTAATAGGAAATATGCAGTCATCCGCCATATTTACATTACGACCAACCAGGGTATTTTTCCGCTTGTCATTTTGATCCCCTTATAAATCTGTGTGTGTGTGTGTGTGTGTGTATAAACAGTAATCACTTGGTCAAAACACAACGGACCGCATCCTTAACGATGGCTTTTCAGGTTCAAAGCCTGGCTGACGGTACTCCGTCTATGAGTTCAGTGCGTCAGAATTAATCCAAATATAGGTTTGCCACCTTGAACTAAAGACCTGCACCGTTCCTCATAATCTCAGGGGCTTCGGTGCAATTTAAAACTCCCTCTCTTGCCCTCCACTATCAGCTCCGGGGCTGCAGGAGGTTAATGGTGTTTTCGCTAAGTTTCTCTAGTCTTTGAGTCACGCCCCAGCACACTCTTTAGCGGCCGTTCTGTGCTATCTGATGGGACGTCGCGGCCGTACATTTATCAATTAATTGCACTCCTCGCGCTCCTGGCACCCAGGAGCGTGGTGTGCCTGCCTCCTTTCTTCTTTACAGATGAGTGATGTGTGTCTCCTCTGAGCCACCCCCGGATAGAGGACGGTAATTACTCACAGGCGTATCGCCGGACAGACCTCGGGGGTCCTCTGTCCGGGAAAGAGTCCTTTTGCAGTCCACGTGGTGAGGCAGGCGCTTGAGGTTGAGGGGACACCTCTTCCTACCAAACGGTCCCCAATCCTTTAGCTGCTGCCGGCTAAAATAGTTGAAAATCTCTAACCTCACTGTTATAAAGCTTGGAGAAAAGCAACGGCCTTGCAACGCCTAAGGGTCAAATTCGTATAGGCGTCCATTGACAATAGCAGTTATATTTATATGCCGGCTCTGAAAGAACGCCTGATTATAATCCTACTGTGGAATGAATCGGTGGTGGGTGTTTGTTTGTGCTTTTGGCCATACGGTAAATTGGAGGTGTCGAAAGTACAACGATGCACACACATGGTTGCAACAACAAGCCACAGCTGATCACAATTATAAGTTGCACGGAGATTAGAACAAACATACAAGCACTCTTGCGTATACGCACGCACTCATACGCACGCACGCACACACGCACACACACACACGTACACACACACGCACGCACATACACATGCACACACAAACACACACAACACACACACACACACACACACACACACACACACACACACACACACCACACACACACACACACACACAAACATCCGATGTAGAGATTTGAGCTCAATGTCCTTGATTATTAACCCATTCCCCTTTCCTGCCAGCAGTATCCTCATTGTTCCCCCTCCCTTGCCATGTGTCTACACAGTGAACCCCTGACGCAATGGCTGCCTTCCACCCTCGGAAGCACAAGATTATTGCAATTACATGGATGCTCTCCCTCCTAAATGACTTCAATTACATTTCTGACCCTTAGAAATTGCGGGAGCACTTAGCAAGAAAATAGCAATGATCAAACCCTCCTATTCTCCAAATCTAAAATCTACAACTCTGTAATGTAATGGCTCAGAATGTACTGACGGTTTCAATTTGCAATTTGAACCATTAGAGACAAAGACATGATAGGTGGGTGGCAGGCAGATGTGATGGATTCTGTACATGCTATCATACAAATTGTCTTCCTGCATCCCACGTAACAGTGTGTTGACCCTAATGCTCCTGCAAATCCATGCATACTTGTTGGTCCATGCCCATGTTTTATTACCTATACTGTCCAATGATGTTCTTCAATCCTCCAGAAACATAGCTAGAATATATAACCATCGTTAAATATTGAATTATAAGCATGATCAAAATAAGTATAAAATTGTCAACCTTAATGGTTTCATTATAATTTCAGTGATACATAATTATTTATCTCCTATAGGTCTTTAAGAGACCTGTGGTTATTAAAGTTGTAGCCCTGGAGGCTAACATAAGAGCTAACTTAGTAGGAGAAGTCCTTAAGCCAGGGTCCAGGGAGTTCAAGCAGGGCCCTAAACTTCATGTTAGCTCCCTGAAAAAAACAACTCAATTATTTTGGTTCTGGGCATCTTCAGCTTTCTTGCTCTAGGTTAGGACCTCATCGCATGTCAGTTCGCTGTAGTGGACTGTAGTAGCGCTGTCCTGGACGCCCCCTAGAGGAGGCCCCGAGAGGAGTCGAAGGGTGAAGCATCTGGGATCAGTTGAGCTCGCCTGCAAAGGATTTTTAAACATACTTCATTTATGTTTTAGGGTGACATTTCAGTTGGCCTTTTATTTAAAATGTCAGTACACAAAGGAATTAACCACTTTTTCAAAGAGTTCATAAATATAATATAAACAGACTTGTAAACAGAGTTGTTTTGTGCTCTGCAGTTAAGGGTTTCTTGCGTTAGAGGACCACCATTTTGCTTTTTTTTTATTGAGGGTTTGTCAGGTAACGCAAGCAAATAAACGTTTAAGCAATAATGAGGGTTTACTCAATCCCCTTCCATGTCCTGTAAGTTATCTAACTGCGTAAACAATAAGCTAATGAACACGATGTTCTGTCAGATGCGTCATGTCCTTCTCAGTCTGGTGGGCTGTAGTTGTGATGGCTCTAAATAATACGAGAACCATTCTTGTTGGCCACATGTCGGTCAGCCTCTCAGCCCGTATTTCAGTGCAATATTGTGGAGCAAAATATGGGGAATATTATTTTTTATAATGGATAGCATATTCATAAATGAATAAACAAAATGAATAAATACATGCCATACTTTAGGGTCGGGCTAGTTGCTAGTTGTTCTGGGTTCAAACCCCAATGTCCCCAGTCTACCTCTAGGCTTCCATAAGCAAGATGCCCCCTAACCTGCTCCTTAACGACCTTAGTGACACATATCTGACTTCATAATACATGTGTCCAAAGTATAATAAATGACTAAATCACTACATTCTAAAATAGATTCCGGACCTACAGAGTTTATCTTTAAGTCAGATTGTTTGGGTCTGTATTTGGGTCTGTTTTTGGGTCTGTATTTAGGTCTGTGTTTGGGTCTGTGTTTGGGTCTGTATTTGGGTCTGTGTTTGGGTCTGTGTTTAGGTCTGTGTTTGGGTCTGTGTTTGGGTCTGTATTTGGGTCTGTATTTAGGTCTGTGTTTCTGTCTGTGTTTGGGTCTGTGTTTCTGTAGGAATTTGTGTCTGTATTTGTGTCTGTGTTTGTGTCTGTATTTGGGTCAGTATTTGGGTCTGTGTTTGGTCTGTGTTGGTCTGTATTTGGGTCTGTATTTATGTCATTGTTTGGGTCTGTGTTTAGGTCTGTGTTTAGGTCTATGTTTGGGTCTGTATTTGGGTCAGTGTTTGGGTCTGTGTTTGGGTCTGTGTTTCTCTCTGTATATGGGTCGGTGTTTGGGTCATTGTTTGGGTCTGTATTTGGGTCTGTATTTGGGTCCGTGTTTGGGTCTGTGTTTGGGTCTATGTTTGGGTCTGTATTTGGGTTTGTGTTTGGGTCTGTGTTTGGTTCTGTGTTTGGGTCTGTATTTGTGTCAGTATTTGTGTCTGTATTTCTATGTCAGTCTTTGGGTCTATGTTTGGGTCTGTGTTTGGGTCTGTGTTTGGGTCTGTGTTTTCGGTCTATATTTAGGTCATCGTTTTGGTCTGTATTTGGGTCTGTGTTAAGGTCTTTGTTTTGGCCAGTATTTGGGTCTGTGTTTGGGTCTGTGTTTGGGTCTGTGTTAAGGTCTTTGTTTTGGCCAGTATTTGGGTCTGTGTTTGGGTCTGTGTTTGGGTCTCTGCGGTCTGGAGGGAGCTAGTGTTACGTGGTAACCAGAGCTGTGCTGCTGGTTCAGCGGCGGTCCCCACTTCACCGGAGGCCTCCTACCCCCAAGTTATGGTTTCCATCAATCCTGTGTTAAACTGGCAAGTAGGTCTGTGTGTGGTATATGTGTGTGTGTGTGTGGGGGGGGGGGTGTGTGTGTGTATGCGTGTGAAATATGTGTGTGTGTTTGTGTCTTGATGTAAACTTCTCCTGTGCCAAAGGAAGGACCATGTTCTTTCTTTACTGTAAATTCCCACAATTTATGTCTGTGACGCAAATTAATTCACTGCAGCATTCACAAATGATCAGTATCAAGAGCTAATTGATATATCATGCAATGCTGGCTTCTATCACCCCTTCCTCCTGTTCCTCTATCTCTTTTTCTGCCATTCTGACGGTTGGTATATTTGTATTAGTGCTCTGGATTTTATTCACTGAAAAAACATGTATGGTTTCTATCTATCTATCTATCTATATAGATAGATAGATATATATATATAGATATATATATTCTGTGGCCCGATGGTGCACTCTGTTAGAGAGCACGTCACATGGGTTTGGGCGACGACCTCAGCCTCTCACCGTCTCCGTACTGCGATGGATTGTTGAAGCTTGTGAGTCAGTGCCAATAAAACTCAAAGAAGAAACGAGAGTGCTCTCTGGCCCCTGCTTTCAGCACACTGTAGGTGCTGTAGTGGCCTCTCTTATGGATTTTGAACTGCTGTTTTTTTTACATGGTTATACATGGATTCACCGCTCCAACAATTATAATTAGAAACGGCGGAGGAACACCCAGCTAGCATGAAAACCAACACCGCGCTCCATCTTGCCTTTGCCGTCACATGGTTGTCGGAGTAGACACCCCCTTGACCTTGGCGCTCCGTTTTGGGCCGGCTCTGTTGTGGTCATCGTTGACAAATCAAAGTCTGCCGCTAAGCCTGCTTTTAGTGGGGGGGGTCAAAGGCCGGGCCGAGGGTTTTTGTCTCTCACAGGATTAAGATGGCAAAATGACAGCTTCTTCTTTTCCTCTAACAAATTGTGTGCTAATCTTGAGTGCTCCTCTGATCCTGGGACTTAGGTTGGAAGGGTGGAGGTAGCAAGCAAAAAAAACCTTGAAACGACTCTCGGTTAAAACCCCTCTCCCTCGCCCTCGTCCAACTCAGGCCAGATGAGGCTGCTTGAACCAGCCACCAACCACACACACTCCACAGTTATGTTACATATTCAGCGTTGTTTGTTACCATTGATTTGTCAACAAAATCAAAAACAAGTATTGCCTATAGTTATCCTTGTAGTGTCGCTACTATGCTTTATACCTTTATGGTTACATGTTTTGTTCTCTCCAAATCCATTCCGTCTGTTTTGAGAGAAAGCCGGCAAAGGACTTCATTTGTGTTTTAAGGTGACATTTCGGTTGGCCTTTTATTTAAATGTCAATACACAAAGGAATTAACCATTTTTTCAAAGAGTTTATAAATAAAATATAAACAGACTTGTAAACAGAGTTGTTTTTTGAGTTAAGGGTTTATTGCGGAGGACCACCAGTTTGCTTTTATTGAGGGTTTGTCAGGTAACGAAAGCAAATACACCTTGAATCAATAATGAGGGTTTACTCAATCCCCTTCCATGTCCTGTAAGTTATCTAACTGCGTAAACAATAAGCTAATGAACACGATGTTCTGTCAGATGCGTCATGTCCTTCTCAGTCTGGTGGGCTGTAGTTGTGATGGCTCTAAATAATACGAGAACCATTCTTGTTGGCCACATGTCGGTCAGCCTCTCAGCCCGTATTTCAGTGCAACATTGTGGCGCAAAAAAATATGGGGAATATTATTGTTATAATGAACAGCATATTCAATAAATAAACAGATGAATCAACAAAAAGAATGAACACATTCATAAATAAATAAATACCAGCCTTTTTGTTTCGTGTTGAGAAAACGCAGACAAAATTCAAATTGAAAATGACTTTGAGTCCTTGAAAAGCGCCATTTATTATTATTAATAAAATTCATTCCACAAAAATGAAACAGGGAGCATTGTACTTGTTGCATATGGCAAATAAAAATCCTGCATCTTGAATTGAATCTTGAAACATCCGCAAAGGCAGGCACGGCACGGGGTTGTGAGACGGACACACGGGCGTCAGAAGGCGGTGGGTGGCCAGTGTGACTGAATATGCGGGTGGGTTCCTCCGTAGAGGAGGTCTAGGAGGACGTGTCACCTCTGCAATGGCCCTGTCATACGCCATGAGTGACAGCGCGTGGTCCCAGACACGACGCAGTACATCAGGGACCTCAAGGTCAGCGGCGAGGTCCTCCATCAGGGCAGGGGTTCATCACCACACACACCGTATAGATGTCCTTTAAACCTGTCCTGTGTGTGTGTGTGTGTGTGTGTGTGTGTGTGTGTGTGTGTGTGTGTGTGTGTGCGTGTGTTTCACCCGCACGCATATTTGTGTGTCACATGGGTCGCACTACCTTTCATTATCACTATTTACTTAGTTATTTAGCCAAAGCTTTAATCGAAAGCAATTTATAGTGAATATAGTGTATAAAAAAAGAAAATTGAGATATATATATATATATATATAGAGAGAGAGAGAGAGAGAGAGAGAGAGAGAGAGAGAGAGAGAGAGAGAGAGAGAGAGAGAGAGAGAGAGAGAGAGAGAGA
>CM051004.1:11580602-11583102 GCA_027704905.1 Muraenolepis orangiensis | reverse complement strand
TGAGGTGAGGTAAGGTGGGGTAGGGTAGAGGGAGGTCAAGCGAAACCTCTTCCGAAGTTTCACTCCGGAGAGGAGAGGAGGAGGACGAGGAGGAGGAGGAGCGTGTTTACATATGTGATTATCGCTTTGACCTCTGACCTTTTGCAGGGCCATTTGTAACACAAACAAAAGAGGCACCCCACGGTTTCCGTGGCACTTCCGCCACCACAGAAGAAGAGGAAGAGGAGGAGGAGGAGGATGAGGAGGAAGAAGAGGAGGAGGAGGAGTAGAGTGTCGCTCCTGGCTTCTCTTGGAGCACCTCGCCACTTCTGAGATCACATGTTTCCCATTGAGAACAGTTTACTTCCATCGAGACATATTTCTGTAATCCTTTGATTAAAAACAGAGACAAAAGACACTCTCTCTCTCTCTCTCTCTCTCTCTCTCTCTCTCTCTCGCTCTCTCCCCCCCTCTCTCTCTCTCTCTCTCTCTCTCTCTCTCTCCTCTCTCTCTCTCTCTCTCTCTCTCTCTCTCTCTCTCTCTCTCTCTCTCTCTCTCTCTCTCTCTCTCTGTTCACAGCACTTTTTCTCCTCCTCCATACTGAAATGATCTGAGCCAGGAAGAATTTCCTTAATTTTTGTTCTCTTTCTCTCTCTCTCTGGCACATTGGTGGGCCCTCTAAATAGGTGTATTGAAGGTTATTTTCCACTGTATTATTGCTAATGGACCCAGGAAGGCATGAAAGGCAAGGACGGAAGAAGACGGAATTAGAGGAAGCAAAATGGATCCAGGAGACCTGGTCAGGTTTACATTTATTTAGTTTAGCTCTGGCTGTTGATGGCGGCGGTGGAAGATCGTATCGGACTTGTATTTCACAGGCCGCTTCACCTAGCCGTCTGTCTGCCGGTTTGAATTAGCTCAGCCCTAATCATGTGTCTCCTCATCGCGGTACGCCTCGATGCATTGTCACGGACGCTGCACTTCAAAAGGTGCCCCCCCCCCCCCCCCCCGCCCTCAAACCCCCCCCCCCTTTTCATTCGTACCCCAGTCAGTTCCTCTCCCTTCCCCCGGTTCTCAGTTATAATTGGCACCACACTCGCAAAACAACACAACACTAAGGCCGATAAAGATGTTCTCCCAGACTCCACTTCCGTGTGTATAGCGCCGTCTAGCTTACGTCAATTATTTTATTGTTTTATTATTTTTTTTTTTAATTGTTTTTTCTTTGTTTTATCTGAACAAATTGCTCCGAATCACCCCCAGGTATTATTTTATTTAATGCAGTGCGGAACATTAATATCAAATTTTTGTAAGAAGGAAATATCAGGTTGTTCTGCTAATGAACTCGCTCATGAACAGCCTATAATTTATATAGATAGATATAAACTAGGTTTTGAAATGCATCCACACGCAATCGTTCTTGATGTTTGCTTTTAGTGATCAACCAGAAGAATGCTGTTCACTGCCAAAATATATTCAAATGTTTTTTTAAGGTTTTACTTTTGCATATAAAATAGTTAAGACTCCTTCCCCTGCTGTTGTCACCTGGGGCTAGGCATTTACAAATATCTTGATGGCTTTAATGAAATAATAGTATAGTTATATATGTGCATAAATACTTCAATTCAAATTGCCCAGTGTGTTGGAAAAAAACCCACAGAAACCAGAAATGGTCAAAATGGAAATGAGCGTGCAAAATGTATGAGCTTGCAGAATGCAAATCGTGGCATCAGCGGAGACCAAAAATCTCTGCCTGAGCCTTGAAAATTAATTAGATTTGCCTCTCCATGTGGACAGATTGGTGGGAGAATTGGATTGAGTTGCTCCAATCGCGGGCACATATGACTGTGGAATTCACCTGGCAGAGCCCACCTGCTCACTCACATGCATGTATGTATGAATCCGCAGAGTGCAGGCGGCACGTGGAGGCGAGGTGCTGGCAGTGACGTGAGTGTGTGGGTTTGAGTCAGGAGTGTTGTCAAAAATGCATATCTGTCAAGGTTGGCTGTTGAGAACTTTTTTCTTGTCGATCGCATGATGCAGTCTCATTTGGATTCATTTCAACGTTGTCACATAAGAAACAGACAAGTTGAGGGATATTGTATGAATATATTGTCTACAATCACCGATTTTTGATGAAGTGAAAGTCAAATCCTTTTCCTCTTTAAAGTGTTCATTAATGTCAAGACAGTCTTGACATTAATGAACACTTTAAAGAGGAAAAGGATTTGAAATAGAAAAAAAACAAAAAATATTGCACACATCTAAGCAGAACAAAAATACTCTCTTCTAACGCTCCTGTGACCCTTTGGTGGGTGTGTCCACGGCTGGTAGGGGGGGGGGGTCTACAGGGGGTATGTCTGTGAACATGCAGAACTCTGAAGGACCCCCCCCCCCCCCACACACACACACACACACACACACACACACACACACACACGCACCCCCCCACCCACATACACACACACACACCCGTGTTGTGGCGCTGCTTATAGGGACCGCCTGGCTTGTTTTTCTTCTT
>CM051004.1:11568102-11575602 GCA_027704905.1 Muraenolepis orangiensis | reverse complement strand
GTATACGTTGATGGTGATGTTGTTGTTACGGTCACAGTGATGCTGATGTGTGTTATGAAGGTTAAAGGGAAGGCTGAGCCATTGAGGCACCAACAACATTTCAACATGTTCGCGGCTCCCTGTGAGCCGACTGGCACCTTAGAGGCGTGGAAGTGTGTATGTGTTGAATTGTTTCAAAAATGCAAATATGCTTCATCGAAAAGTGATTTAATCACCCAAAATGTATATATATTTTTCTAATATATGGGAGGGGTGTGTGGTTCCTATTTGTTGACGGGGAGATTATATTTGTTGACAAGGAGGACGGGGTTATATTTGTTGACAAGGAAGACAGGGTTATATTTGTTGATGGGAGGGGTTATATTTGTTGACAGGAGGAGTGTGGATTCTATTTGTTGACGTGAAGGGGTAGGTGATTCTATTTGTTGACGGGGGAGGGGGGGGATTCTATTTGTTGACATGATGGGTGGGGCAATTCTATTTGTTGACAGGGGGTGGGGGGGAATCCATTCGTCACTTACAGTTTCCCATTGATTCATATGTTTTTCGGGTTGTAGCGCGGCGAGCAACTTATTACACGTCTCCGCAAAAAAACAAATGTTTTCATAGCAGGCTGTACGTTTTGCGTGAGGAATAGGTGGTGCGGCGTGAGAGCGTGTGAAGAGTCTCACACTGAATTGCGTGAGAGTGTGACTGACATCAAACACAGCCCCCCCCGCGATGACAGCCTTCCCCTGCCTTCTCCACAGCCATTGGATAAAAGCCAGGTTTTAAAAAAAAAAAAAGGCGTCTGTCCATCCTACAGTGGTTTGACTTCTGGAAACTAGAGCCAATCAAAATGCGGGACATCGTGGGACAAGGGGTACAAATGCTGTGTAGCTTTGGACACCTGGTCGCCCGATGCAGGCGTGTTACCACTGTCTACGTTATGCACACTGACGTCGGATCATTTACTTCAAAGCCGCGGGCAGTGTTCTTTGTGAGGAGAATTCGGAAGAAACACGCGTGAAGCTCCTTGTTTAGAGAGAGAATAGCTGATGTAAGACCTGGCTCAAATACTGTCTGTCCCGCATGGGCAGGCGTTGCTGCTTTTAACAAAGTTCTTTAACTGTAAGTTGGAATAATATATATATTTTCTTTCTTTCCGAGAGTCTCTGCTGGCCCCAACTAGTGCGAGGGCCTCCGGTCTCCTCCGTGGCCGTCTTACTTGGCCGAGAACCAGATCAGAGGATGGTCTCCAAGGGAGGTTCAGACGTTCAATTTTCTTCTTCTTTTTTTTCAATGATTTATTAGGACCTTCCAAGATTCTCTGAGCCTATTACCATTTGCAAGTGTGTGTGAGTCCAGGCGTTAAAACCGGGTAACATACTTAGCTTGTCTGCGAGTCCTAATTACCCCCTGTTTTGTATCCACGCTGCTCTTTCATCAGGGGTCCATTACTGTTACGGAGCGAAGGGGAGGTCATCTTCTGCCGTTGGAATAAACTCTGCTGGCTGGCAATGAGGGTGAACTTATCGGGAGGGGAGTTTGGTGTACGTAAATAAAAAAAACCTGTGAATCTCATTTATCTCATTTTTAGGCCCCTCGAGTTAATATGGCTCTCTGTACTAGTTGTGATTATTTCTTTAAAGCTTGTATTGGCGATACAGCGCATATCAACAGGAATTAAACCCATGGGGTGCTGTGGTGTCTGTGGGAAACGGTACCCCTTTTGCTAACGACGGTAATTGATGTTGCACCTCAGAATTGCAACGGAGCAACTTGAATTGGCGGCATATCAGCTGTGCCATTAAATGTATACTGTATATATACAGTATATATATACTGCAACCATATGTTATGGGGAGGGTTGGTGGAAGGCCCAAAATCCCAATATTTTTGTCTTGGGAGTCTATGGTGCTACTATGGTGAAATAGCTTCACCAGCAGCCGTCTCTACACACCATAGGAAATTAAAGCAAGGGACAACCCAATGTGAGGTGGATGTAACTCAACTCCAGACTGTAAAGCACTGCTCCTGGAGATTGTTGGATGTGGTGAAACATGGCCGGGGCTCTGTTACAGACGGCAGACTCTGCAGGCTCCATGTAAAGTCCTGGGAAAGTTGGTGGCCCATATAGTATAGTCTTACCGTCTGCTGGTGGAGTGGAGATCAGTGGAGAGAGAGAGAGCGTGAGGGGCCAGACCTGCTGATCCAGGTGGTGACTACTGCCTGGAACCCTGGCAGCTGAAGGGAAGAGAACACACTCTGATGTATACCACAATACTGTTTGAAGACAAGAGGTGTTAGGGAGACATTCCCGAAACTCAGTGGATGATTTGATGGCACCCTGCATCTATGTCTGTCCTCAGTCTTATTGTTTTTCCATTAGAGAAATGGGGAAAAAAAACTGTTGTTAAGTTTGAAATGGCAGAATCCTTCCAAGATGGTTAGGCATGCAATAGGTCAAAACAAATAGCTCTGCCAAAGGCAGTATGAGGAAGTCTGCCAAAGGCTACTGGAAGCCACCAACTAAAGAGATCTGTCGAAAGTGAGTGGCCATTTTGGTTTGGGAACTTTGTAAATGTCTGTCTTTCAAAGCCCTTGGCTGCCCTGCTAAAAGCCAAATCGTTGTACTAGTAATCTTGCAGTGTCCTTCCAGCCGTGTTGGAAGACAACTACTCCTACTACTTTCAGTAGTTGTTATTCACAACCTTCGCCAGCAAAACCCAAGGCTTGACTGTTAATTATTCATATTCAGCACCATTATTTTTTGGCAGTTCCATAACGGTTAGGCTAAGTGCCTTGTGATGGAATGCAGTACAGTCTTCACGCATGTTTGACCACAAATGGATTATTCTGTTTACTTTTCCTTTTCAATTTCAATTTCCGCATCTGCCATGCAGTGCCACCTTTCACCCCGGAAATAGTTTTCCGACTTAATTTGGCATTTTTTGGAATGACTTCATGGAAAGCACCCTCAAGCTCGTTAAAAACTCGCCCAGCTCTGCTTTGTTAATGTTTTCCTATTTTCCATCGCCTCCACATTTCCACATTATGCTCTCCAGGGCCCAGGAGAGAGGTGAGGTGTCATGTCCCCCTGAACACACAGGGGTATGACGTTCCTCTGAATCGAGGAGGCCTGCTGCCTCCTAGCAACCGGCATGATGAAATCTGTCTCGGTCGACGTCCCCTGCTCTTTGATGTGTAATTACAGGCAAACCGGCGAGGTCTTGATTTGAATCCTTACACTACCCCATCGGCACGCCGTTTGAAAAAGCAAATGAATAGTTTTGCTGGTAACAGTTAAGGAGACAAGAAAAAAAGGCAACAGTGATTTGTCTGTGGCCATTTTGCCTGTCAGAGATGTTTAACTTCCTTGCCCATAATGGCTCTTGCAGTCTGAGTAAACAGCCATTACCATGCTGTTTATTTGGAGCGATTCGGCCCATCGTGGATCTAACCCGGTTTTCAACCGACAACCCGTGCTGGTACGACGAGGGTGAGGGAGTGAGAGGAGCAGAGCGCGTAAAGGGGAGGAAGAGTTCATTTATTTGGAGTAATTGGCTCCACTTGAGCAAACACCTCACGCCCGCCCAGTGGTCTCCTCAACCTTCATTGAAAAATCTCCTTTCCTGTATTTGCCGGTGGCGGGCGAAAGATGAGGAATTAATTGGTGTAGTTTCTGAGACGGCAAACCATGATCCATTATTTTTAAACTCTGGCACAATAGTAAGGGCCCCCGCCGGTGGAAAAATAATACGAAAGACTTATTGCATAAAAAAACCTAAAGCACAAACTCTCAAGTGAATCTGACATGGGTTTTCTGTGGTGA
Organism: Muraenolepis orangiensis; assembly: GCA_027704905.1. NCBI lineage: Eukaryota > Metazoa > Chordata > Actinopteri > Gadiformes > Muraenolepididae > Muraenolepis > Muraenolepis orangiensis. The sequence continues at coordinate 11,571,788 of CM051004.1, read as the reverse complement.
AATATTATCCCCTTAAGTTGGTCGTTTCCCATCACACCCAATTACTCTAATAAAAAAGGCCCCAGTGTGGAAACAAGCACATACTCCAGATCTATAGATTTAATTGCTTATCTAAATGAGATGCTTTCATCACTTGGTATTTCAAAAGAATGGAGACGCTGTTATCAGCTCACTGTGAAATGAATCCGGAGTAGATGTGCCCACCCCAATTGATTTGATCTCGGCTACTTGCCGGAATAGAACAAACAAGCCAGCCCGAATCAACCCAACAACGCCTTGATGATAAAAAAGAAAGAAAGAATAGAAAATAAAATAGGATTCAAAATTGGAGGTGACAGATAAAGACAGCCCCCCCTGTGAACAGTTAAGAAAAGTAAGGAAAACAAAGACATCAACGGAACATTCCGCAGCTCGACTCCTCAGCAGGCAGGGGGAATGCTCGGCTTTCCTCCAACCCTCTTCGGTCTCTCCTGCAATGGTATTAGTGTGTCCTCAGTGACTTGTTGGCCCAGCGCTGGCCCCCAGCAGCACGGCTGTCCAGCAGCAGCAGCAGCAGCAGCAGCAGCAGGAAAAAGGAAGCCCCCTGAAACAATAGGCCTGGCGGGAGGGCAGAGGAGACCGGGGATGATAACCGAGACATCTCTGGGCGCCCTGTCAGATTGCACCGGCGTGGGATGGCTACGGCTGGTTAGGGCCGTGACCGGCAGATGCCTTTAGGAGGCGTGGAGGCTGTGTGTTTGTGTGTGTGTCTGTGGGTGGGTGGGTATGGTCAGGGTACGTTGAATCCCCTGAGGAATTGTCATTTCTGGGTCACTGAGCAGAGTGCCGTGATGAGGGCGTTAGTAGTGAGTCCTGGCTGGCTGGGAGATTCATCAAGATTCTGTTGTTGTGTTCTTGTGTTCCTCAGTCTGTATGTGCGGTGTATGAATGCATGTGTGTGTGTGTGTGCGTGGGTGTGTGTGTGTGTGTGTGTGTGTGTGTGTGTGCGTGTGTGTGTGTGTTTCTGCAAAGGTGCAAAGCAAGCTTCTAGCGACTTTCTGTGCAGGCCTGATGTTAGACAGCTATGCTGCACTCCCCCGGGGCCCTTGTTAGACGTCACAAACAACATGTGTGACTGATCTTACCCGGCCCTCACATGTGTGTGCAGGAACACACACATGCACACATGCACACATGCACACATGCACACATGCACACATGCACACATGCACACATGCACACACACACACATGGACCGGGGTCAGCCGCACCAGGGAACAGCCAAACGGCTTAGTTTCCACCATACAATGATACAGATGGAGGGATATGTAGGTACATACACACGCACACCCCCCACCCCACACACACACACAGACCACACACACAGACCAAACCCACCCTCTTTCCCACCCCCGCACCCACACCCACACACACACACACACACACACACAACACACCACACACACACCACCACACACACACACCACACACACCACCACATACAGAAACATCATTAGAATGTCGAAAATATTAAAAAGAGCTACAAAATAGTCTCCTGTAGGAATAGGAAGTCCTGTTCCTTTCCCTTCCTCTTTTTGAACGCCCTCCCCCCTCCCCTCCCTCCCTCTCACCTTTATCGCCCTGGTTCCTCCATTAAATCTACAACAAACGAGGAGAGGAAGCTGTGATTTCTGTGGCTGTATAAAACAGTGCCGGGGGTCAAGTGGCCATCCCAAAGGCATTTATAACGGCCAAACTGCAATGAAGACAAACGCTTAGCCCCTAATTGTTTGCCTGAAAACACTCAAAGGGTGATAAAGTATGTCTTTCCCAAAGTACCCATCCCTGAATTGAGAAAGACTGGAATATATATATATATGTACTGTATATATATATATATATAAAAATATATATAAATAAATATATATATATTTAAATAAATATATATATATATATATATATATACACATTATCATATCATGAGTGGAAGCTTATCACAATTGTCATCATCCTTTTAGCTGGAACATTACCTATTTTTCCATATCATTTGGATTTCATGCTTTCCATTTTTTTCTGTTTCAAGGCCGGTAATTACTGGCTGGCTTGTCAAAGAAGAGTGACGAGAGAGAGAGAGAGAGAGAGAGAGAGAGAGAGAGAGAGAGAGAGAGGAGAGAGAGAGAGAGAGAGAGAGAGAGAGAGAGAGAGAGAGAGAGAGAGAGAGAGAGAGAGAGAGAGAGAGAGAGAGAAATAGAGAGAAAGAGTGAGAGTGAGAGAGGGGAGAAAGAGACAGTGGGAGAGAGAGAGAGAGGTACAGAGAGATATAGAGGAGAGAGAGGGAGAAAAAGAATGATAAAGAGTTGAGAGAGAGAAAGAGCAAGTGGAAGAGAGAGACAGAGAAGGAGACAGAGAGAGAGAGAGAGAGAGGAGAGAGAGAGAGACAGGGAGAGAGAGAGAGAGACGAGAGAGAGGAGAGAGAGAGAAGAGAGAAAGAGTGAGAGAGAGAGAGAAGAGAGAGAGAGAGGGAGGGGGGAGGGGAGCTATGACATCATAATTCCAGTTCTCTTCATGCTTCTTCCCCATATATATTTCGACTAAACGCAGACTCAGAATAGGAGACGCTGCAGCAAGAACGTCCAACTGACAGACGCCCACAAAGCTCTGGAGAAGAAAAGACTTTAGCATCGGGGGATCTCTCGCTAGCTTACATGCGCAAAAAAACACAGCGCTCTCCAGTTTTCACCACAGCTAACAACCGACACGGACGTGATTTAACTCACATATAACTCTCTTTTGCTCCCTCTCTCTCTCTCTCTCTCTCCCCCTCTCTCTCTCTCTCTCTCTCTCTCTCTCTCTCTCTCTCTCTCTCTCTCTCTCTCTCTCTCTCTCTCTCTCTCTCTCTCTCTCTCTCCCTCTCTCTCTGTCTCTCCACTGCCTCACACAACGTTCCTCATGGTTCCTCCAAGCCACATAAACATCGGTCAAACCAGATGTCTGCTGCAGTGCCGATTCATCTCCCACGCGGCCCTAAATCCCCCCCCCCCCCCCCCTCCAATTCCTCATCCTTTAGTTTCTTTTCGGTCCCCCCCCCCCCCTCTCTCCCAACACCTCCCCCCCCCCCTCTATCTCTCCCCTCCCCCCCCCCTCTCCCAACACCTCCCCCCCCCCCCCCACCCCCCCCTCGAGCATGTCAATCACGGCAACTTTCTAAGTAGACTCTTAGCTGTGTGTCCGTCCTTCCTTCCGTGCTGCGTGGTACTACTACCCCGGTTTATACCCCCCCCCCCCCTCACTATTCTCGCTGTGTGCATTACAATGAAGTGAATGATTCCACAGTGGCGCTGGCCACGGCTGTCTGTCTGTCTGTCTGACAGCAGAGGCTGGCTCTCAAGGCCCCCAGCGAGTCGCATGTATGTGAACGGGGCAGAAATTCAATGTTTTTCTTGGATGGAAATCCATCTGTCACAGATATTTTTTCTTTTTTTTTGTCTTTCTCCCTTTTTTTCATTATTATTATGTTTTGTTTTTTTTTCCTTTTTTTTTTTACTGTTCAAAGTCCGTCTTTTTTCTAAACTGACATGTCGTGTCTTGACAGTTGGTCAGCGAAGACAAATCATCTGGAGCCTTATTAAAAACGGGTTAGAAAGCATCAGCTGTGGGTTTTTTTTTTGCTCTCTAGCACATGCTCCAAAGGCCGAGCAGAGGGACGG
>CM051004.1:11548102-11563102 GCA_027704905.1 Muraenolepis orangiensis | reverse complement strand
TTAAATGTATTCATGGAAAAAATAAAAAATGCCAGGTCCTTTGGTATACATTGTGTGGCATTTTTATTTTTGTACTCCACAAGTACCGCAGCTATGAGATGTGTGACAACAGCATATTGTTTGCTCAAAAGCAATGGTTGAAGAAGCTGTTGACAAAACGCTTGTAGATGTGGATTTCGTGTGGCGTTTCACGTGCTCAATTGTGTGCTTGTCTGTACCGTCGCAATGTCTGAACTTGGCATTTGATTTGGAAGTTTGATGTCAGCGCAGACGTCCCCTGGCACTGACATGATTTAGTCTGCGTCAACAGACGTGGGAGGGTGGACCATTTGGCCGGCGAGCGCCTGCTGCTGTCAACGGTGAACTACAGAAGTAACCTTTGATAATTATGTGTTTTTGACGCAGCGACTCGACGTCGTTCAGGTGAAGGTAAACCTTGCAAATTCTGACTCCTGGATGTCCGGTTCACAGGTCATGAACTGTGAACCGGACATCCGGGTCAACATCGAAAATAAAGAAATGTGTTTAAAACTAAACATAAACCCCTCTGTTTTCTATCTCATATCTGCTATTAAAAAAATCTGACGCAAATAAAGTATAAAACATACACAAATACACAAACATAACAAATCTGTTTGTATGTAAACTATGCACAAGTGTTGTCCTCGTGCCAGGTGTGTCAGTGTGTGAGATGAAAAACGGGACATTTTTCCTAAAGGTTTGTGCGTCACGAGAGAGACGCTTCGGTACATTTGGCCCTCGACCGGTGGCCAGGCTAGGCCTGGGATTCCCTGATTATTTCTTTGCGGCCTGCGATCGCCGCAAAGAACACTCAGCTGCAACGTCTGACAGACATTTTATTGTACGTTCCCCCCCCCCCACCTTCCCCCCTGTTGCTTCCCTTTGCCATAGGAATGCTTAATGTAAACAATGAAGACTCTTCACACTCCCACCACCACCACCATCACCACCACCACCACCACCATCACCACCACCATCCCCAGCACTCCCACCACTACCATCACCACCACCCCCAGCGCTCCCACCACCACCACCACCCCCAGCGCTCCCACCACCACCACCACCACCACAAGCTCCCACCACCACCACCATCACCACCACCCCCAGCACTCCCACCACCACCACCACCATCACCACCACCCCCCCCCCCCCAGCATTCCCACCATCACCACCACCTCCCCCCCTCCCCCTGGTCTCCCCCTCTCTGCAGGGGATGGCGGAGGTGAAGGGTGAGGGGAGGGGCGTCTGGTTATGTGCTGCCTTGTCAGCCTGATCCAGGCCGACAGTGTCTCCTGTTTCTCCCATGGACCTCGGAGGGGAATGGGCGGCGGTGAGGAATGCAGTGGCTGAACAGCGTGACATCTCTTAAAACAAACACCGGCCCCCGCCACACTCATTTCACTGAGAGGGGGGGTTTTCTTTTTTTTTCCAAAAGTTGAAATTCCTCCCAGTTTGACCTTGTGCGGTATTTCTTGGCCGGCTGGATGCTGATTTTCATTTTGGGTGATAGACATTCGGATGGCTGCCTTGCCGAGGATTCCTCCCCAACATTTGTTTGATTTTATTCGTTGACCTCCATTTTTCGTGTTTTTTTTCATCGCATCTGACAGCCTTCTTACTGGTTCCTTTGGTCATTTGTTAACGACAATGTGTTTCTTTATATCGACTTCATTCTGTTTGCGAACGTTGGTTAGGACGTCGAAAATATTCACCGTGATTTGACAAACGCGTAGTGAAAGAGATGTAATGAGTGTCTCGAGTTAGGCAAACAAAAAAAAAGCTATTCCGCTCCCCCCCCCCCATCTCGACCCGGCCGATCTATCACATTATGTGTTATGAAGATGACGTTCAATATTGCTTATCCCAGTTGTCCGTGAAAGCACCCCCCCCCTCCACCCCCCCCCCCCCCCCCCTCGTGCTGTCCCCTCCACAGCTGCTTCCTGTTATGGCCGATACCAAGAGCAGGATCCAGGGGCCCGCAGAATCGGGGCCAGACGTTGGCCCTATTAATCACGACTGCGTAGGGGCCCTTTGAATCCATTACCCTAAAATGGTGGCATGTCTGTGGCCCCTGGAGCACTGTACACGTTACATTACCACTTTGAGTTAGGGGGGGTTAGAGTTTCGTACTCATCCATCCAAGTTAGGGAAAGATTAAAACAGTTCATCATTTGAAGTAAGATCTGAAAGTAAGGTATCCAACGAAGGGAGGGAGACCTGAGAGAGGGGGTCGACTGATAATGTAAATACATTGTGTGTGTATTTATTAATCTTCCCTTTCCTCTGTTATGAATCGGGGATATCTTTTTTTTTAATCATTTCATCATTAAGATTGTGTTTCTTCTCTTTGGTTTTGAGATTGTTCTCATGAAAAAATGTGTTTTCCTCTTCCTATTTAAAATGGAAGTCGTCCATGTTTTCACTAACACCAATGTCTTCCTCTTACAAACACATCCCCAGGTCTCCCCCAGCATTGGCTGTGGAGGAAAAAAAACAAAACAAATTGGCCAAAATCGGAAATCTCCTTTGATTTCTTGATTAGGAACTGTTATGATAGTGGATATCCGTGGAGGCCCTCGATTGATTGACTCTGAAGCTCGAGTGTGAAGCCCAGCGGTCCCAGGGTCCTTCTGGTGATGTCACCAGGATGAACCCAGGTGCAGGGGGCCAGTGGGTGTACCAGAGCCCCCCACCCCCCCCCCCCCCACATCCCAACCCCTCCCACTGTAACTCGCCGCACACTTTACAGCTAATAAACATGGGCTCAACATGTCTGCCGACTCCCAACGACCCATGTGTGTGTGTGTGTGTGCTTGCGTGTGTGTGTGTGTGTGTGCGTTCATGTGCGCGCGTACATGTGTGAGTGTGTTGTGTGCGTGTGCGTGTGTGTGTGTGTGTGCTTGTGCGCGTGTGTGTGTGTTTTTCCTTCGCAAGCATTAAGGGGAAATGCTCTGTGCGATCACATGTTTCGGATTCAAGCGGCTCCTATTTCAGCCGCTCAATTGAGCCCGTGCCTTTCGTCTGGGATTTCTGGTTTTCTCTATTTTAGAAAATAACCGGCCTTCGAAAACCGGCTCTTCAAACTCTTTAAGTGAAGCAAGGACGGCCCCCGGGGCCATCTCCACCTCCACCGTGCATGTGTTGGTCGGGGGCCCTTTGATGATTCTCCACAGTAACCCCCGGTGTTCATACAGGAACCCAGAAAATAAAAACACCACCTACTAATGTGATATCCTGTTTTTCTGGCCGAGAGCTCCGCTCCGTCATTGCTCCGATCCTGGTGAGAATGTGTTACCTTTCCAGAAGGTGATTACGGGAATTGGCTTTACAACTTTGTCCTATTATGTGTGTATTATACATTTATACACACATATATACTGTACATATGTACTGGTACAGGTAAATGGACTGCATTTCTATAGTGTTTTCAAGGCTATTCAAGATAAGCCCTTTCATGCACACATTCACGCACCGAGGGCGACATCCAGCAAGTCGTTATGTTTAAGGTTATCTAACGGGCAACCTTCCAAGCCGCTCCACCTCCTGAGCTACTAGCGCACCAATATATCGGTATATATATATATATATATATATATATATTAGATTACATTAGATTCAGCACAAGAACAGTACAGCGATAATAATTTGGCATCTAACCAGAGTGCAAATCTTGCAGTAAAGTGCATGCTAATATGTAATTGCCAGTGATTAAGTGAGATGTTGAGACAGTCATATATACTGTTTATATTGTTTATATATGAGAATGAGTGTTTTGTGTATTTACTTACTTAGTATGTACATCGTATGTGACATATATTCAACATTATGCGCAGTGGAAAGTCACATGTTCCAGTATCTACAGTATCGTCTTTGTGAACTTTGAACTGAAAAAACAAAACGTGTCAGGACACATCTAATGGAATGAGATGTGAATCAATGTTCCCAAGTAACCCAAACCCCTCACTTGGGTTCTCCGTCATTGTCATAGGAGAGGTTCAACGGCGCCACATTAGTTGCCCTCACATAGTTAGCAACACTATTCTGAATCGGAGCACACTTGGAGGTAAAAGTCAGCGAGGGGCCAACACACCCCCCCCCCCCCCCCCCCCTCTATAACGGCATACATACCACCACTCATCCTGCTGTGGTTCCTGAGAGCCAAACCAACCTCTCGCTTCCAGTCTTCCCGGACTGGATAAACGTCTCAAAAGCTATAGTAGTCTAAAGTGGTTGCCCCCTATATCGGATTCAGGGGAATAAATCATTGATTTAGATGTAGTATGTCAGCGGCGACTGGCCTGTGCTCGAGGGGGGGGGGGGGGGGGGGGTGACAGAAGGGGAGCCATTGCTTCTTCTTTTTTCGGACTAGTAATGGCTCCCTGCTATAGCCCCTATTTTATTGTTTCATATTACACTGCTACTTGTGTCCCCCCCCCCGCTTCCCCGCTTTTTTTTTATTGCCCCTCGGTACTCCTTGCCACACAAGTTCAAAAGGTTTATCCCCTGTTTTACTGACTTTAGATTCATCTTCCCCTTAATAACTTACGCCCGAGTGACAGGAGGTAGAAGACGGAGAGCAAAAAAACCGATGAGGGCAGGTTTGTGGGGGGTGGGGGGGGGGGGGTTGCTCCTTATTTTCAGTTAAACTAGCCTAATGCCTCTCACGCAGCCAGATCTGGTTTCTTCATGGCTGGTTTCAATTCACTGGCCAGTAATCACCGTTCCGAAGGAGTCGTCCATTTTATGTCCCCTTTTCCTTCTTGTCTTCGGCTAGCTAGCTAGCTAGCAGCAGCCGCCGCCGCCGCAGCAGCAGGTAATCACATGGAAATGAGTCCAGAAGATCACTGCCGGGGAACTCTCTGATTGTTGGCGGGGGAGAAACCTGCTGACAGAGAGGGAACAGAGCAGGCCTCTCTCGCCGTACAACGCATGACCACTTTATTCGGGTTTGTTAACAGAGTGGTTAGTTTTTTGGGGGGGGGGGGGGGAAACGGGGCTGGGATTCCTTCCGCAATATCATGGGGATTCTGCAGAGCGCTTTAATAGACCAGGGGTCAGCGGATGATCGTAAAAGGGGATGGGTTTTGTACCCGCTGATTCCTCATTGACAGTCATAATCAATGCCTAGGGACAGAGGTAATCACTCCCATATGAGGAGGGTTTTGTGTGTTGCAGTGAAGTGCGGAGAGGGGTTTACAGAGGATAGTCTCTGGGAAGCACTGGGCTAATGGAAACATGTGTGTGTGTGTGTGGTGTGTGTGTGTGTGTGTGTGTGTGTGTGTGTGTGTGTGTGGGTGGGTGTTTGCCCTAAGATGGTCAGGTGCTGGGCGTCGCCGTGCTTCCTGGAGATGTTTTACATGGAAAGGAGCCCTGCTTTTGGGCTGTCTCATGTTTGTGGTAGCGCATGGATTTGCTCCTGGTTCCCCATGTGTTATTACAAATTGAGGACAAATGAGCGGCTCAGTCTTTGGTTTTTCTAAGGTTTTCTCTTCTTTTTTATTTTTGTCGGGGAAGGGAGATTTTACTGACAGTGATGATATGGTTGTATGCTCAGCTCCGGGTGCATTTGCACAGGGCGGGCCTGGAAATGCAATGAAAGTGAACGTTAGGGTAAGGATTAGTGGGGGGGGGGGGAGGGGATTGATGGCCTTCTGATCACTGATTATTATAGAATTTACTAGATCATTGGAATTGACTTGGATAGATAATTGAGTCATTCATGTACAGTATGTGTTGGCAGTGTTTGCTGTGCCAGGCAAGTCTCAACCGCCACACCTGACCCACTTTTTAACTCGAACAGGGGTCGCGATGAACCACATATTTCTCGACTGTTGCCAGGTCACAGTGCAGTGCCATTCCATTTAACCTTTTGTCCCTCCATAGCTTCAAGCCTGAGTAACCCCCAAGCCACCAAGTAGTGTTTTAACGCTTTATTGTAGGGCTGAATGTATACTGTTTAGCTACAATAAACAAACCTGGATCCCAGACTGAAACACAAAATGGTGAATGAAAAAAATCGGAATTAGTTTTTAACACACAGTAGAACTATTAAACGACATTCCCGGTTCCACAACGCACGCCCATGTGTGTTTCCTGTGAGCGATCCTCTACGGAAAGCTTGCCGGAGATCAGGTCAAATTCTTTAGCGCTGTAACAACAGAGCGTCTGCAGGGCAGCCACTAAAACACGGCCGTCGCGATGGGCCAAGCAGACAGGAAAAGACCGCGACAGGAATATGCAACATCCGATCTGCATGTTTTCTGTTGACGTTCCTCCAAGACCTTTCATGCGCTTCTCTTTGTAGTCGGATCAGGATTCGTCGGCGTGCAAAAAAATGAATCGTTATCTTTTTCCTCTTCCTGGCTGACAGACAGGGGAACACATGGAGAAACAGTTCAAACACAAGTTGTTATGAAAACTTGGTTGATGATATTCAGTCGAATCAGTTGAATCCAGCCATGGAAAACGGGTCCATAGCACAATGTTCCAAAAACAATTCTCAAGAAATTGTACAATATAATAGTTATTATGTATATATAATATATATAATTATTATCATTATTCATTCAACAATAATATGGTATTGCACAATTAGGAAAGTTCGCAAAAAATTATATTTGAAGGAACAAACGACGAGTGCTTTCATCCGACCTTCTGTTCTCTATTTAAAAGCCTAAGGTAGATTTCCTCAAAATGGGTCAAAGGTTAGACATTTAACTGTTCTTAAAGTGCTCCACCTTGATAAAAAAAACGAAGTCTCTGACCATAAAGTGTCGTCCTTGGAACTACAGGAATTGCTTTTACGGTAATAACAGAATTTTGCCCCCACTAACCAACGCCTGACAGAGTGTGCAGGACCCAAATGGTGACAGCAGAGTTACTTACCAGGCTAACAGTAGAGCATCCAAACGAGAGCCATATAATAAGGCAAGGCTTGGTGTCGTCCCTGTGCACTGGGGTATGTATTTCAAAATCAGTGTTAGCAACTCTCAGACAGAAAACAGTTAAAAAACGCAGAGCGCCAGAATACACTATGAGGTCCATTAGCGGCACAGCCCGGGGTATCTGGTGTCCGACGCATTTCAGGAGATGTGAACGTGGTTATTTATGCAAGTTCTCTCACATAAGACAGTACCAAAGCAAACATTTCAAAAGGCCATCTCCCTGGTGGACTCATGTCTTTCTGAATTTCTCGAGGAAAGTATGCAGCCTTCATGAGGAGAGGGGGTCATGGCATACAGTACGAGTATAAGCTCAAGTATACTGAACTTGAAACAGACTCAGTGAACCGCGGCACTCTTTGATGACTACTGCGGACATTCAAGGAGTTCCAAAGTAGTAGACTGCTAAGTTAGTTTGTGGTAGTGGGAGAAGTAAAGCCGCGAAGGTCACCACCTTCGCATATGGTGAAGATTTTATATATATTGAGTATGAATTATTTTTATCATAATAGGATAGTTCAATTTTTACTGATGATTTGCCATTTGATTTTATTAGCTTTTATTTAATTTCATGCAGGTCTCATAGAAAGATCATTTTGAACCATTTCCTCTCATTTGTTTTCCATTTATCGTCCATTCTGAGATCGTATCTATACATACGTGGCCCTGATGGCAGGGGGGGCCCCCCAGCTAAAGGCGGTATTTGCGGTAAAAAAAAAGGGCCTTAACTTATATCCACCATCCACTTCCATTCCTCATCCCTCCGAGACATTCACAAGGGGGGACTATTGAGGTCGTTACCACCGTAAAAAAAAGGATCTGTTATTACATTTATCCTTGAACCCCGCCGCCCGCCTTCTGCCGCCTCAGGCTGCCTGTCTACCCCGAGCTGCTAGCCAGGGTGTCTAAAGGAGACTGATCCAGCCCTGTCTCTGGGTAGGCTCACTGCTGATGGAGACCAGGGTCCTTGCGGTAACACGGCCAGAGTTAGCACCTTAGTCGTCGGTGAACGAGGTCTGTGTGTGTGTCTGAGACATTGTGCCCCAGAGACAGGACATTAACCTTGGGAGAACCAAATATGTGCGCCGGGAACCTCCATTGCCTTAAGGCCACCATGTTTTTGTTCACCCCCCTTCTTCTCCTCCTCCTCTCTGTGTTATGGAAGGAAAGTGTGTAACGTTAGACCTGTAGATAGAAAACGATATGGAATGGAATAGGACGTGCATGTAGTACGCAATTCTAATGATTGATTAGAATAAAAGAAAAACAAGCGAACAAGCAAACTCAAGTTCGGAAACTTCGGTCGGATGTGTTTGTGTTCTCGTTCCACAGCCGGGAGTAAAAGCATCACCTTCGGTAACACAAAAACATTTAAAATCTACAGGGACAAGAGGGGGAATTTAAAAAAAACAACCTGCATTATTTTTCATGTAAATCAATTGACAACTCTGTGCAGCACACGGGATAATATTTGGAAATAAAAACGTAGTCAGCAGACAACTAACGGCCGGCCGTCATCCGCCCGCTTGGTGTACGGGCGCTCAAGGAGTCATTTATCAAGTGCTGCCATCTCACCTCAAAGGCCTCAGGGTGCTGGGAACACACATACAGAAAGCTTAGCTTAGCGCAGATATACACACACACACACACACACACACAGTGAGGGTGCGGTGAAGATAGACGTATACAGTAGGCCGCTCACATGCCAGACGGTCCCCCGGATTAGAGCTGTTCACACTCTCTGTGCTGTGGTTTCCCCCCACTGTGTGTGTGTGTGTGTGTGTGTGTGTGTGTGTGTGTGTGTGTGTGGTGTGTGTGTGTGTGTGTGTGTGTGTGTGTGTGTGTGTGTGTGTGTGTGGTTGTACAGTGTGTGTGTGTGTGTGTGGTTGTGTGTGTGTGTGTGTGTGGTTGTGTGTGTGTTTTGCACTCCATTGTAAAAGGCATTGGTCAAAGTGCTATTTCTCTCTCTCTTAGAAGCTTTGTTTTGTTGAAAGCTATTTTGAAAAATAAACAAAGTTCAAATGAAACACGTCGTTGATTCAACGGGGCTCCATGGTGAGTTTGTTAATCCGATCCATTTAATGAATACATTATTGCAATTGTGAGGCAAAGAGACTTTCAAGGTCTCTCTTAAGTAATTGCTGCAGTCAATTCAATTATGTCTGCTCTTTTAAAATGCACGCTTATATTTGGTGCTTTTGCAATATACTTTATACTGTTATACTTTACATTTTCTTTTATAATGTCAAGTATGGTAACATAAAGTATATTAAAAAATGCGTCAGCCAAATATAAACAGGCTTTTAAAAGAGCTAATTGAATTGACTTTAGCAATTACTTTCTTTTTATAACATACTGCGTAGGGAGTTCATCAATAATCTTTTTAAAATATTCTTCACGCATGTGTTGACTCTGACTTCATTGCAGTATCCCGTTTCCCGTGTCCTCATTCAGCCCACCTGGACACAGATACCGTTCATTGTAATGGAACTTATGCAGTTTAATGCTATTTGATTATGAATGCACGCTGACTTCCCCCCCCCCACCCCCCTGTGTGGAAGGAGTAAGCTGGGGGCTGATGAGACATGCATATTTAACAACAGGCGCTTGCTCCCTCATGTTGATTTTCTATTTGCTTTTGATTCATATCCGCCTGTGTATATAATTATAACGGTGAACGTTCACCATAGCGCATGCCAAACATTGGTTCCACGGTGTGAGGTGCAGGCTCTAGTGGAAAGAGAGTGTGTGTGTGTATGTGCTAGTTCCAGTGTTGTTTGTTGTGTGTGTGTGTGTGTGTGTGTGTGCGTGCGTGTGCGTGTGTGTCTGTCTGTCTGCGAACGGCACGATAATAGAAACTGCCTTAGAAGGTTAAACGGGAGAGCTTCTCCTCTCACGTCTTCCTTGGGCTTGACTCATGCACACCCGCCCGACTTGATTGAGCCTGGCTTTCCTCTTCATTTCCCAGAATGCAACGGCTTCCAAATCAAGCGCGGCGGACCGCTTCTTCTCCCGTTCTCTACTGCAGAAGAAGGTGCTCATTAATTAGACGTGTGTTTGTTTAGCTGGAAACCCTCACCGCTTCTCGGGAGTCGAAGAAGAAGAGGGAAAAACACACAGTGAGAGCGCTGTGATAGATAACTCTTCCCCTCGACCGCCAAGCCTGTTCTCAGCCATTACCTTTTACATACAAAAGTAAAAATGTAACATATACGCCACTTTAAACTCGTAGAATGGCACAATTAGAGGATTGTGGTCATATATTTCAATGAGACATTTTATCATCAGATTTTTGGGCGTGTGTGCGTCGCTAACCGACACACACACACACGGCTGCTGTTTATAACACAGAGCGCCGCTGTAGACAGGTACGGTGAAATCGTGTCGTTGGTCCTCTGGCTTGATTCATGTTTTACTACTGACAGTTGTGGCATGGATGAATGGTTTCTGTGATATTGATACACCCACATTTTAATTTATATTAGGAAGGATTTTGCTTGTCCAATCATAAAGATACACACTTGCCAGTTTCAATTATCGTTACTTTGGAAGAAAAAAAAGAATCCTGAATATGTTTTATTGGTTTTGTGGATAAGACAAAGTTGAACTTAAAACACATTTTCGTTACACTTTGTGAAGCACATCACATTCGCTCAATCAGAAAGAAACCACATTCAATCACTCAGAGAGAATTGCACTGAATGAATGTGGACAAATGGAATTGTGGATATTTCTGCCAGCCTGGCAGTTTTCAACAGGGAGCCAGAATGTGCTTTGGGGATTGATTGTGAACTTTATAGTTTTCCCAACTTTGAATGCCACGTTCCATCATTTTAATCAGAGCCAGATCCAGCTCATCAACTCCTGCAGCTCCAAGTGTTCCATTGACGTGGTGAAGAATCCATCCTGGTCCACATCCATCGGTCCGTCACGGAAAGCATCTTCCCGGGAAGCTTCTCATCCGGTCCACTATGTCTCCCGCCACTGGTCCCCTCTGCTCTAAATCAGATTTTCTATGCAAGTAAGCGTCTGAGAAGACAATCGAGCTGTCATGGCCTGCATGAAAGATCTGTGTGGAGCCAGCAGAGACAGAGACAGAGAGAGAGACAGAGAGACAGAGAGACAGACAGAGAGAGAGAGACAGAGAGAGACGAGAGAGAGAGAGAGAGAGAGAGACAGAGAGAGAGAGAGAGAGAGAGAGAGAGAGAGAGAGAGTTGCTCTTGAATCCACTTATTTGCTTCACTACTACCATGTGCATCCTTATCTCTGTATGATGAATGGATCAGTGCAATGTTGCATCACGGCAGTCCTTTTAAACACTTAGGAGATACTCTATACATCCCAAAGTTACGATGAACACTAAACATAGATTTAACATACATTTATCGCGCCCAAAGTTACGATAAACACTAAACATAAATTGATCACGTGTGATACATAACCTCTCTCTCACTGACTCATCAGATCTGTCTGTCTCTCTTCCTCTGATTGATTGAGCAGGGTATACTGCCCCTCTCCTCCTCTCGTTGTGTCTCCCTCTCTCTCTCTGCCTCTGAGTTAGGAAGCAAGGGACTAGGAGAGGATGGGAAGTGGCAGCTAAAGACACCTCATTATAGCAGCTCTCCAGCGCTAGCTAGCATCCTGGAGATTGTGACAGATGTTGCTGCTCTGTGCTGTAACACCTCCACCCTTTCATCAGCACCCCCACTCTCTCTCTCTCTCTCTCTCTCTCTCTCTCTCTCTCTCTCTCTCTCTCTCTCTCTCTCTCTCTCTCTCTCTCTCTCTCTCTCTCTCTCTCTCTCTCTCTCTCTCTCTCTCTTTGTCTCTCTCCTTCTCCCTTGCCCGGTGTGATATCCAAACGATGTAATCACCCACTTTTATCAACCTGCTCCATGCCACTGCTCCCCCTGTTTATTCTACTGTATCATAAACAACTGGGTACTAATGGTGCCAGAGAAACCAACAGGGATACTGAACCCATTTCTACTCAGTGTAAAAGTACATTACATTACACTCATTTAGCAGACGCTTTTTTCCAAAGCGTCATACATTACTGCATTCAACAAAGGTAGGTGAGAGAACAACTAGTCACCAGAAGTCAAAAGTGCATTTCAACACAATTGTGTGGCAATCGTCTCACTCTTGATACGCAACAGCAAGTTTAAAATTGCCATAATAAATTGTGCTCTCTCTCTCTCTCTCTCTCTCTCTCTCTCTCTCTCTCTCTCTCTCTTGTCTCTCACTCTCTCTTGTCTCTCACTCTCTCTCTCTCTCTTGTCTCTCACTCTCTCTCTCTCTTGTCTCTCACTCTCTCTCTCTCTCTTGTCTCTCACTCTCTCCTCTCTTGTCTCTCACTCTCTCTCTCTTGTCTCTCACTCTCTCTCTCTCTCTCTCTCTCTCTCTCTCACTCTCTCTCTCTCTTGTCTCTCACTCTCTCTCACTCTTGTCTCTCTCTCTCTCTCTCTTGTCTCTCACTCTCTCTCTCTCTCTCTCTCTCACTCTCTCTCTCTCTTGTCTCTCACTCTCTCTCTCTCTCTTGTCTCTCACTCTCTCTCTCTCTTGTCTCTCACTCTCTCTCTCTCTTGTCTCTCACTCTCTCTCTCTCTCTTGTCTCTCACTCTCTCTCTCTCTTGTCTCTCACTCTCTCTCTCTCTTGTCTCTCACTCTCTCTCTCTCTTGTCTCTCACTCTCTCTCTCTCTTGTCTCTCGCTCTCTCTCTCTCTCTGTCTCTCTCCTTCCTTTTTTTTCTTGCATTCTTTCTCTCTATACCTCCCATATCTCAGATTAGTCCATACTAGACCACGATCGTCGTCATTCATTTTTTAATTGAGACAGCCGTCCATGATGGGGCGGCTACGGGTCCAAGCAGCATCTCGGTCCAAAGAGCTTTGATTCCAGACGCAGCATTTGTTCCGTGCATCATCCCGGCTCCTTCTCTATGCATCCCCCCCACCCCACAAACACCACAGGCCTCGACAGCAGTGACACGTTGGCTTGTACGCTCAGCTGGAGGACCCGGCTCTCTCGCGGAGCCGAGGAGAGCAGACAGAGTGAATGCAGCCGTGTGTGAAAAGTGTCGTGAAAGTAGAACCAGACCACCACCACGTGGAAATATGGATGATGTTGAACGTATCAACAGTGGGTATTGACATGAGACGCGATGCGTTGCCTTTTGCGATAAGACACTCTGCTTGGATTGGTTCAAGTGGGCCGTGTGCCCCCTGCAGTGCAGGGGACTATCTCGAAGACTTATCTCGACCACAACACACTCTCGCTCTTCACATTCTGTTCATTCTTGCGACCTGAAAGCGGCCTCCGCCACACATTTCCCTCGCTGACCCAATCTTACATCGGAGCGATGAATGAGCGGCCGGCTGAACCACCAGGAAGCACCTGGTATCCATTTAGCATTTTTGGTGTTATTGTGTTTGTGCAGCGAGCGGGAGATATGCTCCGAGGAGGCGTCCACGGTCAGCTGACAACCTGGCCCAGTGTGAAGGAAAACATCATGGAAAGCTCGAGAAGTGATACAAGATGGCGCCGGGAAGTCACATGCCTGTGTTGCAATTCACCGCGAGGCTTGGTCACGCCTTACATGGAGAGAGATCGAGCTATCGGGTGAAGAGGATATGTTATAGTCCCACACACACATACACACACATGAACACACACAGACACACCTGCGTGCACAACCTGACACACACACACACACACACACACCACACACACACACACACACACACACACACACGTGCACAGCCTTAGACACACGTGCACACACACACACACACACACACACACACACACACACACACACACACACACACGTGCACAGCCTTAGACACACACGTGCGCACACACTCACACACACACACACGCACACACACACGTGCAGATGCATACACACACACACACACACACACACACACACACACACACACACACACACACACACGTGTGCACAACCTTACACACACACACACACACACACACACACACACACACACACACCACACACACACACACACACACACACATGCAGGCATGCACAAGCACACACACATACAGACGCATGCATGTGCATACACAGCCACATATGCATAATTTGCACACCTACATGCATGAACAACCTTACAAACACAACCACTCATATTCAGTTTCCCCAAAATTCCTGACTCACATCCTTCCCATGGTAATATTATTTAGGCCGTATCCTTCTCTGTCTCGCTGGAAATGTATCTTGCCGTCTTGCGTATCCCAGGAATCTGCTTATCTGATGTTGACTTCCTGAGATCCCACTGGTAAACAGATCCGAAGTCGGCCCTTCTCGCCTAAAACAACCTGGGCCAGGTCTGACGGGTGAGCACGAGGGAGGAAGCGTAGAGAGCGAGAGGAGAGAAGGCGAGGGCAAGAGGAGGGAAAAGAGAGGGAGCTGAAAAAAAAGCCAAGATCACAGCTTTGGTTGCCGTATACCCTGAGCACGGTGGACAACAAACTGCATAGCCCAAACACTTGGCAAAAACACAAATGAAAAAGCCATACATAACAACATAACAGAAGTCTGTGATAGCTTCCACCAATGTACGGAAAGTCAGTTTAAGTTGTATTTTCTACAGTCTATATGCGTTATGCCCACACCGTAGCTCTGCTGGTTACACATATTTCTGTTGTGGTGCTGCCCGTGTGACATCGCTAATCCAGAGCGTGAATCTGTTGAAAATCCTATATCTCTCGAACGTAAAAAAAAAATACGTAAAACAAACAACCACATTCAAACTGCATAAGCTGCTGTTGAGATGTGTGATGTTTTTAATACACCACCACAGCAGCGCTAGGCTGATATACATCTCACTTTGAGTGTTGACATAGGGACGTTCCTGGCCGGCAGTCGTTATTGTAACAGTTGTCGAACACGTGGGGAACAACTACTATATAAATAATAAAGACTCTTCTTCTTCTTCTTCTTCTTCTTCTTCTTCTTCTTCTTCTTCTTCTTCTTCTTCTTCTTCTTCTTCTTCTTCTTCTTCTTCTTCTTCT
>CM051004.1:11470602-11543102 GCA_027704905.1 Muraenolepis orangiensis | reverse complement strand
ATCTTCCGCCGTATTCTGAAAACTCAGCTCTAACACTACCCGAATCCTTCCACCTAGCGTGTCCTCTTATCACTTTTTTACTAGCATACTAGCTTTAGTAGCCTACTAGCATCATACTAAGTCGATTGCTTGCTTATTAGTTAGATATTGTCCAACTTATTGTACTTTCACCTGAATTATTAGTACTTTTACCTGAGCACTGGTTCAGTTCTTGGAGACACACTTTTGATTTCTGGTGACGAGTTGTTCTCTCACCTTCCTTTGTTGAAACACACTATTGTAAGTCGCTGTGGATAAAAGCGTCTGCTAAATGACTGTAATGTAATGTTATGTTTGCTGTGTTAAACAAACGCAACAATCAGGAAGTTGAGGCCCGTTGAATGTCCTACCCATGTTTTTTTTATTATTATCAATAATCCCAATCGATTCACAGAAGTGCACGTTACCGGAGCCAGATTGTAGATTGCTTCTGTCGTCGGTTGCACAAGATTGTTTGGAACAGATCGCAAAAAAAACAAGCCAGGACTTAGTGGTTTTGTTGTTGTTGTGGTTTTATTTCCTCTTCTCTTCTCAGTTCCCAGACAGCTTTCATGCTGATTTGAAGCTGAACATGGGGGTATGGGAGCGGCACTTTTCACTTTCCTTATCAGTTACAGAAAACCCGTGATTCATCAGTTGTTCCTTGGAAATTCGACTTGTTTCCGTCCAGCTCAACTGGCACAGAACTGTGTTCCTACCGCCAGGGTTCACTCCCGCCTGGCGGCACCCATCCTTACCCGTCCTAGCAATATAGGGAAAAAAGTGTCAAGACCTAAATGGTCTATATATTTGTTTACTTGCTTATGATAAAGGTATTTGTTTAAGTGTAAAGCCCAATGCACCCGGAGCGCAAATTTGTGTGACCAAAAAAAATAGATACCTTATGTGTTTTTAAGACAGGACACACGGAGTGCGACTGTAGCAGGGCTGTAGTTTACTGGGGTTTGTATAGTTTGGACGCAAAAAAAATTCCCACAAAAATGAAAAGGGATTGGGATATCTAATTTGGTTTGCAGTGATTCTAAAACATGCTGACGGCTCTGAGAATTAAAACTCGCAACCTCAATGCATTCATTCAAATGCCTGGAACACCATAGTCATGGTGTTTGAATAGCTTTTTCCCCCTCTATAAAATATAACAAAAATCATAACAGTTTAGTATGCTCCAACAAGCTGTGCAAATACATCGTTGGGTTATCATTAATTGTGGGCCTATTCCAGCCAATCAGCAGGCTCTATTTAAAGCCTGTTTAAACTGTACAAGGGTCTTTTGAAATATGTACGCGCCTCACCTGTTTATCTTCGCTGTCCATAATCCTCTTCTGCACCCGGTATCAACTATAGGAGCCACTTCAGCCTTTATCTGTAATTAGCATAACTTATGGAACAGAGTTTACTTTGTGGTGTGTATGCGGTGGTGGTTCAGAGCCAGGCTGGAAGAGAGTGGATGCCTGGGATGAGAATTGATTTCTGTTGTGTTTATGTTGCATACGCTGGCCGCCATCCAAACCCAATGGAGCTACTGTGAAGGACATCATGAGGGTTGAGACGTGGGCTATTGTCCTTCTTCTTACTGGTCTTCTTGGACAGTTTTACTTGGTGCGGGTCAGCATTGGTATGCGCCCCCCCACACTAAGTCAGACATTTGAAGTCAGGTAGTCTAGTGGTTAGGGTGTTTAAAAGCCAGCCGAGAGGGTCTTGGTCGGAAACCTCGATGCCCGCAGTCTACCTGTAAGCGTCCTTAAGAAAGAAGCCTCCCAGCAAGATGACTCAGACCTAAAAAAAAATAAAAAATCCAAAATCCTATTCAAAAGTGCTTTGAATAGGTACTTGGCAAAAGGACTTGTAGTAAATAGTGTCCCCATATAAATGAAATTTTCATTGACGATTTGTATTCCTATATTGGTTCCCTATGTATTTCCAACGTGTAAACAGGTTCCTTTGTCTGTTATTGATACGTTGCATTGTACATTTTGAAAGCGACCCCTCTCTGAGTGTCCATGTGGGCCTACAGTGGAGTAAGGGGCCCTATACTGAACACACTCTGACACCCTAACAGAACCTCTTCCGCTGGCCCTGGCTCTGCTTAGAAGCCTGGGACCCCTATCACTTACAGATGTCTCCTGTGGGATGTTATGAAGTCCCAGAAGAGAGAGGGAGGCGACTTCACGAATAATAAAAGCAGGTTGGCACGAGAGACGCCTGCAAGGGGGAGAATAACATTAATTATATCTCCTAGACGTACCAGGAGTTTCCTGGACGATTCCATGAGGAGGAAAGTGCTTGGAAACTTTGCCCCACGATGTGTGCTTCTTGTGAGTTTACTCATTTTGTTTTTCAGCCTTTATTTTGTTGCAATCGTATGGATGGATGGAGACGACCATAGCAGGTCTAGATTCACATTTCTTTAGAGAGGGCCCTATCTATCTCTAGGCCAATCCTTTAATGCTCCACTCCAAGGTCCTCATTCGAAAGTACATTCTAGAAACCCTTTCTGCCTGAGATAACTACAAAATGATAAGATAAACTTCATTGATCCCGAAATGGGAAATAGAGTACAGTTGGGAGACAAAGGCACACACATACAAAACACGGGAATGTACGGCCCTATAAAAATAAAAAAAATAAAAAAAATATTCTGACTTAGGAACAGATCCAAACCCTTTCATGTGTTTCATCATTTATTTTGTGGAACCATGTGGAAAATATTGTTTTCATGCTGATTTGCCATTCGTTCAAAAAAGCATGCATCCATCCAGAAACCATCCCCTAGAAACAGCATCCAAATTGTCCCAGCGTGAGTGTGGTCCTTATCACCGTGGCCCCCGGTCTCTGCCAAAGCCGACCAATCAGGACTCAAAGACGGCAGCGGCGTCGGAGGCATCGGCGCACACTTGGCGTTCGCCATAAACAATGTGTAAGTAGGTAATTTCACCGGCTCTTTGTTCGGACTTTGAAGACTATAAACGGGCTGTAATTGCGTCGAGCGTGTGTATGTGTGTGTGTGTGTGTGTGTGTGTGTGTGTGTGTGTGTGTGTGTGTGTGTGTGTGTGTGTGTGTGTGTGTGTTGGGTAGGGGTTGGGGTTGGGGGGGGGATATTTATAGCCACATGGCTTCTTCTTCTTATGCTCTCTGCATATCCTTTGTAGTGTGTCTGCAGGAGGAGTGCCTGGGCTGTTTGGGGCGGAGAGGACTCAATAACTGTTAGGACTGTGGTTGTAGAACAGGGCCAGGGAGGGAGAGAGGGAGGAAGAGAGAGGGAGGGAGAGAGAGAGAGGGAGGGAGGAGGGAGGGAGAGAGGGAGGGAGAGAGAGGGAGGAAGAGAGAGGGAGGGAGGGAGGGAGGGAGAGGGAAAGAGAGGGAGGGAGGGAAGGAGGGAGGGAGGGAGATAGAGGGAGAGAGAGGGAGGGAGGGAGGGAGGGAGGGAGGGAGGGAGGGAGGGAGGGAGGGAGGGAGGGAGGGAGGGAGGGAGGGAGATAGAGGGAGGGAGGGAGGGAGGGAGAGGGAAAGAGAGGGAGGGAGGGAAGGAGGGAGGGAGGGAGGGAGATAGAGGGAGGGAGGGAGGGAGGGAGGGAGGGAGGGAGAGAGAGAGAGAGGGAGGGAGGGAGGGAGGGAGGGAGGGAGGGGGGAGATAGAAACAGATGAGAGGGGTAAAAGACAAATGCAGTTGGAGAGAGAAAATCGTCACAGTTTGACAGCCCAACTAAAGTCGACATTTAATATATATATATACACAGTATATATATATATATATATATATATATTTATTTGACTTGTTTTCTCTCCCAAGACAACCGCAGAGTCTCTTCTCGTTCTCGCCCGTTGCTTTCCAAGAAAATAAGTAGTACTTGAAAAGGGAAAAAAAAAATAAAGGACATAATAAACGGCAAAGGAAATGTGTTTTGTGGAAGTTTCTGAAGTTTTATTTGAGATGAACAGGATGAAACGGGGATGGCCGCGGCGATGAGGACCCATCTTCCGCTGTCTTCTCTCCGTCTGTCTTTCAGCTCTCTCTGTTCCTCTCCTTCAAAGGGCCGCTGTTCGGGCCCCTGTGATCACCTGTCTCTCCGCGGTTCCCTCGCTCTCCCTGCGCTGGTTCTCTCTCTCCTGATTCTGCACACTTTGCAAGCCTCTACCTACTGCACATGCTTTATCCCTATCTATCACTCCCTCTCTCTCTCTCTCTCTCTCTCTCTCTCTCTCTCTCTCTCTCTCTCTCTCTCTCTCTCTCTCTCTATATATATATATATATATATATATATATATATATATATATATATATACCTGCTCTCTCACCTTTTCTCTTTATGTCTGAAAGAGAGAAAAACAGACCTTGATCTGGTTCTCACCACTGCCTCTCAATCGCTGTCTCTCTCTCTCACTCCTACGTCTCTCTCTCAATCTATCTAACTCCTTTTCCCTTTCATTGTCCTCACATTTCTATCTGGAAAAAAAAACATATCTCCCTCTCTCTCTCTTTATCTAAGTCCTCCTCTTTTCTCGTGGTCGTCATCTTTCAGGAAGAAAAAAAACACCTGTCTTGTTCTCTCTCTCCCCTTTTCCCCCCTTCTTCTCTCCCCCTCTCTCCCCTCTCTCTCTCTCTCTCTCTCTCTCTCTCTCTCCCTCTCTCTCTCTCTCTCTCTCTCTCTCTCTCTCTCTCTCTCTCCCTCTCTCTCTCTCTCTCTCTCTCTCTCTCTCTCTCTCTCTCTCTCTCTCTCTCTCTCTCTCTCTCTCCTCCTCCTCTCTCTCTCTCTCTCTCTCTCTCTCTCTCTCTCTCTCTCTCTCTCTCTCTCTCTCTTCCACTCCGACTGACTCCGTATCATCTTTTTTGTTTTTTTTTGGAAGAAAAGCAAAACCTCTACCTCTGTGTTCTCATGGTCGTCTCACCCGTCCCTCTGTGTGGATCGGAGCTCCCCAGCCTTCCAGGGCGTGGCGTACTGATGTGTGGATCCGGCCGGCCGGGGCCTCCGCATACAAATGTCACATAAACAGCGAAGGCGGTGGCGATGACACCAAGGCCACGGGGACCATCCATACTGTTTATAGCAATCACCCGCGACTCTGATTAATGTTTAAGTTAATCAGGCGCACAGGAAGCAGTGTGTGTATCTCAACGTGTGTCTGCGTAGGAGAGAGAGAGAGAGCGAGGGACAGCGATAGGACATGTGTGTATTTATGTTTTAATCACTTAACGTTGGGATCTGATAGGTGAACGAATTGTGTTTGTTATTTTTTTTTTGTAAAAAAAACAAAACGCAGCTACAGTTTCACCGTGCTGCTCATGGTCGAATTAGGATTCAGCATCGGTCACGGTGGCAAACGGTTTGCAGTCATGGCTCCTCAGAAAGTGTTTGCCATGTGATGTGTCTGCAAAGGACCAATGAGGCACATTTTTCCATTTGCAGAAATCAGGAGAAAACTTCTAAAAGATGGGAAAAACAACAGGAAACCAGACTCAAGTGCATAGAGCTATTATCCTATTTATATTTGGTCAGTTAAAGTGCATCCCGTTTTGTCCTAATCTAGCCCATCCGTCAATATCCAGATGATCTATCTCTGTTCATCGTCGGCTTGCATTACTTTTTATTTCTCCCCAAAAAACATGGCTATAATTTGTCGGGGAATTTTGTTCCCTCTTCATCAAAGTATGTTTGGCTGCTTCTCCGCGGCTGTTGCTATCTGTTGCTATCTGGACTTGGAAGCCGACTCCCTCCAATGTAATTGGTCCCCTATGTTTGGATAGCAGACAGAGGAGCATAGCGGTGAGCAGCGGGACTATGACGTGAGACAGAAACACACCACGCTTTATGACCAGATGAGTCTCCCGGAACTTTTGGCAAAGTCTGAGCGCCAGCCCTCCTTAGAGATGAATGACCACTTTCTCCATTACGCCCCTCTGGTTCTGATTCTTACTAACTCTTCTGGGGGAGTTTTTCATTTCACATTTTTAATTCTGCGTGTGCGTGTGTGTGTGAGAGTGTTATGATCTGTTTTTTGGAGGCCATGGGAATGGGGCCATGCAAGAGGATGTGTGTGTGTGTGTGTGTGTGTGTGTGTGTGTGTGTGTGTGTGTGTGTGTGTGTGTGTGTGTGAGTGTGTGTGTGTGTGAGTGTGAGCATGCAGAGGCGAGTGTGAGATATCTCAGCGGTGTGGACCGGTCATACCGAAGAAGAAAAAAATAAGGTCAGGTCAATGTTTTCCTAGCACTCATCCAAACAGAGCAACGGCGACAGGCACCCCCAACGGCAGACCCCCCCCCCCCCCCCCCCCCGAGATGTGTTTCCCGCCCACCGCATGGCACTCTTCAGGCTGAGATGCCAAACCTCGGCTCTGCCTCGCAAAGGTTTTGGTCTTTTACCCTGATGGATTGAGGCAATTCCTCCAACCTCCCTCCATCCTCCCATCGTCTCTCTTGATTCTGGTTAGTGTTTTTTTTTGTTGTAAGGGGGTTACAACAAAAAAAACCACTAACCAGAATCAAGAGAGACGCTGGGTGGTGTTTGACAGCAACCTCTTCACCACACTTACATTCCCTGATGAATCTCATCCATGACCCACCAATCCTGCCTGCCGATCGGTGGAAACACACACAAACACACACACACACACACACACGCACACAATGTGTGTGTGTGTGTGTGTGTGTGTGTGTGTGTGTGTGTGTGAGTGTGTGTGTGTGTTTTGTGAGTGTTTCGGAGGCAGGGGGCGATCTCCTTTGGAAATCAGAACAGCAACTTGCCGAAACCAATTCTCTTGCCCTTCTTTTATTTGACTACTTCACAAGGAGCGGGAAAAGGTCTCCGTAGCGGAGTTGATCCTCCCATTCAACCTTGAGACTGACATTAGTGCGGCCATCTCATTACTCTTGCTGGGATCCGGGAGGTCAGCCCTATCCAGCGGAGTGCCGCGATAAAATAAATTGAATTCTCCACTGAGGCAAATGTTGGTGATGGACAGAGAAGAGTGTGTGTGTGTGTGTGTGTGTGTGTGTGTGTGTGTGTGTGTGTGTGTGTGTGGGGGGGGGGGGGTGCGACCAGCTCCCCCTTGAGTTCAGTGCAGGGAGATTCTGTGGCTAAGCAGCTGGATGACTGGCCTGGCTTGGAGGAAAAGCTCTCAGAATTAAACATGAGCTCCTTGGACCCGCTAGGTATGTTGGCTGTCCGTCACTCCCAGCTACCCCCCCCCCCCCCCCCCACACACACACACACACACACACACACCTCAGCGCCTCAGCACCGAGGAGGTGCTACCTGTACGTGTGCGGGTGGGCCCACCTGTCAGGTGTTGCTGTGGACACGCTCGGCTGCCCACAGCTAGAATTGGACTTGCAGATGTGTGAGGTAAGGTAGGGATGGGCCAGGCGGAGCGGAAATGGACGTGGGGGCCGACCGACACTGACACATGCTGTCAGTGACACGGGTTGCACTTTCGGGCTTCTTTTGATATTTGATATGTATTGCTCGGGATATATTATTTGATCAGGATTAGGGGATTGTGTTGCGTATTGCGTTATGTTTTTAAACCTTGTGAAGCAAAGCTTATTGAGACCGCAAAGAAACATGCATCTATTGTTCTGTTTAAATATAACTTTGTTCATTCTCCTTATTGTCGTTATATACTGCATATATATATATATATAAATACAGTATATATATATATATATATATATATATATATATATATACTGAATGTTCTACAAATGCACATTTTCTATACCGTAGCCTCCTGGTACAGTATATATACATATATATATATATAAAGAAATGTGTATCTACAGTTTTGTTTAATTATAACTTTGTTCATTTTCCTTATTGTCGTTATATACTGCATATATATATACATATACTGAATGCGCATTTTCTATACAGTAGCCTCCTGGTACAGTGTGTATATATATAATATATACAGTATGTATATATATATATATATATATACATATACATATAATATATACAGTATGTATATATATATATATATACACAGTATATATTCAAACACAAAGTATAAGCCTGTGTTAATGCTATGCTGCTAACATGCTGAATTCATCTGAACCCCCTCCAGGAATCCAGCCACCATGGTTTGTATTATGCTGCCACCTCCATGGAGTCACCGTCAGTCTAGCATGGAGGTTCCTGTAACACCGGTATCACAGTGGAAGGCAGACCTGGAACTGGAACATTGTTCAATGTGAAACCAATTACAAGTTTCATACCATTAGAAATGGCAATGGATGCTATTATTAGTATCGGAAACTAACTAGTTCAACAGTATGTATGTAGCTTGATGGTTGTTGATGATGATGATGATGATGATGATGATGATGATGATATTGTGAGCGTTTAGAAACAAGGGTTGCAATAATTATTTAACTTTTGCATCTGCTGATAGACGGAGTAATAGATCAACTTTGGACACAGCAACGCAAATTTGCCACTTCAAATATTAAGCTATTAAGAGACACTGAGCTAGGAGTGACTTTTTAAATATGTTACTTAAAAGTGGCTTCAAATGCCTGGGATTTGTTTGTGTTATGTAGCATAACCACAGACCCAAAAGATGAAAAAAATCGAGGGGGAAAAAACCCCATCTAAAAGTGGCCTGACTTATCCTTAAACTATTCACTTTGGAGCCACTGCCAGTACACTGTGGGAGAAGCAATTTGTTGGAAGAAGAAAATCCATTTAGCCCCTTGCCGAAGGTGGCAAGCTGACTTAATTGGGGTCTCACGCTACATTTAAAAAGGGAGTAAATAATTTTGGGCTTCAGCGGGATATTTTAAGCAGAGGTCAGATGATTGAAGGCGGTGTTAGAGTGTTTAAATGTCTTCTATCTCAGGCCCTTGTGGGTTTCATTTTCACTTCTCTCTCTTCGTGTCTGGGGACCAAGACACAAGCTCGCCTCCCCTTTGCTTGATACCAGAAGACTAATAACTTTTAGTCTGGGAGTTGAAATGTTATTTTCTGGCCGAGATCAGGCCTAGTTTGGCTGGTGTAAACATTGGTTTGAAGTACACAGCCTGTCACATCATAATGCCTTGTGAGGAATGTGCTGGAAGATAACTGCTGAGTACGAAAGTGCTGAATAAGTTCAGCTTGGAATAAGTTCTCTCTCTCAATCGCTCATACTTTGCTGGACAAAGGCCTGCGTGCACGAACATATGCACACACACACAGCACACACACACACATGCAGACACACACACACGTGCAGACACACACCCACAGACACGTATACATGCGCACACACATGTGCCCCAACATCATCCCCCCCCCCACACTCACACACAGACACACACACGCAGACACACACACATGCATACCCCCACACGCACACACACACACACACACACACATACATACACACACAAACTCATGCGTACACATTCACACACACACACACACACACACACTCACACACACACACACACACCACGCACACACACACACACACACACACACACACACACACACACACACACAATGTGAGCACACACATACACACACACACACACACACACACACACACACACACACACACACACACACACACACACACACACACACACACACACACACACACACACACACACACACACACTCCAGCCCACCCACCCACACACACACACACACACACACACACACACACACACACACACACACACACACACACACACACACCCACACACACAGACGAAAGCCCACCACAGAGTAATGTCCTTATGTGTGCACACACACAAACACACATGCACACACAAACCCAGTCAACCCACACACCACCACCACCAACACCTGCCCGGGGGCTTGTACAGACTCCACAGCCCTAGACAACCTTTGTTTTGTTGGCTCTCCGCGTGGCTAGATAGCATAGCCACATAGCAACAAGCAACCCAACCGACATCATGCTGGACCAGTCGCAAACCCACCGTTAAACATACCGATGGAAACTCTGGCTCTTTAATGACACAAGCTGCTATCTTAACGCCGCCGTCTGGCTTCCATTATTCACCGTCTCCATCGCTGGCCGATTATTTGCGTGTGAACCGTCTCCCGAAGCCTCCTTATCCGCCGTGCTTGTCCTCTTCTTCTCTGATGTATATGTCGCCTCTCTGGCAGGAGGAGGTGGGGGGGGGGTGGTTTGCCCTGTGTTTCTGATTATGTTTTCTTCAGTGTTTTTCTAATGCATCAACTTGTAAACCAATTTAGCCCCTGGCGCCCTTAAACTGCTCTGGCGCGAAGCGGCTAGCGACGCGGCGTTTAGCTTTTCCCGACCCCTCTCACCCGCCCGCCCTCCTCCTCCCCCTCCTTCCTCCCACCACTAGGCCAGTAAATGTTTAAATATGTTTGTCCTCTTGTTTGAAGGGCCCCCACGTCGCCACTCGGTTAATAGTCTGCAGATGCCGTCGAGATAGCGGCACACCTTTCTTTTAGTAAGATAGCTGCACACCTTTCTTTTAGTTTAGCTTACCGTTCATTGACTGCATCGGCACAGGAAAATAATTGTGAGATGCCTTTTTTCTTTTCTTTTTTTCGGAACCCACACATTTCAAAATATGAACTTGTTCCATTAAAACAAAATGTTCTGAGAAATTTTGAAGATTTAGTCAGATTTATCTTGACCATAGACGTCACTATAGAGGTCAGTCGAGTAAAGATGTGTTGATATTTCTATCTAATGTACCTTAATATAATGACAAAATAACAGTACTTTTACTTTTAACAATTGTTTAAAATCATTTAACATCCAGTAGGCCATTTCTCATTCAATATGTATATGTTTGATTTGTTTGATTTCATGTGAATGCATTATTATTTATTGGTTGTGAACACTTTATGAACCATTGATTTCCAGCCTTGCCTTGTCATTATTTTGTCAACAACTCAAAGCAATTAAAAGACAGCCGTGTTCCTGTAAGGTTTCTTCAACCTTTCCCCCCCGACCAGAGCCAATGGTCTCTAATGATTAACTGGCCTCCTCCGTCCTGGGGACCGGAGCGTCTTAATCCTCATAACTCCGTCCACGTACGGACCACTTGGCCCTGGGCTCTCAGCTGCTTCCCAGGGTCAACCCTGGTGCTCCTATCAGAGGAGAAACAGCTGGAAGCAGGGAACTCACTCTAGTACCACTGTTCTCCCTGCTCCGCAGTAGGCATACCTACATCATCATCATCATCATCATCTTGTCATCGTGTAAACATGATGTCCATGTAGGTGTATGTAATGTGTGTGTGTGTGTGTGTGTGTGTGTGTGCGTGTGTGCGCATGTGTGTGCGTGTGTGTGTGTTTGTGTGTGTGTGTGCGTGTGTGTGTGTGTGCGTGTATGTAGTGCAATATATGCACATATATATATATGTATATACAGTATATATATACATAAATTATAGAAAATAATAAGAATGTTAATCTTTAATGTTGTTCAATTGTTGTCAATTCCTGCTGTATTCCTCTCTGAAGAGAAAGACAAATGTTAAGAACTAGAACAACAACATGAACACCTCTTGTTGAACACTTTTTTATACTTTCTTCTTCTTTTACCTTTCTTCCCTTTCTTTGCGCGCCGTCTGACAAGATGACACGTATTACCCCAGGACTGGAAAAGGACAAGTGGCAACTCTCAGTTAAAAAGGGCAGCGGTAATTGAAGTCAGCCAATCCGGCGAGACGAATGATAGCGGCAAACCAAAAACATGGGAGGCCCTCCGTTGTTAAGAGGAAGAACAACCCCAAATAACGTACAGGAAAAAACAAGAAAAGTTGGCGGAAAGTTTTTCCGCGTTCGTCCTTCTGCGAGTTCTGAAATGTCACGGCGCTTCGTCATGTCGCCGCGATGATCAGGACAATTCTTACGCGCGCGCCAAGCGCTAACTTTTAAACGGAGAGTCATTATTTTGAGTGTGACATTAACGGAATCAATGTTTTGACACAAGAGCAAAACGTCCGCGTGTAAGCCAGCGTGAGAGTGTCACAGGTACGCTGCCGTAATCCAGTTAAGGGGATATATGATTGACAGCTAATGGGATGAGGAGGATTCTCTGAGGGGTACAAAGACGCTGACATCATCCCGTTAGCAGAACTATATTTCATGCGCCGGTGGAAACAGGCCTTAGCTCATCGGGGTGGACAGTAAGTGATTTTGCTCCCCATTTAGGTATTAAATGTGAATTATTGGACCGGATGAGGAGAGGAAATATGGTATGTATTCTGTGTAACATTAAGCAGTGCAACGTTGTGATTTAGCTGTTGTTGTAGTTCATTTTGATGTATTATTCTACATTGTTCTTTTTCATTTTGATTTGAGATACATTTCACTCTGTGTTCTGCAGTTATTATGTTAGGATGCGTTTGTTCTTTCATGTTGTGATTTAAGGAGTTCATCTAAGATGTATTTGAGATATATTTGTTTGTATTCAGTACATCTCTTATTTCACCCCCCCCCCCCCCCCCCCTCTTTTTGTTTTATGAATTAAAGCTATATTAGACTTGACTGGAAGTTTTTGAATGAACAGCTGGATCTCAGGCAGGCTCCTGCCCCAGATCTGGGCTGTATTTATGCTCAATCCCAGGGTGATTTTTAGTTGTTATCCATGGCTGGCCCAGCGCTCCGGGCAACCAACCAGCCCAGGAACAGCAGACCAAGTAATTACCAGATTTACTGTCAAAACACAGAGAGTGAGATGCAGGAGAGAGAGAGAGAGAGAGAGAGAGAGAGAGAGAGAGAGAGAGAGAGAGAGAGGAGAGAGAGAGAGAGAGAGAGAGAGAGAGAGAGAGAGAGAGAGAGAGAGGGAGGAGAGAGAGGGAGAGAGAGAGAGAGAGAGAGAGAGAGAGAGACAGAGAGAGCGAGAGAGAGAGAGTCACACATACACACTACACACACACAAGGCGCACACACACACACACACACACACACACACATACACACACTGCTCACACTCACACACACACCACATTACATTCACTGTACGCTTTCTAATACTTTTCTCTTGTTGCTGTTAAATGAACAAGTTGTACATTGTCATAAGACCATATATAGGACCTTAGAACTACAGAGAAAAATCTCTTCTTTCCTCTACCCAGAAGCACCTGCTTCTGTGGAATGAACCCACAGTATGGACTGTAAAAGCGGCAGGTTGAATATAAGCGCCATGCTCAGATAAAGGCAGGTATTTTTTATTAGAGAAGTACATGACAAATTCATTCAAGTATATCTATAGTGGAAATAATAACCACCATGTCTCTGTGGATCTTATTGAAATAAGATTGTAATAAGATGATACTCTGGCCATGCAGCAGAAAGTACTCTATGGATATCCCGGTGGTTCCATATTAACAATCTAAATGGCAGGATGGAAGCTCTCCCCAGTTTAGGTTTTAATGCAAGGTCACATGAATTCACACGCCGGGCAACTTTCCTCAAATCCTGTTCATCTTAACTTCCTGTTCATTATACTGAGACACATGACCTCTGCATTAATGCATAGCGAGTACAGTTGTCTTTGTTTCACCACTTATGTGATAACAATCTATAATGGAAGAACGTGTTGACAGAGTGTGATCAAAACATAAGTGGTGTCACCGTGTGGTACGGCAACACCACTGCAGGGCCGTGAGGACGGCGGAAAAGATCCTCTTATAGGACCAGATGTAGGAATACATCGCAACCACCCTGGGCACCATCTCTTCTCCCCCCTATGGTCCGGTCGTCTGTTCCACAGCTGCGGGAGGGAATGGGGAGTAAGCATTCCATTGTACATGTTGCATATGGCAAATCAAATCTTGAATCTTGAATCTTGAATTGAATCTTGAAACTGCTGTTTCAACAGGGCTTTCTATGTGTATGTTAGCACCTTCTCGTGTTGTACAAAAGAAACCTTTTCTGTTGGTTATGTAGGCCTGCTAAAATTACCGTTATTATTATACTGTTATTTATTAGTTTTTTTGTGACAATGTATACAAGTTGGCCTGTTTATAGTTAGTGTTATATAGTTTTAAAGAATAAAGCAATTTTTTTGTTTTAGATATTTCCCCTGTAGAATAGATTTGAATGCGTTGGCTGTTTGTGCTTTGGGTGTTGTTGCCTGTTGCTATTGTCGGTTGTGTGTTGCAGTTGTAAATAAAGTTGTCCCGCTTGTAATAAAAGCCAACCATCTGAAAGTGAGGTTGTACTTGTGAAAAAGGGGGTTACTGAAGTTCAGGTTAGGTATTTTTTATTTTTTTTCCCAGCTACACAGAAATAGAAAATTGAAAACTCCAAAAATTTCATGTCATGTTTATGACCACCACGGCGGCTCTTATCTGGCCGTGTCAGTATTGAGTTTCATGTTCCAGCCTGGGCTGCATGTTGGACACGAACGAATCTCCTCCGTACAAGAGGAGGAGAGGCCGCCAACACTGTGATCCGAGCCGGCCTGCCTCATGGGCCAGCTCATTTAGCATGTGGACCACGCTCATTCTTCCACTTTTCTATGTATGCGGGGGGGGAAAGAAAGTCCAGCTTAGCGTGTCGCCTACATTTTAAGGTTTAGTGTCTTCTTTCACCGCACACCTCATTAGTTCACTTCACCAAGTTCTTTGAAAAAATATAAATATATATTTTAGAAAATATTCAAGCTAAATTGTGCTAGGCGGCGAGAAACTCGTGTGCGTCTTTGATCAAACATTTATACCCACCGCCCATTTTATGCGTGTCTTTTTCAGTCGGAACTTCGCCTTCAAACGAGAGAGTTGGTTTATGGGTTGACTCATGGACATTGGATTCATCCGGGGAATGCACAAAATCGATGTGGATCAAAAAGGTTGTTTTTCTTCGCAAAAGCCATGCGGGACAGGGTGGGGATGGGGTGTGGGGGGACGGGGGGGGGGAGTCTGGCTCTAATTAGGTTAAGCAAGGCTTTTTAGTTTTTTAAACAGCGGCATACAGCCAGGTTCAACATGGCCTTGAAGGAGGTGATTTCCACACAGCACACAACAAGTCTTTCATGTAGAGGTCACACTGCTTGTCATTACACAAATCTCAGCTCACTGCACGCACGCACGCACGCACGTACGCACACACACACGCTCATGCACGCACGCACATGCACGTACATGCAAGCACACACACACACACACACACACACACACACACACACACACACACACACACATAAACACACACAGGAACCTATAAACTGTTTATGACCCTATGATTCACAGGTCACATTCAGACTTTTATTCCGTATTCTGTCTTGTCAACCCCCCCCCCCCTTCTCCCTATCAGATAACCCAGGTCCTACACATTACTGAGCTGAAAAATATATATAAAAAAGTGCAGCTGGAGGTGCTGACCCTGACCTTCAACCCTTGCGGAAACGTGCGTCCAGACGCCGTGCCAATGACTAGCTTCCTCCGCAAACGAGGGCCACTCCCCCGTCCAGGAGTGGCTGCTGACAAGCAATTCATCGGCCACATCGGATGAGTCCAACAGGAAAGGGTTGGCGGGGGGGGAGTGAGGCATACCACACAGGTAGGGGATTGGAGGGGAAGGGAGGGGGGGAGGGGTAAATACATTTAACAAACCCCCTGATTGGTGACCCCCATTAATCAGAGTGATGGGGGGGGGGGGGGTCTGTCTGATGGGACGGGTCCAGAGAGAGAGGGATGGGGACCTAGAGAGCAGCCTCACTCAGAGTCATTACATCATTTGGAAAATTGCTTTGCTTTGCTGCTTGATAAAAGCCACGTGGTTTCCTGTCCGCAGACAGAGAGGAAGGAAAAAGTGAACGCATGGCTTGCTGCCGATATCAGTGTTTTGAGGAGCCGTACAATTGAGCAATTAGTGGCTCTCGCCGACAACTTAAGAGCAGACCACTGCCTCTCCTCCTCCTCCTCCTCATCCTCCTACTCGTCCTCCTACTTCTCCTCCTCCTCCTTTTTCTCCTCCTCCTCCTCCTCCTCCTACTCCTCCTCCTCCTCTGCCGATCCTTCTGTCCGGGAGGAATTGATAGGAGGAATTAATTAACAAAAAAACATGCACACAATATGAATATGGAAAGAAATGCTAATACAAACAGGCTGTGGACACACACACACACACACACACACACACACACACACACACACACACACACACACACACACACACACACACACACATACACATACAAATGGTTAAAGTGGGGAATTCGGATTTTAATCAAATTTCCCCGCTTCCTATTCTTGCAATTATCGTCTGCGTCTGTTGGTGTTTTAAGCCTTTGAACTTTATCTTCTGAGGGCCTGTTTCTTTCCTAAGTGGAAGGAAAGAAATGGAACCGAAGCCCGACCTGCTGGGTCCATGTCGCTGGTGTGACTGGGACTGTATGGCTGTAGGTTTAGTGTGGAGCTGGGGCGCTGGGGCGGGGTTGCCTGAGCATTACTAGCCCAGGAAATGCTCTCCCCAGCTGGGGAGAATTGACTGCTGCCCCCAGGCTCAGCGTGCGGCCTCGTAATTGGGCCAATCCAGTAGGATTTATGTATTTTTAAATTCAAATTCATATTGTCTGGCTTGCATTGTGGGGGTAAGAGGATAGGCCCTTTGGGCTAAGGGAGTCCTTGTTAAAGCCCACAGGAAGGGAACAGTACATTCAAGTGATGGGGTGGGGGGGAGAACAGAAGAGACAATATCATAACTTTACCCCTAATAGAGAGGTTTAGGTCAACTTGAATTACACAAATTAAAAGGCATGCAAAAAAATACAATTAGACCGCTACAATTCAACCAGGATGACATGCGTTAGTCAAATGCCAGTATAACGAAATTTCAGAGATTTTGTTCTCATAAATGATGTATCCCGTTTTGGGTCTCAAGAACAGCTTTTTTAATACTGCACACAAGCTGTGTGCAATATGGAGAGCAGAGGTGTGGAGCCCAGATGTTAGACTAATCAACTATTCAGCTTTTTGGTAAACAGAGCCACGCGACTCAAAGCAAAGCAGTCAGGGGAACAGGGGTCTGACTTGATACAGGTACGGCAGTAATATTTACCTTCATTATTTTCTCTTTTCTCTTTTTCTCTTTAAATACAACCTGGATGCTGCAATGTGTTTTTTCTTCAGATTTCAGTTCAGTACATTTAAAATGGTATTTTTAATACCTACCTCTACTTTGCCTACTTAAAACATAATTTTATATATATATATATATATATATATATATCATTTTAGAAGTATGTGATTGATGGATGTTCTACTTTAAATAGATTCGGTATAATTCTTAACTTTTTTTAACATTTTGATATGCATCTTTTTTTTGTGGTTATTTTGAGGAATAAAGAGCAATAGAACATATTCTCAGGGATGGATCACAACAGCGCCGGGTGGACTTCCTGCCGTAAAGGACTTCCTTGCGGCAGGCAGACGGTTGAACCTGGTGCTCCTGTACGGTACATTAGTCTCCGATGGTCTGAGGAGGAGACACATGGTGGGCGGGACTCACGGTCCACGGTCCGCCTGGAACTATAATGCACTCGTCACCCCGGCAGGGATTCCAGAACCCTGCCAAATGCTTTCCCCAAATGTCTCCTCGGCTCATAGTGTGGCAATGTGCAACCCAACTGAACACATATGCAAAATATCAATTCAGTGTGTGTGTGTGTGTGTGTGTGTCTGGGTGTGTGTGTGTGTGTGTGTGTGTGTGTGCATGTGTCAGCATGTGTGAGCGTGTGTGTGTGCATTTGTCAGCGTGTGTGTGTGTGTGTTTGGGTATGTGTGTGTGTGCGCGTGTGTGTGCATTTGTCAGCATGTGTGTGTGTGTGTGTGTGTGTGTGTGTGTGTCTGGTGTGTGTATGTGTGTGTGTGTGTGTGTGTGTGTGTGTGTGTGTGTGTGTGTGTGTGTGTGTGTGTGTGTGTGTGTGTGTGTGTCTGGGTGTGTGTCTGTGTCTGTGTCTGTGTGTGTCTGGGTATGTGTATGTGTGTGTCTGGGTGTGTGTATGTGTGTGTGTGTGTGTGTGTGTGTGTGTGTGTGTGTGTGTGTGTGTGTGTGTGTGTGTGTGCATGTGTCAGCATGTGTGCGCGTGTGTGTGAATTTGTCAGCATGTGTGTGTGTGTGTGTGTGTGTGTGTGTCTGCATCTGTGAATGTGTAGCGAGGCGGGTTTGGTCATGTGTTTACATAAGGCCCGTATGAGGCGGAACTACTCTTTGATGCAGCTGTTATGATTGTATTGTCACATAGGTATGATATGTGTGTCTTATTAATGTACTGTACATCATTAAAAGGGGGCGGCGGTAACTCAGTTTGTTGGGACTTGGCTTGGGAGTCCCAGAAACGGACCAAGTACGGAGTGAGAACTGGTACTTGGAAAAGGTACCAGTTCGCCTCCTGGGCACTGCAGAGGTGCCCTTGAGCAAGGCACCAGACCCCTACATTTCCCCCCCCGGGCGCTGTATATACAATAGCTCCTATTTCTAGGAGTGGTTAAATGAAGAGAAACAAATGTCACTGTGTGTGTACATGTACGTGACCAATAAAGAAGATTCAATCCACCAGATTTAGATTTAGATTCAATCCTCCAGATTTCAATTCCTGCGTGACCTGCGTACGGCAGCGAGAACAGGTTGCCGTTTCAGTGTAAATGGCAGAGGGTTCTTTCTCTCCCACCAACCCGTCTACTGCAGCGTCTTTCAAGATGCGTGCGCCCCAAAGGAACAGTATTGGGTGACGGAGTGGTACCGGTCTGGTGAGAACGTGACCTCCTCCATCACTGGGTTCTCCCCCGCAGGGACGTGCTTAGACACACACACCGTCTTTCAGCGTTCGAGCGCATCTCTGGGTTTTTGTTGGGGCAAGGACTCTCTTTTGGGTATAGATTGGGTATAAAGAGACAACAGATGCCTCCGGCCTTTTCTTTTTTACCCCGCGGGTAAGTGCGGAGGCGGAACAATGGGGACAGTGTGTGACTTGCAGAGAAAAGGGTTTTGGGTTAGGGTTTTGCGTTTTTTAAGAGAGAGTGTCTGCGCTCGTATTCCTTTCGAAGACACGAGACGTAAAGGTCGGGAATGTTTTACTTTGATGTCAAAGAGATCGTATCGGGCTACCGGGCATCTACGAGTCCACTCCAATGTTCGGCGTGCCCGCGGCGCGCGCTATTTAACTTGCAGATGAGCCGAGACCGTACAACCGATTCTAATGACGAAGTCGTGAGGATCTGAAGATTTTTTAAGATGATCTTTTTCACGGAATCCATCACTTACATGATGGTCCATCTACACGTGTAAAACCATACGGTTAAAACAAATATAGGAGTGTAAGGAACACAAACCAGAAGACGCTTCCTGTTTGCCGTACTGAAAGTGTGCATGGGTAACCTTACGTAAGCCTTGACGCGCGAGCAGGACACAGCACAACACGTCATAATGAGGAACAGTTTTTTAGGCTTTTAGTGCTGTTGCATATATTTGGGAGTGGACACGAAAATACACTGAAGATCAGGATGCCGCCTTTAACATTACTTCCTACTGGCCAGGCAATTCTCTCTCTCTCTCTCTCTCTCTCTCTCTCTCTCTCTCTCTCTCTCTCTCTCTCTCTCTCTCTCTCTCTCTCTCTCTCTCTCTCTTTCTCGCTCTTTATCTGACACAAACATACACAAGCATACACAAGCTAACATTTTCCTCATGGCTACACATTCAACAAATATTTCGGCAGACGAAAAAGAAAAGGAAAAAAAGGCACAATACCCTTGGACTCCTCTCTGTGGCATGTGTGTGTGTGTGTGTGCGTGTGTGTGTGTCCCATTTGGGATGCACCTCCGGGGAGGGGGGGGGGCGCACTCACTGTGCCTTTTTCCCAGAATCCCCCTGGTGTGCGACGCTGCAGGCTGACCCACGGTTCCCGCGTCTTCTCATGTGGTGGCGGGTTGCCGTGGTGCCCTCCCTCCGGTGCACTCTCCCTGGCTCTGAGTGGGTTTCTGCGGTTCCGTATTGCGAGTAAATGGAGGAAAATAAAAGGCCTGTGAGAAGCCGCAGAGGAGGCTCCGCTCGGTCTTATAGCAGCCTCCTGAGTCATTATTGTGTTATTATTGTCTGTGTTTAGGGTAACGCGCTTCGGGCGGAGGAGCAGCGCCGGCGATGCTCACCAGAGGTAGCTGTAATTCCCTCCACGCCTCTGCCTCTCTAAAACACTGTGACCGCTAATTAGCTAGAAGATCGACGAGATTTTAAACAAGAAAGTGTGTTCGGCCTGTGCAGTTTTAAAAAAACGCCGTCCTCTGAAAGCATGACTCTTTAGGAAGCCATTACCAAAAGTAGCTTTGCATGAGCCGTCGTCCACCTTTAGGGGGTGCTGTGAATGCATATGAAAATGAATATCTGCATATCCGCATGATCACCCATGTCTACAATATGGAGACGATTCCAAATGGTGGTGTCATATAAAAACCATGGGGACCATCTTGTTCATTTGATGGATAAACTAGTACTTTTGGAGAAGTCCTGTAGTTGATGCTACGTACCGGGTTTCACGCTGATTTGTGAAATACTTTATAAGTTTGAGTTTATAAAATGTAACTTGCCATATCATTTGATTTTATCTGCAACCCTATGCCTTTACAGCCATTTTTTTTAAACTAATTGCAAAAAGCACATATTCCATCGAGAGCAATTGAAACACCCAGTGGGCTTGTTTAGATTGAAATAATATCTTTTTGACCTAACTTTTATGGTACTATTGGTATAATGTAACCTCACATTTGCTAATCACAAACTATATCATTTGTGGCACTTAGTAATATAATAAATAGTATAGTATAGTAAAAACAAATAGTATAAACGATTTAAAAGAGGATGCTGTGAGTTTATACTAAAGTAAAGCCATAGCATAACCTCACTGTTTTACTATGGCTGTTTCACAATGGATGGAATTCGTTAGAACTATTGAAATTATTTTTATCAGTATTTTTATCTTCTATTTGTTTGGGATCTTATTTACTTTTTTTGAATCATTTGACTTTGCCAAATTGATTTTGAAAGGTGCTTTATACAAAAAGTGATTTAATTGGTAATTAATAAACCCTCTGATTGTCATTATAGCTGATCACACACACCTGTAAGGTTTCTCAACACCAACACAACAAGCACACGCTGCCAGAACTCATAGGAGCTTAAACAAAGAGAGGTAAAGGTAAGATTTATATTTAAAATATTTATAATGAAAGTACCATGTTTTTGCCATATATGATTATATGATAGCATACTTGATATTCAAGCAATGAATGTGTTAACTGTTAAGTTTGTTTGTATATGTGGTAGGCCTAGTGCCTAGTGTCAGATCTGGTCTTATTTTTTTGTTCCAGTTCATGGAAATTTAAGAAATGTTTTTTGTTAGTTATTGATTTGACTTGTTTCTGTCCACAGAAGGCGAGTGAGTGCAAGTTGAATTTGTTGAAATGTATTCCTATTGGTTGCATTGTGTTTTATTTTTCTTTAACTCGTACTTGGTATTCATACAACCCTCTTCCTGGCTCATCGGTGAATGACTTTGTCTGGTGTGCGTTACGTGAAAGTTCAACACAGTGGAAATAGTACAATTGTGTTTGCTTGTGTTTGGCATTGCTTAATAAAAACAGTTTTATATTTTGCCTGAACGTGTGTCTGATCCATTAATTTGCGGTACCCTATTTAAACCATTTGAAATGTGGAAGGAGGTTTTACATTGTTACAATCAAGTTGTATTGATTCTACCTTATCTAACCACTCTGCTCAAGCATGGCACTGCAGTCTCTTGTTTTACCACATTAAGGTCAATGGCAATGAGCTTTCTCTCTTTGTGTTCAATTTGTGTTTGTGTGTTTTGTGTTTTTTTGTGGGCCTTGAGCTCATGAGCTGATGGAGATACAGAAGGTTGTTCCCGTTGACGGCGGGCTACTCCAACCTTTGACCTCAAATCTTGAATGAGTTGCAGAGCACCAACACACGTTGCTCTGAATCAACTCCTTTTGTATTGGTCAGGACCTTTTGTGCACACTGATATGTTTAATATGTATCCGCTCAAAGACAAGTAACCAAATCATTTTCGGATCCCGGTACAACCGGCTGCCTTTTTTCATGTTGCAGTATTGTATTATATTCAAATATTCGATTTGAAATCTATTTAGATGGGTTCTATTTGGATTCTACACTAAGGATATGAGATTTGAATTGCTTTCTATTCTGTGGCCATCTCAAGCCTAAATACCTTCACAGCATGTGCCTATTTTCTGTCGCTGTTATTAGTTTAAACTGTTTTCTTTCATCCAGATACAGTTAGCAGATGTGTGTGTGTGTGTGTGTGTGTGTGTGTGTGTGTGTGTGTGTGTGTGTTGATAAGGCTGCGTGATACCGTGATTACAGTCCTTGGAGAGTCTGGAAGTACCAGTATGAGTGTGTTTTAATGACTCTCCACCTATTGGCTCACTGGGGTACTGGTGACGGCTATATATAGGCTCCATAGGGGTTAGGACCCCCCCCCTCGGCTGCTGCTAGCCCTGCTGAAAGCTATCGATCTGGAATCTGGATGACATTTCTGGAGTAAGCATCATACAGTATCTCAGTGGAACTATCTCTGGTTTCTCTGTTCTACTATTCTTTCTCTATTATCTCTCCGTTACTCTTCCTCCGACTTTCGTTGTCTTTTTCGATTCCTTCCCAATCTCTTCCTCCCTTCCTCTCCTTGTTCTGTTGTTTTCATCTCCCGTCTCACTCTACCTTTCTTCTCTCTCTCTCTCTTGCCTTCTGTATCTGAATCTACTCTTTTTCCAGCTCTCTCTCTCTCTCTCTCTCCCCCCCCTAGCTCCAGCTCGCGCTCGCGCTCTCTCTCTCTCTCTCTCTCTCTCTCTCTCTCTCTCTCTCTCTCTCTCTCTCTCTCTCTCTCTCTCTCTCTCTCTCTCTCTCTCTCTCTCTCTCTCTCTCTCTCTCTCTCTCGATTTACTGTATCTCTCCCTTTCTCTCCCCCTTTTCTGCCTCCCTTTTCATCTACATCTTTTTTATCCCTCTGTTGTGCTCTTCTATGTATTTATCTATTTATATCACTATCTCATGCTCTTCTTTACGTGCTGTGTGTGTGTGTGTGCACGTGCACTTTCCATAGAAAAGGCTGGTAATTAGCTCTCATTGGTGTTGAAGCTCATTAATCCCTCATCACTGTGTGCATGTCATCGATTGGTTTCTCATGGAATGGTAACCACGGAGACCCCTCAGCCTCTCCTGGCGAGACGCTAATGAGACAGTGGGAGGCGATGGTGCGACTTGGCTTTTTTTTTGCTGACTCTGGTCACACTTGGAAAAATACAAACCAGCCTTATAATTGCTTGTTTACTCTCTCTCTCTACTGCATGCTCTCTCTCTCTCTCTCTCTCTCTCTCTCTCTCTCTCTCTCTCTCTCTCTCTCTCTCTCTCTCTCTCTCTCTCTCTCTCTCTCTCTCTCTCTCTCTCTCTCTCTCTCTCTCTCTCTCTCTCTCTCTCTCGCCGGCTTTCTTGTGTGGGATCTCTCTCTCTTGTGCCGGCTTTCTTGTGTGGGATCTCTCTCTTCCCTCAATCTCGCTCTCTCTCTCACCTCACAGCGCCCAAGAGGTTTGAGAGACTTGTTGTTGGTATGTTTTTGATAGATTCATTAATAATATAGCATTTTTTTTTTTTAAGAAAGTTAGGTGCTGTTTGTTGTTATTCCCATTCATGGAAGTTCACCAGAAAGTGGTTCTTTCTGCGCTCTGCTTATGATCTGTTGTCTCCTGGAAGATTCATAATTAGCTTGGGGAAGAAGGGATAACTTTTCTGTTGTTGTTGAAATTAGTAATGTATGATAGTTTTGGAACTGCTGCATCTTGTGCCGAGGACCAGGTGTAAAAAAAAATAATTAAATCGATCACACATTAATGAGATTAGAATCTCATCTTGTACAAACTCATCTAGATTGACAATTGAAACACCTGTGGGAACATTCAGACAGGATTGTGGGAGAAATAATCCACATGCATGATTTGCAG
Source organism: Muraenolepis orangiensis (assembly GCA_027704905.1). Classification (NCBI taxonomy): domain Eukaryota; kingdom Metazoa; phylum Chordata; class Actinopteri; order Gadiformes; family Muraenolepididae; genus Muraenolepis; species Muraenolepis orangiensis. Next base: position 11,519,098 of record CM051004.1, on the reverse strand, counting down.
CTCTGTGCTGACTGCTTATATTTTAAACACATGACTACCACCATCACTACCACCATCACCACCACCATCATCACTGCCATCATTACTACCACCATCACCATCACCACCACCATCACCATCACCACCACCATCATCACTGCCATCATTACTACCACCACTACCACCATCACCATCACCACCACCATCACCATCACCACCACCATCATCACTGCCATCATTACTACCACCACCACCACCATCACTACCACCACCACCATCACCATCACCACCACCATCACCACCACCATCATCACTGCCATCATTACTACCACCACTACCACCACCACCATCACCATCACCACCACCATCACCATCACCACCACCATCACCACCACCATCATCACTGCCATCATTACTACCACCACCACCATCACCATCACCACCACCATCACCACCACCATCATCACCACCACCATCACCACCACCATCATCACTGCCATCATTACTACCACCACTACCACCACCACCACCATCACTACCACCACCACCACTACCACCACCACCATCACCATCACCACCACCATCATCACTGCCATCATTACTACCACCACCACCACCATCACTACCACCATCACCATCACTACCACCATCACTACCACCACCACCACCATCACTACCACCATCACTACCACCACCACCACCATCACTACCATCACTACCACCATCACCATCACCACCACCATCACTACCACCACCACCACCACCACCATCACCATCACCACCACCATCACCATCATCACTGCCATCATTACTACCACCACTACCACCACCACCATCACCATCACCACCACCATCATCACTGCCATCATTACTACCACCACTACCACCACCACCATCACCATCACCACCACCATCATCACTGCCATCATTACTACCACCACCACCACCATCACTACCACCACCACCATCACTACCACCATCACTACCACCATCACTACCACCACCACCACCATCACTACCACCATCACTACCACCGCCGCCGCCACCACCACCACCACCATCACTACCATCACTACCACCATCACCACCACCATCACTATCACCATCACCATCACTACCATCACTATCACCACTCCACCAACACCACCACCACCAATACCACCACCACCATCACTACCATCACTACCACCATCACCATCACCACCATCATCACTATCACCATCACTACCATCACTACCATCACTATCACCACTCCACCAACACTACCATCATCACTATCACCATCACTACCATCACTATCACCATCACCATCACCACCATCATCACTATCACCATCACTACCATCACTATCACCACTCCACCAACACTACCACCACCCTCACTACCACTACTACCACATCCACCATCACTACCACCATCACTACCAACACCACCACCATCACTACCATCACTACTACAATATCTACCACCACCACCATCACTACTACCACCATCACCATCACAACCATTACCCCCCCCACCAACAACATTACCCACTCCAACCTACTATCGCCACTCCCACCTTACCCCCCTATCATCACCACCTCCACCAACACTACCATCTTACCCACCACTTCCACCTTATCCTCCATCACCACCCTCACCACCCCCACCACCACCACCACCACCACCACCACCCCCCTCGCCCCACCACCCCCCTCCCCCACCACCACCACCACCACCATTACCACCACCACCACCCCCCTCGCCCACCACCACCATCCCCACCACCACCACCACCTCCACCTCCAGTAGCAGCAGCTCTCCATCTGCATGTCTACGGTCATGCCTTATTTATCCACAGCGCTCTGATAAGGTCTCGGGAGAAGAGAGACATCTGCTGAGCGTACTTTGAAGATGCCTGTTCGCTGCTCAATTACGTTACCGGGGGGGGGGCTGGGGGGTTTCACGTTTGCATATGGCCGAGAGTGCATCACTAACAGGTGGGGAGAGAGAGAGAGCGAGAGAGAGAGAGCGAGAGAGAGAGAGGCCGCTTGATAAATAAAATATATTATGGTAATGCCATAAAGAAAAGAAAGTTGAAGTCTGCTGAATTTATTTTTTCTGGGGAGGGGGTTTGTAGTCAGTGTTAATGAAGGTTGAGCAGGTAGACAGTGGCATTCTGCGTCCAAATTTGCACATACAAAACCACACGTATGCTTTATGCATATACATTCATTCTGTTTTTGCATATGCAAAACACATGCCTGCCAATGCAAACTAGTCTACCTCATACACATCTGGATGGAGACCAGTCGATATGATAATGCAATACATTAAGTCAGTGGGCTAAGAAGAGTTTGGGCCATAGGTCTGATAAGTCAGTTTAGTAGTTTCACACCGACAGTAAGAACTCATTTAAATGTTGTTACTTGGTACCTCCTGGACAGGACAGAAACTTTGAATGAATCATTTCCTTATGGCAGAACTGCTGATTCAGTTAATGTTTAGTTGAGGTTAACCTAAAGTTGCTACTGCAGGATGCTGCCTGTGTGTGTGTGTGTGTGTGTGTGTGTGTGTGTGTGTGTGTGTGTGTGTGTGTGTGTGTGTGTGTGTGTGTGTGTGTGTGTGTGTGTGTGTGTGTGTGTGTGTGTGTGTGTGTGTGTGTGTGTGTGTGTGTGTGTGTGTGAGAGAGAGACTTGGGGACAGAGGTCAACAGACTTGGGGGCACCAGAATAAAGGATGGACAGACAGGTCGTTTGTCATGCATCTGCTCTCAAGACATTATCTGCCTTGAAAGCACGTTGCATACAAGACACACACACACACACGTTTACCATGTAGTGTCTAACTTTGTGTCTTTGTGTGTTTGAGCACGAAGAAAAGCAGTATATAAATGTCATGTATTATTCTTATAATTGTCATTTAGACAAGACACTGAAGTTGCATAGTACATTTACAAACGCTAAACACAACCCATTTGTATTCACGGTTTAGAAAAGAATGATGAAGAGCCACGACCACGGTGTATAACTGACTTTTTAGTCGCCTTGTGTTCAGGCTGAATTCGGGGATGGGGGGGGGAACCTGACTTTAGGGTGGGGATGGCAATTGGAGCTGTCAGTCATGGTTGTGATGATGAGGGCAGGACAGGGTTAATAAATGACAAACAAACAGGGAGAAGAAGGCCCCTCTGGTGCTCCGCCGTCCGTACCTGGCTGCGAGGGCCCAATAAGACCCAGATGTGTTATGGGTATCTCTCGGGTGGAAGCGGAGACTCACAGAGGGTCACAAAGGCGAGGCTGTGTATGGCTTCTCATTGCACACAGCTGTGCTACCCAGCCAACCCCTTCACCTTTGACCACACGACCCCACGGTGCACCGCTTGGCAGGAATGCCCAGTGATTGGCTATACTTTGCTCCTATTCCCCCCCCCGCCCCCCCCCCCCCCCTGAGTCTTACTGAGGCTCTCCTCAGTTGTCCTTTTCTGGAGGCTGTGCTCGTCTCTCTGAAGGCCCTGCGACCACCGTTGCCTGTGCTTTAAAAGGATTTTCCCGAAGAGAGCCCGCAGCTTACGTATGAATTATGGATGGATTTTGCGCTAACAGTAAATCAATAATGTTTTCCCTGGGAATACATGGCGTCCATGCGAGTCATTACTCTGTGGGCAATAAACAGCCCTAACCCCGTAGTGTTTACACTGTAGGACGTGGTTAACCTTAAACACTCCTGCTTTGATTTTTTAAATGAAAGGTCAATTTGCACTTCCATTATAGACTACCAGGAGAGTAACACCTATTGGCCGGAAGATGTCTCAATGGTAATCTCTCAGATTTGATCCCGTATCCATGGCAGCTTGGTAGCTTGGGAGCATACTTTGCTATTTATGGATTATAACATGTTGTCTCCTCTGGCGCGCTAGGCCTCATTAGCCATAATTGCTCTAGCCTTACCCGAAACACTACAAAACAAAGTTGCACTTTTCCAAACCTAGAAATATGGCAAAAGAAAGTCAAAAGGAAAATTGCTAAAGGAAATGCTTTAATTTTTAATGATTCGGTTGTGGCCAGCGTGAAACGTGCCAGTAACCCCAACTCGATTATTTGTTTTTTTTCTCCCCCTCCCATCTCTTTTTATTAACTGAAAATGAGAAAAGAGTACAGTAACTTGAGCTCTGGGTTTGGTTTCCCATGAGCCACGGCTCCCCCCATGTGCCACCCCGCACGCATGTCCTTTATCACAAAACACAAATGGAATTGAAGCAGGGGGGGTGCTTAGGTGTTGCATTTCCCAGATATTTTATTGCGCTGGAACTATACTTGGATTGTTGTCATAATAAAGGGTATGATATGACATAGGAGAGCCGGTCTGCCAGGTTTCGTTGTGTCATATCCCCCCTCTCCCCCCCCCCCCCCCCCCCCCCCCTTTCCTGCCGTTCAACGTGCCCCTAAGGCTCCCGGGCTCCGGGGTTTGGGGGGGGGGGGGGCTCTGTAGTTTGGTGGGGGCTTGGGGGTTTGGTGGGGGGGGCTCTGTAGTTTGGTGGGGGCTTGGGGGTTTGGGGGGGGGGGTGGGGGTTTGAACCTTGCTTCATGAATTCATAAAGAACAGTCTGGCATCATGGGGGCCGTACCGTGTACATACATACTTACGCTGTGCATGTGAGGAAGACCACATGCCTACATGTCTGAGTGGCTGCCGGTGGAGACATGAAAGAAACGCAGAGACACAACTACGCAATTCAGAAGGAATGTAGCACCAAAGCAGCCCCGCCACGCCCCCACCCCCCGCCCCCACCCCCACCGCGCCCACCTACACACACACACACACACACACATACACACAGGCACACACACAGGCACACACACACACACACACACACACACACACACACACACACACACACACACACACAGGCACACAGGCACACACACACACAGGCACACACACACAGGCACACACACACAGGCACATCCAAAGCCAAAAAGAAATGTTCATTTTAATAAACACCCCTTCATTACGGTCTCTCCTCCCTTTGGGGAGAGACGGGGCTGCCGGGATGATGAATTGGTGCCGGAGTGTAGATGAGGTGAGTTGTGAGCCGGTGTTCCGTCATATTTCTTCCCGTCTCGTTTGAGGCCAAATGAAGACGAAGTGGAGGATCCTCCGACACTTCTCTGTTGTGTGTCTGTCTCTGTCTCTCTCTCTGTCTCTCTGTCGCTCAGACGGCAGGTTGTGTTGTCAAATCCATTAGCTGCTATAAAAGCCTTTGTCTTTGCCAGACAACCATAGCAGTAGTCCTGGGCCTGCTGGCCCCTGTCACTCCCCAAGCAGGTGAGGGAAGTGCGTGGGAGGAGGGAGTGACGATAGATAGGCAACACACAATCGATTTTACAGGAGCGATTGTTGCTCACGGTCACACAGCATAGTAGTCAACACCTCTTCATTGAAAACAGAAAAAGAAAGACTCGGGATTTGACAATGTGGGACAGGAAATAGTGAGAGGCGTTCAACAGACTTTACGATGCAGACCAAATGCTGGCTAATGTTTAACAGTGCTTTGACCATGCAGGTAGTGACTTTTACAGTAAACCGGGGGTGGTGGTGGTGGTGGTGATGATGGTGGGGGGGGGGGGGGGGTTGTGGATCCAATTCCCTGGCGTTGCTTTTACACCATTAGACAGTTAACGTGGCTTGTAGCTCTCTCTTGTAAATCCACAGCTGTGAAAATGGAATGGATTTGTAAGGCTGTTACAATGCTCCCTCCACTTAGGGAAGGGGGGGCAAACGTACCAAGTCAGCAGTTGCCTTGTTATTTTAATAGGTGACGGCCGCATGAACCCTTGTTCTTGCCAGGGAAACAGCGTTATTTTTTCATCACGTTTAAATAAACCTGACCTTGTGTGACCCCCCCCACCCCGTGGGCTGCACCACAGCTCAGAGAAACAGGTCACCAACACGGTTCCGGGTATGTCACCTCGCTGTCTTATATAACTCAAACGTAGCTCTAAATGTTGGGAGATGTCAACAGGGAAATTCCTAAGGGTGCAATTCATTATTTTTCCGTTTTCGTTTTTTTCAACAAGGTCACCGACGGTGTTACATGTGAGATGGTTCAATTCCCGAAAACATGGATGCACTTAATGATATAAACTTCAAAAGCAGCTAGAAGAATTCATATAATAGGGCCAATTGCTGGTGGGGGATTGCATCAGTGTGGATTACAATCTCTTACTGGACTGCTGAATTATTAAGCATGCTCAAAATCTGTTCTCCATGCTGTGAGAAAACCTAAGAAAGTGTTATGTTTTGATTAATTGGCTCTCTGCTTTGCCTACTTCATGGCTGCAGGTATACGGACGTTTAATCAGTACCTATAAACAACAGTTGTTTTAAGTCAAATTGGCCACAAATTAAAGTAGAAATATCCCACTGAGATGTAAGAAAACACAGTGAAGGTATATACACACGTTAATTCAGTATGTCTTTCTAGGAATAACATCATCTATAACTATCCTGTTGTTCTCATGGAGTAAAAAACTGCTGGATATTGGAACACAGTTGTGTTAAGGCATTGAGTTTCGCTGCAAGTGATTTGTCAAAGAGAAATGTTGAAAATAAATAACTGGAGGAAGCAGTCTTCATCCATTACACTCAATATTTGTGGTTAAGCTACATTATTCAGCACGCATAGAAAATATTTAACCTACACAACCTTTTTGTGTATTGCGCTGGCAAGGGAAAATAGCCTATTCTGTGTTAGCTGCCAAGTTTATGAAGTGAAAACATGGGGAGTGCTAAATTAAATACATCACAGCTTCTCCTTCAAATCCAAATGGAAAACCGTTTAAGGTCCCTTTAATTAACAGTTGGGGGGGGGTCAAACGATCTGCCAATGGAATCCAATTCCAGCCATGAAATAGGAAAACATTATCTTTGGTGAACCTTTTATTGGATTTATTTAACTATTTCCCCGTAAGTCCTAGCTCAACACCCATCATTGACGGATTGTCTGCTGACTCTGACGATGGCATATGTCATTTCCTTGTCTCCACTAAAAGGTTAGTCTGCATGGGGTGCATGCCAGCATCATATTTGATTATCATGATATTGAATAAAATCAACATGATCTTCAACATCAGATACCTGCATTCCAATGTGGCAATTAGAAAAATAAATTATCATCTCAATTATATATATCAATTATAAATCAATACATAGGAAGAATCAATAATAAGGAAGAAATCCGACAAAAAAAACCAGACAAATGTAATCTTTGTTCAGGTTATGTGGCAAAAAAGATTCCTGTTTTTGTTCAGTAAGAAAATAATAATAATAATAATAATAATAATAATAATAAATAAAAGTGAATCTGTCTGTTCTGGCGATCATACATGAAGGTTAATGAAGGCTATCAAACCTAATCACCCGCATCGCCTTTAATACATCCCATAATGTCTGTGATAATTGAATACTTTTTCTACCGTTTGTAATTCTATCATGCCAATTAAAAGAGAAAGGATAGCGGCGATGTTCGCCCGCTGTCAGTTTCAAAGAGATAAGAAAAAAGATCTGATCATAAATATTCCATTGTACAATTACTATTCTTCTTCATGTAACCATGTTTCTACACATTTAGTTACGCTTAAAATGACTACGAAATTTTCACAAGATTTGTGGCTTTTTCTGTAAATCAAGAATGATTGTTTTTCGAGGAAAACAATCATTGGGACTTTATTCTACAGCAAAATGTCCACTTTTATCTGCATCTGTCTGTGCAGTCTCACCTCGACCTTGACTTATCCACGCACAGAGGATGCTGTGTCATGTTTCTATCCAAACAAGTGTGCTCACCCATCCAACTACTGGTACTGTTTTCTACAGTCCCAGGGTTTGAACTGCGATACAATACAGGCTATCTCCCCATGCCATAACTCCAGCGGTGTGTTTTCTTTTCCAATGCAGGTCCGGTACTGTGTGTTGAGGTAATCACAATGCATACGGCCAGGGCCAGTGATTGATACTTCCCTGCCCCGGTGCCTTCTAGGATGCCTTGTTTTCACAGAGGGAAAGCGGAGAACAGTTTTGTTTCTCCAAATGAAAAACAAATGGCACCGAATGGAAAAATTGCAGAGCAAAGGAAGGGGGAATCGCTACTTTGGCGGTTTTGTGTCAACCACAAGGTTGCATACCGAAAATCAGGATCTCCCGCAGTGGAACAAGCGTTTTCATTTGACAGCGGTGCATTTCAGCAGTTAGTGTTGCCGTAATCATGGAAACGAACCAATCACAATGCTCTGGTGGCTCCCACGGGCATTGGCTGTCAGAGCCCATACCAACGTGCCAACCAATTAGCTTTACCAGACATCAACAAAGGCTAAATTCAGCTGAGAATAAAAGCACCCCAAGAAAAAAAGTAAAAAATGGTGAATTCTGGAACAGATTGAATGACACGACCAGGAAAATGCATGACATTCAGCAATGCTTAGCGGGAGAATGTGACTTTGGGTAAGGACCGAACCGCAATAGCATGCTGCATTGTGGTCTTTTACATTGTACTCCAGAGACATTAGGTTCAATTTTCTAGTTAAGTAATGTGTCTCCTTAACTGATTCTTTTCATATAGTTTTGTCCACTGTTTTGGGGGGCGGTTCAGACTTAAAAGGGGAGAACGTGTGTGTTGGATAACGTGTGAGCCATGGCGTCAAAGTACCCCAAACAGCATTCAATGGCTACCAGATGGGCTACGAGGAAATATGATTAGTGAACTTGATTAAATCTTAAGTCTTTTGCTCTTAAATGCACAAAAGCTGTTCCAGTCCTTAACGCCGCCTGCGTTACATCACAACACGCCATAACGTCTCAACTTGCGGTGAGAAAAAACACCGGGGGAAAGCGATCCATCTCATAATTGATGGGATTAAAAGTAATGCCGTTTTACCGGGACAACATAAAGAGAGATGGCAAACGTTGGGAGCAGACGTGTGTTGTTCAATCAGTCCTAATGCAGTTTGAATAAAACCCTCGAGCAGTGACACATGACGTGATGCCGTCGCCGTTGTTTAAATTCCAGAGCGCTTATGGGTGAGCACAGAAAAGATGAGCCAAAAACAACCACAGACTTACTAACAAGTAACAACACCACCAGGCAGCGATGCACCGGTCGACCTGGAGCAGGTCCTCCCACTGCGGGGGTGACGCTAAGAGGTCATTTCCTGCTTCCTGTCGAGGTGTATGCCAGCGCGTGGAGCAGGCAGGGCCGGGGGGGGTCAGGGGTGCAAGGCAATGACAGGACGCAGAAGAATGAGCGCATAAGTCAGAGGAGGCGGGCAGCTCCCCCCGGGTGCCCCATATATGTCATCGGGGGGTCCTGTAAGCCCAACACCTCGCTGATAGATGGTCATTCTAATGGGGCACTCCGGCAGAGTAATTGTTTAAGCAGGGGGGTTGGGGGGGGGGGGGGGTGGCAGTGTTGCCTTGCTGATGGAGACCCTGCCACAAAGCTGACACATTTCTTCTCCTGGATACATCGCTTAAGGGCGGCTATCGGCGATCGCTGGCCACTAACGACACAAACACACACACACACACGCGCACGCACACACACACACCACACACACACACACACACACACCACACACACACCACACACACACACACACCACACACTTAGACAAGTGAGTAAAGAGATATTCTATGGCAGCCTACACACAGTGGAATATGTCTTGGGGGGGGGGGAGGGGGGAGGGAGTTGCTCAACATATAAAATACAAACAAAACCCAGCTTACAACGTGCAAAAAAAAAGCGGGGGAGAAAAAGGGGGCTTGCCTGCTATGGGCAATTTATTTCTACATATGAAGCCGGTTGAGCCTTCTGAAATTACCTAGAAAGCCCGTCTGGATGTCTAGGCGCTGGGAGTGCCCACGGGGGCGATGCTGCCGATGCCAACTTCTCCTGGCTGCCAGGATGCAGACGGCCACACGGCCCATTTTCTTATATTTTTTTCAAGTCAATTAACTTTGTGGGATGCAGATTCTAAATTGTGGCTGCTAAAGTACTAAATAAACGCCCTCCTCTTCCCCGGTACTGTGCATACGCGCGGTGCGGTGGAAGGCACATTTCAACACAAATACCCCTTCGAGCTACGCGTAAAAAACAACAATTCGAGAAGTGTCGCCTAGGGCTGGCAGGACCAGTCTATAGTCTTTACTACATCACCAATGGCGGACAAATAAGTAGGTGAAGACAAGCCTTCAGATGTGAGTCAGCTGCAGATGGAGAAGATTGCATCTTCAAAGGGGCTTGAAACCACTGCTTCGGTTCAACGGAGAACATTCTTTAGAGGAACTCGGTGTTTCAAATCATCCCCCCAGACAAGCGTAAGAATGTGGCATCATAAAAGATGGCCGTTAAAATATGGATAGAAAAATAATAGAACATAGGTAAACCGCTGATGCCTTTTTCAGCCTACAGGGTAGTATTTAGGATCCAAGGGTCTTAGGTGTCCGGGTGGCCGTACCTTATACGGTCCCAGGGAGGGGACATACTGGTACCAGTCCAAGCTTGTCCATGTCAACGATTATAAGGTAACGGCTGTAGTTTATGGACCAGGAATGCAGTTTGTGTTGACCGCTCTTGTAAAACTTCTGAACTTGTGTCACGGAAACAGAAAAAAATAATAACCTTCTGTGGTTGTAAATGGAGTTTTGCCAATAGGTTAAGATCTGGGATCACAGAACAGGTGTCCTATTGAGGATTCTCCTGGAGAGTTCTGAGTTCCCGATGGCAGCTCTACGAGGTAACTTCCTCGCACCGCCGTCATATTTGGATGGTTATATTTAATGTGAAGCATTCAACATATGAGGTCTGCGTTGCATGTGGGCTAACTGCAAAAGCAGAGCCGGGCTTTGACATTCAAAAAGTATTTACTTCGTGGCACGGCAATTTCAGCAAATCTGCTTCATGATATAAATAATTAGTCATGTAGTATTGAACTCGGCAAGCAGAAACTTGATATTCCTGTTCCTTTTCGTGAAATAATTGTCTCCACATTTTATTGGTAGCTTTATGTGATACAATTATGTCAGTCCGGAATGGAACCTTTTATTTTCGCTCTGGTTCCATTTTAAAGAGTCGTTATCTTCGAAAGTTTCTGCAATAGGTGTCCTTGACAAAACCTCAGCTGATTAAAATCCCTGCTGCAGGTATAGTTCAGAGTACCGCAGTGCATCACTTTGTCTCTATACTATTTTAATCCTCTCCGGCGCACACACCCCTGACTCACCATGCCGGCTGGCCTTGAAATATTTAACAGATCACTGATAAAGACATGAGCGAAATGAAACTCCCAGCCATAACCTTTGACCCTCCTTCCTCGCACCAAACTCATTTGACTTCTGAGAAAAGTGCCGCCGTAGTTTCCTCAGCTGTTCAGCTTCAGAGTATTTTCTCTCTCTCTCTCTCTCTCTCTCTCTCTCTCTCTCGCCGAGGCCTGATAAGACTATCCACCGGTCTGGTCTCCCCTCCCCTCTCCCTTCTCTCTGACGAGCTGACCTTTCCGCTCCCCGGCATAATTGCCTGAGATTCTGACGGACCGGCGTGTCCGGACCACAGCCGACGTCTCTCATCACAGCCTCTGGAAACGGCTACAAGTTTTCTCCCCTCTCCTCCAGGCTGCAGCATCCACTCTATCGCTCTACAAAGAGTTAACGTTGGTGATGGTGGTGAGGGAGGCAGCCATCTGTGGGGGAAATATAGGCCCTACTGCAAACCCCACAAACTCTGTTTTTCATTTCTACTTGGGGGATAACCTTATGCTTTCCATCAGGCACCTTTTTAGCAGCACTCAGGATGCATGCTTGTGTTGCACTGTTATGGGGCCGAATTCAACTTAATACAGATGTCAAAATCGTTGTCTTTCTTCTTGTGTTAACGAAATGTAGAAATCTCTGGAAACCATATTTTATACTATGTGGCTGACCTATCTATATGTGATTTTTTTTGCCAAGCCAAAGTAAAGGGAAATGTGCATTCCTTTTTCTCTGTTCTGTCTGTGGAAAAAGTATTCAGTTCTCCAACACAACGTCATATAAGTCTATAATTGCATTTCAGCGATAAGACTACAAGATCATTAGTTCCGATCAGATGAATGGGATGGAAAATGTGAAACAAGAAGACAATAAATCCAAAAACGTGGGGAATACATGAGGGTCATGGATAGAGTTTAAACAAAAAGTGTAATGTCGCTTCAAAACAATGACAGCACTATAATTATTGTACCTCATCCCCTCAACAAAAGTGAACCATTTGACTGGGAAAAGACAAAGGCTACATGCCTGTAGATGGGGCGGCGGTGGGGTAGTCTAGCAGTTAGGTTGTTTGACTCCCAGTTGACAGGTTCTGGGCTCAAAGCTCAGTTGTTCGCAGTCTTCCTGTAGGCATCCTAGAGCAAGACGCCCTAACCTTTACCTGCTCCTTAATGACACCAGGAAAAAACAAACATTTGACTGTTTTCTTTACTGTCCCTTTGAATGAAAGCATCTGCTAAATGAATAAGCTTCACCCTCCAACATTTCCACACGGACAATGGAAAAAAGAGCGCCGTTTCAGGGCATGGCAGTGGACAGGTTGATGAATGCACGGGTGACCAGTGCACGTGAGATGCTCCTGCGTTGGGAGATGGCTCGCCCCCCGTCTGGCTCCCGGAGGGTGCCCCTGATCCCCGGGCGCTGACGGACAGCAGAGAGGATGATAAATGAAGATGTACGACCGAAGATAGACTGGCAGATTAGCGGGCTCGCCATATCTGTTGTTATGGTGTAATCAATCCCATTCATTCTCGCTCTCTCTCTCTCTCCGCCCCCTCCCCACTTTGACGGCTGGCTCCGCTATCTCTCTCTCTCTCTCTCTCTCTCTCTCTCTCTCTCTCTCTCTCTCTCTCTCTCTCTCTCTCTCTCTCTCTCTCTCTCTCTCTCTCTCTCTCTCTCTCTCTCTCAGTGTCCGAGACAGCCGTGATGGTCAACCACACATGGTCAAAGCCGTCCTGTTGTCTTCTCTGTTATGCCTTGTTTGTATCAATGTGTGCTCTGCTGTTGAATTTGCAGGAGGCCTAATTGGACACGGTCTTCGTTGTGTCTCGATGTGTTGTATAGGTTATGGTGTTTTTCTTCTCTCGCTGGGAAATGATACACTTAAGACAAAAGGCAAATAACAACTCCATGCTCTCAAGTCATGCCAGTTTTGTTTTGGTATTCAGCGGAGATGAGCTAATTGCTATACTGTAGCCGTGGTTTGGAGGAGCCACCGACTCGGTTTGAAGAGTCAAATGTGTGAGACACATGTTGAGGGAAAAAAAGTGGTTACTGATCAAAAAAACACATTTCCAAAGATAAAGCATGGCTTCAAAGACTTCACATTTGGGGCAAACATGCTGATCAGCTAAATATGAATCAATATCTTAGAAGGGAAAAGGCTAAATCTGGAGACAAAGGGCCATTGCATAACATTGCTATAGTTTATATTGCCATAATAGCCCTAGTGTTGGGAACAGACGGCACTTCCCACAAGCTTTTTTTTTTTTTTTGAATTTATCCAATTCAACAATGAATCTCACATTCTTCTGGCTTTTGTTCAGAGGAAACGACCCAAAACCATGCTTGTGAGATGCCCAGCTAACTTTCTATTGACTTTCCTGTCAAAGTTCTCATTACACAGCCCTATAGCCCTACATCTGGCAGCCATGACAGGTAAAAGAAGGGGGGCGCCGTTCTAGCATGAACACTAATGACAATAAATGGTTTACCTGAGCCAGCTAACTGCCAACCACATCCTTCTAAGAGCAACCGAAGCACCCTGTCAATCTTTCAAACTTCAGCAGTTGTTTTAAGGCAGACAAAGAATGTCCCCAAAGCAATGTGAAATGTTTATGTAATAAATATTTCCCCGGGAAAGATAGCATCAATTCACAGTTTAGAAGAAGCTATTGACAAGGGCACGCTTGAGGCCGAAAGAGATAATTGAAGGTGTTTAACAGCCAATCGGAATACCATAAACGCAAGCACATTTTTCCTATTCTGTTTTCTTTTTTTTCTTTTCCTTTTTGGTCAAAGTGGGTAACATCCACGTTTCCTTTTCAAGTTACCCCAAAGTGAGATTAAGCCAAACTACCAACTTTAATGTGTCTCACATGGTGGGGGAAAATCAGTACCACCGGAGTACACAAGAGTACCATCCCTGGATGATGACAGTGCACAACATCTTGCAGTGTTTTGTGGTGTGGGAAAACTCACTGCAAACAATTTTGCATAGGGCCCAAACTAAATGCCCAACACACACACACACACACACACACACACACACACACACACACACACACACACACACACACACATGCACGCACACACACATACACACACACACACGCACACACGCACACACACACACACACACACACACACACACACACACACACACACACACACACACACACACACACACACACACACACTCATACACACACACACACACGCACACACACAAGATGGAGAAGAAAGAACAAAGGCGAAGAGGAGGAAGAGGAGGAAGAGGAGGAGGAGGAGGAGGAGGAGGAGGAGGAGGAGGAGGAGGAGGAGGAGGAGGAGGGGGGGGATGCTGATGCTGTGTAGCCTAATAATCAAATCACCGCAGTGTGCGAGCGGCGTCTGTGTCTCTGCCTGCTCCTTTATCTGCCTCACCAAATGGTTCACCTCGTGATCCGCTGGGAGCCTTCATTCCACACACACACACACACACACACACACACACACACACACACACACACACACACACACACACACACACACACACACACACACACACACACACACACACACACACACACACTCGTCCCCTCCCTAATTCCCTCCCCCTGCCTGCCTGCCTGCCTGCCTTTATTTATTTATTTATTTAGGTTTTTTTTCATGTCCTGATTGGAGGATGATTTGGAGCATGTGTAAATACGGGCGAAGGAGACGAGAGAGAGAATCTGGTGACGGGAGATAAACGTCGGAATGTTCTGCCCGCCACTCTCTTGTGAACTACAAAGCTTGATTTCTTTTTGTTTATTTTCCTCGCGAGAGGACGTGCACTTTGAGTTTTAATAAAATGAATGAAAGGCAATTTAAGAGATGTGGGAGGAGGGAGAGAAACAAAAAAACTTTCAATTTAAAACTTAAAAAAAACAAAAAAAAAAACGAATGAACTATTTAATTCAGAGCTTTGTCCTTAAGAAACACATACAGCTGGCCATCTTGTCTCCCCTTAGAAATAAAATGACTTTCATTTTTTGTTAGCGGAATTAGCTAATGTTTATATAATTAGGACCAGCATGATTGAATACTTAATTAAACGATGTGTCAGTATTAAGCCATACATAAAGTCTGTGTGGTAAGTAGACTAAGAAGAATGTAAAGCAATATTGAGTGGAATGGCTGTGTGTGTGTGTGTGTGTGTGTGTGTGTGTGTGTGTGTGTGTGCGTGTGCGTGCTATATTTTCCTATTGTAGCGATGGGTTACAGCCACATGATGGTTCTGGGACATGTTTCACTATATTTCTGGATGAAACAGTGGAAGTCTACACCACCAAAGAAAGGGAAGTGTTTTCTCGCCAATCACCAGGCGAGATATAGCCTCACTGTGGAGTAAGGAGAAAGCATTGGATCACATTTGATGGTTTCGCTGGAACAACATCTGCAACAGAGGCATAGATTCATGCTGAGCTCAAAGGATAACGTATAGCCTGCAGCTCAGGGCTTAAGGAACACTTCCAAACATTTTCAGATCACTTTTAAAGACAGCTTTCTTTATTGGGGTCGGTTACCATCCAGGTTTCACACGTATAGTGAGAAATAACCATTGTATTATGCAAGCAAACGCGCGGATATCTTTTGCACGGCATTAGTTGCCGATGGATCCTGATTATTAAATGTAGAAGGAAGAAACAGAACGGGCATAAAGTGGGTGGGGTATAGTGGTATAGTGGTGGTGCTGGTGGTGGTGGTGGTGGTGATGGGTGGAGGGGGGAGCTGCAGTTTCTTGAAAACAGACGTTCCTCTATCCTCCCCCCCCCAACCCCCAACCCCCACCCCCACCCCCCTAGCCTAGCGTTAGCCATGTGTGCCGCGTTAGATTCATTAATCAACTCCACATGTGAGGGCTTTAGAGGCAGCCCGGGCCGTACGGAGAGAGGCAGAGGTAAGAGATAGCATGGACGGACGCGGAGGAAAGGGAAGAGCAAACGATGAAGAGATAGAGGGGATTGGTTTTAGAGCGATACCATCAAGATAAATGCTGTGCGTGAGTGCTTGTGTGTGTGTTGTTTGTGTGTGTGTCAGTGTGTGTGTGTGTCGGTGTGTGTGTGAGTGTGTGTGTGTGTGTGTGTGTGTGTGAGTGTGTATGTGAGTGTGTGTGTGTGCATGTGTTGGTGTTTATAGAAGGGTTGGGGGGGGGGGGGGGGGGGCTAGGGGGGTGTGTGTACTGAAATGGTAAAAGAGGGGGGAGAGTGAACAGGACTGAGCTCAAGTGAGGGAGGAGGAGGAGGAGGATGGAGGGGAAAATGGGCGTGCGATAGTCGCGGACTGGGAGAAGACGGAGAGAGAGGCAGAAGTGTTCCTGCTTGCCGAGAGAGAGAGAGGGGGAGCTGGAGGACTATGAGATATGGAGCCCGGCTACAGTTTGTGTTTCAAAATATAACGTGCGGGGCTGAATCTGTACCGCTACATATTTATTTGAAAGAGTCAGGCTCAATTTAAAGTTGATACAATTATCCTGTCTAATAATTTATCGATGTAAGAGATTTTAAAAAAAAAGCCCCCCCAAAAAACAACTAGGTTATCTAAACAGAGCAAAGCCACGGCCATGTTGTTCTATCCTCCGTGTGTGTAACCCAATCCTCTCTGTCTCGGGGAGAGGCTCTCCGCTTGGCTTGTCAATCCGGGATGCAAACGGTGTGCGGCGGTGTTTGCTTTTTGATAAGCAGCCGCTTTTCTTATCGTGTCCTCTCACAGGAAGAGTGAAGATGTTCTGTAGGTGGGCCCCAATCACAGTTCATTTAGGATTACGAGATGCTTGGGGGGGGCGGACCACCTCCGTTTTTTTCACATTTCCCCGGTGATTAATGACGGCCGGCCAGAGCCTACCTCTGTGTCAGCCGCCTTCATTTGTCACTCAAAGGATTCATGCTGCCCTCGTTTACAGATAATGTTATCCAGACCCCCGTCTGCAAGGGCCAGCTGCGACATACGTTCATATTTCAAATCCACATTGACTAATGCAATATAATGGCATAATAATGTTTATGAAACAATCATAAATTATTATTAATGATATAAATAGAATATATATTCCTATATACACAATATATATATATTTATACTACATATATATACGTATATATACAAAATAGCTGAGAAATGTTGAGTTAAAAAAGCTAAAAAAAACAGCAATAATAGCAATACTTAGTTACATTATTATTTAAACTCATTCTACTACTACTGCTACTTCTACTATTAATCATAAATAATAACAATTATGGATGAAAAATAAATTGATATATATATATATATAAATATATATTATATATATATATTTGGTATATATTTTTTTAAATACCTTGTATTATAGGAAATAGGAAATTTGATTTTCATAAGCTGTACATACACTGTATACACGTCCACCATAGCCACAGGTAACATGGTTCCCAGCAGAGCAAATGGGGTCTCTGGCTAATTGCTTAAACAGGCTCATCCCAGGCACCTTGTGAAAGAGAGCCCGTGAGGTGTTGTGATTGTACGGGAGGGTTTGGATCGCTTAGCGCTAATCCATCGGAGAGTCATCTGCGTTTTCCTCTCGCTCACCTTTGACCTTTTCTCAAGCTCCCTGGTCCCACGTCCTCCATTTGCCTGCGAGGAGTTTTAGAGGAAGCAGGGGAGTGGTCGCCGGCTGTGGGAGAACGAAAGAAAGGAAGTAAGAAGGGATGGTTTGTGTTGTTTTTCTAGATGTTTCCTTGCGGTTTTTCTCAATGTCCATAAATGATTTCCATGTTCTCGGATGGGGGTTCTCATGGGCAATTGCATTATTTGTTTCCCCGGCTAACCAATAAAAGTGAACAGGGTAATCCCCGTTCTACCAGAGGGGCTGTCATTGAACTGTGAGAAAGACAGCGTCAAAGAAATACTGGCTGCTTCACCAGACTTTCCCCCAGACGACTAAAGAACAGATCTCTTGAAGAGTCTCCCCTCCCCTCGCCCCCAGAAAAACGCACCACTACAACAACAATAAGGGTAATCTGTGACTCTCGTCTAGAGCCGGGTCGGGCCCTTGAGGCGAAAGAAGTGTCCCTCTGTGTGGAAGACCATGAAGTGGACAGAAAGACTAG
Organism: Muraenolepis orangiensis; assembly: GCA_027704905.1. Classification (NCBI taxonomy): domain Eukaryota; kingdom Metazoa; phylum Chordata; class Actinopteri; order Gadiformes; family Muraenolepididae; genus Muraenolepis; species Muraenolepis orangiensis. The sequence continues at coordinate 11,500,730 of CM051004.1, read as the reverse complement.
CAGCTATGCTTACAAATCCATTTTTTTTTATATCGCCATGGTGTCAAATAAAAAGAATGGAGTGGTAAGCATAGCTGCTTTGTTAGCGACTGAGAAGCTGTGCTGGGCAGATGGGAGGCGGGGTGACCGGATGAAGACCTGCTGTGACCCTATGGGGTGGCATTGGCTCAGGAGGTATAGAGCGGGTCGTCTGGCAACCCCGTAGGTCGTTGGTTCGATTCCCCCGGCTCCTCCATAGCCAAGTGTGGAGGTGTCCCTGAGCAAGACACCCTAACCCTAACTGCTCCTGACCAGCTGGCTGACTTCTTGCTCTGGCTGACCCCGCCGTCGGTGGATGAATGGGTGAAAGCGAGACATGAATTGAAAACGCGCTTTTGGTAAATACGCTGTCTAAATGCAGTCCGATTACCATTCAGCTTTGGAGAGGCAGGGGTCCGGACGCTGGGGTCCCAGCTCAGGGCCCTGCCAGCCCGGATGGAGTTGTTGTGTCGGAGGGAGGGGGTGGTGGTGGTGGGGGTAGACATAGAGGGGGTTTTACGGAGGGGGAGGCCATGTGTTAAGTTCTAGGTGGAGGGATGGGGGGAGGGAGGGTGGTAGGGGATGGGGGAGGGGGGGGGGGGGGTGCTGTAGTGATGGAGATGGCATCGTTGAGTTGAGACGGCTGCCATCATGTGCACGTTGACACCCCCACCACCCTCTCCCAGTTTCTCCCCCACCAGACTCCCAACCCCCTACTTCTCTCTTCCGTGTGGGGGCCCAAGGATCTCCTGCACACACACACACAACCACACACACACACACACACACAACCACACACTCACACCGGTGTAGGACAACGTCTCCATTTAGTACAGCCGCAGAAAAAAACAGCTGCTCCCATGTTTCACTAGCAAGCCATAGAGAGAGAGAATGAGAGAGAGAGAGAGAGAGAGAGAGAGAGAGAGAGAGAGAGAGAGAGAGAGGAGAGGGAGGTGTGACAGAGAGGGGAGGGGGGAGGGTGAGATAGTGAGAGAGAGAGCAGAGAGAGAGAGAGAGAGAGAGGGAGGGAGGTGCAGAGGGGGTATGAGACGACGAGAGAGAGAGAGAGAGAGAGAGAGAGAGAGAGAGAGAGAGAGAGAGAGAGAGAGAGAGAGAGAGCGAGCTGGCCTTGCAGTGCCCTCACCATCGGCCCTCCAAACATACACACGTATACCAACACACCCATGTGCAAATACACACACATTACCTTCTTTGGCTTGTAAATAACCTCCACCTTTTAGCATTTTTTATTTTAGCATATTTTGGCAATGAATGCTTGTTTTTTTTACATTTTTTACCTGTTTATTTAATTGAGTTTACTTTTTACAGTTATTTATTTTCTTCACATGCTTTTGTGTGTAAAGAGTGACTGTTGGGATTGCAACAATCTACAATCTGCTAAGTAGTTGGTGTTGACTTTTAAACGACGTCAGATTCAGTGCGGATACATTGGTCTCTTGTGATTGTTATGTAAAAATCCCCCCCCGCTCCCGGAAATTGGTGAGAGTGGAGGCAACGTCACACCGAAGATGGAAATGCAGTGTAACAAGTTGACACATCTGTCTGATATCAGGCTACACTTAGGTTTCAGATGAATTGCTTTCCTAACCAAATTGACATCACTTTGCTCTCGGACTCGTACGGACACGGACTTAACCTGATTCCCTTACGGTCAACCTTTTCCAGTTCTGCAGGGCCAACGGAGTAAGCGCCCACGAGTCAGACAAGGGGAAAGGGGCAGATGGGCCGTGGACCACCCCTGTAGTCCTTAGCACTGTCCCTGAGCTCTGGTCCGTTCACACAAATAAACAAGAACAGATTTAATGACATTCACGGATCAGGATCGGCTTCCCCTTTTCGTTATCGAGGGATCATGTGCTTAGAAGGCCTGTGACTTGTGTGTATTTGTCTTTGTCGGTCTGTGTGTGTGTCTGTGTTGGTTGCATTGTAAGGGACAAATTGCTTATGTGTCTATGACAGTGGTTCCCATCCTTTTTCACTGGAGCCCCCGCCCCCCCCCCCCCTCAACTAATATGAGCAATTCTAAACCCCTAATTAAAAAAATGTTTTGTGGTGATTGATGTTATGATTGATCCCAACCATAACATACCATGTCATCGTTATGTTTTCCTTTTTTGTATTTGTTCATTACCAACAACAATGATATCTTTATTTATAATTATAATTATTATAATTAAATCTAAAAATGCATATTCTTTATTCTGAGGTTGTGATATGTCTGTGAATGTACTGTATGTTGAAACGTTTGGTGGACTCTGAGACGCTGACTATGAGCTTCTCTGTCTTTATATCATCGGGATGTTTAGATCCCGTTGCTTCTAGTACGTCACACAAAGCCATTGACCGAACGGGCCATGGGTGTCAAACGGTCAGCGGTCCAAATTATTTTTTCTGTAGGTCTTCCAGAATTGTATGAGATGTATGAGTAAGTATTTTTTTTTTATGTTTTATTGGATTTTTTTGAATTGCTGAATGTATTGATTGATTTCATTTTGGAGTCTTTTTTTTATTTTGTTATTTTTTATTATTTCAATTGATATGCAGCTTGGTGGACCCCCTGAAGATCTCTTAGGTGGCCCGGACCCCAGGTTGGGAACCACTGGTCTACGGGATGTCTATATGCATGTGCACATTCACATACGTCCCTTGAAACGTTTCATGCTCTTCATAGCATTTATATCCGGATGCATCAATTTAAAACAGTTGTTTAATCACCGCCACGCTAACTTCCCAAAAAAACCACGAAGGAGGGACGATCCATCCGCCATCCCTTAAAAAAAAAACCCCAAGAGTGTCTCCATAGTAACATCGACGGACGCTTATGTTACAGCGTCAACCCCTCAGCGCTGATGGCTTTTCCCGTGGATGTTTTTTTTTGTTGCGTCCCGAGAGACGCGTCAGCGCGTGTATTTCACCACATCACCGTGACATGCTTCCTCGCGCCGGAGTGTTTACACACCCGTGTTCATCACCCTGCTGACGTGACACGTCAAGTCGGGGCTATAACAAACTACTACCACTACTAATACTACTACTACTACTACTACTTATACCACTACTACTAATACCGCTACTACTGGCCTGGTTGTGTGTGAGTCAGCAACAAGAACCACACTATTATTGCAAGAGGGGGAGAGAGTGAGATGTAATGATAGAGACATACTTAGAGAGAGAGAGAGAGAGAGAGAGAGAGAGAGAGAGAGAGAGAGAGAGAGAGAGAGAGAGAGAGAGAGAGAGAGAGAGGTTCCATTCATTAGCGGTGGGTAATCCCACAGCTATCCAGCTTCTGTGTACTTTAAATCCCCTTTCATCATGGCGTGGGCCTGGCGGGATCATAATCAGCACAAAAAAAAGATCTATTATGCACCTCAGACACTGTTTAGTAATTCCCCATTCACATCCCCTCTGAGTTGTAATCAGTAACTTTTAAATAATGAATGTAACCCAGTCATTTCCTTGGGTCATTTGTAATTCCAGATATACTCACTCACTCTGGGTTGCGTGGTTCGTGCGCGCCAGGAAAACAGATGTTAACTTGAACGTGAACCTTTATGAATGTGCCCCACTTATGGAAATTGAAAGACTGCATATTCATATGACAAGGGGCAATTTTTTATATTTATTTCATTTTTTTTTGCATAGCACAGCCCTGTCCTGACCTAATTCCAACGGATCACAGAATACCCAACGCTAGGACAGATGTGTTATTTTGAAATGCTCCGGGGTCTCAGAGACACTTAAAAAAACAACACATTTGAGTTATGCCCCGCCCCCCCTTATTCTCCCCCTCCCCCCCCTACCAGAAACACCGCACACCCCCTCTGCTCTCTCAGGTTCAAGAAGCGTTTTAAGTAACGCTCGTGCATAATTTCCCTCTGCCCTCTCGCCCACCAAACCGCATATCAATATGGTAACTAGGCGTTCATGTCAGAGGCAATTATGCCTGAGATTGTTTGGGGAGGACTCGGGTGACAGAAGGCGAGCGCGGCGGTAATGGCCGTGCGCTGAGAGGTGATTTGTGCCGGTCAAGGAGACCCCGACGCAAGCAGGAAGTGAACACTGCTTTGAGGTCAGCCAGCCACCTCCTAGACTTACCTCGGGAGGTTGAGTTTCTTGGCTGGCACTCTCTGTGCTTCTTTGTGTGTGTGTGTGTGTGTGTGTGTGTGTGTGTGTGTGTGTGTGTGGTTGTGTGTGTGTGTGTGTGTGTGTGTGTGTGTGTGTGTGTGGTTGTGTGTGTGTGTGTGTTTGTGTGTGTATGCATGTGTGTGGTTGTTTGTGTGTGTGTGTGTGTGTTTGTGTGTGTATGCATGTGTGTGGTTGTGTGTGTGTGTGTGTGTGTGTGTGTGTTATTTAAGCCAAAGCCAACTGATTAAAAACATTCTGTTCAACATCGACCGACACGACAAATTACACTTGGAGGACCAAATACAAGCCTGGCAGTTTATAATATATTATTTATTGCTTCATTCTTTTATATAAAAAATCATGTCAGTCGTGAACACACACACTCACCTCACCGTATGAATCGCAGGGCTAAGGGATAATTAGCATTGACATGTTTTATGATGTATCGCCGCACGGTTGTGGCATGAGTCTTCCGAAATTAAATGGAAGCATTCACAACATCCTTAGGAAAATAATAATCTTATAAGTGTTGGTCTAATAAGGGGCCTCTGGTGTGGTGAGCACATCAAGGTGGGTCTGTTATTAAGACTATTGAGTGTATCCTTATTTGTCTTGTTTTAACTTCATTACATGTATTTTCCCATATGTCTATGTCCGTTTCTGGTTGGGGGGGGGGGGGGTGGCTGTGGTGAACAGTGAAACTTTCCAGAAGCGTGCATGTTAATACAAACACACACACACACACACACACACACACACACACACACACACACACACACACACACGCAAACACACACATGCAGACACAGGCACATATGTAGACAGACAGACACACACACACCTCAACAGACAGAATCACACACACACACACACACACCTAGACAGACACACACACACACACACATACACACACACACACATAAACACACACACACACACACACACACACACACACACATAGACATACACACACATGCAGACACACACGCACATACACACACACGCACGCTCATACACCTACACACATGATCAGACACCCATGTCAGACTGTGTCGACAGCTGAGGAAACATGGAGAGCATTTAAAAGTCACCCAGTCAGGGAGAAATTAATTTCAAGTGTTTTTCACCTCGTAGATTTTGAGGACATTGCCTGTTTTGTGTATCACTTAGAGGTCCTGATCGCTCAGAGCAGGCTGTCCTCCACGGCTGACGCCAGTGTGGTATCAGCCTAAAAGCACAAATAACAGTGTTATCAGTTTAATAGCCCTTCCAGTTGGCATGTCGTACATTTTCACCTGGATTTAAATTAGAAGTGTGTATTTCTAGTCACTGGAATGGCAGATACTAAAAAAAAGATGCAATTCTTCGTAATGATGTTGAAAGAGAGACATTGAACAAATAAAGGCTAATGGAACGGAAACGGAAAGCCTCCAAAATGTATGACACTTTCCACATTGCAAGTCACGACATGGTCCTAGAACCTATTGCATTAGTTATTCGGAGAGAGGATTTTTAAGACCCCATGTCAAGTGAGACCCTCCATAGCCGGAGTACATTGATGGTATTTAAGGAATTAGGACTGACCTAATAGACCATCTGTCCGGCCAGACTCTGGGCTTGGCAGCCATTGTTAGCTGCCCTTCACTAATCAAGTATGCATGTGGACAGCCAGGCCTTTGAAGCCCAATGTCGGCGTTTACAAGTTTAGCAACGTGTGTGGGCCCTGTGTGCAGGAACTGCACACACAAACACACACACACACACACACACACACACACACACACACACACACACACACACACACACACACACACACACACACACACACACACACACAGAAACACACACTACACACACACACACACGCAGACACACTACACACATGCAGGCACACACACACCCAAGCACACACACACACACACACACACACACACGCACGCACGCACGCACAAACAAACACACAAATACACACACACACACACACAAACACACACAAGCACACACGCAGACACACTACACACATGCACCACACACAAACAGTTCAACAATAGCTTTCAGTCACTGAGGCACCCTCCTGTAGAGCATGTTGCCAGCTATACCAGTGAGCTCTTGCCCTGTTTAAACTTTCCGTCTGAGCTCCACTAGCGACTGAGCAATCCTGTGGCACGCTGCCTTTGTTGTGTTTGTGGTGTTGGTTTACTTCCTGGTGTGCTTCCTGTTTTGTGTTTGTGTTTTTTTTGTTTATAGATTTTACAGAACCATTTTGAGCCAACCCGCCCGGCCCACACTGGACTTGAATTTGTGCTTATCAAAAGTGAGACAAAAATAACAACAGTCGGAACCAGCTTGAATCTCCGTGAATTTCTCCTTCTTCCGGAAAAACTTCTTCCGGTACTGAAATCCAACCCCAACGAAAATTGCATGTGTACAACTTATTTCACCACAGCCACTTTACGCTCACTTGGTGCAAATCCGTCAGGAATTTTAAAGGAGTTCGCTGAGAGCCGGGCAACTTTTAGATGGGTGGTCAGAGAACATGTGGGGAAGCCTTTTCATCTGGAGGGCTGCGTGCTCGGCCGGCCCTCACGGGGGATCAGGGGGAGCGGAGCGGACAAGCGTTCCTATCCAGGAATGATAACAAGGGGCACCACTTTGGCTTCAAACAGGCGCGTTCTCGGTGTCGTGTGCATTTCCGTTCCGATTCATTTTGTTTTCAGATCATATAAAAACATGATGTTGTTACGTTCAATCATTTTCTCTGCAAAGTGTATTAAGTTGATATTCCAGGGACGACATTGTGATCGGGAATCATGGCACCATGTGGCATATTGCAGTAATTAAGTTTTTTGGGGGGTTCTTTACGCTACAGATTGCGTGACAATTTTAAAGAGGCTATTGCGACCTTCGCCAGACGCCAGAAGCGCCACGTCAGCACACACCTCACGTAACACTCCTCACCCGCTGTCCCTTCCGCAACACATACTTCTCCAAGTAGATGAATACAGGGGGAAAAAATAAGAGAAAAAAAGCCAGGCTGAATGTGTAGAGAGGCATTCGTGAGCGAACGCGAACACACATCCATGGCCGCCCGAGCACCTGTTGCCGGCCTTCTCGGCGGTGACGGGAGCCGGTCGAGAAGCTGTCATCTGGGTTCCTGAGGGAGAGGCTGAGACATCGGGGTGAGAGGGCCACGCTCCGTCAACTACGAGTGGCTGGAGACGCAGGGGGGCTGCCCGACGAGGGCGGGCCCCCGTGGCTGTCACCGTTGTACCCAGCTCCCGCTCTCCCGGCTCCCTCGTCTGAACTGTTCTTCCTGGCTGACTTACTCACTGACACTATGTGGCTGTCACAGCCGGGCACCACCAGCCTGCCAGTCATGCACCACCCCCCTGCCCCGTCCCTCCTCCTCCTCCTCCTCCTCCCCTTTGGTTTCAAGTTAAAACATGGAAGACACTTTGAGTGACGAGAACCTCACGGTGAGCGCCAGCTTCATATTTCAGGAGGAGGCCGATGCATCTGTTTCACTCCTGTCACTCCTGCGATGGCGACGTGAGCATACCACACCTCCTAAAGACTCTGCAAAATCTCTACCAGTGAAGTCTTATTTTTCCCCAAAGATAATCAAAACAAACAGTGGAGTCGGTAATCCCATTCGCAATAGTCTGGACGATGACCAATCCCAGGCCCCACACCAACCCCAGGCCTTATTCCTTATCATGAAACACTGTTCTCAATCGTCTTGTCCCAGCTGTGTCTCTCTGTCTTCTGGCTCTGGTGGAGACAGACCTCGGGGAAGAGAAGCCCCGGGAACGTAACGAGAAGCCAATGGGAAAGGGCCGAGGTGTATTCCGAGCTGTGGACCGCACTGAGGGGGGGGCGGGGGATACACCTCTTCCAACACTCACACACACACACACACACACACACACACACACACAACGTGTGTGGGGGGGGGGTGCCACATTTTCGCGGCTCATCGTTCCGAAGCGAAAGGGAGGGGGTTGGGTTTTGGCTGCCCTGTCGCGGTGGCGCAGTGATTCGTGCCCGTTACACCGGTACGCTTGTGCAGAATGTGTCCGTGGAGATGGTCCCGCTACTTCATTTTTTCCACAAGGACATCAATCAGACCTACTACATGGAAGATGATGACATGTCCAGCTACGGCAACAGCGGCTATGGCGGGGGTGGCGGCGGCGGCGGATGAACGGACGGTCCGATCCACGCAGTGCCGCGTGGGTGATTAGGGTCGACCATGAGGTCACGGTTGCCGGTGCTAACTCCGCAGCGCCGCGCTCTCCGTACTCCATCTGGATAAACAATGCGGTATGACGGAAATGACGGAAACACTTGTGAACCAACCCTGTCAGCCAGAAACACTTATACTCAATAAAAAAACACTCCAGATTGATGCCATGGCGGCAGAAAAATATATTAAATGTACAATGTTTTACTGTTGTGATGTCTTGGTACAGGTGCTTTTTCTGGACACAAATACTGTGTTTGCTGTCAAAACACCTCACATACACAAACACACACACCCACATCGACATATAAAATGATTCAACGCCCACTCTTTCCTTTCAGCAGTGCACTGCTGGAAGACTCGCGGTGAACTGTTACTGGAGAACTGCACAACATAAAGATGGGGGAGATCCTCATGAGAAAGCACCTGTCTGCGTGTTCAGCTCCACCTGACAGCCTGCAATGGCAGGGGGGCGGGTGGGTGGGTGTGAGGGGGTGGGCGTGCACCTATTAGCTTTGACAAGGAACTTGAGATTCTCCCAGCTTCTCCTCTCGCAGCTATTGTGCTCTCACGCTCCCAGATAGACAGACATACAGGCACTGCCAGACAGACATACCGACACTCACAGACAGACAGACACTTACAGACAGACAGACAGACAGACACTCCCAGACAGACAGACAGACGCCCCTAGACAGACAGACAGACAGACAGACAGACAGAGGGCCAAGGAATGGTCTCAAGTCCATAACGCATGCCCCTTAAAGGGAAAAGAAACACCTACTTATTCTCGGTTTTCACTTTCCTTCTGCTCTTACTTCTTCGTCCTTTGCTAACTTTCGTTTTCTTTTTTTCTCTCCGTTGAGTTTCCAGACCACTGTACTCTGTGCTCACGCACACAACTTATTTTTCCAGCCACATGAAGGGGCTCGCCGGAAGGGGACAACAGGCCGTGCAACGAACGGGGACAGCAGGAAACGGGCAGCAATTACCTCCCAAAGAGAAACCAAAACAGCCTGCCATGTAAACAAAAACAAGGCGACAAAGCATGAAAAGTTTTGCCGGAGCTCCACGCATGAAAATGGCCAACTGTTTAGGTGTGGGAAAGGCAGGATTTCTCAGTGTCAACAGCACGTGAGAAAACATTTGACCGACCGGCAAACCATACCGAAAAGGAAATGAGAAAAGACGAGAGAACAACACAGAGATTAGCATGCTTCGCCGTTAGGATCCGAACAAGCGATTAGTGCATTCTGGTTCTGATCTGCGTGGGTACAAAACTTTTACCCTCCGACAGAGGTTAGTAGTAGAGGGTAGTTTTTTCCTGCAATCTGTATCACAGCTAGGACTATAATGTGTATATTATGTGTATATTACATTATTTATATTGTATAATATTATTTTTTATTTTTAGTTTTATTATCAAAGGTCAGAAATGTTACGCCTCTTGGATTTCAGATCGAATGTTTCTTTATCTTAGCTATAATTCAGCACTAAAAATAACTTGCGTGAGAGAAAACTGTGTACGTTTCAGGGGGGGAAAAAAAAAAATCGACATTCTCTGCATGAGTCGATTTAAAAAACAATTTGGCCGCGGATCCAGAACAAAAAAAACCAACCAAACTATTCTAGCAAAAATAATCTCAAATTCATTACCACGCTTCACGCTACGCGAATAAACATTTCAACGTCATCCCCCCCCCCCCCCCCCCCCCCCTCGCTCCACCTTGAATAAAAAGGCTAAACTAAACGTTTTTCAAAGCAGGTTTCTCCTCCCAGACACTGCGGTCTCTGTCTGGGGGGCTGGAGCTGCTTCCACGCTGTCCAAGTTGTACAGCCCACTACCAGACATACTGCATGGTGGTTTATGGAGGAGCAAAAAAAATAATAATCAAAATTCCCTTGGAACAGCCCACACTGTCGATTTCTATAATTCAGAGGCTGTCACAGAAAGGAGTATTCCCTCCCTCGCTGTTTCCAAATGACACCTGCTGGAGTCCACACAGTGGAATAACAAATGGTCTCCGGGCGGGCCCCCCCACGCCACTGCCAAGTACAGTCGGACACACGTAACCGTGCACACGCATATTATATGATTATAGGCGCTGGCGTAGAGCGCCGGGCCCTGCTTCCTAACACGACTAGCAGGTGTGACACGAGCCCCTGTCTGTCGGCCCACTCCCAAGCCGACCCCCCTCACTGACTGACTCCTTCCCCATTGGCCGTGAAAAGTAAAATCAGGGGCGAGATCGTGCTTGACTTGGCCCGCTGCAAGGCTCCGTGTTAAGGTTGATGGAATTCACAGACGAGGTTCTGGGGGGATTGGGGGCCTGGGAGAGTGAGAGAGAGAGAGAGAGAGAGAGAGAGAGAGAGAGAGAGAGAGAGAGAGAGAGAGAGAGAGAGAGAGAGAGAGAGAGTGAGAGAGCGTACTTCTGCTGCTTGGGGGAGCGTCTGCGCGGGTCCGACTCCAATTGAAACCTTACCTTGGCAACGGCAGCTGATGTACGGCTGCGTCTTTTTGCTCAAACGCCGCCGCGTCACACAGGGAAGCCGTGAAAGGTTGAAGGAGCATTCTCCACGCTCCGAGGGTGGAAGAAACAAGGCTCCGTCTCGGGTTGCAGCGGCAGGTCGGCTCGGCCCTCCATGGCTCCCGAGGCCGGCAGCGAGAACCCTCCCACCCACCTAGCGCATACGATAGCGGGGTCGGCGGGCGGGTGGAGGAGGTTAAGCCCGTTTCAAGCAGGTTGGCTTTAACTGCCTCCCCCACCCCCCCCCCCCACCACCACGCCACGACCACCGTCGCTGCCACCAAAAATGTCCTGAATCACCAACGGGGTCCTGCTCTCTTACTTACAGGAGTACACACATAGCTGTGCACATGCATTGCTTACACATTGCTTACACATGCAGGTACACACATTTCACCCAGCGAGTCCCCGATCACACACACACACACACACATGCATGCAATGCTTTTTAACAGCTGGGGCTGGATGGTGGCTATTTCCTAATTGTTGTTAATGGGAAGCAAGGATTTTGCTTGCTGCTTTTGCGTCGCTGAGCGCCTGGCGTCGGACGAACAAAACAGGCCAACGTCGTTGTAGTTTCATGTGTAGATTAAACACAGGAACTGTGCTCCAACAAAATCGGCAGTGCAGTACACCTCATGTTTTACACCCTGCTAGAGTGCTCTGCCTGTCGCCCCTCACCGACTCATAACATTAGATTAGATTAGATTAGATTACATTCAAATGTATTGTCGCTGCACAGCACAAGTACAGTGCAGCGAAAATAAGTTGGCATCTAACCAGAGGGTAAATGTTACAGTAAAGTGCCTGGTAATATACAATGTACAGTGGTTAAATAAGATGTAAAAACAGTCAACTAGGTATACACACAGGTATAAAATAAGTTATAGAGTATGTATGAGATATGTGCAGAATAACTAGGTATATAAATATACAGGTAAGTATACAAGTATCAACAGGTATACTGAGCAGGGGTATGCGGTTATATCAAGATACATATATATATATAAATGTACATACAGCAGGTAGTGAGCAGGGGTGTGTAGTTATATCAACAGTTAAAGATTATTATTATTATAAACAAAAGTGCATGGCTATCATACAGGTATGTAAACCATAAATATGTCAACTATAGGTAGAGGTAGGGAGCTATGTTTACAGTCCAAGACATTGATGGTGATAGGATGTAGTCAGCGTAAGAAGCGTAAGGAGAGGCTCTGGCTTAGGCCCCAACACACTCTTGTGTCACATCCAGAACCCGTTATGGGCTGACTCGTAGTAGTAGTAGTAGTAGTAGTAGTAGTAGTAGTAGTAGTGGTAGTAGTAGTAGTAGTAGTAATAGTAGTAGTAGTAGTAGTAGTAGTAGTAGTAGTAGTGGTAGTAGTAGTAGTAGTGGTAGTAGTAGTAGTAGTAGTATAGTAGTAGTAGTAGTAGTAGTAGTAGTAGTAGTAGTAGTGGTAGTAGTAGTAGTAGTATAGTAGTAGTAGTAGTAGTAGTAGTAGTAGTAGTAGTGGTGGTGGTGGTGGTGGTGGTGGTGGTGGTGGTGGTGGTGGTGGTAGTAGTAGTAGTAGTAGTAGTAGTAGTAGTAGTGGTAGTAGTGGTGGTGTAGTGGTAGTGTGGTGGTGGTGGTGGTGGTGGTGGTAGTAGTAGTAGTAGTAGTAGTAGTAGTAGTAGTAGTAGTAGTAGTAGTAGTGTACTATGTTTGGTCCACCTTGTTTCCAAAGAAACTGCGTTGGTGGTCATGTTGGTCGTCGCCGGATTGGCAGTGTTGACAGCTGAGGGCCTGTTGCTCTATAAAACATGTGCACACACACACACACACACATGCACACGCACACATGCACACAAGCGCACACACACACACACACACATGCACACGCACACATGCACACAAGCGCGCACACACACACACACACACACACACACACACACACCACACACACACACACACACACACACACACACACACACACAGACACACAGACGAATACAAGCTTTCTGCATTTTTTTCCCAGCTCGGTTCATTGTGCATATAAACACGGACACACATGCACGCATACAGACACATACACACACACACACACACACACACACACACACACACACACACACACACACACACACACACACACACAGGCAATTTGACCCAGAGCAGAACACACACACACACACACACCCACACCCACACACACACACACAAACACAAACACATAAGGGTTGTCTGGAATACCTCACGGCTAACACTGCAGTTAATGTTGAAATGTTCGGCCCACCCTTGCTTAATTCCAGAATTACACGTATAGCTTAACAGTTTGGCGGACTGTTCCAAAAGCAAAGAAACGCTGTGTTGATAGAGCCCTGTAAATACATTTAGATTTTTTTTTACGGGCTAAATGGCAAACTAGGTTTGTTTTGTTTTGTGAGGTTGTGAGGACCAGAGGAATAGGAGACACAGCAACACATGAGTCAAGAGGTCCTTGTCTTGTAAAGACTGTGATTTTATTTCACAGTAGAAGTGTTCCCAGGACGCGCGGCGGATAAAGAGTGACCTTGATTCCGCTTAGCTTGCATAATGCCGCCGGGGGCTGCTTTCACTAGTGTGAAAACAGTGTTATTTTGTGGCACACAAGAAAGATAACCTGCATGTGTATGTGCGGTATCTGGCCTTGTGTGTGTATGTGTGTGTGTGTGTGTGTGTGTGTGTGTGTGTTGTGTGTGTGTGTGTGTGTGTGTGTGTGTGTGTGTGTGTGTGTGTGTGTGTGTGTGTGTGTGTGCATAGTTGTCTGCATTATATTGTCTCACAATCTTAACAAATACTACACTAAGTTTGGATTGGTGAGTCTATATAATGCATGTTTTACTATTTACTAAAAACAAATTTGGAAGGGCAGGATAAAGCCATGATGTGTTAATTTCCAATAAAACGTATTTGGCTTTCCATTGAGACATAAATACAGTATACATTTGTATTTCTACTAAAACTAGTGGTGACAATCATGACCTCACTACACGCTAAGCAGCACGTAGAGTAGGATTTGCTACCGATTTGTTACCGATGATGGTATGAATTGCAGTACAATGCACATATTGCAGTGCACAATAATAATAATAACAACAATCCAAGCTCAAAGGGGCCGGTCACTTATGTAATCCCGTTAAGCGTGCCGGGCAAAAAAGATTCATGAGCATTCGTGGGCCGGCTGCCATTGGCTTACAGTGAGAGCTGGCGGTCGCGGTAGCAGCAGCGGTGAGCGACGCCAGGAGAGTTGGAGTGATTTGAAATTCATGCAAATGAGCGGCGGCGGCGCTGAAGCAGCAACCAATAGCAGAGCAGAGCTGGATTGTGTTTCCTCCAGCGAGCATGGAGGAGAATTTGTCTCCTGTCTTTCCCGGAGCTATAATCAGCCTTTTTTTTTGTCAACCGGGACACAAACAGACAGCAAACACAAACCTGATCTCTATGTCTGTTTGTTGTGTTTGTGTACCGAGAGCGGAGAACCAGGTTCGCATTCCTTGTGCGTGTGGTAACTACTCGACAAAAGATGTGATCCTGATTTCATTATTAGATTAGATTCAACTATGATTCCAATTTTGTTGCCATGCAATACAATAGCCAGAAGTCAACTGTTTTGGAAATGTGATTTGCTTACTAAATAATAAACAGGGATCACGCGGAAAATACTTTATTTGATTGGTTCCTGGGCTGCAGAGAGCTCTACAACAAATTCATAGTAGGGGACAACCGAACGTGGTGTCTGCACCGCTGCATGAAGCTCCGCCTCTCGGGGATGGCTGGCAGAGAGCAGCCAGTGGGCCACAGCGCCTACAGGCACTAATTCATCTTTCGGTGTGAGCGCACAGTTACAGTCAAACCGTACACGCACACCAAAAGATGCATTTTTGTCTGGGAAGCAGATTTTTTGTAAAAGCCCTCAAAATATGACTTTGAAGACGCCGTTTAGGACTGCAAAACACCAGATTTGTCATCCGCTATACAGTATGTCCCACTTTGACGCATGTGTGCATGTTTTTCACACTCCTCTCGCCACGATGCAATCAATATCAATGCAAACAACAACAAATGTCAGTTTAAATCTATTGACTTTCATTTGGACATTCTCATCCATCAAATAAATATTTTAAAATATCTTGTTTGCCCTGCATGGACTATGGACTTTGGATAATAGCAAGCAACAAATGTAGTCATATTGGTGAGGCAAACGCTAAGTTTGCTGCAGTCTATACGTGTGCTCTCTAAGGAAGTGTTGTAAGTGTTACACCCTATGCAAGGGGAACCGGGAACCGCCTAAAGAGCTACAAGGTTCGGTAAGTCTTAATTGATCTCAACCCCTCTCTTGTCGCAATGAGAACTTGCTGAAGTTGATTTGCTGACTGGTCATTCTCACCGCTCCCCTTCTCCTCCTCTGTCCATATGCTCCCCAAATATGCTCTGGTTCACCTCAGTGTCTTTATTGGTGTGAGTGGATGATGGCATTGGCTGAGGAGAGCACCTAATGATGGTCCAGCATACGGTGGACAGTGATGGCCTGTGGCACACTGAGCTCCACCACAGCCTCCTCCACCGGACCCAGATCTGCTCGGTTCTCTGCTCAGTTTGGCCCGTGTAAAAAAAATCATGAAGTTGTGTGTGTGCGTTTGTGTGTGTGTGGGGGGGGGGGGGGAAGGGGGGGGGATGGGGGGGGGGGGATGTATGTGTGAATGCGAGAGTGTGCACTTATGTGTCTGTGAGTTTGTGTGTGTTGGAGTGTTTGTTTGTGTGTGTGTGTGTGTGCGTCTGCGTGTGTTTATGTGTTGGTGTGAATTTGTCTGTGTTGGGGTGTGTGTTTGTGTGCGTGTTGGTGCGTGTATGTGTGTGTGTGTGTGTGTGTGTATAGATTTGTGTTGGCATCCGTTCACCACTGCAGCCCTGGCCCACTCAACCACTCGTTTCCATATTCTTATCTAAGTTGCAGACGACACTTCAAACATTTAGTCCAAAAAAAAAGAAACAAAACCTAAAACAAGAAATGAGCAGCAGCTAGTGCAGTGTGTCCATTGAAGCCAGTGTCTGTGTTTAATCAAGTCTATTTTCAGTTGGGATGTGTATGCTTTCTGCAGAGTGTGTAAGAGACAGTATTATGGGGAACAAATCAGTTAATAGCGGTTTTATAGCGTATCCTAAATGGCTCATTTAAAAACCTTTCAGCTCAATTGACATCCTCCCATGTGGCCCCCCCCCACTGCATACACAGCTAATTAACAGTCTGGCTGGCCGTAGATACAATGAATATTCAATGTTTTTCCATCACTTCCACCTCCTCTCACCTCCGATGAGCGTTTGACGCTCACCCCGGCGATATAATGTATTCTACTATACTATTCTACCGTGAATAGTTTAATGCCGGTCATGAATGAAAATGAAAACAAGAATGCACAGCACATACTGAATGCCACAAAAAAAAACAACGAAAATGCACTCACAGCTTTAAGACCATGGAAACACATGGCGTGTGTTAAAATACCTTTCAGCCAAATGGATGCAAAAATGCCAAGCGTGTTTCTAAGATATGTTGCAGGGCCCGCGTCCCCACGGAGGGGCTGACATTCTGCTGGTTCTCCAGTTGTCACGTCACACGTGAGAGAAAAAAAACAAGAGACGAGGGAAAGCTATATCCCTGCGAACAACGCCACGAATAGAACCGCAACAAACCCACACACATTCTTATTAACATGGTTATTCATATCCTTACAAAGCATAGATTATCAGGGAACATTCGTGCACCGCTAGGTAGATAGTAATAGTGTGAGAGAGTATGTATCGGTGTGTGTGCATGATGTGTGTGAGACAGAGTACATGTGGATGTGTGTGTGTGTGTGTGTGTGTATGTGTAAGTGTGCGTATGTGTGTGTGAAAGAGTATGCGTGGGTGTGTGCATGTGTGTAAGACAGAGTACATCTGGAT
Source organism: Muraenolepis orangiensis (assembly GCA_027704905.1). Lineage (NCBI taxonomy): Eukaryota > Metazoa > Chordata > Actinopteri > Gadiformes > Muraenolepididae > Muraenolepis > Muraenolepis orangiensis. Next base: position 11,483,833 of record CM051004.1, on the reverse strand, counting down.
GTGTGTGTGTGTGTGTGTGTGTGTGTGTGTGTGTGTGTGTGTGCGTGTGTGTGTGTGTGTGTGTGTGTGTGTGTGTGTGTGTGTGTGTGTGTGTGTGTGTGTGTGTGTGTGTGTGCGTGTGTGTGTGTGTGTTTGCGTGTGTGTGTGTGCATGTGTGCATGGGTGTGTGTGTGTGCGTGCATATGTGTGCGTGTGTGTGTGTGTGTGTGTGTGTTCAATCGTAGAAAACCATGAAGAGTGGGTGGGGCAAACTTAACACATAGTTAAAGACAGGTGAGCCGAAAGGAAAAAGACACAAAGCAGTAAGTTAGTAAGTAACGAAGCAGCAGCAGGAAGGCTGGTGGAGAGGGAAGCAATTAACCTGCCTCCAGCCAGACAGCAGCACAGCAGCGCAACAGCAGCAGCCTGGCCGTCAGTGGCAGCCTCTGGGTGTGTCTTGTATGAAAGCTTCTTCTTTTTTTTCTTCTTCTTCTTCTTTAGCTTATTGTCGTTATTTTCCCCGCTCTGGCGGTGTGCGTTCTGTTCCAGACTGCGCTTGCTTGTATGTGGTTCATCAGTGGTGAGGCCCAGGCGGCATAGACTCCAGGGTGGGGAACAGAAAAACTTGGAGCAACAGAAGTAAAGAAGTGAGAGAGAGAGAGAGAGAGAGAGAGAGAGAGAGAGAGAGAGAGAGAGAGAGAGAGAGAGAGAGAGAGAGAGAGAGGGGGGGGGGGGGGAGAGGGAGAGGCATATGGAGACAGAGAAAGTGAAACAGATAGAGGGAATGAGAGAGAGGGAAAGATAGGGACACAGAGAGAGGGAGAGAGCAGGAGAGAGAGAGAGAGAGAGAGAGACAGAGAGACAGAGGGTGAGGTAATGGGGAAATCCTGGAATTACAGGCCCAAGAGCAGGAGAAAGAAGCAGGCGGTGGGAGAGTCCGGGATGTCTGGAGCGTAGCGTAGCGTAGCATAGCGTAGCGCTGGGTCAGCGGTGTGTCGTAGTCCTGCTGTATCTCCGATGTCAATGTGGTCAAGTCTTCCCAATAAGACCTCGTCCTCTGAGATGCTCTGGGCACCAAGCAGGAATGTCTCTGCTTTTAATGGCGTGATTCATTCGTCTGCAAATATGCTTTAAGAACAAACCACTCCTGAACGCATCGGGTTTCCCACTTGAATTGCCTAATGTACTTTAGCATATGACTTCATACGGGTGCACGGTGGGGTGCACTATTTCTGTTTTTATCTGTATTCATGTGGGTAAAAAAATATATAAATGTGTGTAATATCTGAATTGGTACAGAAACCAGACATGGTCAGAGCTAATGGGCGAGCAGCGCTACCCTGAGTTGAATGGTAGGAGAAAGCTACTTTTAGCGGTGAGATAAAAGGCCTTAAAAAAAAAGACTCCTTAGGTTTACATTGATTTCAACTGGATTCATATTCCTCCCTGCAATTACACATTTATATGAGTATCACGTCTCGTTGGACCAAATGTGCACATGATTTATTTCGATTGCCTTGGATAAAGTGAGACGTAACGCGGCATCATAGCGCATACACATCTATACACATGCACACGCATACACATGTACCGTGCTCTAGTCTATGAGCACAGTGCACAGTGGATTATAAAATACACAGCTGTCACAGGTCACACACACACACACACACACTTGGCGAAATAACTTTTTTCTCTGGGAAGTCGGACACATGTTTTCATCATTGGCGATCATTCATTCATTTGTTGTGATGTTGGCGATCATTCCCGGAGAGATTTGTCTTCTCTTTTGACTGGTGTCGCTGTTATCAGACGTAGCCTAAACAACAAGCAACTTGCTTTCCCCTCGGCCAAGCACATGTCCAAACACATTATACTCCGACCGTTTCTCCTCTGTCGGTTTGTTTTCACAAGCCGATCAAGGCCACCGTACAATATCGTGTTATGAAAATGTTTTTCGGGTTTTGTTCAACAACAAGACATGTCTCTCACTGTTCAGAAGCATTTGCTAGCTGTTAGCCTGATGTTGACATGGTGCCTGTTCATCTCAGGCAGTGTATTGATTGATTTTGAAAGGTTCCAAATAAATACATTTTCTAATATATACAGTATATACTGTATATATAGATATATATATATTTATATATATATATATATACGTCACCGACCGCTTTTGCCGATTTCACAGCGCGTGTTATCGTGCTGCGTCTCGCCTCTCTCCTGGAACTCCGTCCAAACAACATGCCTGCGATTCCTGGGGCCGAGGCCTTGTAGTTGGGTACACGTGGAGAGAGCCGTGTTAATAAAGGAGGCTAGAGAGAGAGAGAGAGAGAGGGAGAGAGAGAGAGAGAGAGAGAGAGAGAGAGAGAGAGAGAGAGGGAGAGGGAGAGGGAGAGAGAGAGAGAGAGAGAGAGAGAGAGAGAGAGAGAGAGAGAGAGAGAGAGTGTCCCCTGTCTTAAACGTTTCCCACACTCTGCTGGCAGTGCTGCACAGCAGCCCTGCCCCATATCCTCTGTTTAAAGGCTTTGATCTGCTTTACAACCTTTAAGCGATCTCACGCACACCACATTAAAACCCTCCGCAATGTCAGGGAATAGGCAGGGCGCAGGCACACACAAACCCAAAGAGCTAGACGCATGCTTTTAGGAAGAAAAAAAAAATTGAAATTAAACAGAGGAGAGGAGGAGAACTGGGGGAGTGAAAAAGCTGCAGTTCGCTAGGGGAACCGGGGGTAGTTGGGACTGGGCTCCGGCGAGAGCTAAGCTGCTAATGCACACACTTGAGTATTCATGTACATGTAACTGTGATGCACAAAGTGGTGCGGACTCGCGCACACACACACACACACACACACACACACACACACACACACACACACACACATACACACACACACACACACACACACACACACACACACACACACACACACACACACACACACACACACACACACACACACCATGTGTGTGTGTGAAGTTGTGTGTTATGCGTTTCCTACACATACCACACAAGAAGTGGGAGAAGGGGGTCCATAGGTCAAAATGCATTTAAATCCTTTTTTCTTTTTCTTTTTTTTTTTAAACAGTGCATTTTCATTTTACTGCCAATTGTCTCTCGGAGACCCTTTGGAAAAAATATATTCATCTGTCTTTTTTATCGCTGTCCCGAGGGACAACACAATGAGGCTGGCTTTCCATTTCCTGTCTGTGAGTCAGAGGTGTTGCAGGACAATACAGACGTAAGGCGACATAATCTTGGAACTCATCTCCAAGACTTCTTCTTTCACAGCAGCCTATCTAGACACATCCGCTTTATCAACACATGAACCCATGAAATCCGCTCCGAAATATAATATTGTTTGTATCTCTTATCTGACTCTTGGAGAGAGGGTGAGACGCGAGAGGTTTAATCCTCCTGGCTGTGGAAAAAAAACCTTGAAAAACCTTATATTTGGTCCGGGGGTTCTGAAATCTAACACTCTGACACATAGTTTGAATCAGGATCAGTCATATTTGGACAGGAGGTGATATGCACTGTCCGGAATGAGAGGGTTTTTTGGTCGTAGTTTGGACATACCGCGTGGGGGAGTTGTTGGCTGTATACGTTTCCACACATGTTAGTGTGTCCCTCTCTATTATGTGTATACTAGCTATCATTGTGGATTCAAGTTATTATATTATATTTAGTATTATATTTACTAAGTGACACATTCTTTAAAATTAACATTAATTTTCATTCATTTATTCTTATTGTCTTTATATTTTGTTGTGGTCTATCTACCCCATACATACATACATACATAGTATGAAACATGGGTTGCCTTGGCTGTCTTGGGAGACAATGGTGATGCTAACACAACAAATTACTCATCTTTTGTAAAGTTATTTCAACCACGGGTGACCCTCGTGACCCCGCGGCCACCTTCCCCCTAAAAGTACAAAAAGCGGCGAATGAATGAATGCTTTTCTTCCGGGGGTCCAGTGTCTCCCGGTATCCCGTCTGTATATTATTACCGGTTACCACGCTCAAAGTCAAGTCAAGTCAAGTCAAGTTTATTGTCACTTTATTGTCACACAGCAGTTATAAAAATAAGATAAAATCGAATAAAAACAGAATAGAATAAAATAAGTTAAAAAAAAATATAAATAAATGCAATTTATAAAATGCAATATATCGGCACAGAAAAAGAGCAATATGTATATATAAATCAATGTAATAAAATAGACATTTTTATATTCTATACACACTTGTTCAGCAACCTGATGGCCTGACTGTGGAAGCTGTCTCTGAGTCTAAAGCTTGATCAGCGGGGTGGGCGCACGTTCACCCCCTCTCTGATCACGCAGCCATTGACCACCCGGGAACCCTGAACATCTGATCTGGTGTTTTCAAACAAACCACCACCACCACCACCACCACCACCACCACCACCACACACGACTAGTACTTCTCCACTACCACCACCACCACCACCACACACGACTAGTACTTCTCCACTACCACCACCACCACCACCACCACGCACGACTAGTACTTCTCCACTACCACCACCACCACCACCACCACACACGACTAGTACTTCTCCACTACCACCACCACCACCACCTCCACCACACACGACTAGTACTTCTCCACTACCACCACCACCACCACCACCACACACGACTAGTACTTCTCCACTACCACCACCACCACCACGGGCACATTTGAAATTCCACGCCAGCAGGTCGTGTTGTAGCGGCACCGTCACCTTGTGCATTAGCATTTTGATAGCATGCGGCGGCCCTGAGCAGCCGCCACCTCGGGCCCAAGCCGTGTTTTTTTTTTTTAAAGTGCGAGTTATGTTAAGGAGGACGATCATAGAGGTTCCAATAGTCTGGGATTGGTACGACAGACACACACAGACACACACAGACACACACACACACACACACACATTCATACACACACACACATTCATACACACATATACAATGTCTATACTTTCGAGACATTGGATGTAATGGGGGGGCTTCTGGCCGTACAAGCGGGAGCTTTGGAGCGCACGCCTAGGAATGGCGTTTGCCTTCTGTATCGAAAGCGAGATTCGTTTTTTGGTATTATTTCAGTTGGAGTGGAGCGGCACCAGTCATGTAAAGCGCTCGCTGCAGTGCCCTGCCTCCAACCTTCGGGACCACGGCTTCACAAAGGAGCTTTTGTTTCAGACGTGGAGGTGGGGGGTCTCCGCTTGCTTTGCCCCCTTACACACACACACACACACACACACCTCCTCCCTCCCTCTCTCCCTCCCTCCCTCCCTCCCCTTACCGCCACCCTACCGCTCTCCCCCCTTCCTCATTGTGACTATTAAGTGAACCGATTTCCATTTAGAATTTGCCCCCCAAGTTATTAATCCCAATCACCCGGAACACACATGAACCACATGCCTCGCCACGCCCCGGCAAAAAAAACAAAACTTAAGACAATGACGAGAAAGAAAGAAATTAAGAAAGAAATAAAGAAAGAAAGAAAGAAAGAAAGAAAGAAAGAAATACTTTATTCCTCCATCTATCTGACTCAGTGAGCGTATTCAGATTAATTAATCACATCCCAGGTGACTCCATTTTATGATGGAGAGCGGCAAAAAATAGAAGAGGGCCAGAGTCCCATCGGCGACAGCAATAGAATTATTGGTCACAAAAGCCCACCAGCGGAAGACAGAAACAGACTCACATTATGACTTCACACAGAGAGAGATTGAGAGAGAGAGAGAGAGAGAGAGAGAGAGAGAGAGAGAGAGAGAGAGAGAGAGAGAGAGAGAGAGAGACAGAGAGTCGTGGCTTTTTGGGGTCCTTCCTACTAGCTGCCTTTTTCTGTTCACCTGAATACTTTCTCTGGCCTTTAAAGAGGTTTTGTTGTCTTGTTCCTGCACTCTCCTCCGACTCTCGGGCCGCCAAAAAGACAAAGATGTAAAAAGTTGCAACCCCACCAAAGCCCTGGTCTGCTCTTATGAGTGTATGAGTGTGCTGTCAGTATACAGTAAGGCTACTTATATACAGAGAAATGGTGCTCTTGGGAGAGGTACCGGTGTGTGCACTAGGTGTATATATCATGTTACTCTTACTCTGCTGCTGTTTGGGGGGGACCTACCCGCATCTCTAATGGGACATTCTTCCAAGTTAAACGTGATATTAGGGCTGACAAAACATAACTGTGATTTAATCATTCGATTCATAATCCTGGGAGTACTTACTGCCTCCTGCTAAGTTTCATGGTGGACTTTTAAAAAATACATATTTTTGTTGCTAACAAGCTAGGGGGAAACATTTCTTGTTTGTTTTATGTGCCGTCTTAAATATTGCTTGTTTATGCATATTTTTGAAAAACATTTAAGCGTTTTAAAGAGTGATGCGTGGCTCTTGCGATGGATGATCTGAGGATCTGAACTTAGGGCTGATGTTCTGTGATCGTGTTTGCTGTCTAAACACCTTTGAACATTTAATACATTTCAGTTCATTGGAACATTTGGTATTTGCATATTCTTTTATGTCCCAACTTCCCTACGTAATGCACTCTCTCGCATTAAGACACACAACTCTCGAGAAGGGGAAACTTTGCGGCAACCTTGAGGACTTTATCAGAGGAATCTGCTGATGGGGGAATGAATGTTCAGCTCTGCACATTTCCAAATGCATCATGTTTAAATAATGCTATCTGTCAATCGACCTCGGAAGACGTTTTTTGCATCCGTTCACTTCCGTTCCAGCTGCCTTTGACATTGCACAGAGACGAGCTACACTCAAATCAAAACTCGCTGGCGGTAAATCGACGGTAAATTCGCACTCCACAATCACGCAATATTACCTTCATAGCATTACCATCTGTTACTAGTATAATAATAATGATAAATAAACACAAAACACTACTTTGGAAGTGCATATAATCTGTTATTGATATTAAGTATCCTTAAATATACAGAGTTATGTCATTTGGGGGAAATATTAAATACTAAAATGATATGGTCGGTAAAAAAGTAAGTCATCTCATTATGTGGTTAAAAGGGAGAGGAGAAAAGCGAGTCAGGAAAGGCTGGGTAACTCACGCTGTGACTTTCCAAATGAACGCAGGGTTTTTCATGAAACATTCTCTTAATATAAAGCTTACATTTCAAATATAATTAAATAAACACAACTTTGAGTAAATCCCCAAAAGCCACACTTTAAGGAACCTTCAAATATACTTTTTACTCCAAGGGGGGGTGACCTCGGCTTGGAATATTAAAAATATGTTGAGAGGCACATTTGGACGGGTAAGTCTATGTTACAGATACCCCCGCTGCCTTCATCCTCCAGTCAGTTTCCCTTTCGCTGGGCTTCGTGTCGTTTATTTGAACTTGGTTGTTTTTCCTATTCCTGTTCAAGAGCACATTTCACCCTTTTCTTGCTGCCTTGACACCCTGCCTGGTCGACAGGTGGCTGAAATTCAGATCCAGGAATATCCTGCCCCTTTTGTGCTGAAGATATAGTGTATGTATGTGAAAGGTTACCTTGAAGGTCTTAAGGGGCCTTAATAGGGATAGTTTAAACTCTTAGATTTCCCTCTGTGAAGTGTGTGTGGTTGAAGAAGCCTCACCTGGCCCGGGTCATACTGATCTATGGCTGCACACCTGTGGGTCATTGAGCAATCAAGGAACACGGGTTAAACCAGCAACCAACACGCACACACACTCAGGAGGATAGCGCTGGCATGGACCAGCTGCTCTGTTCACCATACCGCAGTATGCAGTGTAGGGGTCTGGTGCCTTGCTCAAGGGCACCTTGGCAGTGCCCAGGTGTTTCGGGTACTTGAGCCGGTGACCTTCCAGTTCCCAAGCCAAGTCCCAACAGACTGAGCTATCCTGCTCCCCCAACACAAATGCCTGAAAGGGTTACAATACACATGTTTGGAGGCTGTGTTCTCGCTCAATACTGGACCAATTTAAAATATGGTTGTCCGCAATTGTCAGTTAGACCCAAAATAATGGGAAAATTGGGTCCAGGTTGAAAATCACAACGTTTCCCTTTTAAGACATGTATCTAAACAAATGTTGTTTTGGGTAGAAGCATCTGCTAAATGATTCAATCATATTCAGTCACAATGAACCTCCTATAAACTTCACTTCTAATAGAGAATCTTCACCCACACATGCAAGATGTCCACCGTGAGTCGTTGTTCCGTGTATACAGTATGATTCATCAATCGTTGTTATATGTGTACAGTGTGATTCTGAACAGTACAGTAAATACAGTAAATCTAAATCTGGAGGATTTGAATGCTCTTTATTGGTCAGAAACATGTACACACAGTGAAATTTGTTTCTCTGCATTTAACCCATCCTAGTACTTGGAGTAGCAGTTCCCAGGAGGTGAACTGGCACCCTTTTCCAAGTACCAGTTCTGACTTCGTACTTGGTCCGTTTCAGGGACTTGAACCGGCGACCCTCCGGTTCCCGAGCCAAGTCTGAGCTACTGCCGCCCCTTTCTTCAGTCCTTGTACCGTGTATACAGTATGATTCTTCAGTCCTTTTACCGTGTATATAGTATGATTCTTTAGTCCTTGTAACGTGTATATAGTATGATTCTTCAGTCCTTGTTCTGTGTATATAGTATGATTCTTTAGTCCTTGTAACGTGTATATAGTATGATTCTTCAGTCCTTGTTCTGTGTATATAGTATGATTCTTCAGTCCTTGTACCATGTATACATTATGATTCTTGTTTCCGCCGTACTGCCCCGGCCTCCACCCTCCTCTGGACGGACGCCATCCTTATTTCTCACCTCTGTGTGAGGCGGCAAAGCTCTTCCGATAAACCCATAATCCCTTGGCACGTGTCTCCGCCCGAGCAGAACTCTTAAAGCGACTCTTTCACCTAAATGAGCCGTCATGGAGACGGTGGCAGTCCTTTTAGCTGATGACCTCGTGCCAGGTTAGGATTAGCCATACACCAGCTGGGCCTAGGATCATTTTTGTTATTTTCTGTGTGTGTGAATATGAATCACAGATGCATCGCTATGGCTCCAAACCAGAGCCGGTGAACAATCTGGCTGCAGAAAACCCAGGAAGGAAGGTGCTTTTGTTTGTATTTCACATACTTTTCTTTTTTTTTGGGTTTGTGTGTGAATGGTCTCGGAGTCAACAGAACAGCTTTGATATTGCGTTTGAGGTCTTGCATGATGGGTGTATGGCACTGTGCTCAGCCAAGCCGGACATACCCTGTTTATTCATTGACTTTGGAGGCTCGTTGCAAAAAAGGCAGTGTGTGTCTTTTTTCTCTTCTTTTGATCCGCAAAGAGATGCTCCTCCTTGCCCTGGTTCCCGGGTAGATCTGAGCACAAGGGCAGCCAAAGGACACTGATCCTGCAGATGAAGTGGCATCAGGGCCCTGGTTCAGGGGCATCCGAGCCCAGTGGGGTCCCCGTCTGAAGGATTAGACTCCTACCTGTCATGGAGGCAGTAGATTACAGGCTAAGAGCCACATGGTCAGATTCATCCCGATATAAAGAATATATTAGAACGATTTGGAGAGAAATAGGGCATGAATAAAATTAAAATTAAATGATCAACAAACAGCAATGGACAATTGTGAGGTCACTTGCGGCGGTTGCTGTGGTTACCCAAGACAGTGGCTTCCCCGTAATTTATCACATGATAGATGATTGTTTCTGTTATCAAAGCCGATAACAGCATACAGTCAAGTGGATGGAAGTTGATGAATGCAAAACAATATTATGAAGCACCAAAGCATGTATCCCCCTCTCTCTCTCTCTCTCTCTCTCTCTCTCTCTCTCTCTCTCTCTCTCTCTCTCTCTCTCTCTCTCTCTCTCTCTCTCTCTCTCTCTCTCTCTCTCTCTCTCTCTCTCTCTCTCTCTCCCCCTCTCTCTCTCTCTCTCTCTCTCTCCACTCTCTTTCTCTCTCTCTCTCTTTTTCTCTTGTGGATGACACATGTATCTTGTGGATGAACCTGCATAGACACACACACAGGCACACATTAATACACATACACACACACACACACACACACACGCACACACACACACACACACACACACACACACACACACCACACACACACACACCACACACACACACACACACACACAGATGAATGCACACTCTGGCACGCAGAAATTCCGCTCGCCGCGCACGCGCTAGAACACCGGGGTGTCTTCGACGCGGCTTCTTAGCCAATGTGGAACACAGGGTGTGGGGTTACAGTGTCTCTTGTCTCTCGGTTCATATTTTATTGAATAGTGAACAGGGGGTGGAATGTGGAACGGAATGCCGCTCTCCTCCCGGGCCCACATCCCTGCACACACATATTTATTTGCTCATTCATCACTCCCCGATGACCTCTGACCTACTACCATCCTGGACATCCTTTCTCTCTCTCTCTCTCTCTCTCTCTCTCTCTCTCTCTCTCTCTCTCTCTCTCTCTCTCTCTTTTTCTGTCCACAATTGGTATTTATTTAGGTTTATTTAGGTTTTTCCAGTCAAAAGGAAACATTTTGTTATTGTTGTTGTCGCAGCACGCCACCTATGGGATTCGTGCGATGGAGACGAGGAGGAGCTGAGCAGAGGAGGGAGTGAGACAGGTTTCCAAGAGAGATGAGGTGCAAATGAGGCTAAGGAGCTGTTAGTTAGGGGCCAGAGGGGGCGGGGAGGCAGGGGTGGGGGGGGCTAGGGGTCTCCATCCATTGGCCTTACACGCAAAAAAACATGCGTGTGAAACGCTCGATGGATGTACACACACACACACACACACACAATGGCACCAGGGGGGGGGGGGAGTTTTGGGGAGGGCTGGGGTTGGGGGGGGGGGGGGGGTGGTACTGTACATCTCCTTGTGTCTTCAGGGACTCTTGGTGCAGTGAAGAGCAGAAGCAGATGTTCCCCAGGACCCGGAGGGGAGAACGTTCTGGATGAGAAGGGGAATAGAAGAGATCACTGAAGGATGAACATGAGAGAGTTTAATGAAGGAACGCGCATTCTCCAGAGAACTAAAAATGAACTGATGGAGGATGATTTTGCGTGTGACTCGTTGTCTGCGTGCTGCGTTACCCCCCCTCGGATGCTGACAGACGTTTAGAAGAACTTGTTCACTTTGACGACTCTCAGCAAAGTTTTATACAGTGTTAATTTAGACTCAGACCCATGTGTGCTATTTGCTTGGCATTAAAAAGCTGACTGTTAACATACATATACACGTCTGAACGAGTGGGATTTCCGAACCTAAATTTTACAAAACAACATATACAGTAGTTTGACCCCAAATGCTCCCCTTTCTTACTATGCATCTAACACAACCTTTGTGTGACTGCTACAGAAGGTAACGGAAGCTTTTATATAGCGCTTCTATACAAAGCGCTATACAAATCATGCCTCACATATTCAACCACCACCGACTGCGGAGTCAGCCATGCACGGTTAGGTTAGGGTGTCTTGCGGTATTTCTTTTAGTATTTAGGTGCTCAAGGACACCTCTGCAGTTTTTGGTCGGAGGAGCTGGGGATCAAACCAGCAACCTTCCGGTTGTGAGGCGATCGCTCTACCTCCTGAGCTAGACTGCCGCCATATACAGTATGGATCATGTCGGACGGGATAGCGTAGTGGTGATCCTGTGTGTTCGACTCCAAGAACTCAAATGTGGAGTAAGCGTTCCTATGTACTTGTTACAAATGGCAAATAAAAATCTTGTATCTTGTATCTTGCCACGGTAACAGGTAGTGATGGAAGGTGTCCATGTCCTCCGACCTAGAGCAGGCGTGTGGAGTGTGGAGTTGTCTGACAGCTGGCAAACTAAATGCTCGGCCTGAACTGAACTGAAATCTATTCTGAGGGCAACCTATCCAACCAAACAATCGGTAGACGGGTGTGTTTGTATTATAAAATGGTGACTTGTTGTTGAATGTTATGTTTTAGTAAAATAACTGTGGGCGGCAGCACAGAGGGTTAGGGTTAGGGTGAGGGTTTGTTTACGTTGTTTTACGTGTGTTACTAATTCTGATCATCATGCCTCTATTGTTGTATGATGACTGTATGGTCTTGCAATGGGAGTTTTTTAATGCAAACAGGTTAATGTACCATCTGTAGCACGATGTATCATCTGTGTTGGGGCCTGTTATTCTCGGCTGCTCTACCACACACATTCCCTGGAGTGTAGTGCGGTGTGTATGGACCCACTTGTTCTTCGCTTGAATCCACGTACTGCGGTGTGTGTGCCCGGCGTATCGCTTTCATCTTGTTTAGCGTTTGGTGCTCCAGCTTCGGCTGAGCGGCGTCGATGTGTAGGAGGCGGCGGTGCTCGTACGCTCGTATGTGATATAATGTGCTCTCGCCACACTGACCCGGTGTCAGCTCTCCCGCTTTGTGTCTACAGTCAACTCCAGGCGAGGTACTAGAGAAAAAGCAAGCAGAATTCACGTCCCGGGGTTCCAGCTAGCCGCAATCTAAATAAAGCGCATATAAACACGAGAAGGACGGACAGCGCTGTATCAGTGACAAAGGGAAGCGTCTCTCTCTCTCTCTCTCTCTCTCTCTCTCTCTCTCTCTCTCTCTCTCTCTCTCTCTATATCTCTCTCTCTCTCTCAGACACGTATTGATGGCAGGCGGGTGACGTCGGCTCCTGAGGTTACGTCTACGGTGTCAGCGGGGGAGACAAACAACGCCATAGAAGCGGTGTATTGTCTCGCTAACAGATGCTGTGATAAGGGTCACAGCATCTGAACCCCCCCCCCCCCCCCCCCCAGGGGGCGCCCCAGGTCATCGCTGGTTAAATATTTTAATCAAATGTTTTATGTATCAGACGTTTTCCGAGGCCGAGCCGTCGAGATGAAAGAAGAGGCAATTTGTAAGATTTTTTTTTTCTTCCTTTTCCCGGGAGATTGTTCACATTTGATGTTTATTAAGAGGGAAAACTGGAGGTGGAACAAGTGATTTTAAGTGTGGAAAGTAAGGCCGCATGTTGCAACGGTTAAGGACACCTTGATCTTGTCCTCTTTGTCCTTTTTTTCTTGCGGACCAAATGGAACTGAAATTCAATTCAGCATCTTTTTGATCACACCTGTTTTGGTTTGATAGAAGTGATTGCAATTGATTCTCCTATCCAGTTTCCTGTCAATGCTGGAAAGGCTCAGGCATGTTTTTTAATATGAGAATTGAGTATTTATGTATTTTACGTTTGAACAATTACCAAACTGATACGTTAAACTAGTTTTTATCTTAAACAGATTTGTGA